>CM061918.1:121101046-121158595 GCA_031002005.1 Vandiemenella viatica
GAATCCTCTAAAACAAGTACAGAATTAATACAATGTAACTCGAAAAGATAGTTTGCTGGAACCTGAGTGAAGTGACGTTAGTGGTTCCGATAGCCACTTTCAGAAACATCATTTAATAAAGTGAAAGCATGTTAGGATGACAATGGATTAACCGAACTTGTGGTATTTACAAAAAAGCGATCCAGCAGATTCCAAAAACTCCTGTCTGTAAACCACTACCTTTGATCATCTGATTCATATCAAATTTACAGTTCCCTCATTGAGATTTTTTGCCAACTTATAAAATAGAAACTACAGCGGTAGTAATTCAGCTGGTGATGTTACAATTTTTTATTGTAAACAAATATCAGTTCGAAAACCTATAAATCTGAATCTCATAGAATAAACACAGGACTATAAATCAGTCCTCTGGATGTAGAGTAAGAACAATAGGGTTAGTAAACAAAAGGGGGCGAGGTATGTACGGGTTCCTTTAAATAGGCTGAAGGCGCATGTTGTTTTCGCGAGGGCTGAGGGTATTTACAACTTGTGGAGCCACCTCCAAATCTCATTTTGAACACAGCGAGTAACCTCGAAAAAAATTCAATGAAGGTCATCTTGACATTCAGAATGACACATCACTGAAACCGGGACTAGCTGTCCTAAAGCGTGTAACATTGTCTTTGGACAGTTTTTACATTTGAAGCAAAAAACAATTGGCAGACATTGTAGACTGCGGACAGAAGTGAAAATTTAAAACTATGAATGTCATACACGCAACAGGTCATGCTTATAGCTACAGATATGTTGCTATTACAGCGTGTTGGTGACGCGAACTACAGGTTTCACCCATCCAAAAAGCGTCCAACGCGCAACAGTTCATACCATGCCGGTGACGGAAAGTCACGGACTCATAGATTTACCACCATCAAAAAAGCACCTAACTCACCTAAACAACTTTTCACTTCAATAATTACGTGTGGTCGTAATGACCTGGTGACAAGGTTTCTATTGGCTGCCCATTCCGCCTCTGTCTTAGCCGCCTTAACCTAACCCGGTAGTGCTACCAGGTACAGGGGACCTACAGATATACTAAACAATAATAATTCCGTGTGGTCTAATGACAAGGTTTCTATTGGCTGCGCATTCCGCCCCTATCTTAGCCACCTTAACCTAACCCGGTAGTGCTACCAGGTACAGGGGACCTACAGATATACTAAATAATAATAATTCCGTGTGGTCGTAATGACCTGGTGACAAGGTTTCTATTGGCTGCGCATTCCGCCCCTATCTTAGCCACCTTAACCTAACCCGGTAGTGCTACCAGGTACAGGGGACCTACAGATATACTAAATAATAATAATTCCGTGTGGTCGTAATGACCTGGTGACAAGGTTTCTATTGGCTGCGCATTCCGCCCCTATCTTAGCCACCTTAACCTAACCCGGTAGTGCTACCAGGTACAGGGGACCTACAGATATACTAAATAATAATAATTCCGTGTGGTCGTAATGACCTGGTGACAAGGTTTCTATTGGCTGCGCATTCCGCCCCTATCTTAGCCACCTTAACCTAACCCGGTAGTGCTACCAGGTACAGGGGACAAGCAGCTTAATGGGGAATTCGAACCACGGAAGCGTTCTGGCGTACTGCACATTACACAGCAAGCTGTACCAGAGGTGAAGGTCGTGTTGAGGGTGTATGAAAATCGCCGCTGAGACCTGCGACATTTCGTTCCCCATTCAGACACTTAACCACTGAGCCACCAGACCGCTACAGATATACTATTAACATCAGCATGTCGCTGACGCGAAGTCATAAGATTTTACCCATCCAAAAAACGCTCAGTGCGTATAAAGAAGTATTCAATTAAAAATTAAAAATCTAACTTAATCCACAACCGTAAGTTCGATCGAATCTTACCGAATGAGATGTATCAAGCTATTATGTCAGAGACCGTAAGCCTAATTCCTTTCGTCAGAATCTTACATTTTAACATGGAATCAGAACCACGGAACGTTCCAGCAAGGCTCGTATAAGCAAATACAACCACAAAAAATTCCTGCTCGCCCCGGGATTTGAGCCTTAACCGCTGAGCTACCAGTCCGCCTTGTTTTCAAATATAAGAGTACTAAGTACTATCAAATCGCATAAAGTCTGTGGGTTTGTATCAACAACATTGACAGAAATGAATGTGATGGAGGCAAAGGAGGATACATCTACATATATACTCTGCAATTCACAAAATTGTGGGTGGCAGAGAGTGCTCAACACCAAAGCTAATCTCTTGTTGTGGATTCCAATCTCTAATGGTACGAGGGAAAAAAGAATTCATATAAGATTCAGTGCGGCACCTTATTTCTCTAATCTTATCTTTCCTGTCATTTCGGCTCAAATGGATTGGTGGAAGAAGTATTTCAGTACACTCGTAAGTGAAAGTGGGAGTACACATGTTTACCAATAAGTTTAAACGAAACGTGCGTCGTCTATCTACCAGAGAATCCCAGCCTAGTCTACTAATCAGTTCTGTGACGCTTTCATAAGGACTGTAGCAAGCGGTCACGAATCGAGCGGCTCTTCTCTGTACTTTCTCTATACTTTCGATCAACCCCTTACGAAACGGATCCCAAATGGCACAACAATAGTCCAAATGTGGACGCACAAGAGATTTGTACGCTATCTCCTTTGTTTGTTCATTGCAATTTTTCAAGATTCGACCTATGAATAGCAGCCTAGAATTAGCTCTACCTACCAACGAATTAATGTGTAAGTCCCATTTCATTTTCCTTTGTACTGTTACTCCCAAACATTTCATAGAATCGACCATATCAATAACTGAATTGTTTAACTCGTATTTCTGAACAATCAGATTCTTTTTGTTAGTAATTCTCATTGTCTTGCAGTTTTTACAATTTAGCGTAAGTTGCCACTCAGCGCACCATGCCAAAATAACATAGGTTTCTCTAAATTAAACGTAAACATTTTTTTCTATTTGTTTTAAAGTACATATTTGCATAATTCCATCAAAACCGGATAAAAACTGTGTGTATTATACTCGCAACAGGTGGCTATGCGCAACAGGTGGTATGTCGTTGACGGGAAGTCTCGAATTCACAGATTCACCCCCGTCCAAACATCGCCATATGGGCCAAAAAAAAAAAAAAAAAAAAAAAAAAAAAAAAAAAAAAAAAAAACAGTAAATTCCAAAATCTTGAGCATGGCAGCATCAACAGCCACGGTATTTCTTCAATTGTAAAACGAAAACACAGCCAACCTGCTGCAATATTCATTGAATTTATTGTTTACCGGTTTCGACTCGCCTTAAGGGAGTCTTCTTCAGAACTTGTTAATACATAAATCTAAATAGTACATAAATAGTAAGCTGCCGCCCAGGTTAGATGTGACGCTGGCACTGTGATACACGTTGGCTGCCGGATGGATAGCTATAAAATATATTTTAATGTGTGACTTTAGTACAAAATATACTATTTTATTGAGAAGAGTTTATTTAGATTTATGTAATACTTTTTAACAAGTTCTGAAGAAGGCTCCCTTAAGGCGAGTCGAAACCGGTAAACAATAAATTCAATTAATATTGCAACAGGTTGGCTGTGAATCATTTTATGGCATTTAAACAAGTTGTAACAGCCCTCATACCTGAATTTTGAATAGTATTGTACTGTATGAAGTATTTGTAGTGAGCTGAAGTTTGCTTGAATATGATCTGGTATGTTTGTTTTGTAATTTCTTGTAAATCAGTGTATATAGACTTTGTTTTATGAAAGAAAATTATTTAAAGTCCATTTAATATGTTTAAGAACCGAATGGTGCAAGAGAATTTCTTAAATGTTTGTAATTCCATGTATTAATGCAAGTTATGATGTCTACATGACAATTTTATACAGTTTGAGATGATTTCTGCAAATAATTTTGTATTTAAGTATCTCTAATTACCATTTCTGATCATTTTGTAATGTTGTTAAGTAATTTTGTATTAATTCCGATTATTTTTAATATGTTTGATTGTTTGAGTGATTGTTAATGTTCGAGAAATATCGGGCGGATGCCTTTGAAGAATTCTCGTAATTTCGATAGAGACTATATAAACAGATCGGCTGGACAGATTCAGTATTCAGTTTTACAGAGAGTTTGTAATTAGTTTTCAAGTTGAGTTCACAAAAGTTTTATAAATATTATCTTTGCGACTACTCAGAAGTGCATCTCTGTATTGTATCTATGCTTGTGAATATCGCTGACTTCGTTTTGAGCAAATAAAAAAAATTTCAACATAATCTTTTGGTGGACTTTTTAATCAATCAATATATATAAATAAAGCCACCGAAGACACACACTAATAAAGTGTTGGGTGAAGATGATTGAAACTGTCAACTGAATGGGGAGGGGACTTTATAGGCAATGTACCAATAAAGGTGATTACTGCTGGAGATGTATCGGCATGTACTCACTGGAGGGGAAGTCGACGACCTTGAGGGCGGGGTGGTTGGCCGTCTCGAAGGAGGCGACCAGGTTGCGGTGCGTGAGGCAGACGCCCTTGGGCAGCCCCGTGGTGCCGCTGGAGAAGGGCATGAGGGCCGTGTCGCTGGGCGACCACCCTCGCAGCTCAGGGGGTGCGTCTCCCCGCGCCCGGTCCACCAGCTGCAGGAAGTCCGCCGCCACGCCTCCCGCGCCGCCCCCGCCGTCGCCGGTCGCCCCGAACTCGGGGGCGGGCACGGTGACCACCAGGTCGACAGGCCGCCCCGACAGCTGGATGGCGCGGTCCACGGAGGCGGACAGTAAGCCGGGGGTGGTCACCACCACGCGCGGCTGGCACGTCTTCAGCTGGTGGTTCAGCTCCTCTGCAACACCCAGCACCACCGGGGTTACGTACCAGGAAATAATTACAACTAACATACAAATGAGATACGTCGAACAGATCCAAGATGACAAGAACGAAGTTTCACTTGCCGATGAGAACTTATGAAATGCTCTCGGGTACATAGCTAAGTTAACGAAGTGTTATCACACGATATTCGGCGAAGACATTCACTGTCGCCACTTCTGGTGATGATGACAGTGAATGTGCTTGTGGTATAACAGAGTACCTAAAGAAAATAATTACTCTCTGAAATTGGTAGCTAGGGTAACTTTTATAGAAATGAAAAGATAGATATAAGATCGGACAAGCTTAGTGAAAACCGTTGGTGTATTCGCTTTGAACTTTGAGTTGCTGCTATGAAAGAACTTGTAAACATTCGGATAGTTAAGGATATTATGTCATGATAACAAAAAACGAATTAAGTCATCTAAGTTTATTATTTATTTGAAGTATGAAGAAAGAGTCGAATAAGCAGTAAGCAGAAGATTTACTCACTCATGAGTTAAAGACGATCGTGTATCCTAGCTACGATACAAAAAAGGAAGAATATAAAAATAAAACATTAAAAGGGAGTATCATCATGGAAAATACGACGAAAGGTAGTAAATAAAAATAAGACATGCTCTCCAAAATATCGTCTGAAACACCTCGTTAACTCGGCTAGGTACCCGAGAGCATTTTACAAATAAAGATCCAAGATGTATTAAAATATTAATCTCAGTTTCCACTAGGAAATAGAACAAGAGGGTTTTTAGATACTTCATAGTTCTTCAGCTCCTTCAACTTGTAGTGTTTTTTTGTTCAGAGAAGAGATGATATATTGAAAAAAAAAAATGGTGTTGGAGCTGATTCCTAGATATCGTCAGAGACCGTGGCGACATACTAAGAGTAACTCGAGTTTCAGGTAAGAACTTTTCCAAGTTGGTCCCACCTTGATGAGACTGCTAAACTCCCGTTTGGGTTGAATTGGTTAATATGATAAATGGTACTCCGAGTGTTGAATAAATTTTCTATAAGTTGTTGTCATCATCCTCATGATCATCACATGACCTTTTCGCTTCTGTGGTTGATCCAGCACATCATCTTCCATATTTAACTCTCTGTCTCGAAGACACCTCCTCCACTACTAGCCTCCTATCAGCTGACTTGACGTCTACATCTTTCTGTAACAGGTCTATCCATCTAATTCGTGGTCTACCAACAGGTCTCTTTCCCTCTCATCTGTTTCCAGAGCACTAAATTTTGCATTTTTTCCTCCTCCACTCTCATGACATTCCTCAGCTGTTGGATTATTGTCTTCTTTAGCGTTTCATTTACCATGTCAACCTTTAAGCATTCTCCGATGTTTTCATTTGTGATTCTATTTTTTTCTTGTGATATTTTCTGTGCCTCTCAGGAACATGATTTCTGAAGCATATAATCTTCTTATATCTTCTTTGTTCACAGCCAGATTTCACAGTCATAGATTTACCATTGGTTGGTAATATACTTTATAGAGTAAGATTTTTCACCTCCTTTCTTATGTTTGTACCTATGGATTATATCTTCAATTGGGTGATAAAATTGTCCATTATTTATTACATTCTCCTCCTTATTTCCATTTTCGGTTACTCTAGTTCCCAAGAACAATATGACTCCACATATTCCATATTTATTTATTTCCAATTACACTTCGTTTTATGACCAGTGTTTCTTGATACCTACACAAAAGAGCCAAAACATTATGCCACTAACTTAATGCAGTGTTGGTCCACCTTTGCAACGCAATGCAGCAGTGATTCGTGATGCCTGCACCAGCATTGCACTCTGCTGTCAGATCTGCCACAGATCGCCCCCTATCCCGCTTTACAGAGCGGGCAAGCCTCCGACCTCCACGTTCTGTGATGTGGCGTGGACGTCCACCACCTTGTCGCCTACTCGTGATTTCACCGTCCTTCAACCACTCTGCATAGGTGCTCACTACAGTAGCACTCTAACAGCCAACCAGCCTCGCCGTTTCCGAGATGCTCGTTCCCAGAGACCGCACCCACAAACCACCGGCCCGTAATTGCGTGACTTGTGCATAACTATCTGGTGCCAGATACCTCCAGAAACCTACGACGGACATGTCGAATCCTTGCCACGCCGAATCGCTGCTGTATTGCGTTCTAAAGATGTTTCGACCAGCTTTTAAGCAGGTCGACATAATGCTTTGGCTCATCAGTGAATATGGTTTTAGTTTTTCCACACCCATCTCCAAGCTATGTTTTCCAATTGCGGTCACCTATCTCTCCAATTCTCGTTGCGATGAAGGAAAATAAAATGTTGACTCTTTTCCGGTGGAAGTAATTTTTGTGCAACAGATGCCATGTCGGTAACTTTATGTAGACCCAAGGAAAAAAATGATTATTGGTTTGAAGTAAACCTTGTGTAACAAGTAAAAACTTTGTTAGTAGGTGGAATATTCTAAATTCACACAATTTCATGATCCTGATTTATTAATTTTAAATAGGACAGTTCTCCTGGAAACTTTCAAATTTATTTTTTTAATTTTTCCTTCTCCTTGTTGTTTACGTCTTTACGGTTCAACAAAATCTTCTCGGGTGTCCCGCAGGATGGTGCTGTAAAAACACGACGTTTCGACAGCTGACTCTGCTGTCTTCATCAGGTATCTTGTAGTTGTTCCCACTGCGACCACCGACTGGCGCCACTTGCCTCAGCTGTCGAAACGTCGTGTCTTTACACCACCATCCGGCGGTACACCCGAGAAGATTTTGTTGTATCGATACGCCGGGGAAGTCTCCACTCACAAGCCTATACGGCTCATTGGTGACGAGGGTATTTCAGGTAGGGAATACCTTATTGTAGGCACGCCGCTGATTTATGTATAGCACCCGTGTGGTCGGGACGGGGATCTGTGTGTGTACCTGCTGTGTAGAGTGGGTTGGCGGTGGAGACGGTGAGCCCCGCCTCACTAGCGCCGAGAAGCACCAGCGGGAACTCTGCGCAGTTGGGCAGCACCAGCAGCGCCCTGTCGCGGGGTCCGAACCCCGCCCTCGACAGCGCGGCTGCGAACGACCGAGCCGCGGTGCGCGCCTCGCCGTACGAGTACCGCCTCCCGCTGATGACGCACTCCTGCGACAAGTGTATTCCACTTTGCAGCACCTCCTCACTGCCTCAGCTGACACGAGAAGGAGTAACGTGGTGTACTCACGATGGCGTCCTTGTCGGCGTAGCGGTCGACGTGTCTCCAGACGTACTCGTGTAGCGGCACCTCGGGGATGTCCACGGAGCCGTACGGAGACTTGACCACGTTGTGAGCCAGAGAGCAGTACGGGGCGAGGCCCCGCGGCCTCAGCAACGCCAGGGGCCACCTCAGCAGCACCATCGCCTCTCTGCACAAACAGACACATCACACAGCAATAACAGTTTTTTCTGACATTAACGTTATTACAATACCCTGACGTGTTCGTCAGCAAGTCATATCATCCACGCATGAGCACCCCGGCATGGCAGCGCGCGACGGATAGTAGAGAGAGAGCGCCACTATCAGATGTAAGTGGCGCCACTGCAACCACCTCCAGGGAGGGGACAAACTCACATACACTTCGCCTTCACCGAATTCGCGATATAATAGCGGTCCTTCGGCGGCCGGAGGTCTTCAGTGAGCTGAGTAAACGAGACTGCACTAACATGTAAATATATTGTGTGGTTTCATTCACAAGTTGGACAGTCAAAGAACTAATTAGTATCTAGTTCAACGAGCAGGATTAGGAATACATATTTTTTCTGTTTTTTTTTTTATTGGTGTTGTTTTAGTGTAGTTTTGTAGTGCTGGTTTATTAGGATTAGATATTGAACTGTAACTTTTTCTGTTTTAGTTGCTACCGCATTTATGGGATTATTTACATTAATAGTTTTATTAACATAATTTGTTTTTTAAACATGGTCTTAAGGGAAGATTAGCGGCCCAGTTTAGCCTCTAGATGCTGGGTAAATGGAAATAAATAAATAAATATTGTGTGTATGACGACTTGGCTACTGCACAATATTACTGTATTGTAACTATGCGGAGTAAAGTACTTGTGAAATTGGACCTGATTGACAAACCAGTGTCTGTCGGCCTGTATATTGAACACTACTATTTGACAATTTTATTCCAGTGAGAATCGACACAACATACCTTTTTGCATACAATATTTTATGTCACATTGCAATCATCGTGAATCTTTTGTTTGTCGTTTTCGGTATGTGATACAAAAATATTGTTTATGTAGAAGTCAAATAATCTCGCTTGCTGCTACCCCTGAAAGTGCAGTTACCAGAGCGAATATTGTCCATTGCTGGTTGCGTCTCGCCCACACAGGCGCTGCCGTGAGGCAAGCTGTGTCCCGGCCGCCTGTGCACACACTCCTAACTTGAGCAAATCAACAATTCAGAAGTCCTATCCACTGAAATCTTGTTAGCTGCTGTGGTTTTAACATAAGATCGAACCTTCTCTCGGGGCTGAGAATTAATACAGTCTTCTTGGGTTCTGGTTCGCCAGAAGATGGCGACAGAGTTTCCGTTCGCCGAAATATAGTTTGGAAACACCCTGCTCACACCAAGCGGAGAAGGTTAACGATGCTAGTTTGACTTCTCAGATAAATTCAGAGTTTCGTCACTGTTTAATAACTCTAGATCACGTGACTGCGTAACGCGCTTGTTGTTTTGAGGGACATGTTTAAAAATTGAAACGGTCCATAGGAAACTCCCGAGATATAGCAATGTTAATGTTACTGTTTTTCAGTGGGGTTAATTTGTGAAATCCGCCTTTTTAGGAGAAATTAACATTTGATTGGCTGCAACTTACGAAGAACTCTTCATTTGGTTGGTAGGCGAGCCTTTCAGAGGGAAGCAACTTCTGCGATTGTTCTTGGTGGGAAGCGGTAATTAAATACTGGTTCCCCGATATTCTCGTAAACAATTTTCACTACGTAATCCTTCTGAATTTTCAAGAATGCAATGTTTTGAGACTGCAATTAGAAACTGTTGTTCTAATGATACTTCAAAACAAACGAATTCAAGTCTTAAAGAATAATTAGTTAATGAACTTTTCACCTTTAATTCATAATCTGTACCATTTATAACATTTATACAGACCACTGGTGATTGTAACAAATTTTATATTTCAATAATAACGCAAGAGTGACGACATTTGACAGCAAGTTATCTTTTTTTTTTTTTTTTTTTTTTTTTAAAGTTTAAATTTGTCATCGAGCCTCGGTGCCAATTTTCCCTACAAGCTTTCTTTCGCATTTCATTATTTTTTAATCTTAAATTCTTTCAGTGTGAATTCCACATCCCAACTTTCCAAATTTCAATTGTAGATTCTTTCAGCTCTTCCATTGGTAATTCATTTCAATCCCTGATTCCCTTTCCTACGACAGAAAATTTACTCACTCCTTATGCCTGAAATCGACTGCCAGCTTGTGGTCATGATCATCTCTTCCATTCCACCTACTACTGCTAGTTGTTTAACCAATAAAATATTCAAGACTCATCGCCAACATACGCCGAATTAGAATTTGTTCTGAACACTCAACTCTTTTTAACTAGTTTTCTACGTCACTTATATGAACGGATATTGATACGGTTTTCACAGCTCTAAGGCTTAGGGTCTGACGTAATATCGGAATTGCAATATCGATAGAGCTATTTTACCAGGGGACGAACGGAATAGAATGATCTTATGAAAACATTAGTAATGAAATGTATTGCATCTAACGATTCTTCTTTAATTATCGTGTATTGTATCTATCCTTCAACATAGAAAAACTTCTGAAAACAATTTACATACCATTGATATAGTCTCCCTCCAAATCTTACAAACCAAAAAGTGCTTAAGATATTATCCTTAAATGTTGTTTGAACTCAAGGTGCAGTTTTTAATATCAGAGGCGTGTACTACAGTACTATTGGCCGTATTATAACACAGTAACCAGTGTTTTAATGCAGTTAGAATGGGACTTGAAGGTATTCCAAAGTGGAGACAAAGTTAGCTTTCACCATGACTGCGGAAAGACATACGCACACGTAGCCGAATGTAAATTCGCGCCTCACATCATCCTTTCCCACAGTCAAACCAAACAAAGCGAACAGCTGTGAGAGTCTTTGGCTATTGTTATGCGTTTTCCAGCTGACTGTCACCTGGGAAGCTACGTTGAATACTGTCGACATACGGGAGACCCATATAGACTATCTTCTGCCTATTACTCTTTTGTAATTTATTTGCAAGCGAATTTCCTCTCATTTTCCGTAATTGTGTTACTCATTCTGAGTATTGTGACCCCCAGAATCAACCAGCTAGTGCCATATTTTTTACATTATGCCGGACAAACACGTGACATCTCGAATTTGATATACCCACCGAGCGAGGTGGTGAGCGGTAACACTTTGGCCTCGCATTTAGGAGGACGAGGGTTCGAATCCCCGTCCCCCATCCAGATTTGGGTTTTCCATGATTTCCGCATAACACTACCGGCGAATGCCAGGACGATTCCTTCAAAAGGCCTTGGCCACCCCTAGTTCTTTCTCGCCTCTAATGACCTCTATATCGACAGGCGTAAAACCAATCACAGAAAAAGAAAGTTGTTGTGCCCACCTTTTTGCAAGTCCTCTTAATCTTTTGCAATTTACTTTTCAATGTACTATCAACTTTTCTTCTCATAACCTAATCACTGAACTATCTTAGATAGTCGGTTATCAATCCCCACTTGTCAACTGGCGGGGTAATTGGTTCCCCTGGCTGACCATGGTATCCACAATATCCTCTATCAGCACCAAATTTCAAAAGCATTAAACCAGTTTTTTTCCTTTAACCTACAATGTCCAAGTTACACTTCAGTACAAAAAGATAGAGGAAGCAAGTGGCTATTGTTCTAACTTACCGACAGTAGTATAGACAGGGGGGGAGCGAGCTCACAAAGGATGCCGCCCTATTGTTATGCTAATTAGGCCACTTGACTTGAGGGCCACTTGACTAACCCCAGTTTCACCTCTATGTTCTCCCCCCTCCCATCTGTCAATCATTTTCACACCTATTGTTCTCTCCCCCCTCCCACTTGACTAACCACTTGACTTGAGGGCCACTTGACTTGAGGTAATTAGAAAGCTCAGTTTTTTTACAATCAACGCTATATAAATTTTATCATCATACTTAGTGTGATTGGGGTAGAAATGACGTGCTTAATATTACGTTAAATGAGCTTTCAGAAATGTGTTTCGTCGTATGTTTAAAGGCATTAATTCCTAACTTAAGAAAGAAACCTCATTGGTTTAAATCGCATTTTATTAAGCGCTCAATATAGAGTATATTGCTTATTCCCGTCCATTGAATGCCGTCAAACAACGATCGCTGTTTCGAATCCCCGTCTGAGCATCCATATTCTCGTTTTTCCCCAAATCACTCCAGGCGAATGTGGGCTGGCAAAAGAGCAATAGAATCGACAGCTGGTGCTAGGGTGGTGAAGCTGAGGTTGGCTCTGGTTCGAACCACCGTCTGAGCATCCATATTCAGATTCACCCCAGGTCGCCGTTTCCGCGACTGTAATGACAACGAGGTGTAACGCCATACTGGCACGCAATGACCGCGCATTTAGGAGGGCTCTGGTTCGAATCGCCGTCTGAGCATCCATATTCTCGTTTTTCCTCAAATCACTCCAGGCGAATATGGCCTGGCAAATGAGCAATAGAATCGACAGCTGGTACTAGGGTGGTGAAGCTGAGGTTACCTCTGGTTCGAACCCCCGTCTGGGCATCCATTGGTTCGAATCCCCGTCTGAGCATCCATATTCTCGTTTTCCTCAAATCACTCCAGGCGAATATGGCCTGGCAAAAGAGCAATAAAATCGACAGCTGTTACTGGGGTGGTGAAGCTGGGGTTAGTGTAGGAGAGGGGGGAGGGAGGGGGAGGGGAGGAAAAGGGGGCGTGGCCAAGGACAATAGGGGTGTAACTGAGGTTAGTCAAGTGGTCCTCAAGTCAAGTGGCCCTCAAGTCAAGTGGTTAGTCAAGTGGGAGGGGGGAGAGAACAATAGGTGTGAAAATGATTGACAGGTGGGGGGGGGAGAACAATAGAGGTGAAACTGGGGTTAGTCAAGTGGCCCTCAAGTCAAGTAGCCTAATTAGCATAACAATAGGGACGGCATCCTTTGTGAGCTCGCTCCCCCCTTTCTATACTACTACCGACCCTACGTAACTTCTAGATAGCCGTGCGTTCCGGAGCAGTGTCCCTCCTGATCTCATTTTCAAAGTTACAGGTGGCAGTGAATACAGTACAGAGATAAGTTAACCGGTGAAGTCTTTGAAGGGTTTTAAGCCGCTCTGTCATGTAAGATCTTTGCTCTACCGAAAAATCCTGACAAAATAGCGTCGTGGTGTGGGGAGCCATCTGGTATGAGTTTAGGTCACGGCTGGTAGTGATTGAGGGGACTCTGACGGCACAACGGTACGTCACGGACATCCTGCGTCCTCATGTGTTACTCCTGGCGTCATGGTGTGGGGAGCCATCGGGTGTGACTCCAGGTCACGGCTGGTAGTGATTGAGGGGACTCTGACGGCACAACGGTACGTCACAGACATCCTGCGTCCTCATGTCTTGCCTCTCATACTTAAGTATCAACAGGACAATGCTCATCCACACATGCGTCTCTATGCACTGTCTGCGTGATTTTGAGGTACTCCCGTGGCCAGCAAGATCTCCAGACGAGTCGTCAATAGAACATGTGAGAGACCAGTATGGACGTCAACTCCGCCCCAGTGACTGTATCCACTATATCAGGGACCAGTTACGAGGATCGTTCAATAAGCCCTTAGAAGAAGGTAGAAAAACAAATAATCTTCTGTAGATTTTTTAAATTATTTTTTAGTGTAATCTCGTTTTAGTTGAATGCACTTTTCTAAATTCTTCTTGAACGTCTCTTTACCCTCCAAAAAGTAGGATTTTGTAAGTTCTGCAATGGCAACTGTTTGGATTATTACCTCCTTGTTCGATATGAAACGTTGTCCACCGAGCCATATTTTTAAGTTTTGAAATCTAAAAAGGTCACTGGATGACAAATCTGCAAAATACGATCGATGCTGTAATAATTCTTACTTTAATTCCATAATTTTGTCCATCGAAACTGTACCGGTGTGCACCTGTGCATTGTCCTGATGGAAGATGATCCTTTTTTTCTTTTCCAAATGAGAATGTTTTTTTTTATCGGTTTCTTCACCTAACGAGTGCAGTAATGACACATAGCGAGCACCAGTCATTTTTTGTATATTTTCCAAATAATCGGTTTAGATGATTCAGTGTGCATCCTAAAAAGTTGTGGCCATCACCTTGCCGACAAATTTCAACATCTTCATCTTCTTCTGATCCTGTTTGCCTTCAGAAATGTACTCTTTTGACTGTTCCTTACTTTCTGGAGTATAGTAGTGTATCCATATTTCATTCAAACTATGTACCTATGCAGAAACTGGTTAGGGTTGCGACAGAATAGCGCCAAAACAACCTCAGAGTCAACTACACTATTGCGCTTATTCCTCAATGAAAAAAATTGGCAGCCATCTTGCCAAACAATTTTTCACACATAATTTTTTTGTGCAAAATTGAATATACGGAACCTTGCGATATGCCTGTGGCCTCTACTATTTATCGCAGCTTGATTCGTCGATCGCTTAAAACCATATCGTGGATTTTGACAATGGTTTCGGTGGTAGTCACTTCCACCTGACATTCCGAACACTGATCATATTAGATAACTATGTACGATCACGCGGCGGCAATGCTTTATAAAAACTTTTTGGGTTTCAAGACGCGTCAAAATTGAGCCATCTGGCGACGTTTCGGAAGCTTGCACTGCTTCCTGTGTCAAGCCCGACAATACCGAAACAGTGCCACGATTTGCCGTGGTAAATCATCCGGCAAACACTACTGCCATCAAGAGTGGTGATGTTAAGCGGGGCTTGACAATGGAAGCAGTGCAAGCTTCCGAAACGTCGCCAGAAGCCTGAATTTTTACGTGCCTTGAAACCCGAGAAGTTTTTATAAAACTGATCAATTGTGTGGATGTTCGTCCATTTTTAAACTAATTTACCCAATTTTAAACAGTTGCAGACGCTGGATCAGATTTACCACGAACTTCATCCAGCTCAGCTTTGATCTATTTCGGCTTTAAGCCTCTTAAATAAAAGTGTTTAATCACCGCTCTGATTTTTCCATTTTTCTCAATGAGTTGTCTGCTTCAGTCGATAATAACAATGAAACCATGTGATGTAGGTAGCTGAGATTTTATCTGTCATCTAGTGACTAATGGTGTTTACTAATACAATTTAGTTTCCGATACTGCACGCGCTATCTCTTGGATTTTGTAAGAACCCTCGTACAACAGTTGTGGCCAGCTTGCGTCAGGAGAGGTTATAACCATGGAGGAAGGAAATATATGGAGACGACGCAAGAGACCTTCACCACGCATTGAAGTGAAGCAGGGCGGAGGAGGAGTGGGAGGGCATGGCCGGAGTGGAGGGGGCATGGCCGCTTCCATACAGACACGGGGAATATGTACAAAAACTTCAAGGGGACTCTAGGATAAACGTGACGCCGCAATCTGGTGATGGATTATTATGTAACTCGATATGACAAACAAAAAATTAAGAATAAAATTTTTTGATATCCTGCTTAGTTTTCGAGATATTCTGTCCCAAATGTGAAATGGTTTTGGTTGAAATTCAGAAGAAAAAATTGGTCAAAGTCAAATTTGATGATGGATTCTTATTTAAAAGACGAGACAAATGAAAAATAAAGAATAAAATTTTTCGATATCTCACCTAGTTCTAGAGATATACTGTATCAAAAGTGAGGTGTCTTGAGTTGAAATCGAGAAGAAAAATTTCGCAAAAAGTCAAATTTAATGATCGATTCTTATGTAACACGACGAGACAAATCGAAAATAAAGAATGAAATTTTTCGATATCTTGCTTAGTTTTCGGGATATACTGGGAACATCGCAATTATTTGGAAGCGCATTATCGCCGCTGCCGCCATTTTGCATGCGCGAGCCTGCTTCACCAAATTAACCTCACTTCTCCTCCATATATTTCCTTCCTCCATGGTTATAACGGCCAGAGACAATATATAACGGCTTTACAACACCAGTGTAGCCACCTTACGAAAACAAAAGTCGCTAGACCTGGTCTAAAAACTCACTAGATTACGGGATATTTAGAACTAAAAGATTCGCTAGAAATCATTAAATAAAATAAATTAAGTAATGTAAAAATATTTTAATAATAAGTAATTTCATTAAATCCAACATAATATTGTATTAAAAATAAAAATCAAGTTCTTCAATCGTCAGTCTTAGATTTAAAAGCGTATTTAGCATCTTTACCTATCACATCAACCGGAAGCTCGTAACTGTATCAGTTTTTTCACAATTTTTAAGTGTTTCCTTATAAATAGAACGCTATTAAGAGTATTTACGGTCATCCTATTTCTCAATTTGTTTTTAGCAATGTTTATTGTACTGAAAATCTTTTCTACTGCGAGTGAGGAAGTGATAAAGTGGATGTGGCTGAAGCAGATAACTACAGAAAGGTATTTATTCCAGCAGCATTCTTGTATTTTCGAGCTTCAGCGCAAAATTCAATGACATTGATTGTAGCGTTCCATTGAACATAATTAATATTATGTCATTGCTGTAGGGGTTTGTCAATTTTTTGCCTCATCAAATCCGAGTTATGAGGCAAGATCTACTATTTTGTTGGCTTTTTCCTAGCGAAGAGTTGTTTCCACCATCAAAACACACATTTTCTCCCAAATAATGTAGTTGGAAGGAAGCTAGTATATTTTTCGAAACTCTGCAAGATTGAATATCACTAAAAATCACCAATTTTTTTTTTTTTTTTTTTTTTTTTTTTTTTTTTTACGTTAACGTGTTTGAGGATATCGCTGGCAACATTGTACAACACCCTTCCCAACAGAAACAGTGCATACACCCTTGGCAGAGGGGGTGCAACATCATACTGAAAAGTGGGCTATTACTGTCAGGTTCTTTGTAATTTTGACTTGATCGCATAATCACTTAAATAAAATTACATACCCTTTGAAACCGTAAAGTTTCATTTTGTTTCCTTCTCCTGTTCTGCGCGCTTCACTTTCTTGTCAGAAAATGTACAAAGCAAGCTTCTCCATAGATGGTCACATTGAGGGCCTTTGAAAATTTCAGTGCAGACCAGGATTCAAACCGGCGACCTTGGCCACTGAACCACCAGTCCGCTCACGGGAGAACAGGTAGCGGACATATAATGGACAGTTGCATATGTCGCCTAAGCACGGAAAGCAAATGCTTCATTTCCATTACAAATTCCTAATGGAACGGGCACCAGGCTTGTAAACAACTTCTTATACAGATAAGGACTCTTCCACGCGGAGATAAAGATAGCTGACAGACAATTATCTACATTGGATGTTTTGAAAGTATGCAGAGTTAAGATAAATTTACATGTTCTGGAAATGACGGGTGATAAATCAAGCTTTTGGTAGATAGAAAGATGTGTTCCCATGCGAGAACAGTGTCGGTGATGTGTGACAATACTTATACCTGTTAATAATAACAATAATATTACCAGAAATTGATAACCGGTTAGTTATTTAAAAACCCATTAGTATAATCAATATGCACTGTAATCTGCAAATACGTACCATCGCATGTTAGTTACTACAAGTGCGTAACAGTGACTTATCAATAATATTACCAGCAACTGATAACCGGTTAATTACTTTAAAAAAACCATTAGTATAATAAATTTCCATTATAATTTGTAAACATCCCATGTCATTTAGTATATATGAGTGAAATTTGGAGACAATGTAATTGCTGCAATTGTCAACTGTTTCAACAGAAAGAAAACCAAATATCATTTTAGTACATGTGGAAAACTTTTTCACCTTACATTTAATATTTAGTATCCTCTTGGTCATTAATAGTTACCAAATTCAAATAAAAATATTCTGTCACAGAGAAAAATGGGATCTGAAGCAAAAACTCTTTCAGTTATGGTTTAGGTTTTGGTTGAATGCAAGTTCAGTAAGACACAGGTTGGTTGGCTACAATATTAGATATGCGGCGTTGATTAATTGGTTATTTGGGGGAACAGTTAATCGGAATAACTGTGCGTAGAATGTTGCAAGCAGATTAAGAAAGGCGTATGATCCAATGGGTGAGTGACATCACAGTAAGTTGGGATAGCAGAAGACCGAGATTCTCATGAATCAAGTCGATGCACTGGTGGCAAAAATCATGCATAACGTAATTTATGTGTAACGATGAAGTTTATCCCAATCTGTACTGCGGGACTCTGGTGTTTAATTTTTATTCATTATTTGAGGTAAATTTTTCAACGTCTCCCTTAAAAATTTATTCCTTTCCCAGACAGCATTTTCTACAATTGAAAATCACCGAGATAGAAAGAGGCTGAATTCGGCCTCCTACCTGTCATTCGGGAGGACGGGAGTCAAACCTCGTTCGGCCATCCTGACCGAGGTTTTCCGTGGTTTTCCTCAGTCACTAGGCGAATGCTGGGATGGTTCCCTACAAGGCCACAGCCGACCTTCCATCCCCCCTCCCTCCCCCTTAGATTTAAGTAGGCTGAAAACAGTCCACGCGACTCCCAGGCTTTACCAGGGAGGGAAAAAAAAAAAAATTGTAAATGATCTTAAAGTAAAATACTTCTGTTTATTTATTTTCGAGTCATAAACATCGAATACACAGCTGAACAATCTACTAGTTAACCACTGTATACCCCCATCGCTCACCACTTACCACCATCAAGTGCATTCGGTGTTGCTCGAAACAGATCATCTTTGTTGCAGGATGAGGGATGCATAGCGCACTCGAGCATAGGTCTATGGTTCTTGGTTTGGTTCTCACTACATTCACACTTAATGTTAGTAACGTCATTACAATTCCATTTCGCCAGATTTGCCTTGGACCTGATCACTACTGTCCGCGGTCGATTCAAGGACTTTCATATACTCCAATTGTCTGCATGACCAGGCGGTCCTGAGATGTTTTACACCATTCCACTTTTGCCTTTTGAGGTGACCCAGTTAATTCCCGTTGTGTTAAGAGTTTAGAATAACGATACCTCAGTTGAGTCGCACTGGTTCATAAGCACCGAGTTTCTATTGTCATGTCTGATAGCATCTAAGAGGGGGTTCGAGCCGCCACCATCTTAACTCCGTCAACTCTCCAGTGAAAACATATAAAGATAAATTTCACCACCTTCAAACTTTAAAGACGATTGGTGTGTTTCGCGTTATCTATAAATTGCACAACCCTACATCGGTCCCGAGAAACATTCTCTATAAACGATGGCTAAATTCAAGAATAATAATTTAAAATTGTTAAAATCACTTTGTTTCGTCGACACATCCAGTACGAATAATCAGTCTCAATACGCTGAAAAATCTTAAATAAATCCTTCTGAAAGTTACCACTTATATCATTGTTTGCACCTGCACTCCCTTCGTGACGCGTATCAACTTTCACGTAAACAGAGATGTTAGGTTTTAAGAACTGTAAGGAGAACAAGCAAGATATGTTGTTGTTGTTTTTAAAAAATATATTATATTGTTTCCTTAGTAAATATTATTGTGGAATTACTGGTGCGCTACGACATTAAGACCGACATTACACTGTAAAAGATCTTTGATAACAGATATTTTATAAAATAGTTTACAGTGTAATGATAAAAGATTTCTTTTATAAATTGTAATCCGTTGGCATTTACATTTTATAAAAGATCTCATCATGCTGCCAAAGTAAACAAAACAAAAATGCCGCAAGCAAAGTTGCCGAAGTTTGTAATGACTGCCGAATTCATGAAAATCTTGATTTATGAGTATAAACAGAAGAAAATGTTGTACAGGCAGAAACATGTAGACTATAATCATAGGAACACTTAGGCAAAGATAGTGAAGTTTATTAGTTCCATGAAAGAAGGCTGTGCTGTCGATGACGCGAAAAAGAAAATTAATGGATTGAGAAGCTAGTACTTGACAGCTTTCTGGAATAATAGCTGAGCAATACAGGTACCTTACTGCAGAATGATGTAGATCCGCCACCAGCAATTGAGTACAACCCATTGCACATACACAGTCAAAATGGACATCCAATAAATAGTATGTATCGTTTGGTTGAGATGTAACAATTCTGATGGAGAAATTTTTGAAAATATTGCAATAAGAATTTATTGGATATAAACTGCAGCTCGACCACAATTTTTATAATATGTCGCGTCCTCACATTGCAGATCTCGCTCTAAACTTTGATGAAATCCTTTCATATCAAATCTTGCAGTCCACTGTCTGGCCCAAATACGTTTATTTTTTTTCTTCTTTTTCTTCAGTAAAACACGTACTGTGACAGATGAAATAGTAGGCTTCCGCGGCCAGAGTCAGTGGATTCTTGGCTGTCCGGGTGGCGCCGCGTCATGTTTCTTGTAGCCGACGTTTCGACCCGCATTCTGTGGGCTTCTTACGGGCCACAACACGTTTCGACCCTGCAGTTCTGCTACGAGAAATATGACGCGGCGCGACCCGTTCAGCCAAGAATCAGATAATGTTGCAGCTGCACGTACAGCGGCGGCACAAGTTTAAAAGTTTACTTCATTCATTTCAGACAACTACGATGAAAAATTTTATGTAGTGCAATGGGCCTGATAAAATACCATAAAATAACTTTTATAAAATAAACTAGCTCGTACCCGCGACTTCGTACGCGTGGATTAAGAATTTATTTGCCAGAATTGAATATAGAAAGTTGTTGGTAATGAAGGATTGGTCCCAAACAACACCGAGTCGGCATAATATGACAGGAAAAAATATCCTGTGCCCTTCATACAGATTTTCTTGTCAAATTCCATCAATATTGATTTAGCCATTTAGTCGTCAAAACGTAACAAAAAGACAGAGACTTACTTCGTATTTATAGTATTATTACTGCGTTTCACACACACACACTGACTGCGAATAACCCCTGAGGGATCATTATAACGTAAAAAAGTGTACACCTACAGCATTGCAAGACTACCTACTATTTGCCTCGCATTGCACCCCTAACTTTGTGATATCTACAGTTTAACATTCAATCCGAATAACCTACGATCCAGGCGTGACTCTTGCGATCAAAAACAATTTTTAAAATCTTAGTCTCCACGGAGATTTGAACTGGAGACCACGACCCAAACATTTATAAGTAAGCGCTTTAACCACTGAGCTGCCTGACCGCTACACGGAAAAACAGTACAGAGACGTCCATATCCAACGTGTCTGTCTATCGCCGTTCAGTAGTATTTCGAAATTATGAGACAACATGTATTATTTATACAGATAATTTTTCAACCAAATGAAGACAGTATTTTTCTCCTTGTTTCAAAGGATAAGTGTGCAAAGTTTCATCGAGATCGGATGAAAACTGTGAATTTGTATGAAGAACGAACAAACATACAAACATTCATCTTTATATACATAGATATGATAAAATCTTTTTACAATGATCTTTTACAGTGTAATGCCGGCCTTACTGTATGATGTTCGTGAGGGTTAACAGTTTTCGTACCAGTTCGTCTTTGTTGACAACATTGGAGGATGTACTGATGGTGAATGTGGTAGGTTGGACTTACCTCTGCGAGCGAGAAGCAGCTTGATGATACACGCGATGTATACTGTCGCTCCGTATCTTACGAGGAGAGTTAAGAGTCCAAGGACGGTGATACGAGGCGATACCGCACCGCCGTCAATGCGTCACCCAGCGACATCTCGCTGCCACCACCAGAGGCTACCCACTGTGAGGTCCCTGGGTCGAGTCCGCCTTGCATGGTTTCGCCTGTTATAAAGGTCTTTCCTTATCCGTTCCAGAGAATAGAGCAGTGTTGCTCAACCTGTGTTACTGTCGAAGTTGGTTCAGCTGGTCCGCAGGCAGAATACTATTAATTTAAACTAGATGACCAGTACGAAAATTTCGAGAATACGATGAAGAGTAGACTATGGTTGGTGGCTTTTAATAGTCTGCAAGAAGAACCGCCCTATTTGTATCAATTGTTTAGTTTGATAAGTACGTAATACGTATTGCTTGTTGAAGACTTGAAGTGTAAATATCTTGGCATAGCGTTTGATAACAAATTCAACTGGGCAGAGCACATTGGGAAGGTTGTAGGAAAAGGTTACAAAATCCTTCATTTACTGGAGAGGGTGATGAGAGGATGTACCAGAGAAGTTAGGGAGTTGTGTTACAAGACTTTGGTCAGACCATTGCTTGAATATTGAAGTGTAGTATGGGACCCAGTTGGAGGGTGTGCAAAGAAGGACTGCTAGATTTGTCGCTGCAATTTACCGCAGAACACAATCAGTAAGTGATATGACAGAGTAGGGATTCATTGGAAGACTGGAGGAGGGTGAAGAGAGTCATGGGAGTGTACAAGGCGTATAATGGTGATGAGGCATGGAAAGATATTGGTGTAAGAATTAAAATTAATGCATGAAAAGGGAATGATGACCTTAACCACAATCTGGCACTCTATTTCATTCATAAGAGAGTGCGGAAATTTTCTTTTAGAGGTAACGGAGTCAAGATAAAAATAATTGATAATTTATGAAGAACGCTGAAAGTATTTAAAATACAAGTAGATAGTAAAAAATAATATTAAAAATAAGAAAAAAAAATGTAAGAATTTCTAAGAACTTGTATGGATCTATCCCTCTACCTTAACCTCAAACTCAGGCACAACAATACTGTAGTTCGACCATCAGTATGATATTCTTCAACATAGTTAGAGAGGGACAACTCAAGAAACTTGAACTAAAGGATCGAAAGATCCTAAAAAATTTATGGGTCCTGCCAAAGAATATGGAAAATACAGACTCAGGCACAATAAGGACTTATAGCAACCACTGCAGAGTACTACAAGATGAAAAAGAGCTGATTAATGTTCTGTGGTCACTTAGTTCGGGTGCACAATCTTAGACTCACCTCCAAAATCTCCTACACTGACTATTGAGGGAAAGCGTCTAATGCAAAGTGGACGAGGCTAATCAGAAAATATCTCGAACAATTTCTTCTCCTTCTCGTGTCGATGACAGCATCAGATATGTGGTAGTTTTTCCGCCAATGCGATGGGTTTGTCAGTAGCTGATTGGAAGTCATATTGAGATACGTTTATTCCAAGTTGTGGACAGGACAGCAGATGTACCATGGTTTCTCTCTCCGCATGAACATGTGGTATCTGGCTGTTCTCCCAGGTATCCCCACGTGGCAAGAGTATCTTTGCAGCGGCCAACTCCATCTCGAAGCCTGTTTAGCGACTACCATATGGGCCATGGTTGTTCAGACCCAGGTGGTAGACCCTCTTTTGGCTTGATCCACTCGATATCATGTTGCGCTCTCTTCTCCCAGGTCAGCATTCTTTCATTGCTTGGAGCATTGCTTCATTGCTTGGTGGCTTTGAAGTCCGCATGAAGCTTGATCGGGACTTTAGTCTTGCTGGCGCTGGTGTATAGCCATGTAAGAAGTGTCGGGCGTCTTCGTTCACTTTAAGCCTTGCGACGCTGGTGGCAACTTCCCGGCGTATATCTCCAGGGGCGATGCCAGCTAGTATCGCCACTTTGCTCACAGGCGATGGCCTGAGACAACCTGTGATGAGCCGGCATGTTCTGTGGAGCGCAACGTCTACTGTCTTAGCATGGCTGGATTTTTGCCACACAGGACATGCATACTCTGCTGCGGAGTAGCATAATGCTAAGGCAGAGGTGCGGATGACGCTTGGGTTAGCTCCCCAGCTAGATCCAGTCAACTTGCTTAAGATTTTATAGCATGATGATACTTTCATCTCGAAAAACTGGAAACTGACCATTAAAGAGATTTAAAACAAGGATGGGTACAGAACGTTGATTGAAGTATCCGATTCTCTCCAGTCACTAACAGCCAAGATTCTGTGAGTGGGGCTAGATTTCTGAAAATCAGATGTAGACAGTATTTTTCTGTTGATTTTAAAGTATACATATGCAAAGTACCGTCGATAGTGGATAAAAACTGTGAGTACGGTATGTGTAAAGAACATTGACAAAATTAAAAGGGTGGAAATGGGGAGAGGCGTTGAGTTTTCGCAAACCAAATGTATACAGAATTTTTCTGTTTGTTTTAAAGTATTCGTGTGAAAATTTCCGTCGATATCGGATAAAAATTGTGGGTGTGTGTATAAAAATATTGGCAATAATTGTAGGGGGCGGAAAGGGGGAGAGGGGGTGTGTTTCTGAAACCAAATGTTGACAGTATTTTTCTGTTTATTATAAAGTATATAAGTGTAAAGTTCCATCGAAATCGGAAAAAAATGTGGGTTCTTATAAAATTAAGGATTGTAAAGGGGAGAGGTTTTTTAATTTTTTTAATTTTATGTTTTGTTTTTTAAATCTTCACATGCATGCACTTAATAACTCATCAAAGTTTCATCAACAAACATTCATTTTTATATGTAAGGTTGTTGAGAGCGTCCGACAAGGCAGTAGTGTGTTGCTTAGTAAATATGGAGAAAAGCGAATTTCGAATTCTGATAAAGCACTACTTTTTGCGTGGGAAAACGATTAAGGAAAAGGAAAAAAGCTGAGGAAGTATTATGGGGACTCTGCTCCGTCGCATGGTTAAGGTACATAAGTGGTTTTACAGAATTTCGTTGTGACGGTTCGAGCACAAGTGATGCTGAGCGCTCAGGAAGACCGGTTGAATCACAACTGAAGAAATGGTGAACAAAATTCACGATGTCGACCGACGAGTGAAAATGTGAAAGATAGCAGAGATAGTAAATTTGTCATATGGAAGGGTTATCAACAGTGGCGGATCCAGGATTTTGTTTCGGGGGGGGGGGCTAGGATTTGGTTTGGGGGGGGGGGCTTGACTCGGGGGAGGAGGGGCTCGGCTACAGAAATCTCATTATTCCAGATTGCCGCCCTTATTAAAACCGTAAAGCAAAAAAAAAAAAAAAAGTCCCCAAAATCCAAGACATCAGGGGTGACCTTGGTGCTATTGGGGGGGGGCTTCAGCCCCCTAGCCCCCCCCCCCTGGATCCGCCACTGGTTATGAATATTTTGCACGAACATTTGTATATGAGAAAGCCGTCGGCAAAAGGGTTGCCGAGACCTTTGACAAGAAGCGGAATAGCGTAACCATTTCACAAAAGAGTTTGAACTTGTTCAAGCACAATCCAAATGAGTTTTTGCGGTGTTATATCACAGTTGATGAAAAGTGGATCCATTACTTTCAACCCAAGACCAAACTACAATCCAAACACAGTGGATTTCCTGTGACGAAAGTCTTCCAAAGAAGGCAAAAACACTTCGGTCAGCGGGAAAAGTCATGGCGATCATTTTCTGGGAATCGCGACGTGTGATCTTCGTCGATTATCTAGAAAATAGTAAAACTATCACAGATTCATATTATGCCGCCTTACTGGATCAGTTTCACGTGGATTGGTTGAAGAAACGGCCCCATTTATCGAAGAAAAAGATTGTGTTTGACCAGGACAACGCACCCATACACGTCAGGAATTGCAATGGCTAAATTTTTTTGAATTACGCGACAAACTGCTACCTCATCTCTCGATTTGTCCTCGACATATTCATTCTGTTCGGTGGGAAGAAATTCACGTCAAGTCAAGACATTAGGGTCGGTTGGGGTAATTCCGGAACGGGGTAATTCTGGAAAAGTTTAATGGCGGACTTAGCTATGGCATAAACTCGCATTTTGCAGATTTTGAAAAATCGTATTCTTTGGAAGGTGTAAAAGAATCGGAGATATGTTGGGCCACGTGTATTGAACTGAGAGGTGAATATATTGAGGAATAAAGAGGATTTAAGAAAAAAACTATTCGTTAAAAAGACACCAAACCACCCTCGTAAATGATAATAACCACGATTGAACCGTGGTTCATTTATCAATCTACTCTAATTTGTAGCTTACCTTCACTCTTCCCGACATAGCGCTCAGCACTTACTAAAACCACACATATTAAAACCCCTTTATTTACTTTCCAAAAATAAAACCCTCTCACTCGTTTATAGCTGAAACCAAGTAATACTTTATGGTAGTACACCTGTTATCCTTTACCCGTGCTACTTTTAAATAATTCCTCTATACCAACATACACCTTTTTCTTTGTTTCCTGACTGACCATTTAACCCATCTGTCACAGATTTGATGTAATTTAAGTTGAAGGGGAAAGTAAACTGCTTAATCCTGCAATTCAGTAACTAAAATAATATCAGGAAGGATATTGATCGGTGAAAGGCGGCAGATATATAAACTGAATTTTACTGAATTATTCACTGTTCCATTTTGGAAGCTTCGAACTTACATAAAGAACGTGCCTACGTAATTATGATTTACGCTGGCGCATTGAATTAGTGTCAGTCTATAATAAATTAAATTATAAATAAAATTTATATTCTTAGTTGTTGTTCATAGTATTACAAGCAAAAATGAAAAAAAAATATCTCCCCGGCGGGGAATCGAACCCCGGTCTCCCGCGTGACAGGCGGGGATACTAACCACTATACTACCGAGGACTACGGAAATTGGCTCCTTAAATATGCTATTTAAAAGTATTTCTTAATTTATCTTAAATTTTTCGATATTTAGTACTATATTTCGTATTATATAACATACTGAAACTTAAATAAAGTTACTTTCATTCACAACTTCCGTCTACAATAGAATTGTCAATATTGCATTAGAACTCTTATCTTTTATTGAACCCTTTTTACAAAACGTGGAAATGAAAACAATTCTTGGTCAAGTGTCATGAATCAATCACAGCCTATATAGTTTGAGTCCATGTAGAATGAATTGCCAGAAAGTTTAACCTTTTTTATGTATATCTTCTTGAGACTGAAGATAGCTACTTACACGTAGAATCTTATTGTTTGCATTGCAGTTACTTGTTGATGCGAAGTACATATTTATTTGCGAAATCTATATTATCAAAACTATCAACTGTCTTGGCAAGAATTATGCTAACTTTGCTGCCTTTCATTAAATATTGATGTATACAACATTTACTGGAGCTTTTCAGGTGTAAGAAGCAATAGTATCAAATTTCAGAAGAAAGTAATGAATTATGTTTGAGTATTGGCACTAGAATTTTCATCATACATCAGTTCAGAAACTTAGAAGAAATATTTAAATAAGGACACTGCAAGAAATAATTTACAAAAACTTTCAGCATCTAATAATGGAATTTTCAAGCAAATCTTGAATGAATAAATGATATTGTTAATGTGGAAGTCTGACATAATTTGCATTTACAGGAATGAACAAATCCAGTGTTTATAGAATATTGTTAGCTTCTTCTAAAATCTAAATTTATCGTATTTTCCACATCCTCTCTCATATGTGGTGGTTCATTATCTCCTTTGTAAACTAGCACAGTTAATACCTGTTTGCTTCCACCAATACTTCCATTCTGTTCTTATTCAATGTTGAAAATTGTGTTGTTAAAAATGTTGTTTCCTGTAGTATATTATTACAATTATTGTGATGGCGCTAACAGCCTGATGGAAATTTCCTTACAAACTTAATTATATTTTCATCTTAATATTCTTCACACACTGAGGTAAATTGTTTATTAACTAATGGGTGATTTGTTCCAGCCCCTCACGTTCCTGCATACAAATTTAAACATTTTTCACCCCTATGTCTTAAATCTATCGGCAAGTTATTGCTAATTTCTTGTTACCTAAGGTAGTCCTCAAACTGGCTCTCTCTTTTACTGGGTTGGCATATCATATGTATTTCACTTTTAACTGTCTTAAAGGGAATTATTTATTAAGTTACATTATCTCCATCCTCCTCCTTATAAATCAGGTGTTTTGTCATCCACCAATGTGACAGGACAATTCCTATCACCTCACTTAGACACACTGACATTATACAATTTTAAAGGATAATGGGAGAGTATTAAAATCTAGGATTAAAAGCAAATTAAGCATAGCCTACTGCAAGTATAATTACATACATTTGAGTTTCATAATTTTCATCATCCAGTTCATGCATGTAATGAATTATATGAGCTCTGTCAAACCATGAACTCAGATAGGCCTTCAACAGTATTTTCAAGGTGTAACACTGGTTCTTTCCTGTATCTTTTTTTTTTATGGCTTTACGCCTCATCGACGTCGAGGTCATTAGAGGCAGGACAGGGTTGGGGACAAGAAATGGGAAGGAATTTGGCCATGGCCTTTTTGAAGGAAGCATCATGGCATTCACCTGGAGTGTTTTGGGGAAACCATGGAAAACCCAAATCTGCATGCGCAGACAGGGATTCGAACCAAGTCTTCCCAAATGCAAGGCCAGAACTGTTCACCTACCACACTTGGTCCCTGTATCTTAATAGTTTACTTTGTTTCGCAATCCAATAGCATTTGTTTCCTTGCGATCCTGTTTATATAGTGAGCATGATGAATTATAAAGTGAATATTTGCTTTTGTCTACTATACAGCAAGATCATTTACATCCCTCACTGAATTCAACAGAAATTCTTCAAACTCTGGGTCAAATACAGGTTATTTCAGCTACAAAGACGTCCAACAATGATCAAACTCAAGAAACAGATCACATCATGATAGCATCTACCTGCATATCTGGCTGGATGTGTCTGCAAACTATGAACTATTCTAGACCCATGAACATATCCACAACACAGCATGAATTTACTCCTAGTTACTAATAGTAGCAATAACAATAACTTTGGTAAGTGAAAGGTTTGCTTGTATTATTCTTGTTTGTATTTAAATTCCCTTAAAGCATTGTTCTTTTTTATTTTATCACCTAGAATTTGGTATGGTTTAAACATTCAGGGCAGGAGGTTAATTAACAATGGAGAAAAGATTATTTTGCATCATGAAGGAAACCAGATATGATACCAGTCCACAAAACACCACTAAACAACAAAGAAGAAATTAGCGACATCTTTGATAGGAGTCATATCAGTATTTGTGAAGGACAATGGTTCATTAAAAACTAGTTTCCTGCATTATGAAACATATGAATACAAGTTCCTAGGAATATATGTTGACAATTTCCTAACATAGAAGCCACCAGGGCCAGATTAAGACAGCGCGAGGCCTGTAGCAAATGTGAAGAAGAGGCCTGGGGGAAAATTGTGTAGAGCTAAAAACAAAAAAAAGGTCGCCGGCTAGCCTAGGTGCGGGGCCCCCCTAGGAGGTGCGAGGCCCCCTAGAAGGCACAAGGCCCGTAGCATTTGCTACCTCCTGCTACGTGGTTAATCGGGTACTGGAAGCCACATGTTGATTTTGTATGCAAAAAAGTGAGTAAGGGCATTTTTCTAATCAACCAGTTATCAAAAGTCTTGGACAGCAATATTCTAAAAACTGCATACTATGGAATAATCTTTCCACATATGATGTATGGTATTAAAGTCTGGGGATCTTGTTGTCATATCAATATGCATTGATTGTTACTGCTGCAGAAAAGATGTATTAGAATAATGTACAAGCTAGATAGAAAAGAATCATGCAGAGAAATATTTAGACAGGAAAATATTCTTACGGTATTTTCACTATATGTATATAGGGTTTTACTATTGATTCAAGGTAATGGGAGCCAGGCTATATAATAAGCTTCCAGCTCATATAAAGATACTGACTGGGAATGAATTCAAAATTGGAATAAAATCTTATGTATGTAATAAGGTCTTGTACAAACTTGATCAAAATATATGTATGAATGTACCTTCTGTATTGACTTTGCTAAAAACTTGTATCACAAGCATATTGGCAATAAAAATTATTATTATTGTTAGGTCTCAAGACCAGCTGGGAATCAAAGTCAATAATTATTATTCATACACGACTGTGATAGTAAAGACATTGTGCTAGTACTGTAAAGTATATCAAAGTTCATTTTATTCACCAACAGATTATCGACAAGTACAAGTAAAAATTATTCGTTGTCATTTTTCTGCAATCTGTGGAACAGTGCAGGACTACTCAACGGATCTTGCTAGGAATTTCAACACAACAGATAACTCTGTCCTCCTGATCTCGCAGTTCCCAAATCACCGTCACGGCAACCTGAAAAAACAATAAGAACATATATCAGGAAATATGAAACTATATTAGTACACTCATACATGGCGTGATGGAATATTTTCTTTCTTCAGACTACCACATAGAAGGCTTAGAATGTATCAGTGTTCACTTTGGGAGCTGTATTCTAAATCACTTGAAAACTATTGGAGTGAGTGGAAAAGTGACTTGCTGGGTGGATGAATTCTTAAAAAGCAGAAAGCAAAGAATTACAGTTGGAAATGAATTATCAAAAAGCTGGAAGTGAATATAGGAATCCCATGGAGTAACAAATTGGGACTATTGCTTTTCACGATTCTAAACAATGGTTGTATTGATGGTTTACAATCAGAATTTATGTTGTTTGCAGATAAAATAAGAAGTCTGTTCCTTCATTTTTAATGGAGGAGAAACGGGTGTCTGACTTTAAATGTAGCTGTACAATCCTTGAAGACAAACCAAATGACAGGCAATGAAAACCTGCAAACACAGATAAAAACATAAAAAAGTACACAATATGCTACTATAAAGCTGGTGATTAAAGGTTCAAGACACAACTGAGACCATAAGTATATCTGAAGAAAGTGTATGGTACCATTTAATAAAAAATTAACAACAAAAAAACTTAGTGGAAGTTGGGTGTTGCAGTTGTTAAACGTTGACCAAAAATTAAAATAAATTTCTTACTGGTGACATGGCCAGAATTGAATTGCATAATTATTTTTTTTATTATTACTATTTTATATCCTTTAAGTGTTAAAATTCCTCCTCCCATTTACTTTTACAATTTATGAATTTTAACCTCAAATTATTCATCACTTCACTTGGTAATTTAATCCTATCCCTGACATCCTTACCAATAAAATAAAATTTCCCCACGCCCTTTTGAATGAAATTGAATGACAGCTTGTGTTCATGGTCTTCTTTTCCCTACTCCTAATTACAATTATTTGACCAGTATCATTCCAGATACATTACCAACATACCCCTTATACTCTCCCAGTACTTTCTTCATCCTTCTGTATTCCAGCTCCTTTGTCATATCAGTTACTGACTGGGTCCTGTGGTGATTTCCACAAACAAATCTAGCTGCTCTTCTTTGCATACCCTCCAACTCCTGTAGTGTTGGTTGGGGTAATTCCGGACGGTTTTGACAGTTTGGATGATTTTTTCAGTGTTTAATTGGTTTTAGTCCTCATAAATTTATTAAATTCACAATCAATGAGTATTATCAGATTCCTTATTTGGTAATGAATCCAATCATGCCAATTTAATGGCTAAAAAAATTATTTTACTGCTGGAATTACCCACTATTAGTGGGGTAATTTCGGACACAGATCATAGGTCAAAGCAATGCCCATCTAATAATATTTAGGAAGTATATATGTTAGACCTTCATTGGAATGAAGGTGAAGTGTTAGCCTCCAGACAATCTATCGAAAATTGTAGATTTTGGAACATTATAAAAGTTGCAGCCCCTTTGACTGTAATATTTTTATTTTTTACATCCCTAACAGCCTTAGGCAAGTCATCAGCTGAATAGGAGGGGCCAACCTTTTTTTTAAGGTAAGTTCTTGGCATTTTATACCTAAAACAGACCAAAATGTGAATTAATAATGGAACCTGGATAGGAAACCTTATCGTCCGGAACTACCCCGCTACTCTTTTGTGGTGGGGTAATTCCGGACTAACCACAAAATGGACGCCCGTTCACCTGTCATTTTTCAAAACACATAAAATCGATCATTCATAATCTTGAAAAGTTGATAAATCACTATATGGTTCAATAAAATATTGTTTTCACTTACCTGCAAGGCTCTAAAGAGGAGTAGTTGGTTTTAAAAACGGATGTTTATGAATGTTCTCCTGAATCTGCCCTTATCACAACAATGACGTACACAAAAATGGCACCAAGAACTATCAGTGTGACCAACTGATCTCGATGTACAACATATTAGCATGGGAAATCCCTAACCTTAAAATTAAGTCCGCCATTAAACTTTTCCAGAATTACTCCGTTCCGGAATTACCCTAACTGACCCTATTTGATACCAAAAATGTGGGTCGCAAACTACATCACTATATTCAAGCAATGGTTTGACTAAACTTTTGTAACTCAATTCCATAACTTCTCTGGTACATTCTCTCCTCCCTTTCCAGTAAATAATGAATTTTGTAACCTTTTACTGCCACCTGTCCAATGTGCTCTGCTCAGTTGATGTTACTATCAAATGTTATGCTAAGATTTTTACACTACAAACATTCAAGCAGAAATTCTTTCCCACCACATAATCAAAAACAACTTTTATTTTGTTTACACATGTACTAGTAAGCAGACTCTTCTTGGAATTTATCTTCATTACAAGTGTACCTATAAGTTGGTTCTTCTTGGCATTTACTGTATCTTCATTCCAAGTTTAGCTAGATATTCAATTCAGGTCACCCTGCAGCTTTTCAGTCTTCTCCCATTTTGATCCCATTATATACCATTATTTTATGTGCAAACAACCTAAATTCTGACTGTAAATCACCAACATAAACATTAGTTAGAAAGTTTAATAGCAATGGTCGCAATACTTTACTCTGTAGCACTTCCATTTTCACTTCCACCTCTTTTGATAACACACTTCCTACTCTAATACTCTGCTTTCTGCCTTTTAAGAATTACTCTACCCAGAAAATTAGTATTTCATCCTCTCCAGTGGTATTCAAGTTATTTACAACCATTTTATGGCTCCCTCTCCTTCCTAAAGCCATGTTGTTGATTTTCATTCCAGTTTCCTTCCTCATACATACTTCTGATGTAGTTTCATATCAATCTCGCCATCATTTTGCCTATCAAACTAATTGACCTTTAATTTTCAACCATATTTGTCACCACTCTGGTAAGTAGCAAGTCTCCAGACTCATTTTAAAACAAATTTCATACATCTGTAGTAATATTACCTACAGCGGCCCCTTTGCCAGTTTTCGTTTATGAAATTCAATTCAGGAAGGAAGATATTAAATACAAGTCTTTTCATAAACAAACAGTAATACCAAACCTGACTTGAGATCCGGATTATTAACACTTATTCTGTAAAGAAATTAGTTCTAAACCTTATGTACAAGCAGGCAGCAAATATCTTCTGTAATGACTCTATTAGTCAGTCAGTTGATATTAAATATCATCTTAAGATTTAATGAAGCTTAAATTCAGACAATACAATTACACATTGCAATAAAAATTTTAAACTCACCTTTGGATACATGGCAAGGACAGGTACAGAACTGTGATATGTTTGATTAGTTCCTGCATATACCGGACATTCTAGATCGTAGGTACCACAGGCATTAGGGGTACTCAGTGGGAATGGTATGGGTACCCCAGAAAGCACGCCATGGACAACACCCTTCACAATTTCTATGTCCTTGACTGTAATTAAAAAATAATCAATACTAAATGTTGTGAATTATAAAGCAAATAATACTCAAAAATTTTTTGTATTCAATAATTATCAGCAAGGTGATGTTAAATTATAGGTATCATTAACCTATCAATAAATGAAATAATTATAAAAAAAAGTTTTACTGGGGGACAAAATTAGATTACTCGATAAAACAAATTAATTGAATAATTATTTCAGGTGTATCTGTGATATGTTTCTCAATCTATGGTCCAAGAAGATGGGTCAGGTAATCTGCAGGTAGAAAATTTAATCCAGACTGAATTAAAGGTAACAAAAATAAATTAGAAAATTTTTTCACGTACTCATACTAATAATAGGACAAGTGAGTATAAGCTATAACCTGAACATTCAAAATGCCATGTTTTTATTTCCATATATTATAATCTCTGTCTTCCTCTGCAGTTCTTGCCTTCTACTGTTCCCTCCACTAACAAATTAACCAATCCTGCATGTCTCAAAATATGACCTACCAGCCTGTCTCTTCTTTCTGTGAGACTCTTCCAAAAACTTCTTTCCTCCTCTATTATTTCTAAAACTCGTTCGTTTCGTACTTTATCTGTCCACTTAATTTTTAATTTTTAACATCCCTCTGTAGCACCACATTTCAAATGCTTCAATTTTCCTTCTGTCTGGTATTCCTAAAGTCCATGCTTTGCTGCCATAAATTGTAGTGTTCCACACATAGAGTTTTAAAAAGTTCTTTCTGAGTCCTAGATCAATATTTGAAACTAAAAAAATTCTCTTTCTCATGAAGGCTCTTTTTGCTAATGCTATTCTGCTTTTAACATCATTCCTGCTTGAGCCATCAGTTGTAATTTTACTTCCTAATTAGCAGAAATCACTAACTTCTGCTATCGCATCTGACCCTATTTTTATATTTAATCTACTGTATTGGTATTAGTTCTGCTCCATTTCATCACTTTTTGTCTTGCTTTGATTTATATTCAGTCCATAATCTTCCTCTAGTATTTTGTTCATGATATTCAGTAACTTCTCAATATCCTCAACCTGTCCTGATTATAAGACAATGTCATCAGCAAATCATATCATACTGATTAGACTACAATGTAGTCTCACGCCCTTTTTAACTGATGCATGTGTCTCATGATTCTCTACTTTTATTATAGCTACTTGATTCTTATAAGGATTATAGAGTATCCCTTCTATCTTGGTATTTTAGACCTGACTCCTTTAAAATTTTAAACATCTTGTCCCACCTAACATTATCAATCGCTTTTTCTGAATCAACAAACGCCATAAAAGTATCTTTGTTTCTCTTGATTCGCCCTTCAAGTGCCAAAATTGTTTCTCTTGTACTGCGTTTTTTTTTTTTCTATACCCAAACTGATCTTCATGCCATGGTGTTTCCAGAATATGAGGATATTACTGCATTGCAACTGTTATAGTCTGTTTACTAAAAATGTTTTCAGTAAGCATTTCTTTGAAAATTAAGTAAGCAACTGTTTTATTAGGACCTTATTGTAGGGATCAAGATACATGCTGATAAAAGTTGGTAGGTGCATAAAGGTTATAAAACTAGGCCCACATTTTACTGAGCCTTGGATGGAAAAAATTTGAGAAAAGATGGTCTGGCACAGGAACTCGCATGTCCTGTTACTGACTCATCATCATCTTCATCCATCTCCAATTTTCTGGGTGAGGTGAAAGAGTGCTCACCCCATTTGTCTTTCCAGGTACATTTCATCTTAAATGACTCTAGACTAGGGCACACCACTCTTCTGTAGTTCCTTCTTTACCATGTCAAATCATTTCTACACGGGCCGGCTTCTAGGTCTTTAACCCTTCCAGTCATATCCTTGCTACTCTCATTGGGTCCATCTATTTGACATGGATGAGCCATTGCAACCTTCCTTTGGCATACTTTCATTATATAATCCTTTTAAAATTGGAATCATTATCAAAAAGTTTTTGCAACACTGACAGTCATTCAAAATGTCTTGCACATCAAAACAAGTAGTCAACATCCTCACCCATTAAAATCAAATCACTTTTTCTCCTCCTCTATTGACCATTACCTATTGTAACAATCTTCAAGATTACAATTGCAATGCTGATGTTAGTTGCAATAGAATGGTAACATCATTATTTTTATCATGTCACTATGTTCAATAAACACAAAACAATTATGTTTTTAAAGAATACTGAATTTATTTGAAAATTTTGTAGTTAGTAGTTTTAGTGCTTTTTCATGTCCCTGCTCATACTCATAATCAATTAATAACCGAAGTAGAACTAATGGCTCAGTATGAATTTTTCTACAAATCTCGTTTTATATTACATGAATTTTTGCTTTGAATTCTTTCACTGTTTTTGGTACACTATATACCTAATGAACAAATGAAAATGTGTGAATGAAGGCTTTCCTGGCATGTTGCTGAAACGCAATATTCACTGGTTCTCCGCCAGGTAGTGTTGTATAAGGACAAGCTTTCAGTGGCTAGCTTTTCCAACATCTTCAGGTCTGGTGTTACCACTGTGACAACCAGAGCTGCACTTGTGTTGTCTGGCGTCGGTGTGTCTTATAATCTGTGGCACTCCTACCCTTCCACACTTTACAAGATGCGCCGATACCAGACAATGCCAGTGCAGCTCTGGTCGTGGCAGTAGTAGCACCAGACCTGAAGATAGTGGCAGATCTAGCCACTAGAAGCTTGTCCTTATACAACACTACCCGGTGGAGTACCTGTGAACATTACGTTTCATCGCTAAAATCAAGCAGTAATTTATGACCACGTTCCTTCCTTCCCCTACACAAACTACTACCAGTTCTTCTAATATCCATCTAGGTCTCATCACCTATATACAAGTTGTTACAAAAACGTACGGCCAAACTTTCAGGAAACATTCCTCACACACAAACAAAGAAAATATGTTATGTGGACATGTGTCCAGAAATGCTTACTTTCCATGTTAGAGCTCATTTTAGTTTCGTTAGTATGTGCTGTGATACAATACGCCATTCTCCAGGGCTGCATCAGCGCATCAGGGATTCCACGCGACGGAGGGTGGATGCATGTATCCTCGCTAACGGAGGACATTTTGAACATTTCCTGTAACAAAGTGTTTGAAGTCACGCTGGTATGTTCTGTTGCTGTGTGTTTCCATTCCATGTTTAATGTGATTTGAAGAGAAGTAATAAAATGAGCTCTAACATGGAAAGTAAGCGTTTCCGGACACATGTCCACATAACATATTTTCTTTGTTTGTGTGTGAGGAATGTTTCCTAAAAGTTTGGCCGTACCTTTTTGTAACACCCTGTATTCATTATATACTCCCAGCACACTTGATTTGCTTCCTGTCTTCCACTGACTTTCAACCCAAAAATGCAGCTGCCCTTTGTTGCTCCCTTTCCAACTCCAGTATCTGGTAATCTTAGTGTGGGCTCCACACTGTACCACATCATCATTGCTGATGTAAATGACAAAAATAGGAAAGCAAATAACAAAAAGTGTTACTGATCCTACTAACAATAAAAATAATTATGAGTCAAATGGGTTAATTGCTGTTTCATAGTTATGTGGTACGTTGCACAGAGGTTGCAAAAAAGGGCTGCTAGATTTGGTTCTGGAAATTATTGCAGAATACAATCGGTAACAGATATGATAAAAGAGCTGGAATAGGATTCATTGCAAGACAGGAGGAGGATGAATAGTGTCATGGGAGAGTAGAGGCCGTATATTGGCGAAGAGGCCGTATATTGTCAAAGAGGCATGGAAAGATATTGGTGCAGGTGTGAAAAGAAGTGCATGGAAGGGAAAAGATGACCATGACCACAAGCTGGCACTCAATTTTAGGCACAAGGGTGTGGGAAGATTTTCTTTTTTCGGTAAGGGTGTCAGGTATTGGAATAAGTAACCAAGGGAAATGATGTATAATTTGCCAAAAACGTTGAAAGAATTTAAAGTTAAAATTTGTAAAGGACAAATGGAGGTGGGTTCAGGAAAGGAGGAAGATGGGTGTGTAGGGAAATTGCCACCAGAGCGTGCGCTCCATTGCAATTTAATTAAATATTATTATTATGTTCCACATGAACTACACATTTTTTTTATTATAATATGCTGAAGATATTAAGTCCGATAAGCCTGTCTTTTAACTTACCACAATGCTTTAATGTGGGTTTTAACAACAGAAAAAGGTTAGGTAAATAGTTAATGATGGCAGTACTGAATAAAAGTTTTGTACTTACATGGTTCAAATACTATGTAGATGTGTACTGGCTTTCCACGGATTAGTGGGCAGGGTTCATTTCTGTCTTCCCATCCAATAACTGTGACATCAATGCACTGACCTACTTCAGATTCTAGACAATAGAAAGCAAAAAAGATGACACATGATACAACTTCCTGCTTATCCAATAATAACTATCCAGCAATTATAACTACTTAGTTATCATCACATTTTTTTACTACTCCAGTAACTGTAATTTATACTCCCTCCCTTCACATCCAACCATGTAAAGTTCAATATTCTTTGTGAGATACATGACCTAACTATTCATGAAATTTTGATATTATAAACACATTCACATATATTTTCTGCTCTAAGGTTATTCAGACTTCAGAAAAAAGGGGTGACTATTGTAGTTAACCTTCCTTCTCACAGTCACTGTAAAAATATATTTATTCATCTTGATGTAGTGGACTTTACCAGCTATATTTATCTTTCAGTGCTTAGTATACATTAAGGAGAACTTTGAAAAATATGAAATTTTAGGTGTGAATCATACAGTACTAGGAACAGAGATAACATAAGTTTCTTCAGGTGTGAATACAGCTGCACTCAAAAAAACCTTTTACTATGTATAGATAAAGCTTTTTAATGTCACATCAATAAGAATAACATTACTTTCAATCAATATATTCAGGAATGTAATACAAAAATTACTTATAAATAATTGTACACAAAAAATTGAAGAATTTTATGAAATAAAAGCTAATATGTTGTGAAATTGGAATACTTGTAATTCATTCATGTATTAATTTTTACTGTCTTTGTAATGCTACAAATGTTCTCTGTAGTTTATACAATAAAAGATAACATAACATCAAATAACTAATTGTATAAAATAACTCTGATATTTGAGTTTTAAAGAGCAATGAATGTCAAGTCTCAGGAGAAAAAGGATTTTCGACTGGCAGTTGTTCAAAAAAGATTGATACAGAAAGAGGATGCAGAACATCAAATCTTGGAGGGATGATCATAACCATGATTTTGGTGGGCTGCACTACCCTGTAATTGTATTTGAAATTGTAAGCTTGAGGGCAATAATAAATCACAAATGTATGAATATATATATATTTTGAATTGAGACATATGTATTGAAAGCATACAAAATAAAGTAATTTATAATTGTTGTTGAGTTGTAATTCTCTGAATAAACTCTTTGAGTTGATGTTTGTGACAGGATTGCAAATTATTGAAGAAGCCAGAGAGTTTTAGAACATGCGATTGTTTTATCAGTAGTGGGTTGATGTATTAAGATTATTATTTTTCTTGTGTTTCTTACAGCTTGGATTTTAAATGCTGGAAGTGGATATGTAAGGGATCTATCAAACAGATCTGATAATGGAGAAAGAAATATAGATTCAATTATTTGGTAGTACCTATTCAAATTGTACAGGGGAAGGCCATTTAAAACAGGAACAGAATTTCTTTAAGCTTTAATAATTTGAGGTTTACAGTACTGAACATTAAGATCATTAAAAAGTTCAGCACAAGAATGAAAAGTGTGGTAACATGGTGACCAATGCAAAACTCAAATTCCAATTCTGTAATGATAATTCTTCAAATGTTATGTAACACTGTAGAAAAACTTCTTGGGTTTGAATCCGCATCAAAGTCAAATTGTTTGGTGATGTTTTGGAAGCTTGCACTGCTTCCTGTGTCATGCCCTGCAGTGATGTTAAGTAGGGCTTGACAATGAAAGTGGTGCAAACTTCTGAAACATTTCCAAACAATGCAACTTTAATGCATCCTGAAACCTGAGAAGTTTTCATACAGTATTGCTGCCATGAAAATGTACATAGTTATCATTGTTTCCAAAAAAAAAAATTGTGTAATGAGTGAAATGACTCAGTATGCACTAAGATATACTCATTAATAAAAATATTATTATTAATTCTCTGGATGAGTTATATGACAAAAAATAAAAGTTAATAAAGAATAAATGGAAAAAGTCAGCAGTGCTGGACTTGGGGGGGTCAATCCAGAGCACTTGCTCCAGGAGACTATTTCTGAGGGGGGGGGGGGAATCATGTTTGAAGGGATGGTATGTGGCAAATTCTTGTGGAAGGGACCTTTCTTTTTAGCTCCACTACCCTGTTCAGCAACCATCACGGGGACGGTGAAAAATAACTCCATTCTGCCCCAGGTCACAAATTCATGTTTGAAGGGGCAGCAACCTTAAGTTTTTCCTCCAGCTTGGTAAATTTGTAGATCCAACTCTGAAATTCAATTAAAAAGCAATATGAACACCATTCTGCAAGTAATACAAAAGATGCACAGTGCCTTTACTGTCATCCTCCATATAGGTCACCTGTCAGGCAAACATATTTTCTACATTACTGCATGGATCTACCCATGCAATAGACTTCATTGAAAAACTTAACCATGGTTTTGTATATTTTTGTCAATTTGTGTAAATGGGCATTGTTTTATGGAGAGAAACTATGTAAATGCTATTTAGTATGTTCAAGGACAGTATTATGCATGAAACGTTTGTAAATGCAAGTATTTATGTGATAATGTTTGGATGACAATTCTCAATGGTTTGGACTGGTTTATGTAGATAATTTTGGTGTAAATATTTTTAATTTTCATTTCTGTGTATTTCATGTTGATTGTGAATGAATTCTGATTTTTTTAATGTGGTTTTGATTGTTGGCTCCATTGCTTTCATTCAACAAATATCGATCGGCTTTGTTTATGTTATTCTGGATGTTTCTCTAGTGTTTATTTCAAACGCATGGAAATGGTGAACAGAATTTGTTAGTTGTCAGTCTTTGTAAGAATTTTTGTTTGCGAGTTTAATGGCTGGAATATTTGTATGTTTGTGCTTTAGTGTCTTTGAAGAAGTCTGGTACACATTAGAACTCACAGAAAAATAAATATTAATTGAAAAAGCTATTTGTGTTTTGCCATTTGGTAGAAGTATTTAATTCAGCCAAGAACAGTAGTAATCAATAACCTTTGGGTAAATGTGAATCCCACTAGTGATTGACTACAGCATTCTTTAAATTGGAGGACAAAGAAATCATCATTAATTGATGACCAGACAAATTGATTAATTAAAGTGGAGCTTACTTTTACTGATCTTTAGTTCAATTTTGCCCCCTTCCCCTCCATTGAAAGTCACCACTTGGTTTATTTTTTTGTAGCCATGTGGTATGTCTGGATGTATACACATTTTCCCCCTTGCCATATTCTCAGTTCTTACATGGTTAAGGTTTTTCAGATAAATATTGTAAAGTGTTTTTCCTGTCAGTCCTGTCTTCATCTGTGGCAAGTGACTAATTTTCATTATCCTTCTTTGTTTTTATTCCATGACTAAAAAATTCTGATTAGAAAAATCAAGTCAAATTTTTTGACCTGATCTAGTGCTTGCACCTTTCATTTTCATATCCATGGTACGCAACCTCATCCCTTTAATGAGAGCTATCAAATATTATAGATGCATATAGCACACTCTTGCATCATAAAGCTCCAGCGTTGAGCCTATATTGAACAAAAATTGCTTCTGACATGTGTCACACATTATTACTTAGTTGTGAAAGCAGATTGTAGCCTAGTTCTTCATACCAGATTTTCAGTTCATTAGCAATATTGACAATATGATTATCACTTACTGCATTCCTCTTTCAAAATGTGACCTTTCCTACCTGAAATTCAATTCAACAATTCTATATTGCACCACTCCCTCAGAAATGACATGTGAGCAAATATAGAGACTTTGAAGAAGGCTGCACTATGACATCATTAGTCTTAGTATATGAAATAAAAGCATTTTACCATCTGAAACACTTATGTGTTGGTCAATCCATTAACAATTCATTCTCTATTTCTGAACACAAACAATCTCTACCTCACAAATATCATTTACTACAAATTTAAATATTGTGATTCCTTTACAACTGAAATCACGCAGCTTTTTCTGTTCATGGAACTTTCTTTTCTATCCACTATCATTCCAATTCTGCTTCAAGCATCAATCCAGAGTTTGTTGTCATTATATTATTTATATACTCCCAAACACTCTCTTTACTTGCCTCCCAGCTTACAATGACTTCTAATCCAGCTTATTAATCATATCAGTGACTGATTGTGTTCTCCATTAATTTTGGCAAACAAAACACCCTCCAGCTCCTGTACATGATAACCATGCTCTTTTTCTCATCGAGAGCAGTTTTCAAACATAGGTTGGGGCTGATTCTGTATTTTTGAAGCTTCTGCCTTTGTTAAACCATCAGCTTGCTAGGCCTGTTGTTGTTTGATGGAGGAAGCAGGTGTGTTGGCATCGCTCAATGAAGTGTGTAATTATGTTTTGAGTGTGCTAAGTGTGTTTGGTGTGTATTATGTTAAGTTTATGAGGTGGAGATTGTTGACTTTCCCGGCATTCATCTCAATAATTGCAGGAAACCTCATAAAAACCACAGTCAGGACAGCTGGTACAAGTGGTCCAGGACTCAATCCTACTGCGCTGCAACCTCCACAATCTAGTGCCTTAATGCACTGAGACATTCAGGTTGGTACTGTATACCCACACTGTTGGGTCATAACAATTAACCGTTATTAACAAAAGGCCTGACTTAGGTTTTGGATCTCATTGCCCTCGCTTACCTGGTTCATCACTGGGAATCACATCTTCTCTTCAGTCACATAAAATTGTTTTGCTTGTGTGATATGAATTCTTTTACTTAATTTAAAGAGCTGCTTTAGAAAAACAGTGCAGACTGTTAAACCATCATGTATTGCCCACGAAAGAGAAATTAACACATGAAGATGTGAGATCAACTCTCTGTTCCGCTATCCTGATTTCAGCTTTTTTAAATGGTTTTCTGAAATCACACTATGTAAATGACAGAATAGTTCCTTAAGAACAGGCTATGGCTGAATTCTCACACAATTTTCATCCTGCCTCTAATGACATTGATGCCAATGAAGTGTAAAACCATAAAAAGACATGATGCTTGGAGCATAAAACTCCATAAAAAAATCTTCCAGATTACATATATTGCACCATCCAACATATGTCCTAAAAATTAAGCACAGTAAAAGTTTCCTGAAACTATTATCACATTGCATGATACTCCAGCCACAGCAAGAATCTTAAGTCATTAAGTGGTTGTCAGGAGCCACAGACAACATTAAATAACCAAAGCCATCTGCTGGGCTCTAACAGAAGTGGTCCATCTGCAATCTTATAGATACACTAAAGTTAGAGGTACCAAACAAAATAAAAAAAACCAAAGGCTCCAGACCTTACCAAACGGACATCTGGTGCTCTTAGAGTTACCCATTTTTGGCTACACACGATATACAGTTTAATGATTAAAAATAGCTGTATGTAACCTTATTTTACACTGATGTTTCTGCCATGAAGAATAATAGCTCTTAGTAGACTTTGCACATTCCAGAGAATATATGTATGCATATAAATACATATTGTGGTTCTTCCCATAAATTTCAAGTGCAATATTCACATCACAACTTTAATGTAATGGATTTATAGGGTGCATAACCTGTATAAAATGCTTTTGAATCATATGATATTTATTATTTCATATTTATGAAAAACAAGTATGGGACCTATATTTTGGGAATCAAATACAGGAATTGGAGGAGGTGCAAAGAAGGGCTAGCATATTTGCCTCTGCAAATTACCGCAAAACACAATCAAAACCGATATGATAAAAGAGCTGGAATGGGATTCATTGGAAGACAGGAGGAGGATGAAGGGAGTGTGCATTGATGATGAGGAATGGAAAAATACTGGTGGAAGTATTTGGTGAGGGGCATGTAAGGGAAAAGGTGACCATGACCACAAGCTGGCACTCGATTTCAGGCTTAAGGGTGTAAGGAGATTTTCTTTCATTGGTAAGTGGGTCAGGGATTGTAAACTGCCAAGAGAAATGATGAATAATTTACCAAAAATGCTAAACAAATTTAAAGTTGAAATTAGTAGAGGACCAAAGTAAATAGCAAAAGGAAAGTTAAAAAATGGGTGTGTAGGCAAATTTTCACCATTGCAAACACTCCATCACAATTAAATTAACTTGAAGGTATACAGTAGTGATGTTTGGAGTCTTTTGTGTGGAAGGAAGAGACAGAAACTGGATTTCAGGTATTTGACTTGGAGATAAGGGAATCATGGACAGCAATAAAGTGTCATGGGAGGTTCTGAAGAATTTACTTCAAATAACAGAACAATTTAAAGTAAAAAATTGTAAGATTCAAAAGGGATATTGCCAGCAGGATATGAGCTCAATCAAAATTATTCAATAACAGTAACTTTTTTTTACTTATCTCTTTACGCCTCGTCGACGTCGAGGTCATTAGAGGCGGGATGGGACTGGGGACAAGGAAAGGAAGGAATTCGGCCATGGCCTTCTTGAAGGAAGCATCCCAGCATTCGCTTGGAATGATTTGGCGAAACCATGGAAAACCCAAATCTGACTGTGCCCGGACGAGGATTCGAACCGCCGTCTTTCCCGAATGCGAGGCCAGAGCGTTAACCACTCACCCACGATGCTTGGTAACAATAGTATCTATTTGTGTTTCTTGTTCTGGTGATAAGGTTGCCATCTATGGTCAAGTCTGTGGAGTTTTTGTAACATTATCTTATGTTCCTTAATAAAAACGAATACATATATGCAAACTCTGAAAAAAAAAAAACTATTGTACATCACAAATGTTTTGTCACTGTGACAAAAATTTTATGTAGATGCAAAGTATTAGTCATTATGAAAAATAATAAAATATCTGCAAGCTTCAATTGATTATACATCTTGCTCCAGTAGATTAAAAGTATATTTGCCTTGTACAGAAATAATTACCACTGTGGCATATCCTACATCATATTTTCTTAGCGTTTCAGAATATGTGTGATCGTAAGTTTTTCTGGCGTAACTGTTGCTGGAACATTTCTCGGGCGTGCAGCCGGGTAAATTGATCGCAAATTTACGAATTTGCGATCAATTTACCCGGCTGCACGCCCGAGAAATCTTCCAGTTTCAGAATATATTTCTTTTTTCATAGAAGATTTTAGCAATTAGAGATCAAGTTTGAATTTGTTTCTTAATCATATTTATTTTCATAAGTCTGGAATCAACTAACAACACGAGATCAGCACTCAACCTATTACAGTGCAAGATTAGTGAAAAAGTTTATAATGATCAGAAAGATCAACCTGAAATATAATCAAATAGGAAGAAATGGAGTGTGGAAGGAATGGTAAGGTTATGAAAGAAAATCTACCAGTGGATTGTAATCACAAAGAGATAAGCACAATCATTGTTCAGTTTACACATTAGAGAACTGGAGAAGAAAGTGCATAAGAATGTAGACAGAATTTGACAGAAACTGCAATTTGTGATCTGTCATGCAAATAGAACTTAATGTACATAACAACAAAATTAATAGAAGGATATAATAAATGGGGGGCTAGAAATAATACCTCATATAATGAATATCTATTATTTGGATAGACACCATCTTGTATCAAATTAGTGATAAATATTTTGAGAGCATTATTAATAATGAGGTTCATGCAATGTAGACATCAGAGAACAGTTAAATCACTGGAGTACTACAGCACAAAAATTAAATTCCCTTTTTTTCTGTTAAGATCAGTCTAGTTGAGCCTGATAGCGTAGGGTTGGGTGCTTGATTCACATTGCAGAGATTGCCGGTTCGAGTCCTGCCTGCTAATGAGTGTTTTAATTAAGTGTTCTGTCCATTTTGTGTTGCCTGTACTTGTGGAACAAAATGTATACTACAGAAAATCAACATGTAAACGTGTAAAGGATCACAATACTGCAAATACTGTAAAAAAAATGGTCTGCAAAAAAGTTTAAAGCTGACAACTTATCGAACTGTATATCCGGTTGTCATAGAAAGAAACTGAAAAATTAATTTTATTTAATTGTGTTGGAACAAGTGTTGTAAAAAAAAACAGTTTTTTTTCTGACGTGAAAAAAAACATGAAAAAAAAACTGTGAAAAAAAACATGTTTTTTTTCTGGGACATGTTTTTTTTCATAACTACTAAATTTCAAATTTTTAAGGCATTTATCATTTAATATGACTGTTTTAGAGCTTACACTAAGTACTTATCTTACTTTTAAATCTACTATAACTTTCTGGTTCAGTAGAAAAAAAAATTACAAAAATATTGGTAACATCGACTGAAGTTTTCTTTTACGAAAGGGGACTTCCCGAAAAGGCTAGGTTGCCCATTGTTTGGATTGATACTCGCTATTTGAACTAGTGCTGCCAGGCCCTACAAATTTATCTGTAGACCTACGAATCTTTTCAAAAAATTAGGAAATTTAACTAAGGTTTTTTGCCTCTTTTTATTACTTGTTGTGCTTTCCTTATATTCGTATACTTGTTAAACTCGCAGCGTATAGTGATAATACTGATTGTCAGTAATTATGAATAATTTCCTTGCAACCGTTGGCGTAAACCAACGATTGAAAACAAATAAAGATCCTATTTTGTATGATAATAAATTCAAACTTAAAAGACCGTAATACAGAACTATCGGCGCAGTCTTCATTCACAGCGTGTACTTTGCTCTCAATTTAAAATTGCAATCTCAAAAGCTTTTGCATGCAATACAACCGGCAAAAGAAAATGTAACTATTTCTGAAGTTATGGATCTAGAGGGGACAGAAGAAGAAACAGAAAATTCCAACTCCGACCGAACAAGTGTTGGTAGTACTGATACTAGTGAATGTGGTTCCGACATAGAAGATTAATAAAAAATTATGTTACCTATATAGATACATTTATGAATCATTATGTAAGATGATATATGATTTAGTAAGGTTTAAAACACACATGTAAAATGTAAGTTCCATAAATAAAACTATAATTTATCAAATATATAGTTTTCTGAAAAAAAACCAAATTTAGAAAAAAACGAGGGTGCTAAGTTTTTTTTCATGTTTTTTTTTCACAAATCTGAAAATTTTTTTTTTTTCAGTTTGCAACACTAGTTGGAACATATGCTCCAGCAAGGGCGTATCCAGGATCAGAACTAGAGACCGGGTAGATTTGAATTGTGGGGGGGGGGGGGGGGGGGAGCAACTCATATTGGTGTTGAGGAAGTGCGGTGGGGGACTGAAACATGACATTACAAAATCAAACTCAAACCTATTCAGGAAACTATTTTTATTATTGATTAATATATTAATCCAACCACTTAATCTAAGGACCTTCTTTATGTAGTTAATTAAGATCATAACTCAGTTATGGTTTTTTATGTAAACATTAACAGTCTCGGATTCTCAGAAAATTTTTCAATAACTTTGTTTGTCAATATCTCAAGGTGTTCTTTCACCAAATTTTGATGCACACTCATCAGGCATAATACAGTCAATATTTCCTCTCCCAAAGTGTTCCAAAGCGTACTGAAGGCAACTTGATTTTTCTTCTGGAGGGTGCAGCAGCCCCCCCCCCCTGCCCCTCACTGGATATGCCCATGTGCTCCAGTGAAAATTGGCCTATTTTCACATTTCTTTTCTTTCTTTTATCTTAAACTCTAATCCTAAACAATGAACATGAACACAAACAACTACTGTAGTTTTCAGAGTTTTGGGGGTGCAGATATCGAGGTAATTAGAGTTGGGAGACAACTTGGAACAAGGAACAGTGCTGCATTTGGCTATTCACTTTTGAAGGAACCATACTGCCACCAGAAATGGAGAAGCAGACCGCGTTTGAGATGGATCCATGAAGCTGAGTAACTTATTGGAGAGCAGAACTCAGAGTAAATGGACGTCCATGATAGACAGTAGCAGTACCAGAAACACAAGGAAGCAAAGACAAAATCAAATATCTGCTCTGCCAGAAAAAATGACGTGGTACTTATTCTAGAGATGGCTTGGCCATAAGTTCCGCTGATCTTTAAATGATGTGGATGGTCACTGCTGCAGGATATGATGCTACTTTAGTATGGTTTTCTAATATGAACACTTGATACCTGGATTTTCCAGCATAGCAAACGATGAACGAGGGTTTCCTAAGAAGTATGAGAATGTATATCGTCGATTACAATCTGCTGGCTTTCGAACAAGTGGAAAAGGAGATGGTGATGGATCCATTGCTGAGGCATGTTTGTGTTAATCAGGTATTTTTGTTGTTAGTAGTATCGAAAACCGTGTAATTTCTTACTTCTTTCAAGCACTATCAGAGGACAGAGATCATTGGTCGACCAGTAACTCTCGGACTTGATATTCGGGAAATCTTCATCTGGCAATCTAGATTTCAGTGTTTCCTGTTTCCCGATGGTAGTTTTAAGTGGCCATGGGCAAATTCCTTACAGTTTCTTGCTGCCCCTTTCCCCTCAACGTCTCTCATGGCTGTAATAACTCACAGCAGAAAAAAAGAGACAAATATTAGATGCTTGAAGATGAAGTGAAAAGGCAAGAAACGCCCATTTCATTTAACCAATCAAGGGAAAGAGGATGAATGGGACGAAAGAGTAATTTGTGCAACAAGTGCGTTTGATGTTGCTGACATGATTGTAAGTTCAATACTTGGATCAACCATGCTCAATTTTGGTGATGCTTATGGATTTGTCCCACAAAATACGGAATGAGACAAAAAGGGCTTTACTAGTTTGGAATGATATAGAAATTTAGTAAGATAACTTACAGACTCAATAGATGTGTTTTTTTGTAGCAAACAACCTCAAGTTTCACATAAAAGTGTCAAGTGTCATTTTAGTTCGATGTGACTACCACTTTTCATGCAGCAAACATCCCACCGGTAGGCCAAGCCAATTACTGGCGTAACTTGTGCAACGGCAGCGTAGATTCGATTTTTCATGTCAGCCGGATTGTTTGGTAGGGGAGGAACATACACACGATCTTTAATGAAACCCCTGAGAAAGAAATCCTGTGGTGTTAAGTCTGAGGAGCTACATGGCCATGTGATTGGCCCTTCACGGCCAATCCACCGCAATGGGAAGCGATTATTGAGGAAACTTCGAACTTCCGTCAGAAAATGAGGTGGTCTTGCTGGCAGTAATCTATCCCAACTCGATTATCTTCGTCCATCTGTGGAATCTGTAACCGGATACACAATACCAGTGACATTTTTCTCCATGAAGAAGAAAGGGCCATATACTTTCAGTTTGCTAAAGGCAGAAAACACCTTAACTTTTGGGCTGTCACGAATGTGTTCCAGAGTTGCATGTGGATTTTCGCTACCCCATATTCTACAGCTGTGTGTTCACCATGTTACTGGTATGAAATGTTGACACACAGCGAGAACGCTTTGCATCAGTGAAAGTAGCCATTGAATCGGTGCAGTGTGCACTACGCTAGCGCTCATGGTGGCGGAATGTTCTACTCATGAACTACTTGCATTAAACTTGAGGCTGTTTGCTACAAAAATGACACATCTACCGATTCTGTAAATCATCTCAACAAATTTCTGTATCATTCCAAAGCTGTAGAGCCCTTTTTTACTCAACCTGTATATTGTCAGGTAGACTGTTAATCCACTGAATTGAATCAAGATCATTAACTTGAAGCGCCGAATTTATATTTGTAACAATGAAAGTTAGCAGCGACGGATAGAGATAAAAAAGGAAATACTGTTAAACCTAAAACACGAAATAATTTAGCCTGATTTTTTAAATAATATAAGAGCTTGTTTACTGAGCAATGAAATCAGTACATGGACACAAATCTGTATGCTTACCACAATATGAAACGTCGGCATTAACATAGATAATCTGCAGTAAATACAACACAGTTGCAATATGCTTGAAAGACTTCATGCCTAAAATCAGTCGTGCAAAGTCACACGGAAACCTCTGAACACTGGCTGACACGTTTTCTCGACTGCGCCGAACAGTTCACGGCTGTTTAAAAAACATTTTCATGTTTCGACACGTTTAAAGCAGAACGTGTCACCACACCTTCAGATAACATAACACTCTCCAGGGTCACCAGCTGTTCTTTAACATAAGATACGTGATACAAAAATAGATTTTTCTTTTCTTCTAGATTGCTACGTTATTTAGCTATCTATATTTATATCGCAAAAATCAGATATATTGGTTCCAGAAAAACTAAAAAATTCCTGCGCAGGTTTCGAAGGGGTTTTCCCCGTTTTAAAGATTAGAATCTCAGTTGACTTGTTTGATATGTCTTATGCTTCAACGTAACATAACACCAGAGCAGTAACTAAAAATCTGGACGTATTGCGTGAAACGCCAAAGATAAAATACCAACTAGATGCATTCGTCATACTTCGTAAAAAAAAAAAAAAAATGCCATATTATCACATGTAATGTTTCATTCTATAGATGGCCGTGTGTGTTTCACAAGTGCAGAAAAATGACCTCTGTTATGAATTCAGTATTTACTGCGCGGGCAGATCAACCTAGATCTTACGGGTAAACGCCAAGAACTCTGCTAGTAACTTATACAATGTCGTTGTAGACATCTGTTTGCTATATATGTACCATTAGGTAGCTTCGCTTTCACCCGAGTTTCGGGGAGGTCGTTCTCAGATCCAAATATTATCATCAATTTATGGTTACAGGTGAATTATTTGTCATCCTAAGACATAAAAATCTGTGATAGTATCTACAAACAAATAATTTTCCGCAGATAATCACTAAGTGCTATGATAAATAATATGGTTTCGGAGCTACTAAGCCTCGAATGAGGAGGGGGGGGGGGGGGGGGAATGGATTCACCGAATTACAGGAAGCGATAAGAGGTCTCTAAACGTACTACCTGGGAATTTGTTTTCGAGCAGAGTCATGAAATTTCCGCTTTTAGCTAAGTACGTTAGGAGCTGCAATAGGCTAATATATCGAGGATATTCCCCAAAAAAGCTGAAATTATGACAGAATTTAAAACAAAAATTCGTCAAGTGCAAACGTAGGTGTTTAGAGAAATTCCCAACAAAGTATAACCTCTATTGGAATTAATAGTATTAATAACAGTTTTCGTAAAATAATGTACCTCTTCAAAGGATGTAGATTAGGCTTGCAACGAATATTCGGCAAGTATTTGGTATTCGGCCTATTCGGCCACTTTTTTACTATTCGGCCGAATACCGAATATCTAGGTACTATTCGGCCTAGTACCGAATACTTAGGATTTTTTCAGTTAGATAATTGCCTAAAATAAAACGATTGATTCATTGCATGGTAATGTATTTAACTTACAATTACAAAAAAATAATCGTGCATGGTCAACTTACACGATTCAAAGCAAACCAAAAATATTAAATACGTAATTATAATAACTGAAAATTAGGAGTGGAAGATTTTTATACCGAAATATTAATTTTTCTGCATTGTCAGGTGGTAGTTTACTTCTTTTTTACTCGTAGACATTTCCAGCTTCAGAGAAAAGCCGTTCGGAATAAACACTGCTTCATGGCGCGGACAAGTATTTCTGCAAGCTTTGGCAAACACGGAAATTTCTCTCTTCCTGCTTTCCACCAAATGTACGGATTACCATGCTATGATATACTATTAATATTTAAATAAACATCAATTTCAGTTTCAACAGCATTTTTTTCTTGTGATGTCCCTACATTGATCGTACTTTTCTCTGTAACAATATCTTCAAAACAATCCATAAAACATGAGTGTGTACTCTGACTGTGACCCGATTCTTCCGTCATCCTCTTGGACTGAATAGGGGACGAATTCGCGCTGCCGTCGCTGCTTGTTTCGCGGTGTCTTTAGACCATTGATCAAAATATACTGCCTTGCTTTTTCTCTTTGCAGTTGACTGGTGAAAACATTCATTCTGAAACTAGGGTCCAAAGCGGTTGCCGACAAATAATTTTTATTTGTGGCAATGTCTTCAAATCGTTCGTTCAACATTTGTTGCATGACAAGTTTCGCTTGGCTTAAGTTGGCTGTTAGCTCTGATGTGCTAGTTTTATCGCCTTAGAGCAACAACATACGGAATAATTTCAGAAATGCATGCATATCCGGAACTTGTGAATTTTGTTAGTTCTTCAAATGGTTGTAGTAATCCCAAAAATTGCTCTAAAAGGTAAAAGCTCCCATTGAGCAGCAGTCAATCAAAGTCGGGTGCACAGCCACCACGCCGACTGTTTTTCTATTGTTGGCGCTCATTCTACTGACGTTGGTTCAAACGACACCGCATCGCATCGCCGTCCGACACACGGCCGATACCCACCGTCATCTACAGCTATTAATTTGGTTTACTTAGACGGTGACGGTGCGATGTTGATCTGGTGAATGCGGTGAAGTTGATCTCTAAAAATAGAGCAACGATTCCCAAAGTGGTTGATATTGACCCTACAGGGACTTCCGTGTGGATAACAAGGAAATTTGGGAATCCACGATATGAAAATGGGGGTTCCACCCACTTTCAACACTTCAGGCATTTAGTAAAGTAATTTCAAGCTTTTAGTACAGATGAAATGAAAACCATACACGGCTTATTTAACAGATGAATTTGATAATTTTAATTGTGTTGACTTGCGGTTAATACAAAGTGATAGTCTGAATTTAATAAAACTAAGGCCATAATTTTAGGTTTTGTTGTCAGAATTAATATATTTAAACAAAACGGAAGCCACGAATCTTCCCAGTTCTCCAACTTGTAACTGATAAACGTTGAGGATGACGTTTCGGCCTATATTCAACATTTAGTCTAAATGCCCTTCTCACAGACTTAAAAACGAGGTATGAGGATGTTGTGACTACGGAAATACTGCACTCTGTTATCGATCCATATAGTGAAGAATGGCATATCATACTACAAGAAGTAATCACTATCGTACTATGTAGGGCGCAGTTCAGAAAGTGGTATCAGCAATTCGGTCTTAAGAAGGTTATACCAATTGCTTATCCCGTATTATGAACTATCGTAAGAAAGCTTTCCCATCTTCGCACCTCATTGGATGTTATTCTTAAGAAAAAAAAAGTAATATCATAAATAATCCAACGTAGATATATGAGGCTATACTTCAAGCTTGTTAAAACAGGCACAGAGTGGTGGGAGGTAACTCTGCTTTAACAGGCGGGCGAGAGGCAAGCACAGCAATACAGATTTTGGCTTACTCCGGCCGAATACTTTTGCCGAATATTCGGCTATTCGGCCAGGAAGTCTACCGAATATTCGGTATTCGGCGTATGGCCGAATATACTATTTGTTGCAAGTCTAATGCAGATATCTCTGTCGTTCTCCCGAAACTGTATGGGCAACTTTTCTTCTTCTTCAGGGCTAGCTGCATTAATAAAGAATTATTTGTAAATTGTTAAAGCAGAGCATCAGACAGCAAATATAGAATATATAATTGTTGAGACAAAGTGAAAACAATTGAAAAACGGTAAGAAGTTCAATACAGTTTATTAACATTGTTCTGAACAATTATTGGAATAAAAGAATGTGAAGTGGGGAGTTATGTCCATGATGCCACTTTCGCAAAAGTCAATATTTCAATTTTAAAAATATTTGAACATAACAAAAATTAGATTTATAAGAAACAAGCAAATTGCGTTTTTGTGATGCGGGCTCATATGCTCTGGCCTCGTATTAGGGAAGACGCTGGTTCCAATCCCCGTCCGGGCATCCAGATTTGGGTTTTCCATGGTTTCCCCAAATCACTCCAGGCGAATGCCGGGATGCTTCCTTCAAAAATGCAATGGGCGAATTCCTTCCCGTTCCTTGTCCCCACTCCCATCCCACCTCTAATGGCCTCAACCGTCGATGAGGCAGGCGTAAAGCAATACGTAAGTACAGTAATAACATAATGGTTGAGAATATTCTTGTATGAAATTCAAATCATAATCTTTACAAATTTTTAATAAAATAAATATTATAACTGCGTAGAAGCAATTGCATTTAATTGTCCTTCCCGTAGATATTTTTATTAAAATATTTATGGTTATTGCGTACTACCACAGTAAATGATAGAGTTTGAAAAAATAGAAATAAAAGATAAACAAATTAATACTTGTTTATTAGGAGCGCAACATGTGTTAGCCATTCGGCCGAATACGTCCGACTGGTTCTATTTAAATAGGATTCGTCTGTCACTCGGCCGAGTAGATCGTGTCCAGTGGACGCGTAACAATGCCTTTATCGAAATAAAGTGCTAGCTTCTGGTAATGGTCATCTTTTCCCTTCGATGTACTGTACTAATTCTTCTACCCGTATCCATCCAATCACCGTCGCAAATATGTCTTGCATATTCCAAGCACTTTCTTCATTCACAGTTTCTCGTATTATATTTACATTTTAATCTCATTTACAAGATTATAGTAGTTTGTGAGCAGTGGAGGATCCAGGATTTTGGTTTGGGAGGGGGGGGGGGGGAAGGCTTGCATTTGGTTGTCTGTGAGTAAAAATTAAATGAAAGTTTTTTTTTTTTTTTTTTTTTTTTTTTTTTTTTTTTTTTTTTTTTTTAGGATATTTGAATAAAACAGAGTCGCTGAAGATCCACATAATTATAAAAGTAATCTTCACGGATTCGCCGCTGGATGGTTGTGAAGAATGATGAGCTTTCGGCACAGCACGCCGCCAAAATTCATCTTTCTTCAACACCATCTGGCGGAGAACCCGTGAAGATTAAATTTAGCGACACACTAGTAAACCGTTCACACATATGGGTGAAATTGGTACAGAATAGTAGAGGAAAAGGACCAAAGACGGGCTACGGTCTAAATACGGACTACTTGCTAAAAGAGAAGGAAGGGGATTGTGCGCAGGCACGAGGATGGCCTGTGACACACGTGCCTTTGTAGAGGGCAAATGTTGTTAGGTGCAGGATAGGGGGAAGATGGGTGTGTAGGGAAATTGCCACCGGAGCCTGTGCTTCATTGCAATTAAAATAAATTAAATTTCCCTTTTTATACAAGTAGCCCGTATTTAGACCACCTCTTGAAAATCAATCATTTTACTTTTTTTTATCCTTTGATTTCGAAAAATGAATGTTGATTGTTGAGTTTTGAATCCTCATATCACCTTCATGATTGTTTATAGAATTTAGTGATATCAAAATTATCCATATTGAGTGATCAGGTAAATTAAAGTGGTATCCCGTATTTTAATCTTCTCCTCTGCTAATGGTATATTTGAGTTTAAATACTAGATGTGAACAATTTTTCATAAATTCTAATACATTGACACTTCGATTGTGAATAGTTTGTTTTGTACTGACATACTTTTACCATTCAGTATTTTCCTGTACGAATTTGCGACATGTCCTAAAACAGAGTTCATGAGGTTGATGCGTCTGAAGCAGCTTCGCATTTTTTAGTACAGGAACTTACTTGTTGAATTACTGAATACACTATTCCTCATATTAAATATGCGTTATTAATACTCTGGAATTAATGTAGGAGATTCCATGAGAAACACATGCAAATAAGGAATAATCATTTTCCTTTAATCATATCCAAAACATAATGATTATTTTATAAATACAAAATAGAAAAAGTATTACTTCTTTACAATTAAGTTTTATGTAAACATAATAATGCGACTATTTACTACAACAAAGTTAACAGTAACTTAGATTGATAAATACAACATGTTATATAGAAAATTCTTAATGGTTGCTAAATAATTTGATATCAATTAATCAGTCATAATTTAATTATTAAAAATCTTTCAGGTGTATTTATTCTTAAATGGATCAAACACAGAAGTACAGAAGAAGTTTTTAAACTGAATAATCGATAGGTTTTTCGTTTCTTATTGATTTTCAGAAATATTTCTTTACTAAACTAATGCAGTTTTTACTACGTTTATCAACTGAAATTAATACAATAGAATGTTAACAATACAAAATAGTATTAAAGTAATAAAACGGAATAACCCCTTCCGGTATATATTGATAGGGGAATTAAAAAGGTTTCTAATGTAATGAGATTCAATAATTTGATAGAATACAGTGGAAACAGCTACTTTTTTTTGGTTCAAACTCTCACACCGTGTTTAAAGTGCATGAAAGGATGATACTCTTAGATATTATTATTATTACTTACTCATCAACACGTGGCTGAATGGTTTTACTTGAAACAGTTTTCATTACTCTTTTCTAATAACGCCAGATCTAGTCCTTTTTCTCATAAATGCGATATCTTCTTAAGTACTTAAGCAAGAGGAAAGTGTAATATTTTATTGCACAAACTATTCAATTGATAAAATATATTTTAGCCCAGAATTTTTGTTTGATAATCACCTAAAGATTTTAATTTTTCGTTCTTCTACTGGGAAATGCAAGGTCAAAATCTTTGGTTTACATTTACAAGACCTTTGAAACTGGCAATATTATTTAATTCAAACAGATGTTATTGTTTTTAAATAGCAATTTCTCAAGCAAAAGCATAAAATAAAAACCATTTCCTACTGATAATATAAACAAGAAGCTTTAACCAATACTAAAGTACTTGCTGAAACAATTTTCTTTTGAGCAATTTTATCTCTTCTTTTAATAGTTTCTTATAGTAGAACCTTTAATTAACAAAAAGCAATATAAACATTTCGTTGCATATTATTTAAATTACAGAACTGGTATAACTTACAAACTGAAAATTGTGGATTTACATTTACAAAGTTCACAAAATCTTATTTAACATTCAAAGTATATGTGCAGTCTAAAATTATTAAAGTAACCGATTTTTCGCTTTCAGAATCATCACAATTTCACAAAATTAATTTACTTGTAACATGTATTCTTGCAAAAAGTTGAAAATGAAGAGGTTTTTACGAAATAAAGAATCCAGCAGCTTATTAAAGTGATTAAGAAAAAACCTGCTGATGTTGCAGAATGAGATTATGATGAAGACGACTGAAGAGAAAGTTCACAGAGAAAGAGAGCAGCTGTGATATATGAAGCAAACAGTTAACTGAAATCTTAGAAGATATAACTCATACGTTCATTTTTCGGTTATTATTAATTATATTCAGCTGTTGGTCAATGACACCAAGTTAAGAAAATGGTTTTTCATATTTCGGTAGTTGGCAAGGCAAATGCAGTCATTTCATCATAATATGAACCGTCTAGCATTCCCACTGACCAAAGGACGGCAATAGCACAAAATCCAATTAATATACATGGAACTAGTAGCTAGTAGCATAAATATTAATGAATAGAGACGTTTGCAAGTTATGCCAAGAAACCTCAGCGTGTTGATTTAGTCACCCAGAATAGTGGCGCCGTCTGATACGAAGAAATGGACGTTCGTTGTGGAATTTAAGTCTGGAAAAGTTGTATTATTTCCAGAAGCTGATTTTTCGTGCTAAGTCCTTTTTCTTCCTACATACCTCATTAAAATATAAAAATTAGGTTCCATTTTAAAGATTAAGTTTTCTGCTTCTGGTGAATCATTAATTTGGAATTGTAGGCCTACGTTTCATTGTTTGTTTATAATTCGAAGTTTTGGCCCTGGAAGGGGGGGGGGAAGAGAGGGGGTGAATGACAGGATGTATTCTTCATGGCTACTCGATTTAGTACTTAAACCCTACCTATTTGATTAAATTACTACACTAAACACGTTCAACAATTTTAGAACCATACAACAATACCAGCATTATCATCTTTTTGCAAACAAATCTGTCTCGTGATACGTCTGACACGCAATTACAATTAACTACTAAATTTTAACGCTCCATCGCAAGAATAAAAAATTATTTGATATCATTTGCTTTTACAGAAACCCTTTCTCAGACTTGCGGAATTTCTTTATGCTCTGTGTCAGATTTTACCAGATTGTTAGCACAATTATGTTTTTCTTTTCTTTCGTATTTCTTCCTGCAAGTTGAGGATAAATTTTTAATATGTAAATGGTATTGGAGTGTTAGTTCAGAGATTATTTTTAGAATTAAAAATGAGTGACTGTTAGC
>CM061918.1:121159595-121371057 GCA_031002005.1 Vandiemenella viatica
ACAAAATAAACAAAAAAATAAACAAGAAAGTAAACACAAGAGACGAATTACTCGCTGGAATGTAAACACTGCTACCCCCCATAATAGTACAGCAAGACGTTCTCAGTAGAGCTACACGTACTGTTGCGAAGAGATCTGCAAAGTGTATTGAAGTCGATAGTGAGAGTTTTGAACTTTTAAATTTAAACTTTTATAAAATTTTCGTGTGTTTTTGTATGAATGTGATATTTTTCTTCGAGCCTCGTTTCTGCTTGGTGCCTCCGATTTATGTACTGCTTATAATTACATGGGGAAAATATTTTTTGTTCCTCTTCAAAATACGGTCGCCTTTCCTGTTTTAAATTATTTTATGAAAAACATCTGACTATCAAAAGATTCACAAACAGTTCTTTGTCCTTGTAATAACTTTTAATTCAGTTAATTAATCTATATATATAAAGATGAATGTATCTATGTGTGTTTGTTTGTTGGTTTGTTTGTTCTTCATACAAATCCACAGTTTTAATCTGCTCTCGATGAAACGTAACGTTGCACACTTATCCTTTGAAACAATGGGAAAAATACTGTCTATGTTTGGTTGAAAAATTTTCTGTATAAATAATATATATTGTGTTATAATTTCGGAATATTACTGAACGGCGATAGACAGACGCATGGGATATGGAGGTCTCTCTACTGTTTTTCTGTGTAGCGGTCATGTAGCTCAGTGGCTAAAGCGCATGCTTACTGATGTTTGGGTCGTGGTCTCCGGTTCAAATCTCCGTGGAGGCAAAGATTTTTAAAAATTGTTTTTGATCGCAAGAGTCACGCCTAGGCCGTCAGTTATTCGCATTGAATGTTAAACTGTAGATATTACAAAGTTAGGGGTGCAATGTGAGGCAAATCGTAGGTAGTCTTGCAATGTTGTAGGTGTACACTTTTTACGTTATAATGATCCCCAAGGGGTTGTTCGCAGTCAGTGTGTGTGTGTGAACCGCAGTAATAATACTATAAATACGGAAGTAAGTTTCTGTCTTTTTGTTACGTTTTGACGACTAAATGGCTATATCGATATTGATGGAATTTAACAAGAAAATCTCTATGAAGGGCACAGGACATTTTTTTCCAATACGATTATCAGTTGTAGTCACGAAATTTTGAGACCTTATCGAATGGTGACAGAAATATGTTGGAAATTGATTCTCTTCATGAGACATGTTCGACGGTAGAATGATATAGTGATAGCTTTCCTGTCATATTATGCCGACTCGGTGTTTTTTGGGACCAATTCTTCGTTACCAACAACTTTCTATATTCAATTATGGCAAAAAAATTCTTAATCCACGCGTACGAAGTCGCGGGTACCAGCTAGTTATTTTATAATCTTCAGCAACACCAGCCAAAACTAAACAGGATAACATCTATATCAGACTCAGACTTCCTTCTGTGGTTGCACGGTTCATAAATGGAATTTTCGATGATTTAGTTCAGTATCGCGATCCAACCATATCTTTCCTAGCAACCAAACCCCCCCCCCCCCCCCAAATAGGTATCTATACAGGGCGTTACAAAAAGGTACGGCCAAACTTTCAGGAAACATTCCTCACACACAAACAAAGAAAATATGTTATGTGGACATGTGTCCGGAAACGCTTACTTTCCATGTTAGAGCTCATTTTAGTTTTGTTAGTATGGATTGGTAGAGGCGGACCAATTCCATGGCCCCCACGCTCTCCTGACCTCAACCCTCTTGACTTCCATTTATGGGGGCATTTGAAAGCCCTTGTCTACGCAACCCCGGTACCAAATGTAGAGACTCTTCGTGCTCGTATTGTGGACGGCTGTGATACAATACGCCATTCTCCAGGACTGCATCAGCGCATCAGGGATTCCATGCGACGGAGGGTGGATGCATGTATCCTCGCTAACGGAGGACATTTGGAACATTTCCTGTAACAAAGTGTTTGAAGTCACGCTGGTACGTTCTGTTGCTGTGTGTTTCCATTCCATGTTAAATGTGATTTGAAGAGAAGTAATAAAATGAGCTCTAATATGGAAAGTAAGCGTTTCCGGACACATGTCCACATAACATATTTTCTTTGTTTGTGTGTGAGGAATGTTTCCTGAAAGTTTGGCCGTACCTTTTTGTAACACCCTGTATAATTACACTTATAAATACATATGTGATCGTCACAACTTCAATAGTTATTTGTGGTCATTTGCTGAGGATTTTTATCATACCATTCCAGCACCTTTATCTCCAGAACCAATGGAAATCGGGTACATGTTTATATGAACTTTTTTAGTCAATATTGTTCACCTCCTTCAATATTTACCATCCCTCCTGAATTACCGTATATAATTGTTTTTCCTTTAACCGTTACAGTGCAATGAAATGTTTCCTCATTCACTGAGAGTGTAAATATTAGACACAACAGCGTCCTGTTTGACTTTGACGGGTTCTGTTTTGCTATTAACCTCTCCCGCTCATCTCTGGTGTTTTCCCAGCCCCTCAGTTCCCGTGGGACTCACTCCCTGCCTTCATATTGGCAGCAGTCAGCCAATTACGGACCCAGAGATTGGAGCAGTTCCGTCGAAACTTTGTTCCCCTCACTCATTCCGGATTTTTTCCCAGGGGAAAAATACCGTTGCTGTCAGATCGAAGGAAATCTTTCCCCGAAAAGCATTCGAGAAATGCTGTGAGTAAGGGGCGTGTAGCCTTGAACGGACAACAACTTCGGCATGAATTTTAATATCACTGTCCTTTATAAATAACTATCCCCAAAGCCCGTCAAAAATGACGGGTTTAAATAAGTGTTATTGTAATTTATTCATCTGCAGTTGCTTAACTAAATAGAATGGTTATAAAGTAAAGCTCATTGTAATTTATAGTGCTGTAGCAAAAAGCTTCACTTGTCAACTTGTTCCAGGCTGCATTTCAGCCTAACCACGACTCCGCTAATATTGCTGATAGAAAAGCAGAGCTTAATCACGCGCGAATTAATACATTCCCTGTATCGCATGTCAGTGTCACCATGCATCGAAAAATAAACTTCACAGGTTCTGACATCTTTCTTTCTTAATACCTGCGATGAAGACTGATATTTTACGGCTGAGACAGCTTACATCGGCTGAAATAATGACCCCTGTTAAAACGAAGGATGCTAAAAATAAATTTTAACAACTTACGCTGTACCGCGTAATATTTCTCGATCAATTTGGAACTTCTTTCATTCAAACCATGTATTGATTTTAGTAAAAAAAATCTGATAATTAATATGCCAATTTGAACGCAATACATACTTTTCTTTCAGCGTTCTGACAATTCATGTCTTAGCAATTGCTTAACTAAATAGAATTGTTATAAAATAAAATTCGGTGTAATTCCTCGTGCCTTGCGCTGTAGCAAAAGGATTCAGTTTCCAACCGGTCCAGGTTGCATTTCAACCTCACCACGTACTACGATAAACTTGCCGCCAGGAGAACAATACTTCTATCTCACGCATATTAATAAAAGAACAGTATCGCGTTTTAGTGGTAATAATGCATCGCGATATAAATTTGATCAAAAATCTTCAAGGGTTTTACACATTTCTTTTTTGTTATACAGTGATTCAGACCGATATTAAAACGTCTGAATGGCTGAAAAAGTTGCTGAAATAATAGGCTCAGTAATATTACACAGTAGAAGCAAAGGAAATTAAATAAATCTTATAAACTTAGAAATGCCACGTAATTATTGTTTCAAGTGTAGTGTAGGATGCACAGATCGGGATCAATGTGAAACTATTTCCTTTAAACGAATTAATAATTTCAATGATAGGACACAATTTAAATTATTTTAAAAAAAAATATTCATGCCCTCTGTCATAACGTCACATGCCACTTGTAATTCTGACCCATGCTAAGTAACAATCTAACCAAAACATTTGCTACATTGATGCTCGAAACACAAAGCTTTTGTCTTAAATATCTATGGACAAAGAATTTAAGGAATACTTCTGAATATCAATAGAATATTAGGTAAATATAAGCATCTAATGATTGATATGTCGATTTTATCGAAATACATACTTTTATTTCAGTGTTCTGTCAGTTAATTTATTCGCGGATGCTTGGAAATGTTATTAAATAACGTCCGTTACCAAGAATAATGACGCAAAGCGCGACTTCATGCCGTGACAGGTGACGTCATTGATGACAGCTTGCTTACTATATTAATAGATATTAGAAAATACATGTCCCGTTACCCAAACTAATTCCTACACACATTGCTTATATGTATAACAGTACAGAACAAAATTTGCATTGCTCAGCAATACAAAGTTATTTTTAGGACGTTAATTTTTCAGTTATAGTTTATTAACTACGAGGGTGCTTCCGTGGCAATTTCCCTAGATATCTAATTATGTATTAGACGAATTTTTACCTCTAATTCCTTCACTGCTTGAGGGAAATTGTTCACCACTTCCCTCAATAATTTCAATCCCTCTGTTTATTTTCCGGAAACAAAAACTTTTCCACCCCCTTATGCCATAAAATTTAGGGATAGTTTATGGGCATTGTTATATCACCCCCCCCCCCCACCGCCATATATAGTGCAAATACCTTCTACCAACATTCAGGCCAATATATGTCTTATACACTAGCAGCACTTTCTTCACCCTCCTCCTGTCTTGCAATGACTCCCAAACCAGCTCCTTTATCATATCTGTTAGTGATAGTGTTCTACGGTAATATCTGCAAACAAATCTTGCTGCTTTCCTCTGCATCATATCCGACTCCCATATTTGATACCCGCATTGTGGACTTTAATACACCTCCTCATCACTTATCCAATGGATACAGGATTTCAAAATTTTACCCTATTATCCTCCCAATAAGTTATTCCCAATTAAAAATATTATTAAATGATATTCCAAGATATTGAAATTTTATATTTTCAACAAAAAATTCACTTCTACAATTTTTTTTTTTTGTGACTTTACGCCTCGTCGACGTCGAGGTTATTAGAGGCGGAAAAGAACCGGGATAAGGAACGGGAAAGGAATTCGGCAACGGCCTCTTGAATGAACCATTCCGACATTCATCTGGAGTGATTTGGGAAAACCATGCAAACTAATCCGGAATTCGAACCCACATCCTCCCGAATGTGAGGCCAGAACGTTACCGCTCACCCACAAAGCTCGGTCTTTTACTGCATAATAGAGCAGAGCTATTATTTTTCTGTATGCATAATATGCACATAGTTTTAAACATCAATAGTCATTCAGTATTGACTAAGCAGCTAGATAAATATTTGAGATTTTTTTAAAAAATTTATTAATTTTTAAATAAGCTCGTTCTTAGAAAACTAATAATTTAATAAATTTTGACGTTAGGATTGCCAGAATCATTTTCTTCTATTGTATATGAAATTTTAGGTCATTGTAATTGTCATTGTTTACACAGATTGATAATTATTAATCGGTTAGGTAATTTCGTTGTGAGTTATTCGATCTGCCATTGTTATTCTTGACACTGAGATTGTGCGAGAAATACGCTAAATATTTCCTGTGCAATCATGATCTAGGGATGATAAAAATAGAACCTTCGGATACTTCAACGAACTGAGTTAGAGAGGGTGCAAAAAAGGGCTGCTAGATTTGTTTCCGGAAATTATCGCAAAATGCAATCTGTAACAAATATGATAAAAGAGCTGGAATGGAATTCATTGCAAGACAGGAGGAGGGTGAAGAGGGTCATGGGAGTGTACAAGGCGTATACTGTCGATGAGGCATGGAAAGATATTGCAATAGGTATGAAAAGTAGTGCATGGAAGGGAAAAGATGACCATGACCACAAGCTGGCACTCGATTTCAGGCACAAGGGTGTGGGAAGATTCTCTTTTTTAGGCAAGGGTGTCAGGGATTGGAATAAGTTACCAAGGGAAATGATGAATAATTAAAAAAAAAAAACGTCGACGTTGAAAGAATTTAAAGTTACAATTTGTAGAGGGCAAATGTAGGTGGGTGCAGGAAAATGGGAAGATGGGTGTTTAGGGAAACTGCCACCGGTGCGTGTGCTCCAGTGCAATTTAACTAAGTTAAAAAGTCCCTCACACCAGAGAACAAGGAAGCCTCCTTGCTAGCCCTGCAACTCCTAGCTTCAATCTTTATTAAATGTCAATAAATCGAGAAGTTGATAGCTGACACATAAGGCTTTGCAGTACTGGTCAATGCTGTGAAAGGTATCTGACACCCAACTCCTACTTTCACAGTATTATCTCTTGTATGCACATTTCGATACCAGTAACAACGTTAAGGGATTAGTATTTACAACAGATACAATTGCAACAGCTGCAGGGTGACGTGGAGGGAGTCTACCCAATGTATTGTTCCTCCATCAGCAGTGTGGAGCGCAGACTGACCATCCAGTCAACACCTGGTGAGACAATGTCCCTAGATGTGCTCCACCGTCTGTTCAGTCACAGTGCTTTAAGCCTCAGCGGTGCACAAACGACGGCCTGTCCCAGAGCGGCTCCAGTAGTTCCTACGTGGGTCAACACCCAGTAGCTTCAGCGTAGGATCGTGGTATCTGTTCAGTGGCAAGTTTTGCTGCCGCTGTCACCCCCATTCTAAACAAGGAGGTCCAGGTGGGTGTACAGAACAGCAGGTAGTTTTGTTGGTTTGAGGGGTGCTAATGGAAAGTTCTGCAAGTCAGCCCATATAGGGACCTCCGGTCGGTCCTGTACTTTCCACCACTGATGGACTGTGGCAGCTGATCTTGGAGGGGCAGATGTTGCAAACTCTTCAAGAAATTAGCCACGCGTTACCGCAAGGGTCCTACAGGCAGGTTGGTTCATCGCAAGCTTTTCCTTTTCTGATTGCCATAGGGTGACATCGAGGGAGTTTAAGTGGGGTTTTGGCTTTAAGATTAATACTTGAAGGGTGGATCAACAAAGATACTTTTTTGACGTTTGTTGATTTAGAAAAAGCTTTTGATAACGTTAGGTGGGACAACATTTTAAAGACGTCAGGTGTAAAATATTGAGATGGAAGAATACTTTATAAACTATACTGTATAACAATCAAGTAGCTATAATAAAAGTAGAGTTAAAAAAAGTGTGAGACAACGTTGTAGTCTATCGCCGTTAATATTCAACTTGTATGAAGAAGAAACAATATAGGAAATAAAAGAAAAATTTTCATGTGGTATAAGTGTTCAGGAAGAAGAAAATCAGTATGCTACGATTTGCTGACGACATTGTCTTGTTAGCACAGAGGGCTGAGGATATTGAGAAGCTACTGAATGTCATGAACAAAATACTGAAGGAAGATTTTGAACTTAATATAAATAAAAGCAAGACAATTGTGATGAAATGTAGCAGAAATGATGGCATTACTAGTAGATTACATATAAAAATAGGATCGGATGCAATAGGAGAAGTAAGTGAATTCTGCTACTTGAGAAGTAAAATTACAACCGATGGCCGAAGCAGGAATGATGTTAAAAGCAGAATAGCATTAGCAAAAAGAGCCTTCATGAAAAAAGAGAAATCTTTTAGATTCAAATATTGATCTATAAATTAGAAAAAACTTTTTAAAACTCTACGTGTGGAGCACAGCACCTTATGGTAGCGAAACATGGACTTTAGGAATACCAGAAAGAAAGAAAATTGAAGGATTTGAAATGTTGTGCTACAGAAGAGTGCTGAAAATTAAATGGACAGACAAAATAAGAAATGAACGAGTATTGGAAATGATGGGTGAAGAAAGAAGTTTATGGAAGAAGCTTACAGAAAGAAGAGACAGGCTGGTAGGTCATATTTTGAGACATGCAGGATTGGTTAATTTGTTAGTGGAGGGAACATTCTAAGGTAAGAACTGTAGAGGAAGACAGAGATTAGAATATATGAAGCAGATAATTGAAGATGTGGGTTGTAAGAGATATATAGACATGAAGAGGTTAGCAAAAGATGGGAAGTTATGGAGGATTGCATCAGACCAGTCGAAACACTGTTGACAGCAAAAAAAAAGTGACCGGACCTGATCTAGAAAAACAGGCTTGAAAAAACTGGCTCCCGAGAGAAGTTTCCTCCACCGCTGAAGAAGATGTTCTCTTGAATGATCGTTACATGATCCATATACCTGATCCGAGTTTCGGCATCACATTTTTTTGGCGAAGTGATAAGTAAAAGTATAAAAATACCTTAAATAAAAACTAAAACACCATTTCAAATAAGCCTGCTACAAAGAATAACTATGAGAAAGGAATATGGGAGGAATGACTTGGAGCGCGGAAATACAGGTCGGGTCGGAGGGGGATATACGAGTACATGTGCAGTGTGTAAAGATTGGGAACATGATATCGGGACTATTTTTGACCCATCCACCCGACCACAACTGGCCCGGTTCTCCCTATATTCTCAGGCCGAAAGTGCGGAGTGACTGTTTTATCTGGTCCGGTCCTGTCGTCTGACCCTGCTCCAATAGCAGCATCCAGAGCAGACAGACCTCCAAGCCGACACCTGTTGGGACAATGTTTCGCGGTGTGCTCAGCCGTCTACTCCACACTGTAGGTTTCGTCCCTCAGGCTCCAGTGCTGTAATGTTGCATGGCACAGACCGCGGCCTGTCCTGAAGCGGTTTATATGGCTCCAGTACTTCCTTGACCAGTCAGTGGTAGGTAGCTTCTGCGTAGGATCAGTTAGAAGGTATCCGTTCCGTGCCAAGTTCTATTACCATTGTCACCACCTTTCCACAGCATGGTTAGAGTGCGGGGTCATTTGGGTTGTCTTAACAGCAAATGGGTTTTTAATTTAAGGCGTTATTATGTAAAATTCTTCAACTCAGCCCATGAAGCGATCTCTGGCCAGTCCTCTACCTTGGAACACTGACGGAGTAAACCTCCTTGCCGTCTGATCTTTGAGGAACACCTGTTGGAAGCGAGACGTCCAGGTATTAAACAAATTGGATACCCGTCGCTGAACAGTCATACAGGATGAGTGGTTCGTCACAAGCTATTGGTTGATTGCTGCAGAGTGATCACTGGCTAAAAAACGTCATATCTTTCAAGTAGGTGTTCAGGGCGGGCGAGCATGAAATAGTTAAGCAATAGGAGCTATGACCTGAGAAGTAGCACGTCAATCAGCAAGTCCCAAGTCGCCGGTTGCCAAGCGCCTGTTATTACTGCAAGCTGGTAAAGTGACTTCATACAGCAGGTTAGCGAGGAGTATCGCCCTCTCCACACAGTGGAAATAGGTAAGGTATATTCTATTTAAATCCTAGGGGCAGCTGTCTCTCTACGGAAGTCTTCCAACGTTCCATATCGACGCTGATGTCGGGAGGCGTCGACCTGGAGCCGTCGGGGCGGCGGTAGCAGAGAAGAAGATGAGGCCCGGCGTCCCATACTAAGGTCGGCTCTGCTGTGATAGCTGGGTGTGGACAGTTAGAGGGGCAATCAATTGGTCATAGTAATGTAGGCATAGTCTTCGGAGAGATTAACAATGTTCCATTTAACTTGGGCTGCAAGGCGCCTAGTCCTTGGCCCATATAATGTTTTGTTCAAAAGCCAATTAAACAATGTAAATTTTCACGTATGCCATCAGCAATTGCTTATGTAAATAAATGTGTCAATATACAACAGTATTTCCGTTTACACTAATTTAACCTCCATTCCTATATTAATATTTGAATGTACTGAGCCATAAAACCTATTAGGTGTTGCAGTTGCGACCTATGACGAATATTCATATCAGATCCATGGCCGACTTTTATGCTCGGCCCTAATCCATGGCTCCAGTGGAAGTTTACCCTGTCGCGTCGGCTCTTATCAATGTAGCTGGCAGGGTCACGACAACGTTGATGGAGTTTATTCATTGGATTATGCCACCAGTAGCACCGTGGAGACCACCAAGTCGACATCTGCTTGGACGATGTGATCAACTTTCCGCTGCACACCGCACTAGGGGTCGTCCCACAGGTGCAATGTTGCACGATGTCTCTGATGAGGAGTTGAGGTTGTGGGAGATCTCTTGTGAGTGGATGTATCTGATGAGGAGTTGAGGTTGTGGGAGATGACTTGTGTGGATGTATCTGATGAGGGGTTGAGGTTGTAGGAGATCACTTGTCAGTGGATGTATCTGATGAGGGGTTGAGGTTGCAGGAGATCACTTGTCAGTGGATGTCTCTGATGAGGAGTTGAGGTTGTGGGAGATCACTTGTCAGTGGATGTCTGTGATGAGGAGTTGAGGTTGTGGTTGTGTGTTCCAGCAGAGGCCTCCTCGGCCGGGGCTGTCGAGGGTGGCGCTGCTGGCGGCGGCGAGGGCGTCGATGGCGGCGCGGGCGGCGGAGGCGTTGCGGGCAGCGGGGCTGAGGGCCACCCTGCGGCCGCTGACGGGGCCGGGGGCGGTGGCCACGCCCCCGGGCACCGTACTGGTGGTGGGGCCCGTCGCCTCCGAGGTCGAGCCCCAGTGCGACAACATCACCAGCGTCACCTACAGCATCGACATGGTGAGTGGTTCACTCTCCACAGGCGGCTCAAGGTCATCCCCTCTCCACTGCGCTGAACCATATGTGTGCAGCACACAGATCTCCTGCTTAGGGGGCGTCCATTAATTACCTGAGGTGAAACAGGGGGAGGGGGGTGTTCGGCGAAATCTCACGAAACCTCACCAGGGGTGAGGGGATGGTCAACGGAAATCTCACGTGAGATTTTGAAATTCTTGTAGAGTGGTAGAGCTAAAAAAAAAATAAAGTCTACAAAAGACGCGAAAGTCGATTTTAAGGGGTAAGAACCAACTTTTAAGGGGGGTATAACCAATCTTGGGAACATGAGATCTAAAAAAAAAAAAAGGGTCTCAAAAAGTTGCGACATCCATTCGTAGGGGGGCTCTCCGTCAAAATCTCACGTCATTTTACAGGGGGCCAAATTCGACCAAATCTCACCAGAAGGGGGGGTTCCAGAATTCCTGGAAAACCCCTCACGTAATTAATGGACGACCCCTTACATGATCGTACTTGTGCAGATGAAGGAAGATATTAGACCTCAGTGCGCTATGGCGTTACCAGCGACCCAAAGCAGTGAGCAGAACTTGGCACGTTAGAAGCGTCCATCGTTCCTCTACAATCTATATCGTTAGATTTGATCGATTGGTTTGCGAGTTATAGAAGTTTTAAAGTACACTGTTTTCGTAACGGTTGGTTTCGCTGTACTGCACCCCCATCAAAGATAGCGTCAGGCGCCCATGGTTATTTCCTTCATCATAGTTTACCAACATTTTACGGTCAGTTCCCATTGATGAAGTTTATTCATCTTTGGCATGGTCAAATTTAGAGTTTTGGCTTTGCGACCGCAAAGTCTTGTAGACGCGAAGCATATTACACCCATGGAGGAAGGAATATATGGAGGCGACGCAAGGGACCTTTACCACTCACTGAAGTGAAGCCGGGTGGAGAGAGGTTGGGAGGGGGGGACGCCATATTACCCTACCCAAGAATCACCGGGAACATGACCAAATATATCCAGGGACCATGGAGCCACAATTTGATGATGGATTATTATGTAAGTCGACAAAACAAATAAAAAATGAAGAATAATCTTTTTTGAAATCTCGCTTAATTCTCGAGATATACTTTCTTCTAGGTGAGGTGTTCTTGGTTAAAATTCAGAAAAAAAATTGACCAAAATCAAATTTGATGATGGATTCTTACGTAACACAACGAGAAGAAAAGATAACGAATAATAAAAAATTTCGGTATTTAGCTTAGTTATCGTGATATACCGTCTCAAAGGTGAGGTGTTTTTGAATGAAATGCAGAAGAAATTTGATGATGGATTCTAATGTAACATGACGAAAACAAATCGAAAATAAAGAGTAAACATTTTTCAATATCTCGCTTACTGTTTGGGATATAGTGTTTCCAAATTGTGGACGAAAGGTGGAGATAAGGCCTGGACCAAAAAATAATTCCGTCCTAACCACAATGAATTACATGCTGCACATGCAGAGTGTGTGTTTTCCTTTTTTACTGCCGTTTGTTGTTACATTGAAATCCGTCCTATTTGTGCACCCGTATGCAACACAAGCTGGCATTATAAAAAACTAAGAACTATTACAAAATCAAATTTTTACTACACGGAGCACAATGTGAAAATGCAATGTTTTGAGCTCGGTCCACTATAACCCCCGCGCATGCGCAGTAGGATCCCGGCGTCACCGATTTAACGTCATTTCTCCTCCATGATTACACCTGCTGTCGGTTGGTACTATTCAGGAAGGAAAAGAGAAGAAGTCTAATACAGCTAAATCCAGGAAGCTTCCTGTAAACACTACGCTCCTACTGCGCATGCGCGGCGGCCATAATACAACCCCCAAAACATTGCGCTGTTTGCACTGTGTATGCTGCTGTGAATATTTAATTTTCTAATATTTCAAAGTTTTTTATAATGCCAGCTAGTGCTGCATACGGTGGCACAAACAGACCAGATAGGAAACAAACTGGAATATCGTTTCATAAGTTAGTCACATTGTAATTATTGTTCTTGAAGTGTTTAATCTGCAAGAGTAGGGCCTATCATTAGAGATGTATTCATTGCTCTTAATAGGATGCCGTTGTTCTCAAATATTTGTTGGTGTAGTCTAGACAATCAGCGTATCTTACTTCTTTGCACATAATAGGCTAACCCTACTGCAAACGAGTGTTGAAAGTCTGTAGTTTGCAATAAATTTTGTGTGTTGAGCTGGGCAGCACTATTATATCTGTGGTGAAGCAATTTTATGATTGATTCTCATATAAATAGACGAGACTAATCGACAATTAAGAGAAAACTTTTTATATCTCCCTTAGTTCTCGAGGTATCGAGACTTTAAAAAATTAGTTATAGGTTTACTTCCTTGTGACTTTGGTGACGTTTTTATTGTGGCCCAGGCCACTTTTCAACCTAACCACAAGGGGTAGTAAAAAAATTTAAAACACACACTCTGCATGTCCAGCGTCTACTTCGTAGTGGCTTTGGCAAAATTATTTTTCAGTTCATGCCGTATCCCAAACTAACCACTCAATTTGGAGACAGTTTATCTCAAGAACTAAGCGAGATATCGAAACATTGTATTCTTTACTTTCGATTTGTCTCGTCTTGTTACATAAGACTGTATCATCAAAGTTGACTTTGGGGAATTTCAACTCAAAACACCTCACTTTTGAGGCAGTATATGTCGAGAATTAAGCAGGATATCAATAAATTTTATTCTTCAATTTTGATTTGTTTCATGGAGATCCATAATAATACATCATCAAACTACGGTGCCACGGCTATCGTATCATCCCCTTGAGGTGTTTGTGCATATTCCCCGCTTCTAGGGAAATCCAATATGGCGACCTCCCTACCCACTTCTCTCTACCCGGCTTCACTGCAGTGCGTGGTGAAGGACCCTTGCGTTGCCTCCACTCTTTTCTTTCCTCCATGGAAAGTGAACTGTCGCCGTCTGTCTGTTAAACATGTAACTATGCTCTGTGTGTTATATGTGTATTTTTTGTTTGCGAAATGTGTTGTTTATGAGGCAAAAATTGAAGACTGTACCGACATTCGCTTTGATGGCTGTGAAACCACAGTCAGGTCGGGTGGTACGCGGGGGTTTGGACTCGTGCCATTTCCCGTTGTACCTCCCTATATCCAGGGCGCGGTACCAGTGCCATAGTAGTTCACAGTATCCACCCTGCACGCCATTGCAAGCAGTGTGCCGCGACACTGGAACCTTGGCCGTGGCAGCTGCTGTCCCGCTGACTGCTGATAGCCAGATGGTCTGCAGCGGCGGTGTGGGCGTAACTCTTCGCGGAATACTACGTCGCGTCGCGACGGCCTTATCGCGCCAAGGTCACTCGGTCGCTGCACGCGACGTGGCTGACGTAACCAGTCCAGTTGTAGCCAACCCGTCACCACTCGCAAATATAGTACCACAACCACGACAAGCGAAAAACTACTGTACCTCCCTACACGGCAACAGTCCTCTCAAGGTCACGGGGTCTACCTCACTGTTCTAAACGAACATTCAGTTACAGAGACAGAAAAAAAATGATGCCATACCAGGTAAGGTGATTATATATTCCTCTGATTCTAAGCCAGAATGTTTCAAACAGTGAAAACCTGCCAAGGCAGGTTCTGTTGTTTCCAAGTTTTCCAGATTATAGATACAAAGATATGGTATTCAGAACAGATTTTAATTTCCTTCTTTACTGTAACAAGACTTGCGTCATAAGGCATACTTCAGATTTTAATTCATATCTTAATCTTACAAACTTTGTAAAAGGCATCAAAATTTGTTCAGTAGTTTTCATGGTATGCCGGAACAAACAGACACAGCCCAATTATATATATACTTAATGCAGCGGCATCAGAGACCATAGCTGATCCATCCCCGTCTCCAAACAACTCTCTTTCTCCATTCCTGCTCCTGGTTAATCTTTACCTTTCTGAGGTCTTCTTCGATTGCATCAATCCACCTGGATATGGTTAGCGGCGTTGTCTCTTCCATTCTATAACATCTTCGATGTTGTCCTCATCTGTGCTCATCATATGACATCTATACATATACTCTGCAATTCACAAAATTACGGAATCCACCATTAAATCCGTACGAAATGGTTATGTTATCCTTATTTACATGTGTGAGTGAGTTTTTGAATTCCGTGTTGAGCATGTTAACTCTGTTGCGGCTTTCGTTATCCTCCAATGTATCGGGAATTAGTACTGGTATATTGTCGTCACTACAGGTGACTTTTCTTACATACAACCAAATTTTCTTTGATATTTCTGTAACGCTCTTAAAAAAAAAGAGTTGCATCGGAAATCATTGAAGGCCTCACGCATCGTTCTGATAACATGTCTCCTTAATTCAGTTAACATTTTTAAGTCTCTCCTTTACTGTCCTTATCCTCTGTCCTATCGCTACTATTGATTTGTTGTAAAATCAGAGGTTTTACTTGTGAAATTTAGGAATTTGATTGGGTTGAGATCGAGGACAGGCGAGCTAGCAAATTAGGGAAAGTTACTAGAGCCACAACCTGCAAATCAGGACACGAATCAGCGATTTGGCAATTGCCAGGCGCCGGAAACAGAACGCAAGCTGGCATTATGACCGCATGAAGTTAGGTGATGTTAGGGTTTGCCCTCTCCAGGCAGTTGGAGTGGAGTGGGGGCTATCATAGCAAAATCCTGTCGATCTGATTGATGGTCGCATTGTGCAGCCGGGAGTCTACGAGAGAAGCTACCGGGCTGCGGCCTCGGAACGGAGCCATTGCAACCGAGAGATGTTCCACAGCAACCAAGCAGGTAGGCTCTACTGAGAAGGAGTTGGATATGGAAACGGGGTAGTTAAGCAGAAGTTCAGTTTATGGCAATAGTCCTGTCGTGTTTGGGTTAGAGGTACCCATGATTCAATGCTCGCTCTCTCCCCTCCTTCCCATAATGTTGGTGGTGGTTAGCAAGGCGCCACTGCACCAGTTTTATCAGTTCCGACAGTAATATTAAATGTTATTCACATCTATTTTCATTTATGTGTAACTATATGTAGAGTGTCATGCCTTCAGAACCTGATGTAAATAATCAGCAATGATTAGCCCTGATTTTACAAGTAATAATCCTATCACAAGACCCATATCTGAACAATCGTCGATTTCTATGTGGTCACTTATCCATGCCTCCCGTATGGCCATCTGTCCTTATCTCACCGCTCGGCTGGACAGAGTGACTTCGAGGGTCACCCCGCAGTCAGGTCACTACAAATTCCTTAATCTGTATTTTATTTTTATTTCACAGGAATGAGCCCAGGGTAGATGTTGGAGCTAACTTTGTGATTGGTTCTTGCGTTGTTGTACACTTTGTATGTAGCTCGTGGTCCTCTGTTGTGGCAGCTGCTGGGCACCTGGTACGTGGTGTCGGTGATCTCGCCGATGGAGTTGGGTCCAATCTGCGGAGGCTTCCGGCTGACCAAGCTCAACGTCAACGGCACCGGCCGCAACTCAGAGGCCGTCATCGTGAGCCGCTTCGGCCGTCAACCGGGCGGGCCAGTCGCCTACGTCAATCGCACCATGCTCGTCACCAGCGAGGGCGCCACCAGGAACAGGGCCGCAGGTGAGGACACTCGTCTTCATAGTCCGTTCACTTAACAGAGGCGGCTCAAGGTCACTCCATCCCCACTCCGCTGCCCTTACCACTACACGCGGAGGGGAAAGAGTCTGTGATGACAAATTTTGCTCCCGCCTGCCTGAACACAGTGGTCTGCTCGGACTGGCAGGTCATGGGAGGGGGTGGTGAGGTGAGGAGTGGGGCAAGAGGAGGTGGGGGGCTTGACCTTGAGCCGCGATTCGAAGAACAGGGTATACTATCCTTGCTCCTGTTAACTTACATACGGCCTCGCAACAGCAGTAAATCATAGTTTTATCGAAAACAATAAAGGGTAGGTATTAGTCGGAGCTACTACCGCACACATTAACGTGCGTACATCTTTCTTTAGGCAAATAATTGTCTATATCTTAACATTTTATTTAGGTACAAAATACAAACTATTATAAGGTACTTACTGGATCCCATACTACCCACTACACTTAAGAAAGTGTTTGATTAATGTTTTTTGCCTCGTTCCTCTCACTTTCGTGGTACATCCTCTCATTATACTACACAATAAATCCAGGAATCTCTCTGTCTCTCTTTTTTTTATAACTGCTTAACGTCTCTCTAACAGCGAGGTCTTTTGAGACGGGAAAGGATGGGGGGCAAGGAATTGGAGGAATTCGGCCATGGCCTCATGAAGGAAGCATCCCGGCATTCACATGGAGTGATTTGGGGTAACCATGAAAAACCCATATCTGGATGCCCGGACGGGGATTCGAACAGCCGTCATCCTGAATGCGAGTCCAGAACGCTAACCGTTACACCACCACGCTCGGACCAGGACTCTGAATCTTCTCCCTGTAGCTCTTCATGATCCTTACTCGTCCGAATTATATTATAAAAACAATATCACCTGCAAACAACCTAACTTCTGAATTATATGTTTGTTGCTGTTACAATACTCAGAAATATAAAAAACAGTATTAACAAGACCGGAATACAATGATAAAAAAAGCAATAAATTGGCATCAACACTGATCAATTCATATTGCAGGGGACCAAGAGCAGCTTGTACATTAAGGAGGTCTGGCACTGGGAGCAATCGTATAGATCACTGGTTCGCAATTTCACTGGCGAAAATTAAAATCCCTACACCTAGACGATAATGTGATAAATGAAATAAATTTGGTTCCAAGTATCCCCACATGAAGAGTATTAAATGATTAAAAATTCAAAGCTTTACATGTAATGGTATGAGAATTACGAGGCTATTTATTGTGAAAAACTGTTATACTTGTTAGCTCATAGGTGGTGGACAGTGGGGTGTAAAATGACACTCTTTTTGTCCACGAATTCTTGTTGACCAAGTATGTCAACACGAAGAGTGACGACCCTCCACTCCCAAATATCTAACTGCGAGAGAGGTCGGCGAGTTAGCGTGTTTGAAATAGGTGCATCACTTCATCAAATCTGCCGATGGATTGGACACAGTGCAATGTCAGTATACAGACTTGTTACACAGTGGATGAATGACAGCTCTAATAATCGTAGAGCAGACACAGGTCCACACAGATGTACAACAGCACTTGAAGACCGCCTTATTGTGTGGGTGGCTGTTGCTAGCAGACGGGTGACTGCAGGGCAGATCCAAGCAGTGGTTACAGAGAGAGGCACCCCAGACGATTGTAAACCAATTGCTGGAAGTTTGGTTACACTCTCTGACCCCTTTGCAATGTGTTCCATTGACCTGATTTCCTTGCCAGCATCGTCTAACCTGGTGTAATGCGAAACGCAAAAGCACACGTGAATGGCCTACATTTGTGTTTAGTTAAGAGTGTCGATTCTGTCTTTGAAGAAGTGACTATCGAGAACATGTTCGCTGCTGTGGAGGAGAAAGGGCTCACCCTGCTGTGGTTTCAGAACGTCACACAGGTTCAGCAACTGGTGTCGTAGTTTGGGGACAATCAGTTTCGACAGCAGGACTGAGTTTGATGTTGTTGAAGACACAATGACAGCCCACCACTGTGTGGACAGGGTCTTATTGTGATACCCTTCATGCCCACCATCCAAATCGCATCTTCCAACAGGATAATACCCGTCCTCATACTGCGGCCATCGCAACGCAAGCCTTGCAAGGTGTTACGCTCACGATTTGGACTTATTTATTTACTGTACGATCTTTAACAAGATCTGCAATATGTGAGGAAAAATATGCAAATATGAGGCAATTTGGACTGCACGGTTCTTAGATTTGTCCCCAGTAGAGCATGTCTGGGATGCCAGCAGTATACACATTAGATTAAGTGGTTAACCAGCACAAGCTGTGCAACAAACTGACTGCACAAGACCTGCAGGCGTAGAGAGACATACCTCAAGAATTCATCTGAACACTTATTGATTCAATGTCAGCAAGGATTCACGAATGTATAGGTCCTCAATGTGGGCGCACTTCTTCCTGAAAACTGTATCTAAAGGTGATAAACTTAACCTGATACATTTAAATTTGTTATCATATTTCTGCGTACGACCCTAGATATATCTACAAAGTTTTCTAAAATTCCACCATTCCTGTCTGGGTGTTGGGATATTAATTTCTGCCAGTGTATTTTTTCATGAATACCTCTTCAGGGAAGAACTCAACCTCGCGTATCTTTTACACTAATAATATTCACACACACAGACACACATTCAGTTTATCTTAAAACATATTTGGCCGACAGTAATGTTTGGTTAAATGTTTTTTAATTATCTTAATGATAAAATTATCCAAGAGATTACGACGCTTACCGCTGTAAGTTCAGTAGATGCTGGACTCTCTGTTCTGCCCCACATTCACACATAGTATCTGGATTCGAGATACCGTCATGTTGCTAAACTATCTCCAGATCTCTGCCTGTTGAACCCTCTCCGTGTCTTCCATCTGAGATTGCCACCTGGGGGTTGCGCCTTTACAGTGGATAACCATTGATCTAGATAAGTCAATCTCGCTTGCCACAAATTATAAATCATTAACCTGTTGATTATAATAACGAATAGTAATCGTCACAACGAACTACCCTATGGAACATCCGTTTTAGCTTCCACCTCTTTTAAACTGTACAGGATGAGTCAAAATGGACTTTACAATTTCGGAATAATATAGAAATTTGATGAGATAACTTATAGAATCGTTAGATGTGTCATTTTGTAGCAAACAACCTCAAGTTTGATGCACGTAGTGCATAAGTACACCACTTAGCCACCAGGAGCGCTAGCGTAGCGCACAGTTAAAATGGCTACTTTCACTGGTGTGGATCGTGCTCGCTGTGTGTTTTGGTTTCATGAAATGAACTCTACAACAACTGTTCGGCGTAAATTTCTCACCGAATACGCTAAAGAACCTGTAACACTTCGTGACAGCCGCAAAGGTAATATGTTCTGTGCCCTTAGCAAATGGAGAGTGTGTGGCCCTTTCTTCTTCATGGAGTAAAATGTCACTCGTATTGTGTATCTGGAAATGCTTGAAAACTTTTTAATTACACAGATCGATGAAGATGACCGAGATGGGACGGTTTTCCACCAGCAAGACGGTGAACCACCTCATTTCCTCGGAAGTTCGAGGTTTCCTCGATGATCCCTTCACAGGTTGGTGGATTGGCCGTGAAGGGCCAATCACATGGCAACCTCGCTCCCCAGACTTGACACCACTGGATTTCTTTCTCTGGGGTTTCGTTAAAGATCGTGTGTATGCCCCTCCCCCACCCCTAACCAAACATTTTGGCCGACCTGAAAAATCGAATCTACTCTGCCGTTGCACAAATTACGCCAGATTTGCTTTTTTTTTTTTTGTAACTACTTTACGTCTCTTTTTAAGATCGAGGTCTTTAGAGACGGGAAAGGATGGGGGGCAATGATGTTGGCAAGGAATGGGAAGGAATTCGGCCATGGCCTTTTGAAGGAAGCATCCCGGCATTTTCCTGGAGTGATTTTGGGAAACCATGGAAAACCCAAATCTGGATGCCCGGACGGGGATTCGAACCGCCGTCCTCCCGAATGCGAGGCGAGAACGCTAACCGTTACACCGCCCCGCTCTGTGCCGATTTGCTGCAACGAGTGTGGAAAGAAATTGACTCCCGGTAGAATGTTTGCCGCATGACACACGTTAGTTACATCGAACTAAAATGACACTTGTATATGAAACTTTAGATTGTTTGCTACGAGATGACACATCCACCGATTCTGTAAGTTATCTCAATAAATCTGTATACCACTTTAAAGTTGTAAAGTAATTTTTGAGTAACGCTGTAGTTTGCAAAAAATGCGTCTTTTTGAATAACCCTGTATCATCCGTACACACCCTACACATATTTATCGTTAGTAAGAAACATATGAAAGAGACGTTGGGGTATGGTAAGATAGTGTGCCGTCTACTGGTTCTGTGCTCTTATGCTCAATGCTTCTAACATATCCGCAAACTTTCGGACTTGAATTCGGTTTTCTATGGTATCCTGAAATCAATGGAGACATCGTTCCTTCCTGTTCCTTGCCCACAAATTGTCTCACGGCTGTAATGAGCTCGGCGACATGTAACCGTTGATCCATCAATACCAATAAAAGACTAATCTTGGTCACTGTGTCATCGAGTCCGTAAAGCTCGCTTCCCACGGCGCGTGGTTTTATAGGCCGCGCCATACACCCCAACTATACGGATCAGCACGCGCCACAGGGTAAAGCTCGCTTCCCATCTCCACGATTTGCCGGCCGGGCCGGTCCAGATACCACGGAGCTACCACCTGTACTTGCAGGGATGGCGCACCTCTATCTGACGTCTAGTCAAGAAACATCAAACGCCCCGGTAGCTGAAACGACACTAGGCAAGGTGGTGGGGATGTGAAAAGGGCTTACAAGTGGCGCCTGCTGATCCGTTCACTTCGGTCGATGTGACGCGGCACACAAAACCCCGCGCCGTGGGAACCCACCTTAACCCTCGCCACGTCGCAGCCCCAACCATTGCCTAGTGTCGTTTCAACTACCCGGGCGTTTGATGTTTACCGACTGGGCGACGGATAGACAAGCGCTATCCCTGCCAGCACATGAGGGACCCTCCCCACGGCCCACTGTTGATTGCTGGACCGTCCTGGCCGGCAAATCCACGCGTCGTGGGAAGCCGTCTTTACGCTATCGTAACGCGCCCGGCCTTCGTTCCTGGACTAACAGTGGCCAGTGTTGTTATTGTAAAATAGACTATAGAGTTTATGGGAGTTATTTAATAAAAATCGTATCTAGTTAAGCAAAAGCGAGAAAATAAACTGCCAGAACACCGAGTTCAACCTGTTATGTTAGACGGGCTTACAAGATATTTATATTAAATGTCGATGTTTGTGCTATATTCTGTGTCACTATTATAATAAACACAAAGAAATTAATTGCCATAACTCTGCGTTTAACCTGTTATGTTAGACGTTCTTAAAAGATATTTATATTAAATGTCGATATTTGCGCTATATTCTGTGTCACTATTATAATAAACACAAAGAAATTAATTGCCATAACTCTGCGTTTAACCTGTTATGTTAGACGGGCTTACAAGATATTTATATTAAATGTCGATGTTTGCGCTATATTCTGTGTCACTATTATAATAAACACAAAGAAATTAATTGCCATAACTCTGCGTTTAACCTGTTATGTTAGACGGGCTTACAAGATATTTATATTAAATGTCGATGTTTGCGCTATATTCTGTGTCACTATTATAATAAACACAAAGAAATTAATTGCCATAACTCTGCGTTTAACCTGTTATGTTAGACGGGCTTACAAGATATTTATATTAAATGTCGATGTTTGCGCTATATTCTGTGTCACTATTATAATAAACACAAAGAAATTAACTGCCATAACTCTGCGTTTAACCTGTTATGTTAGACGGGATTACAAGATTTTTATATTAAATGTCGATGTTTGCACTATATTCTGTGTCACTATTATAATAAACACAAAGAAATTAATTGCCATAACTCTGCGTTTAACCTGTTATGTTAGACGGGCTTACAAGATATTTATATTAAATGTAGATGTTTGCGCTATATTCTGTGTCACTATTATAATAAACACAAAGAAATTAATTGACAGAACTCTGCGTTTAACCTGTTATGTTAGACGGGCTTACAAGATATTTATATTAAATGTAGATGTTTGTGCTATATTCTGTGTCACTATTATAATAAACACAAAGAAATTAATTGCCATAACTCTGCGTTTAACCTGTGATGTTAGACGGGTTTAAAAGATATTTATATTAAATGTAGATGTTTGCGCTATATTCTGTGTCACTATTATAATAAACACAAAGAAATTAATTGCCATAACTCTGCGTTTAACCTGTTATGTTAGACGGGCCTACAAAATATTTATATTAAATGTAGATGTTTGCGCTATATTCTGTGTCACTATTATAATAAACACAAAGAAATTAATTGACAGAACTCTGCGTTTAACCTGTTATGTTAGACGGGCCTACAAAATATTTATATTAAATGTAGATGTTTGCGCTATATTCTGTGTCACTATTATAATAAACACAAAGAAATTAATTGCCATAACTCTGCGTTTAACCTGTTATGTTAGACGGGCTTAAAAGATATTTATATTAAATGTCGATATTTGCGCTATATTCTGTGTCACTATTATAATAAACACAAAGAAATTAATTGACAGAACTCTGCGTTTAACCTGTTATGTTAGACGGGCTTAAAAGATATTTATATTAAATGTAGATGTTTGCACTATATTCTGTGTCACTATTATAATAAACACAAAGAAATTAATTGCCATAACTCTGCGTTTAACCTGTTATGTTAGACGGGCTTAAAAGATATTTATATTAAATGTCGATATTTGCGCTATATTCTGTGTCACTATTATAATAAACACAAAGAAATTAATTGACAGAACTCTGCGTTTAACCTGTTATGTTAGACGGGCTTACAAGATATTTATATTAAATGTCGATGTTTGCGCTATATTCTGTGTCACTATTATAATAAACACAAAGAAATTAATTGCCATAACTCTGCGTTTAACCTGTTATGTTAGACGGGCTTACAAGATATTTATATTAAATGTCGATGTTTGCGCTATATTCTGTGTCACTATTATAATAAACACAAAGAAATTAATTGCCATAACTCTGCGTTTAACCTGTTATGTTAGACGGGCTTACAAGATATTTATATTAAATGTCGATGTTTGCGCTATATTCTGTGTCACTATTATAATAAACACAAAGAAATTAATTGTCAGAACTCTGCGTTTAACATGTCATTTTAGACTGGTTTAGAAACTGATACACGTAATAAAACTGTGAAAAAATCTGTATATTTAAGAGTAATTGTTATTACTATTATTATTATTATTATTAAGAAACTGAGCGTGAGACAATTTCAGTAACCTAATGAGAAACAACCAACTGTTTTGTTTTTTTTTATTGTTTTTGTCTGTCTATAAACTACTACTTTTGATTAATTTACTTCCTTTGTTCCCGGGGGTAAAATAGGATAAGGTAAAATAGGATATGTTTCATTTTGATGTCAAACTGAAAAACCGAGAAATTTAACATAAGTGTTCATTTATTAGTATCTGTTTCCCGTTGAACGTGATTCACGCAAATCTGATGGTCGGATTTAGTGACTTCTCGCGGTCGAAATGCTTATCGTGATTTGAGCGTACGAGCTCCATTGCATCATTCGGAGGAATTTTCCTCGCTGGTGTTAAGTGTGACATAATCGGGTTAAGTCAGAGGCCCCTACATTAAAGGACAACGTAAACGTTCCTCGAGGCAACAGAAATTCCCTAATGAAAACATGTCATCAGCGAGTGGGAACAGCTCAGTATTCATTCTCAGGCTGCTCAACAACTTAGTTTTAAATATCCGCCAATTTTTTTTACTCATGTTCACATTTGTTGCCTCTAAAATTCTAATTAGTAATACATACTGATCAGCCAGAACGTTATGACCACCAACCTAATATCCGGTATTTCCACCCTTGACAAGCATGGAAGTAATGATGTCTTGGCAGGTCGCTGGAGGGAGTTGGCACCACATCTGCACACACAAGTCACCTAATTCCCATGAGCTCTGACGCCACATTCAATCACATCCCAGATGTGTTCGGTCGGGTTCACATCTGGCGAGTTGGGGGGCCAGCACATCAATTGCAACTAGCCACTGTGTTCGTGAACCACTCCTAGCCTTGTGACATGGTGCATAATCTAGTTGAATTATGCCACTGCCGTTGGGAAACATGGTCGTTATGAAGGGTGTACCTGGTTTGCAACCAGCGTACGGTACTTATTGGCCGTAATGGTGCCTTGCACGAGCTCCAATGGACCCATGGTGCCCACGTGAATGTTCACTGAAACTACAGGCACCGTGCGTGTGTCTAACCGGCACTCATTCCTCGTCAAGTGCCGTTGCTATCACCTGGACGAGTTTATATCGATAGTAGCTAGGTGGTCATAATGTTCTGGCTTATCAGTTTATACAGGGTTATTCACGTAGATATGCAAATATTTTAATATGTTATTCGACAAGTAAAACTAAAGAAAAACGTCCATATAATCATAGGTCCGCAAATGTTTAGTTACGGAGTTACAGCTAATAAAAGATTTTGCTTCAAATTTAGAAACGTCGCTAATACGAAGTCATCGCAAAACTGTACGAGGTTACAGCAAAGCACGATTTCCATTTATTTTGTTGTTATTGGTCTGGTGAATATAATAAAACTGTCCTAGACGTGTATCTGCAGTAGTTTTCCAGAAATTCCAGAGAAGCAAAGAAATAATTTCGGAAAATTTGTAATTTATTAACTATTTGGCCCAATTTTTGTTTTGTTTTAAATTACAGACAATTGCACAAAGTTTCCAACAGAAGTTATAGAGAACTTAATTTTGGAAAATGATGGTAATCTCTGGAATATCTGGAAAACTACTGCAGATACACGTATGGGACTTGTTTTATTACATTCACCAGATCAATAACAACAAAATAAATGGAAATCGTGCTTTGCTGTAACCTTGTACAGTTTTGAGATGGCTTCATATTGGCGAGGTTGCTAAATTTCAAACAAAATCTTTTATTAGCCGTAACTCCGTAACTAAACATTTGCGGACTTAGGTTTATATGAACGTTTTTCTTTAGTTTTACTTGTAGAATAACACATTAAAATATTTGCATATCTTCGTGAATCATCCTGTATTTATATATATATACTAGGTGGACCGTGTCAAAATTTAGCGAATGATATACGATGAATAGCGAGGTTAATGGTTTGTTGTAGGACGAAAGAATAACCGACTAATTTGTAATAATTGTTTATTTGCCAACTGACATTGGTGCGCAGAAAAACAATTACAAACTCTTTCCAAACAATTAGGAATGATGAAATGTTTCGCTTACAGAAATAAAACTATCTGAAAAATTTCTTATTCCAGAAAACACACAGTTTGTCAATATCTCTGTGCTATGTGGTGCTGCTATCTAGCGGTAATATGATCACTGATTATCGACGCCAGCGCAGCCTAGCGGCTTGACTCTGAACTATCGCATACACGTGACCTTGATCGTTCATAATTTTGCCATTTACAGGTTGAATTTCGAAAAGTTCCTTACTTAATCAATGATGTTACCAAAGCGGAGACATTAATTTTTAATATAATGCCTCATTTATCAATTTTGGTTAAGTTTGTGAAAGGAGAAAGATGGCTCCTCACAAAGAAAACACCTTGATGTATGCCACAAACTACGGTCAGATCATATATGAAAGCTACTGTGTCGGCTCGCCCTCCAGACACCCGCTCGGCGCTCCTCACTTGTCGCTCGTTGTCGCCCCAGATGGCGACACTTCCTGCCGACCTTCACGGTTAACACTAATGACCCATCAACCCATTGACGACCTCCTTCTCACCCGACCGCCGCGCCGTCTTCAGTGCCACTTGGCCATATCGCACGCCCTGTCTACGGACTAACTGCACTGCGTACTATAGTCTCAGCAGTGACGGTATATCACACTGTCGGTAGTCGTTCTTTCTTCGGATGCTGCCGTAACTCTTCCTTGATGTCTTCTAACAATGCATTCATCAAGTTCCAGTACCATCGTAAATGGAGCAGTGGCTTTTCGAGCACATTTTTAATTGAATTTTACAAAATTTAAGCGATAGAACGGGACACCAATGCAACGTGATGTTATTTTACTGTAATTTGTAGCTGTATAAACTGATCAGACAAAACATTATTACCACCTGTTTATTAGTGTGTGGGTCCATCTTTGGAGCGCAATACAGCAGCGATTCGGCGTGGCATGGATTCGAAAAGTCCTTGTTTGGTTTCCGGAGTTGTAAAGCACCAGATGTCTACGCGCAGGTCATGCCATTCCCTTACATACCGTTTCGGTGGTTTGTGGGCGCGCCGGCTGGGAACGAACATCTTGGAAACGGCGAGGCTGGTGTGCTCTAAAACACTTGTATCTGCACCAGCATTGTAATCTGCCGTCAGATCTGCCACAGATCGTCGCCTATCCCGCTTTACAGAGCGGGCAAGCCTCCGACCTCCACGTTCTGTGATGAGGCGTGGACGTCCACCACCTGGTCGCCCAGTCGTGGTTTCACCGTCCTTCAACCACTCTGCATAGATGTTCACTACAGTAGCACGCGAACAGCCGACCGAGCCGGGCGGTGTAACGGTTAGCGTTCTCTCCTCGCATTCGGGAGGACGGCGGTTCGAATCCCCGTCCGGGCATCCAGATTTGGGTTTTCCATGGTTTCCCCAAATCACTCAAGGCAAATGCCGGGATGCTTCCTTCAAAAGGCCATGGCCGAATTCCTTCCTATTCCTTGCCCCCATCCTTGCCCCCAATCCTTTCCCGTCTCTAAAGACCTCGATGTTAAAAAGAGACGTAAAGCAGTTACAAAAAAAAGAGAAAAAAAAGCGAACAGCCGTTTCCGAGATGCTCGTTCTCAGCCGCCGCGCCACACACCACCGGCCCATAATTTAAGGGAATTGCGTGACCTGAGCGTAGATATCCGATTGCAGACAACTCCAGAAACCTAACAAGGACTTTTTGAATCCATACTTCGCCAAATCGCTGCTGTATTGTACTCCAAAGATTGAGCAAAACACTAATATAGCAGGTGGCTGAACAGTGTAAGCCAATGTCTGTTATCCACGACTTTGTACACGTTAACTTTGAATTTTATTGTTATAATTGGATATAGATAGCTACGTAAAAGGTCGCCCAAAAACCATGTTGTCTTGATAATGAGACTAGGAAAGTCCATTACCCAACAATTCTATCATTGAACATGTCCCATGGAGATAACCAATTTGTATAATGTTTAAACATAGCAGCAAACTAAAGAGGGGGGAGGGGGTTGGCTGTGGGAAACTACATATGATAGTTCGTCCAATAGATTTCTGTTTGTAATTTAAAATTATGTTATATTCTGATACTTTATGTCAATACCGTTTTGTACACAACATTTTTGGTTTTATTGTTCTTTACTACTATTACTATTACAATTACTCCGCGATTCACTAAAAGTGTTTGGCGGAGGGTGCATTGCACCTATCAGGAAAGGTAATGGTTTGGAAGGGATCTACGGGATATGGCAGGAGGCGCCCATGGACTATTGTGAGGAACCATCCCAGCATTCGCCTGGAGCGATCTAGGGAAACCATGGAAAACCCAGATCAGGATGGCCGGAGTACTTTATCGGAAGCTACTCCTGTCCGATTTTGTGTTTACTTGCCCGGTAATCCTTTCTATTCCACTCCCTAATCGCTCGTGGAAAAAATGAGTACAGAAATGAATCGGTTCTGGCCCTGATTTCTCTTATCTTATTTTCGCGGTCATTCCGAGATATGAATGTTGCTGGTAGCAATATTTGTTTGCTGTCATTCCGAAATACGTCAGTCGAGAATTTTTCAATTAGCTTCTGTCGAGAGCAACGCCTTCGGTGCTCCAGGTCTTCCAAACCTAACTCCTTCAACATGGCACTTACGCTTTCCCTCCAACTATATATACGTGTAACGAATCGGGCGGCTCTTCTTTGGACCATCTCTAATGCCTCCATTAATCCCTTTGATGGGGACCCCATACAGAGCAACAATATTCCAAGTGAGGCGTCACTAGTGACTTATACGCAATCGATTTAACTTCCGGAGTGCATTGTTTTATATTACGACCTAGAAATCGAAGCATACGATTTGCTTTCCCAATTACTTTCTCGATATGCTCATTCCACGACAAATTATTACGAATTGTTACCCCTAGGTATTTAGCGGAATCTACCGTTCTAAGGACAGTGCCATTAATTGTATATTCAAAGCTAAATGGTGTCACCTTTTTACTTACACGCATGACTTGGCACTTTTTAGCGTTTAACTCCAACTGCCAATCTTTACACCACGCAATTATTTTCATAATATCGTCTTGTAACAAAGCGCAGTCGTCCTGGGTTGTGATTTCCCGATAAATAATAGCATCATCGGCAAATAATCTTTTCATTCCCCTTATTATGTCGCACAAATCATTAATGTATATGTATTCTTTGTAAAGATATGTAGCATTTAGGGGTTGGAAACCCTGAATTGGCTACATTTAAACACAAAATAATAATCTGGTGGAACGCAATTCCAGAACTTTAGTATATAATAAGTTGTGTCTTTAGGAACAGATGATACGCTGACTGCGACAGATAGAAAGCCTGAGTAACATTACAGAGACTCACACGCTATCCGTCTGTCTGTCAGTATTCGATTATTTTTCAAAATTTTATGACGAAATATGTTATTTATCTCGAAAACAAAATCCCCTGTCCTTCCTAATGCTATCTAGTATTTCCTTGTCAATTCGTATGAAGACTGGTATAGCCGTTAAGTCGTGAAATCGTAACAAACATACAGAGAGACATAGTTTCTTTCGGATTTGTAATACTCAAGTAGATGTGCGGTTTCCGAGCTATGAAGCAGAAATAAATTATGTCGCACAAATTCCATGGTTTTTGATTCTCCTCTTGCTTGTTACACCATATGAAACATTGTAGACCCAATTCTCCCTATCCTAACATAACTCATTTCCTAATTTTGTGATATAATTTATGCGTTGTTCCTGATCACCAATGGTTTCAAATAACTTCTGTAAATGTTTTGACTCAATGCACTATTGTTTTAATCGAATAATACTTCTTGGTTTTTCGGAGTACATATTAACGTAGTGGAATTACAGTATATATTGCCCTACAGATGATTTTATAGCTAAAAACAACCATGTCGATGAACGGCTTCCAGTATACCTGCCATATCCCGTATATCCCTTCCAAACCATTACCTTTCCTGACAGGTGCAATGCACCCTCCGCCAAACACTTTTGGTGAATCGCGGAGTAATTGTAATAATAATACCAGACTTAATTAAATAAAATTATATTACCATCGCTTTATCAATCCATCTTGGTCGAAACTGAGCAATACTGAAAAAAAGAAGTTTCAACCAGATCCTGAAACATCATAGTTCATCTGCTACATCACTAAAACACTGACTCGTCCAATACACTCATTGCATGTCTGCCGATCCTTTTCATCAATTAAACAATCAGAACACATTAATTCCTTTTTCAATTGTGTTTGTTGTATTGATATCACTCTAAGCAATAAAGGTTCTTTATCGTCTCATCGCACGATGTTCCATGCTCCATATCACTAAAAAAGTTTTGACAAGTCAATGCGAAATAGTAAGTAGGTAGGTAATCATTTGATGCGGCTGCAGATTCAGCAATTTCAGGCCCCTTCACTGTTCTATCACCATATTAATTTTTTTCCCCAAACATTCTCTGGCGTGATGACCCATACGATGTTGAGAGTTACTGGTGCAAATATGGCTGGTACTTTACCAGCTCTGAATATATCTGATCCAAGGTGCAAATCTGTCATGATGTATATAAAATTCAGCTTTGATTTGCTGAGTCGTCTTGCCTCATCATCATCATCATTCTCTAGCTCCAGTTTCCCATGTGCTGGTCACGAGAATTTTCCACTTCTTCCTGTCCATTAATACCTGATGTCCATGAATAGTCTTCCAGTCAAGCCCTAAGTCTTTCAGATCCTTCTTTTTGCCTATCAGTAAAATATTCTTTGATGATATTCATCTACAATATCGTCTCTGGCCTCATCTGCTTGAACACAAGACTCTTGATATTCCTCCGTATGTAATCACCTTGGACCAATCCTAATCTTCTCTGTATATCTTTCACCACTCCTTTCAACCATCTATCGCTTTGTCTTCATGTGGATCGTTTGCCTCCTATTCCCATTTCGTCTATCTTTCTTTGTATTATATTCTCCACCAACCTCCTCACGTGTCCTTTGTTTGTGGCCTTGCCGTGTATATACTCCCTTGCAAGGATTTTTTACCAGTCCAGCTACTCTTATTTTGCTTCTTATTAATTAGATTGCTTCAGGAACATATCTTACAACTTGATCATAATACGTCTGTTACATTAACAAATTTCTGTTTAATTAGTACACGAAATTCTTTCCTACCAGTTTTACACGGCTCAGTGACAAACAGTTCAGAGACATAGATGGAAGCAGAACGCTCCAAAATCCTGTGAAAATGAGAACTGATGTGTTGGAGGTTGGCGGATCAGAATCTTGGCCGATTTGTCCGTAGAAGAAGATAAAGACCAAGATAAGACTTCAAACATCAGACATCAGTGGAGGAAGGAAATAAATCGAAATAATTCGAAATAGGGTACCCGGGCATAGAAAGAAACTGTAGGTCTGCAAGTGTTCGAGTTGATTATGGAAAGAAGAGATAGCTGACTGACAGTCTATTATATCTTTCTAACTGACACCTGGTGTGCGAGTTTACAAAATTTTGTAGCAATCAAAAGAAGCCTCATTGGATAATAGTGGCTTCTCGCCTTAGCATCCCTGCGCACGAAGTAAGTTCTCTGGTCAAGCGAGATGGACAAATAGGATTCACAATGTGGGAGCGTAATCGGTGAGTTGGATGGTTTGACGACGAGTTAGACGGTTTTCAGGATTTGTTGGAATAGTTTTTGGAAGGCTGATGCCTTAACAAGTATAGGACTTTATCCAGCCATCGAACAATCCTTACTCACCAATTTGCAGTTCTCGCTATGCGCGATAGGAGCAGTTCTTTTTTGTTTATTATCATTTTTGAGTTTGTGGGGTTCAGTTTTTCTAGTTTTTCGTTTGTTTTGCTTCCATTTGTTTTTCCGTTCATTCCTAGTTCCATCACAAAACAATAAACATAAGGGTGTGGAACAAGGATTTTTTCAAAGATCTCAAAGATGTCTATCAATGCTTTCCAGAGGTATGAAAAATAAAATTCTAGGAATGCGGCAACTGGGATAAGTAAAACATTGCTTTGCAAGTTTCGTGACAGTGAACCAAATGACATTGTTTTTGATGTCAGAAAAAAAAATCAGTTTTTTTAAGAACTTCGTGGAAAGAAGGGCAGAAGACAAGGTCGTATCCAGGATTAGAACTAGGGGGGGGGCAACATCTGAATTGGGGGGAGGGTTAACTCGTACTTCATTTTTTTAGGAAGAGGGATTGGGGGGACTAAAACATGACGATTTCATACAAAATAAAACTCAAACATATTGAGGAAACTATTTTTATTATCGATTAACATAGTAATCCAAGGACCTACTATGCAATTAATCAAGATCGTAACTGAATTATAGTTTTTATTTAAACACTAATCGTCTCGGATTCTCAGAAAAAAATTCAATAACTTTATTTGTCAATATCTCACGGTGTACTTTCACGAAATTTCGATGCGCACTCATCAGGCAGTCAATCTTTCCTCTCACAAAGTGCTGCTGAGCCAGTTCGTCACTCGCCGAAGCGTACTGAAGGCAACTTGGTTTTTCTTCAGCGCCCTCCTCCCCTGCCCCTCGCTGGATACGCCCATGGCAGAAGAATATATTTGTTCCACTTTGATCAGTTTTCTTTTATTTTAACCTTATTATTTTTCAGTAACAGGCTGTACGGATAGGATAAGTGGTTTATATCCATCATGGAAATGTAATGGAAATAGTAAACAACAATGCAGTAAGAAATAACTCAATGCCCACCGTAGCCCTTACAACCAGAGCACACCGGTGACTAGATTACCAGTATACTTCAACGTGTGGCTCCAACTTACATGAAAAACTGGTTGGACCAATTTACTTGATTGTGTGTAGGGACCCTTTAAGAGTTTGCGTCAGGTTAACCAACTGGTGCCGTACACATAAGTTTTATCAAGGAACCTATAAACTGGTGGAAGCGTTGTCAGAGCTGAGCCGGCGGCAGTGTTGAAGGCCGCGCGGCTGTTTCGCTGGTGTCGCCCCCTCTTACTCTGATTGCGGTCCCGCAGATTGAATCAACTCGTCGGCTGATGGGAGCAGTCAGCGCCTCCCAGACACGTCATCAAACACCTGCGAAAATATAACACCACGTCGACTACGCTGAATACTGTGCTGCTTCCCACCAACGGGGATTCAAAATCCTTCACCTGTTGGAAAAGAGTGTTGAGGGGATGCACTAGAGAAGTAAGGGAATTGGGGTACAAAACTTTGGTCAAACAACTGCTGGAATATGGTGGTGTAGTTTGGGATCCACATTTTGGGTATCGAATACAGGAGTTGGAGAGGGTGCAGAGGAGGGTTGCCAGGTTTGTCTCTGGAAATTACTACAGAACACAATCAGTAACTAATATGATAAAGGAGCTGGAGTGGGATTCATTGGAGGATAGAAGGAGGGTGAAGAGAGTCATGGGAGTGTGCAAAGCCCATACTGGTGATGAAGCATGGGAAGATATTGGTGGGAAAATTAAGAGAAGTGCTTGGAAGGGTAAGGTTGACCATGACCACAAGCTGGCACTTGATTTCAGGCATGAGGGTGTGGGAAAATTTTCTTTCGTAGGAAAGGGAGTGAGGGAATGGAATAAAATGCCAAGAGAAGTGATTAATAACTCACCGGAAACACTGAAAGAATTTAAAGCAAAAATTAGTAGAGGGCAAAAGTAGGTTGGGTGTAGGGAGATTGACACCGGAGCGGGAACTTCATCGCAATTTTATCAATTATTATTATTAGGCAGTAGAAAACCGGATGAATTCTCGCCGCCTTGCCTGGAAAACTGTTGTCATTCCAACATCTAAATCATTCAATCCTACAGACAGCTGGACAGCAGAATGGGAATCATCAACACCATAGGGCATTGTGCGAATCACTAATCCCTGTTCACTAATTCCAGGATTCAATCTGCAGCGATCTCTTTGGAGTGGACTAAAACGTATTTACTCGTAGCTGCGGCGCGGGAAAAACTGCTTATCAAAATCCGAACAATAGTTTTTGCATGAATCCCATTCATCAAAACAGAGAGACAGACAAATACAATTTTTCAAAATTATTGATATCCGTTCATTGGGACATTGACAGTTCTCCAAACTCATTCTCTCAGACTTACTTCAGGTTGCAGTCTTATATTAATAGATTATTCGGGCATCTGTGGAAGCTTCACTGAACAAACTGTCTTACAATCTTTAATTTTTTTAAATTAATTTAACTGCAATGGAGCACACGCTCGGGTGGCAATTTCCCTACACCACATCTTTCACCAATCCTGCACCCACCTACATTTCCCCTCTACAAATTTTATCTTTAAATTCTTTCAATGTTTTCGGTAAATTGTTCATAATTTCTCTTGGTAACTCATTCCAATCCCTGACACCTTTACCTAAAAAAGAGAATCTTCCCACACCCTTGTGCCTGAAATCGAGTGCCAACTTGTGGTCGTGGTCATCTTTTCCCTTCCATGCACTACTTTTCATACCTACTGCAATATCTTTCCATGCCTCATCGCCAGTAATATGCCCTGTACACTCCCATGACCCTCTCATCCTCCTGTCTTGCAATGAATCCCATTCCAGCTCCTCCTTATCATATCTGTCACTGATTGCATTCTGCGATAATTTCCAGAAAAAAATCTAGCAGCCCTTCTTTTGCACCCTCTCCAACTCCTGTATTTCATACGTCAAAATGAGGGTCCCATACTACACTACCATATTCGAGCAATGGTCTTACCAAAGTTTTGTAACCCAATTCCTTGACTTCTCTCGTGCATCCTCTCATCACTCTCTCCAACAAGTGCAGAGTTTCGAAACCTTTTCCTACCACCTAGTCAATGTGTCCTGCCCAGTTAAGCTTGTTATCAAATGTAATGCCAAGATATTTACATTTCAAGTCTTCAGTAAGCAATTCTTTCCCCACCTTATATTCATAATTTACCTTTGGTCTTTTATTTGTGTATCTAATTAGCTGACTCTTTGCATTTATCTTCATCCCATGTTTACCAACCCATCTGAATATTCCTGTCCAGATCACCCTGCAACTGTTTACAATCCTCTATCATTTATGATTCTTTTATATAGCATTACGTCATCTGCAAACAATGTAATTTCAGATAGTAAACAATCAACACAATTATTCATTAGAATAATGAATAGCAATGGTCCCAATACGCTACCCTGTGGCACTCCCATTTTTACTTCCACTTCTTTTGATACTACATTTCCTACCCTAACTTTCTGTTTTCTATCTTTTAAAAATTCTTCTACCCAGCAAATCACTTTCTCATCCACTCCAATAGTTTTTAGCCTTATTTACTACCATTTTATGGCTTACTCTGTCAAACGCCATTAGACAGATCTAGTGCTGCACTATCAATTTGGCCTCCCTTGTCCATTTCATCTGAAATATCTTTTTCTTACGACTTGGCGTTAGATTGTACATTTAACACTGACGCCTTTTTGTAGTCTTGTATGCAGTAGTTCTTCGTCTATGTTAGACTGATTGGTGAGAGACAGAAATGCGTTATGTGTGAGGAATGGTCAGAAGCTAAGGTTCCAATGCCTGTAGTGAAACGTGCACATTTTATTTCATACAACCAATAAGGCAATGATACTACATACATTAGGTTATTTTCCGACATAGTTTCCATATCGACTCAGCCACTTGTCGCTTCGTGCGATAAGTCTGAGTATTCCCTCCTGGTAAAAATCCTGTGCTTGCGTGTTCAGCCACTTTGTCACGAAGTGTTTCCACCTCCTCGTCTGAAGCTAATCGTTGGCCTCCTAGGTGCTCCTTCAAGACGGAAAAAAGGTAACAGTCACTTGGAGTCAGTTCCAGACTGTAGGGACGGTGGTCGATGATCCTCGTCGGTGACGTTTTCTCTAACGACAGCAAACTTTCGACATTATTCTACAACATGCTGACGAGATATTACAGTCTCTCCGTATACCTCTACCAGCTGCCGGTGAATTACAGCCGAGGTTACACGTTTATGCCACAGAAATCGAACAACTGCGCCGATTTCTTCGCGAGACCAGTTTTCCAAACGAGTCACCATTTGTGTTTACCTGCAACTAGCGCTTTAGATGGCGGGTGGCTGAAACTCTGCACAGTTACCAACCGCATGACTTGGAATTACCGCACACTACTAATTTCTCTATAACGGAATACTGACCCTGTATCCTTAGCTTGTGATCATATCTCGTATTAGTTCCTTTTTACTGCGTTTTAGAGTTTTATTTTCATCGGTAGCTAAACGGAAACTTTGAAGAGATAACGCAGTATCGCTGATCTTCGTCAGAGGTCGGTTATCTGTGAGGTTTTTCTCCCCGTGTGTCTATGAGTTGCCTGGAGCAGCTGTGACGAGTGGAAGTGAACTATCACTCAATCTAGACACTCGTCTCCCCTCCCCGCAGCCTCATTTCGCAACTCTCCTAACTCGGCCACTCGTGTTCACGCCGCATACCAAAACATTCTCAGAGGCAGAGAGCTATCACACAAGCAGGTGGTTCATAGACGAATGTAGGTCATACTCACCGAGCGTGGTGTGCGAGCGGTAACGCTGTTCGAATCTCCCACCGACCATTCAGATTCCGTTTTTTCATGGTTCCCGAAATCAGTATAGGTGAATGACGGGAGGGGACCTTGAAAGAGCCATGGCCTAATTCCTTCCCGAACTCTAATCTCAGATGAGTGTATGGGAAGTTTTGGTGTATGAATGATACCAGTTTTTTTCGTTGTTTGTGTTTTTTATTTCCTTGCCGATTTTTCAAAGATATTGTTTACAAAATTCCAATATCAACAGTTGAGAAACTGTGAATACACATCCAACAAATTAATAAGGCTGGCCATGCAAGGCGAATTAAGCGACTATTTCTTGACTGGTGTAGTGCCTGAATTAGAGTGGAAGGTCGGGTTTGAAGATTTACTGTAATATTTAAGATAAAAAATATTAATTAACGTCATTAAAGTCTTCATTTGTAGAAAAAATGGCACAAACCGAAGTCAGTTGGATAATATATATATAAGTTAAGTATATATATATTACTTAACTTGCAAACCGTGACACTTATAATAAGGTGAAAATTTTATATTTGGTAGATCACGATAAGATATTTCGATAGTTGAAAAATTTTCTATTATCTACTGCACAGCCTGTATATATATACACATACTAGCATTTTTCCGGTGTTTCTTCCGCGAAAACTATAGCGTCTGTTATTTTTCTTTCAGTTGCAACATAGAAACGATTATAATGCAGTATCTTTGAAACTTTTAATGTAAATTAAATTCCAAATTTGGTTATTCTTATTGAAGTGTTAATAGTTGCATAATGGTTTATGTGTGGCACCTATCTTTTTCAGTACAAAGCAATTTTATTGCGTTTCACCTTTCCCAAACACAGCGTTAATGATTTGCAAACAATATTTTGAGTCCACGCGTTACTTATTTTTTTGGATTTCGATTCGATCAGTTACAGACCACCTGGAACAAGAAATTATGCCTTAAACATAGGCTGCATAAAAAAAAATTCTGGAAAGAAAGTGAACAAGAAATTATGCCTTAAACATAGGCTGCATAAAAAAAAATTCTGGAAAGAAAGTGATTTAGCACCGAAAATACTGAAATGTTCGTTAAACCGGAAACAATGTTCAAGCATGCGCAGATCAATCTTTTGAAACACGGGTGTACTCTGAAATAAACATGGGATGAAGATACATGAAAAGAATAATCAGTTTATTAGATAAACAAAACAAAACAAAACTAAAGGTTGATTATGATTATAATGTGGGGAAAGAATTGCTTGTTGAAGACTTGAAATGTAAATATATGCAAGATGTTTCAGATGAAATGGACAAGGGAGGACAAATTGATAGTGTAGCGCTAGTTCTTTCAAAGGCGTTTGACAGAGTAAGCCACAAAATGGTAGTAAATAAGGTAAAAACTATTGGAGTGGATGAGAAAGTGATTTGCTGGGTAGAAGAATTTTTAAAAGGTAGAAAACAGAAAGTTAGGGTAGGAAATGCGGTATCAAAGGAAGTGGAAGTAAAAATGGGAATGCCGCAGGGTAGCGTATTGGGACCATTACTATTCATTATTCTAATGAATAATTGTGTTAATTGTTTAATGTTTATTATCTGAAATTATATTGTTTGCAGATGACATAATGCTGTATAAAAGGATCAAAACGATAGAGGACTGTAAACAGTTGCAGGGTGATCTGGACAGGATATCTAGTTGGGTTGGTCAACATGGAATGAAGATAAATGCAAAGAAGAGTCAGCTAATTAGATACACAAATAAAAAGCAAAAGGTTAATCATGAATATAAGGTGGGGAAAGAATTGCTTGCTGAAGACTTGAAATGTAAATATCTTGGCATTACAGTTGATAACAAGCTTAACTGGGCATTACACATTGGACAGGTGGTAGGAAAAGGTTTCAAAATTCAGCACTTGTTGGAGAGAGTGATGAGGGGATGCACGAGAGAAGTAAGGGAATTGGGTTACAAAACTTTGGTCAGGCCATTGTTTGAATATGGCAGTGTAGTATGGGACCCACATATTGTTGATCAAATACAGGAGTTGGAGAGGGTGCAAAAAAGGGCTGCTAGATTTGTCTCTGGAAATTATCGCAGAATGCAATTAGTAACAGATATGATAAAAGAGCTGGAATGTGATTCATTGCAAGACAGGAGGAGGGTGAAGAGGGTCATGGGAGTGTACAGGGCGTATATTGCTGAAAAGGCATGGAAAGATATTGATGTAAGAATTACAAGTTATGCATGGAAGGGAATAGATGACCATGAAAACAAGCTGGCACTGGATTTCAGGCAAAAGGGTATAGGAAGATTTTAGTTCGTTGGTAAGGGGTCAGGGCTTGAAATAAGTTACCAAGAGAAATCATGAATAATTTACCAAAAACAGTGAAACAATTTAAAGTTGAAATTTGTAGAGGGAAAAAGTTGTTGGGTGCAGGAAAGGCGTAAAAATGGGTGTGTAGGGAAATTCCCATCGGAGCGTGTGCTCAATCGCAATTTAAAAATAAAAAAAAATTAAACATTTCAGTATAGATAAAGGTAATAATTTGCAGCACAACAATGGTGACTTATAAGTGTTTTTAAACATACTGCTCTCAGCAACGGTAAATTGTTGATAGATGTAAAATACAGTTGCATAGCCTGACTGATGCAACTGGTTGGCTGTATTTTACATCTATCACTTACAAGTGTGGTCTGGGTGTGTGACTGTGGATTGAAGTCACTGTCATACACCTGCAGTGCCAACTGAAATCGCCTACCTCCTTGTCCGCAAGGTTACGTAAGATAAATTAATTTTGTGTACGATGTTGGCAACGAGTAGCGGCGGAACAGAGGAACAAATTTTAATGGTTTGTTTGAAAGCAAGTATTTATATAAAAAAAAGTCATTCGTTTGTAACTGAAATAGATGTATTTACAAAAAAATATTAATTCAGTTTTTAATTAGCTTTAAATAATTTATTGTTGTAAGCAATTATTTATTTCTTTTTAAAACTTTTTTTAATGACTCAGGAATTTCAATTGCTTGGCGAGGCGAGGGAAGGCTCCAATTAGTAGAGCGCTGTTGAAAAACATTTGTGTCGTTGTCGTCTTGTTGACAGGGGGCCATCCACAAATTACGTCACACGAATTTCATGATTTTTGGACCCCTCCCTCCCCCCATGTCACAGGTTGTCACATTTGTGGGACCCCCCCCCCCCTCCCCTGGTGTGACGTCACATATTTTGCAATTTTAAATTTATAAATTAAAACAGCCCTTTCAAAATGATTTACGTATTTTTAGTTAAAAAATCATATGAACAATAAATCAAACATTTAAGAAAATATAAAAAAACATAAAAAATCGAATTAATGATACAATATTGAGTCACCATGTGTCCATGGATTTTGAACTCATTCCTTCGATACCGTTTATTATTGGCATAATAGTTACTTCATTCTTGATTTCGATAGTGTTGGAACATTCGATGTGTCAACATCATCTTCATCCAACCATAAAGCATCGTCATCGTTTAATAAGCAAAGGACTGCCCTGTTTCGTCTAGCGGCAATGCTTTGTGGACGAATCTTCATGATGTGGAAAACCTCTAGTTGCCTCTTATGTAATTGCTTATGTTGGTTACCGGCTTTGTATGATGAAAAATATAGACCACAGATGCCACATGATCGTTTAAATAAGTATGTCTCGACACTGGGGCAATACGAGTCAAAAAGTGATACAAATTATTCATGTCATGTCACAAAGTTTATGACACGTCCCCCCCCTTGTCACACGATGTCACACTTTGTTGACTCCCCCCCCCCTTTTTTCAAGGTGTGACGTAATTTATGGATAGCCCACAGGTATTTGTGAATAATCAATGTTGTTTGTTTAATCTTTCTCTGTTGCGTGTTTTGGTGACCTTAATAATCAATTTTCGTTTATTTCATCTAATATAGGCATACTCTTTAATTTTTTTTCTTAAAACTTTGAGTTTCTGATTGCGCTGGGTTTTGCTGACGGTGTTTGGGTGCAACGACACATCTATGATAGGCAGCACCTTAGCCATTGATCATTAATCGATGAATTGAACGTTCGAGCATCACTTGATAACATCATTCACTTGTCTTGGAAACGATGCAGAGAGCACCTTCCGAACTTTGGATTCTGCAGTAATACATATGTACGTATATAAAATATCATACTATACTTAAAATTTTCTAAAATTACATTATAGTGTCTTACTAGAAATAAGGTGGGAACAAAAATATATTAAAAAAATTCTGTCTTAACGTTTATAGTATTTATGGTGACAGTTCATCGAGTAGAGGAATAATATATTTTTCGACGTCGAGGTCATTAAAGGCGGGAAAGGAGGGGATTCAGGAACAGGAAGAAATTTGGCCATGGCCTTATTATAGTACCATTCCGGCATTTGCCTGTAGTGATTTCGGCTAACCATGGAAAACCCAAATCTGTTTGTCCGGACGGGGATTCGAACTCTGGTTCTCTGGAATGAGAGGCCCAAGCGTTACCGCTCACCACCACGCGCGGGTGCTTTTTCTCATTACGTCCTTAATTCTCTCCAAGTTCTTGTACAAATCTGCATTTTTATCTCTTTTTATAAAAGATATTTTGCTGAGCTCTTTCGTTCATTTCTTCCCCAGTTCTTACTGTTTCATTCTTTTACTCAGTCTTATCGATATAGTGTATCTAGCTTAATTCATGTTGCATAGGGATTGTGCATAAACCACGTAGCTCCATTTTGGCCCTCTGTGAACCCCCGCCCCCTCCCCCCCGATGTAGCCCTACGTGGCTTTTGCCTCTACACCCCCCCCTCCCCCCAGTTTTGATTCCAGAAGACATTTTGTGCTTTTTTCTCATGTTAGACTATTGTAAATTACATACGGAGATAATTGACTGAGGGAAATAAATATTCACATGCTGTAGTGTGTTCTGTACCTCATTTTAACTAGGAAACATGTTATGAAAAGAAAGCTACGTGGCCCGGCTTGGACCCCCCCCCCCTCCCTCCACGTAGCTCAGCGTAGCCTTCCAGTCAACCCCTCCCCCCCCCCCCTGGACCAAGCCACGTAGTTTGTGCACGCTCCTATATTGTCTGATTTCAGTCCAGAATGATATCGATTTTGAGACATTTACGATGATACACTTATATCCCAGTCAGTTAACAGAGGCGGTTCAAGGTCAGTCTGCTCTATCCCCACTCCGTTGCCCTTACCCCTACATGCGAAGGGGAAATTTGCCACACGAATACCTGGATACAGCGGTCAGCTCGGAGAGGTGGGAAGGGAGCGGGGCCAGGGAAACATGACCTTGAGCCGCCAACTCAGAGTGAACAGGATATAGATAAGCAGTGTTTGAGCACAGACGATGTTTGTTGTGTTGGCAGCGCTGCAGGAGCAGCTGGCTGTGACGTACTACGCGCCTGACGGCCGCCTGCTTACGATCACAGCCTGCTCGCCGGAGGGAGAGAGACTGACTTACGTCTACGGCCGCCAGCCGGCGCCACCGCCTGCCGACGCCATGGGGGCGCTTAGGCGCGGCCTCGCAGACGCCGGCGTCGCGCCTGACGTCACCACCACCACCTCCACCACCACGGAGGCGTCCGAAGCCCCCGTCACCGACGACCCGGAGGCGTCGCCAGAGCCACCCAGGGAACCTTTCGACGTCACAGACTGCGGCTGGTGACACCACAAGACTGGGATAAAAAGCCAACAGCTCTGAAGACACTTGAAAAACCGCACAAATAATCATGACTGTTAATGTTGGCGGAGATTGCATTCCTGTGTTATACGAAACTGTGAAGGTAGCTTATCAAGATATGTCGTGATCTTTCTCCCTCAGTTGTTAATTCCTTACTCCCAGAAACAGAAAACACATGGGCTATTAATATATCATATTTTTTACCCCTGCTGACTCTCATTTGCCTTGTTTTAAACACTAAAACAACATAAATTATTCCCGGAAGAAATTTACGCTCTATTTTTCTTCCCTCTGTCATTGCTAGTGATTTACAACAATCTATAAAAATATACACTAGTAAAATTAATATTAGCCATCAGTCACTCATTTTTAATTCTAAAAATAATCTCTGAACTAACACTCCAACACCATTTACATATTAAAAATTTATCCTCGACTTGCAGGAAGAAATACGAAAGAAAAAAACATATATATTTTATTTAAATTTAATTTAATTGCAATGGAGCACAGGCTCCGGTGGCAATTTCCCTACTTTCCCATCTTCCCCCTAACCTGCACCACCCTACATTTGCCCTCTACAAATTTTATCTTTAAATTCTTTCAAAGTTTTCGGTAATTTATTCATCATTTCTCTTGGTAACTCATTCCAATCCCTGACTAGACAATCTGGTAAAATCTGACACAGAGCACAAAGAAATTCCGCAAGTCTGAGAAAGGGTTTCTGTAAAAGCAAATGATATCAAATAATTTTTGATTCTTGCGATGGAGCGTTAAAATTTTGTAGTTAATTGTAATTGCGTGTCAGACGTATCACGAGACAGATTTGTTTGCAAAAAGCTGTTAATGCTGGTATTGTTGTATGGTTCTAAATTTATTGAACGTGTTTAGTGTAGTAATTTAATCAGATATGTAGGGTTTAAGTACTAAATCGAGTAGCCGGGAAGAATACATCTTGTCATTTACCCCCTCCCCTCCCCCTCCAGGGCCAAAACTTCGAATTATAAACAAACAATGAAATGTAGGCCTACAATTCCAAATTAATGATTCACCAGAAGCAGAAAACTTAATCTTTAAAATGGAACCTCATTTTTGGATTTTAATGAGGTATGTAGGAAGAAAAAGGACTTGCGCGAAAAATCAGCTTCTGGAAATAATACAACTTTTCCAGACTTAAATTCCACAACGAACGTCGCTTTCTTCGTATCAGATGGCGCCACTTTTCTGGGTGACTAAATCAACACGCTGAGGTTTTCTTGGCATAACTTGAAAACTTCTCTATTCATTAATATTTATGCTACTAGCTACCAGTTCCATGTATATCAAATGGATTTTGTGCTATTGTCGTCCTTTGGTCAGTGGGAATGCTAGACGGTTCATATTACAATGAAATGACTGCATTTGCCGTGCCAACTTTCGAAATATGAAAAATAATTTTCTTAACTTGGTGTCATTAACCAACAGCTGAATATAATTAATAATAACCGAAAAATGGACGTATGAGTTATATGTTCTAAGATTTCAGTTAACTGTTTGCTTCATATACCAAAGCTGTTCTCTTTCTTTGTGTACTTTCTCTTCAGTCGTCTTCATCATCATCTCATTCTGCAACATCAGCAGGTTGTAGTGTCCCGCTCTGTATGTCTCTGGGATTAACTACTTTATAAACAGTTTACTGATTAATACAAAATAAATGATTGTTGGTGGGGTTCTCTTCCGAGGTGGTCCTTGACATTAATACAAGTGAAACATGAATTATTAATGAGAAACATATTGATTTTATTGATTTTATACATAGAAAGCAAAGTTATTTCGGAGAAACAATTACTTGAATGGGTAAATGGTTGTTCCCTCTTTGGTACTGGAATTTACAGTTCTTTAATTTTGTTGGAGCTCGTTGTGGTCTCTGTAGACGATTGCGTTACCGTAATGTTGAGCAGCGCAATGAGAAGAGTCGTGTCGGTGACCCGCGACGGGGCTTGCAGAGCTGCGTCGTGTTTCGGCAGGCCAGGTAGTCGACCCGCTGAGCGAAGGGTGGAGTGGCGTCTGGAGTCTCTCCTCCGCGACAGCCGGCAGCTCGTCCTCGACCCCGGGGGACCTCAGCAATGTGTCCTCAGTAGCGCAGATCGCCCGCTGCTGTCTGCTCGCGTCGAACCAGAGTCCCTCTCGTCCAGTCTCCGCCGGTCCGACATCAAGTGTCCCTCCTCCGTCAATTCTGCCTTCCTCGTAGACTCGCCTTGGGCGGAGTTCGTTCCTCTTCTCTCTCCCGATTGGTCGAATATATAATAAAAAAAACAAAAATATCAGCAACCAGCGAGAATGAATTCCATTGGCTGGGATAACCCCACCACCAGCGTCATTTTCTTGGTTGGTCATCCCCCTCCATATAACCATAGTCTCTGTGGGCTGCACTTCTTAAGAACAAACAGTTTATTGTTAAAGAATGTTTCTTCGCCAGCGACGTCTGCGAAATGTCTGACAGCTCTGCTGGAACATTTTATGATTGGGGCTCTCAAAGAAACCTTTCATTCGTCGAACATCCACACAAGGGAGCTCACAATGTAACACTGGGTCCATTGTTTTAAACAAACATCTACTATATCCGAGAAGGTCTCCATCACTTCAGTAAATTAATGCCCCAAAACACTCGGTAACACAAGGGAAGTCTGTTATTTTGAACGTCAACCAGACCTCAATAAAGTACATTCTTTATTACTCACTAGCCTGTCCACTAGGTTACAACCATTATCCTTTCTATGACAAGTAATAATATTAAACATTCCTCATGATAACCTCGTCGGTCGAGAACCGGACTCAAATCAAATGATATGAACTTATGTAAATTAAATACATTATGGTAATAACACTACTGAATCTAACAACAACATTTCTTGTTACTGATAAATAATGAGATCTACAGAATGGGACATCTCATTTACCCACGTTCCCGGTTTTTCAAAAATTGCTTTATCAATTTTTGAAAGTTCTTGATTCTTTATTAAAATATTCCTCTTAAAAAAATACTACAATGCGAATCTAAACATTCCCGAACATGATACTAGTGTTTATTCATGTAGCGGGGTGAATCGTCTGTCATTAGCTCAGGTTTGCCACACATTCATACCACAATATTGCTATAGATCTAAATCTACTTAAATAAAACACATAGTTAAGTTCTTACCTATTCTAAACATGCACTTATTCTACAAAATTAGATGATTTTGCTTATTCCTTTTAACAACGCTGCCAAAACAGTTCAACGCTATTTCAGTAACCATTAACGCGAATGCAGATAAGATGAAATGACTACCATTTCTAAAAACTCAACTTTAGCGATAAATATCTTTAAGAAATCGTTTTCTGTCTTTGCAATATATTGTTAGATGTGAAACTTGATCTCACACGAAAAGGAAAATTAGTTAGCTAGCATGCAATTACTGCACTAGATAAGCATCATATTTTCTTACGTCCACGGTACATTAATTAGACGTACTTTGCGAAGCGCTAGACGTAGAACTGCGTATTTGCGTATTCCTGTCTGACTATAACACTTACTGTATCTCAGCTATCAACATGATGCGACTTTCCATTCGCAAATTAATTCTCTCTCACTCAGAGAATTCATGACATTTATCGTCATTACAAAGTGAAACGAAAGGTATCAACCTTCGTTCATTCAAGCAACACAGAACGCTAGAAATGCACAACGCTCTCTAATCATGGTCTTACCTTATTTGCCATGTAGAACATGCTGAAGGCATCTAGACATAAACGTCCGTAGCTTACTCAATTACATTGCACCATTTTTTTTTTTATTACCATGGGCAAGTAAATCAGACACAGGAAACATGTACGCTTTGCTCAGTTCTAAATCCTACTCTCCGTTTTATACCGCATTTTACTTCGTCCGTCATAATACTCTCGATTGTTATTCACTGCTACTAGCTTTGGTGTTGTCTTATAAATTATTTGTTAATCTACTTCCTTTCCCTGCATGTCTTGTAAATTTAAATGACTGATTGACCTTGTTAACCACTCGCCTTTTTTACAATACTGCAACTTATTTCTGGAATTACACGATTCAAATTCCTAATTCATGAACAATATTAATTCACAAAACTGTTATGCTACTGTGAATTACTGTCCTTTGAACACATGATTAACGTTAGAGGAAGTTGTTTCTTTGAACAGAAAACCTTTTAAAGATCATCCCACTATCTCTGCTTACTGAATTTTATTACCGGAATTAAACATCGGCATTCATTAAAACCTACTGGAAATATGTAAAACTACAAACGAGACAATATACAGCTAATTTGCATATGCAGCAATTTTATTCCTTCTACCAAAGTACAATTAAATATATTTAAATTATCTGCATCTTAAGTACAGGGAAATTTAATATCACTCACTTTCGAGTATATTCCCACTAACTACCTAGAATGAACTGACTAAACTTAAAAATCCTTACTGATTAATCATATACATTTATGTATCAAGGTCACATGTACGAGCTCAAAACTTCATGAATCACCAGATCATATTTTCCGGGTGCACAAAACCAAGGAATCTTGATTCTACAACCTCTTTAATCTACCATGAACTACCTGAAACCATTTCTCACAATCTGAGACTCTTCCGCCAGAAGTATTTCCACATCCGGACACACTGTGCCAAACAGAAAAATTTTCGGACCTCTTACTGGTTTTCCTACATTTTTGCAATTTCAATAGCATTGAAATAACCTTGCAATAAGCAAATGCGTGTAAAAATTCTGACTGTTTGGTTTGTTGGACAACATGAATACGGAAAAACTCGCATTCAGAGATTTTTCCATCCACGCTTACACAAGGTGATTCCTTATGATTCAAAGAATTTTGTTTGCCTGTTCGGCTCGCAAACGAAATCATGGATACAGCAGGTGTCATCGCATTTTCCACTAATTTTACATACTGCGAGTCTTTTCTTTCTCTGCCAAAAACCAATACTTTACTTGCTAGAGGAAACCCTTTCTTTGATACGAATGCAACACTAATGTAATCCTGATTAACCATTTTTCTCGATTTCCTCACAATCTTCGGACTGCTATACACAGTTGGGATAACTGCACTGACTTTGGCAAACGATTCGCTCGTGACAAGAATGAGAGTGTCTGTCTGCTGACATTCACATTCAATGCCTGTTTCTAGTGACTGAACGTCGTAATTCTCCGCTTCCCGAAAGCTTTCTTCTCCGATGCCTGCACAAATTGAGTCTGTATTCTCAAAATTGTTTATTTCCTTAGTGAAACATGAAAATTCTTCCCTCACTATTGACCGAACTTCAGACTTCAAATCTGCTTTCAACTCAGCAAATTCTCCTCTGACAGTTTTCATTTGAGAAGTCATTTTACCTAATTTTTGATCAATCGCGTCACATTGCGAATCTACTCTATCCAATCGCGAATCTACCCTTTCCATTTGTGACTTGAATTCTGTGCGAAAATCATCCATTTGTGATTTTATTTCGGACTGCATGCCTCTCAAAAAATCCATTATTGATCCCAAATTTATCGGTTGGAGTTCAGCAACAGTTTCTTCCCGTGAATTTAAGTTATCGGTTGGTAATGACGAATCTACAACTTCGTGTATTTCGGATTGATCAACCGCTTCGACTCCAACACTTGTCCCCGGTAACACAGAATTTTCCTCGGCATTCATATTGATGATCCTATTCCTTAATCGCATTAATGTAAAAATTGACTTCAAAATAATACAGAATTTATCCCAACAAGCAATGAAATTTAACACAGCAACAGAAAACACGGCTCATATACGAAACAATTGTAATCAATCCGGCATACCATAAGAAATGACAATATAACCCCACGTCAAATCACAATAAAGCAAGACAAACGAATGAAACAACGCCGCATTGCAACGAACATACCACAACAACTTTCAATGAAACCAATATACCATCAGAAAACTCAATACATTAAGACACAACAAAATGTGATAAAACAAACGAAATAATTGACACAACATCTGAACACCGGACTGCATTAAGCTGAAGCTGGAAAGAAAACACACACTGAATATTCTACAACCTCTACAAAAGGAAAACAAACAGAAAATACAAGAAACACAAATCATTCACTCCGCCAAGACAGAAGTTCACCTGCTTCGCCATCTGAAATTAGCTGACATGCATATCCAAGCATTAACTAAATATCTCATGAAGTGAGAAAAATTAAACTAAACAAAACAAGCTCCAATAAAAATTTTGAATTTAACTTGAGGGTTAAAATGTGAATTTTGACCATCGGAAGCCACGAGTTGGGCGCCAATTTATGTAGTGTCCCGCTCTGTATGTCTCTGGGATTAACTACTTTATAAACAGTTTACTGATTAATACAAAATAAATGATTGTTGGTGGGGTTCTCTTCCGAGGTGGTCCTTGACATTAATACAAGTGAAACATGAATTATTAATGAGAAACATATTGATTTTATTGATTTTATACATAGAAAGCAAAGTTATTTCGGAGAAACAATTACTTGAATGGGTAAATGGTTGTTCCCTCTTTGGTACTGGAATTTACAGTTCTTTAATTTTGTTGGAGCTCGTTGTGGTCTCTGTAGACGATTGCGTTACCGTAATGTTGAGCAGCGCAATGAGAAGAGTCGTGTCGGTGACCCGCGACGGGGCTTGCAGAGCTGCGTCGTGTTTCGGCAGGCCAGGTAGTCGACCCGCTGAGCGAAGGGTGGAGTGGCGTCTGGAGTCTCTCCTCCGCGACAGCCGGCAGCTCGTCCTCGACCCCGGGGGACCTCAGCAATGTGTCCTCAGTAGCGCAGATCGCCCGCTGCTGTCTGCTCGCGTCGAACCAGAGTCCCTCTCGTCCAGTCTCCGCCGGTCCGACATCAAGTGTCCCTCCTCCGTCAATTCTGCCTTCCTCGTAGACTCGCCTTGGGCGGAGTTCGTTCCTCTTCTCTCTCCCGATTGGTCGAATATATAATAAAAAAAACAAAAATATCAGCAACCAGCGAGAATGAATTCCATTGGCTGGGATAACCCCACCACCAGCGTCATTTTCTTGGTTGGTCATCCCCCTCCATATAACCATAGTCTCTGTGGGCTGCACTTCTTAAGAACAAACAGTTTATTGTTAAAGAATGTTTCTTCGCCAGCGACGTCTGCGAAATGTCTGACAGCTCTGCTGGAACATTTTATGATTGGGGCTCTCAAAGAAACCTTTCATTCGTCGAACATCCACACAAGGGAGCTCACAATGTAACACTGGGTCCATTGTTTTAAACAAACATCTACTATATCCGAGAAGGTCTCCATCACTTCAGTAAATTAATGCCCCAAAACACTCGGTAACACAAGGGAAGTCTGTTATTTTGAACGTCAACCAGACCTCAATAAAGTACATTCTTTATTACTCACTAGCCTGTCCACTAGGTTACAACCATTATCCTTTCTATGACAAGTAATAATATTAAACATTCCTCATGATAACCTCGTCGGTCGAGAACCGGACTCAAATCAAATGATATGAACTTATGTAAATTAAATACATTATGGTAATAACACTACTGAATCTAACAACAACATTTCTTGTTACTGATAAATAATGAGATCTACAGAATGGGACATCTCAAGGTTTTTTCTTAATCACTTTAATAAGCTGCTGGATTCTTTATTTCGTAAAAACCTCTTCATTTTCAACTTTTTGCAAGAATACATGTTACAAGTAAATTAATTTTGTGAGATTGTGATGATTCTGAAAGCGAAAAATCGGTTACTTTAGTAATTTTAGACTGCACATATACTTTGAATGTTAAATAAGATTTTGCGAACTTTGTAAATGTAAATCCACAATTTTCAGTTTGTAAGTTATACCAGTTCTGTAATTTAAATAATATGCAACGAAATGTTTATACTGCTTTTTGTTAATTAACGGTTCTACTACAAGAAACTATTAAAAGAAGAGATAAAATTGCTAAAAAGAAAATAGTTTCAGCAAGTACTTTAGTATTGGTTAAAGCTTCTTGCTTATATTATCAGTAGGAAATGGTTTTTATTTTATGCTGTTGCTTGAGAAATTGCTATTTAAAAACAATAACATCTGTTTGAATTAAATAATATTGCCATTTTCAAAGGTCTTGTAAACCAAAGATTTTGACCTTGCATTTCCCAGTAGAAGAACGAAAAATTAAAATCTTTAGGTGATTATCAAACAAAAATTCTAGGCTAAAATATATTTTATCAATTGAATAGTTTGTGCAATAAAATATTACACTTTCCTCTCGCTTAAGTACTTAAGAAGATATCGCATTTATGAGAAAAAGGACTAGATCTGGCATTATTAGAAAAGAGTAATGAAAACTGTTTCAAGTAAAACCATTCAGCCAGTGGCGTAGCTAGGTCTACAAGGGCCCCGGTGCAAAAAAATTATTTTTGATCCTCAGGCCAGATGGGCGACCTTTTTTTTTTGCTTTTGGGTTGCTGGTAGGGGCCCCCTGAGCTGAGGATGGGGGCCCTTGAGTTGCGCTTAGGGGCCCCTGAGCAGTGGTTGGGGCCCCCTGAGCAGTGAGGGGCTTCCTGTGTTTCAGGGGCCCCTTAAGACGACTGTAGAGCTAAAAAAAAAAAAAGGTCGCCAGTTTGCCATGAAGGCTCATGGGCCCTCTCAACCGCGGTTGGGGGCCCCCTGAGCGTAGGGGCCCCGGTGCACTGCACCGCCTAGCATTCCGCCCCTGCATTCAGCCACGTGTTGATGAGTAAGTAATAATAATAATAATAATATCTATGAGTATCATCCTTTCATGCACTTTAAACACGGTGTGAGAGTCTGAACCAAAAACAAGTAGCTGTTTCCGCTGTATTCTATCAAATTATTGAATCTCATTACATTAGAAACCTTTTTAATTCCCCTATCAATATATACCGGAAGGGATTATTCCGTTTTCTTACTTTAATACTATTTTGTATTGTTAACATTCTATTGTATTAATTTCAGTTGATAAACGTAGTAAAAACTGCATTAGTTTAGTAAAGAAATATTTCTGAATATCAATAAAAAACGAAAAATCTATCGATTATTCAGTTTAAAAACTTCTTCTGTACTTCTCTGTTTGATCCATTAAAGAATAAATGCACCTGAAAGATTTTTAATAATTAAATTATGACTGATTAATTGATATCAAATTATTTATCAACCATTAAGAATTTTTTATGTAACATGTTGTATTTATCAATCTAAGTTACTGTTAACTTTGTTGTAGTAAATAGTCGCATTATTATGTTTACATAAAACTTAATTGTAAAAGAAGTAATACTTTTTCTATTTTGTATTTATAAAATAATCATTATGTTCTGGATATGATTAAAGGAAAATGATTATTCCTTATTTACATGTGTTTATCATGGAATCTCCTACATTAATTCCAGAGTATTAATAACGCATATTTAATATGAGGAACAGTGTATTCAGTAATTCAACAAGTAAGTTCCTGTACTAAGAAATGCGAAGCTGCTTCAGACGCATCAGCCTCATGAACTCTGTTTTAGCAAATTCGTACAGGAAAATCCTGAATGGTAAAATTATGTCGGTACAAAACAAACTATTCACAATCGAAGTGTCCATATATTAGAATTTATGAAAAATTGTTCACATCTAGTATTTAAACTCAAATACCATATTAGTAGAGGAGAAGGTCCAAATATGGGAGGCCACTTTTATTTTGGTCCTACTGATCACTCAATATGGATAACTTTAATATCACTAAATTCTATAAACAATCATGAAGGTGATATGAGGGCTCAAAACTTCAATAATCAATTTTAATTTTTCAAAATCAAAGGATAAAAAAAGGGGGAAATTGATCTCGTAATAAATTAAAAAACACCAAATTTTGTTGAAAAACTTTATTAACTTGAACTTTTACAATCTCTCTTTTTTTTTTAACTTGTGTAAGTTACAGACGTATAATTCATTTTCCATTCCAGCACATTCAGTCTTTGCCCAACCTTCCCACTTGTAGAACTGAATCCACACTTCGCCTCTGACATCATCTCAAAAAGTCCATCACAGAAAAAGCATGCTGCATTTCGTCGCCACGTTTATCCCCCAGAGAAATCACCAATTCGTCATCGTCATTAGTAGGATGGACCCTATGATCCTCTTCCGAGTCCAACTCTTCGCTGAACTTACCTAGCTCTAATGGGCTGTTTGATTAGGATTAGCAATTAGGGATTTATTTTCTTAGCTGAGACTCCTGATTACACTTCCATCTAACAGTTGTTCAACGCTGTACACTCCACACATTCTTCAATCATTCGATGTAAGGAGATCCAGTTATTATGCAAGTCTTGGCGCACTTGCGACTACGATTGCGTTTTTTTTTGCAATGGTTGGGATCGAATGTACCTCATATGGACTAAACCTTTTGGACGTTGAAGCTTGAGCAGTTGGTAGTTGATCCGTGTTTTTTTTTTTTTTTTTTTTTTTTTTTTTTTTTTTTGAAATGTGTCACTGCCTCAACGGCATGTTTGTGAAGGCCCCGCTTCCCTAAGTAGCTCTACCTAGTGTGACTCTGTATGGACGGGTTCGTTTGGGGACACTTTTTAATTGCTCTTTTGGGGGGAAAATGACTGTGGGTTGCTGAAATCTTGATATCTACTTGTCAAGAGCTAGCCCGTTATTGGACCACCAGTAGTAGCCCGTTTTTAGAGCATGCAGCACTTCCAGTTGATGGTCTCGGCAGCCATTACAAAACAAACAAATCGAACAGGACAGGTGTCCTGAATCAAACTCAGGTCATTTACTTTGAGTTAAGGTGGAAGGTATTTACTTTACTGAATACTTAAGAAAGAGAAAAATTAAAGTTTACATACGTTGAAAAGTTTTGATTTTGTCAAAAGCAAGTTTCCTGACCAAACAATTTGCGCCAAGGCACGTGTGTCACGGGCAAAGTTCATAAGCTCACCACTCTTCCCCCACCGTTGATGTTCCTTTTGGTACCATCCTCGTGCCTGCGCACAATCCCCTTCCTTCACTTTCAGCAAGTATTTAAGCCCTAGCCCATCTTTGGACCTTTTCCTCCTATTCTGTACCAATTTCACCCATACGTGTGAATGATATACCGGTGTGTCGCTAAATATAATCTTCACGGGTTCTCCGCCACATGGAGTTAAAGGAACTGTGGCGGCGTGCTCTACTCAAAGCTCGTCTTTCTTCAACACCATCCAGCTGCGAATCCGTGAAGATTACTTTTATAATTATGTACATCTTCAGCGACTTAGTTGTGTTCAAATATCCTTAAAAAAAAAAAAAAAAAAAAAAAAAAAAAAAAAAAAAAAAAAAAAAAAAAAAACTTTCATTTAATTTTTACTCACAAACTAATGTAATTTTGCAAATGAGATGTACTACGACAAGCTGTGGATGAAGAAAATGCTTGGATTTTGCAAGACATATTTGCGACAATGATTGGATGGGTACTGGAAGAAGAATTAGTAGAGAACAGAGAACATCGAAGGGAAAAGATGACCATTACCAGAAGCTAGCATTTTATTTCGATCTTAAGGCCGTTCGGTCGTCCTCTGGCACCGAATTCGTCCGACCGACTGTTCGACGAGGTGTAAAAAAAAAATAATTTGATGTTGTAATAATTGTTATGTTTATCATACTCAATAAAACAATGTTATTATTATTTTGTACTTGATGTTTCAGTGATTATTTCCTATTTTACAACTATTGACTGCCAAAAGGGCATGAGTCCAAAAATGTTAATAAATTCGGGGATTATATCATAACCGTGGCGCCACAATCTGATGATTGATTCTTATAGAACTCGACTAGACAAATTGAAAGTAAAGAATAAATTTATTTGATATCTCACTTAGTTCTCGAGATATCGTATCTCAAAATTGACTTAGTTCGGTTGAAATACGGCCTGGACCAGAAGAAAAATTTCGCTATAGCCAAATTAGATGATGAATTCGTATGTAATTCGACGAGACAAATGGGAAATAAAAATAAAGTTTTTTGATATCTCGCGTAGTTCTCGAGATATTGTATCTCAAAAGTGAGGAGGTTAGGGTGAGATACGGCCTAGACCCGAATTATTTTTTTTTTCACAAAAACCACCATATCTCCATATCTGCGCGGTGGAAATGCACTATCTATAGGTGTTTTATTTTCTTCTTAGTGTTTGTTGCTAGGTTGAAATACGGCCTGGACCAGAAGAAAAAACACCAAAAGTAGAAGGAACTATACTTATGACTGATATTTAACATGCTATATCTCGAAAACCAAGCGAGATATGAAAATTTTTTATTCTTTATTTTCGATTTGTTTCGTCGAGTTCTAGAAGAATTCATCATCAGTTTTTGGCGTTACGGTAATGATAGAACTGCCATAAATTCGATAATTTTTATCTTAAAATTATTTTTACGGTCTCAAATTGTCATTGTGTACATCTCTATCAATATATGTTAAAGATTTGTTATTCATACTGTATTTCAGGAAGAAAGATAAGCAGTTTTTTGTCTCTCCTGCAAAATTTCGAAAAGTTGACTCACGCCCTTTCTAACCGCAGTGATTCAATTAAAGAATGATGTGGTGTCTTAGAGCAGTTGACCAATACCTTGGACACTGCAGTCGATTACACGTGCAATGTCCTGTTGGAAGAGCACATCCATCTGAGCTTCAGAGAAGGCGACAGAAGTGGTTGGACGATGTATTGAAAGTACTGTGCACTGTTTAATGCGCAGACAGCTGAAGGGGTATTTCAGGTTGGGGCACCCCACAGTTTGATCGACGGCGTAGGACCTGTGTATTGTTCATCTGAGCTACGACGGACCAACAGACATATTCTTTTCATACTGTAAACTGAAGATAGGCCTACTTCTGAGATGATAAGTAACTAGCTTGTTATCAGCAGTTGCTGCTGCTACTGGTTTAAGAATGATATGAACTGATCTATACCAGAGACTGCCCTCATATCGCAGCACGAATAATACATCTAATGTAATATCTTGTTTTTCTAAGATCATTGCGTACACTACCGTCTTCACCAACTCATATTAACTGTTTCCTATTATTACAGAAGGAAACATTAGTGTTAGCTTGATTTCAGTATAATCTTCAAACAACTGAAACTATACAAGTTTAATTTTTTGACTTTGGAAAATGAAAACGAGTCAGAGAATAACAGCGTATGATTTGGTAAACAAACTGGAGGAAGACAGAGATATCCACATCCTTTGAAGAGGTACGTGATTTTATTATTAATTGCAATGGAGGGTTATACTTCGGTGGCAATTTCTCTAAACACCTACGTTTGCATTCGACGAATTTTTGTTTTAAATTCTGTCATAATTTCAAACTTATTTTTCAGGAATACCTTCGATATATTACTGCAGCTGCTGACGTACTCAGCTAAAAGCGGAAATTTCACGACTCTGCTCGAAAACAAGTGCCAAGGTATGGTCAGAAACCTCTTACCACTTCATGTAATCTGGTGAATCAATTTCTTTTTTCCATTCCTCGTCGAATTTGAGGTCGTCAGTAGTTCCGAAACCATATCTTTTATCATAGCATTTAGTTATTATCTGCGGAAAACTGAGAGTGTGTAGATAATTGTTGACAAATAATTAACCTGTAATTATTAATTGATAATAACATTTGGATCTGAGAACGACTTCCCCGAAACTGCGATGAAAGCGAAGCTACCTAATAGTACATATATAGCAAATAAATGTCTACAACGACATTCTAGCTGAGTTCTCGGCGTTGCCCGGTATGATCTAGGTTGATTTCCCCGCGCAGTAAATACTGGATTCATAACAAAGGTCATTTTTCTGCACTTGTGAAACAAACTTCATGTCATCGCTCCATTTTTTACACGTATTTAAACGGCTAACTCCGGTGTAGTAGAAACGAGATGGGGGTGATTTATTCCTGCAGTATTTTTAGACATCCTACCAATAAGTTTAATCATAATAACCACAGCGATTCATACATCAATAGAAACAATTTTTTCAGGAAATGTGGTAAAGACGGAATCGTTCAAACAACAAATTATAAAAAATACCTGAAATGCCAACACTAAAGGTTTTAAACAGTTCACTTTCATGTTCAAATTCATCAAATATGCATTACTTGCTATCAACAGGGAATGTAATTTCACTTCCAGACATCAGAGATTGTAGCTGTGCTGCCTGAGATAGTAGCTTCAGGAAGCAAAGAAGATATAGAAACTTTTTTTCATTATATTATTAAAATTAATCTAGATAATTTCCACTTTACGTAGGTTCCTCTTCGCATTCCATACGGCCATCTAAAAAATGAAACGTTACGTGCGATTATATGGCTTTTTTTTTTTTTTTTTTTTTTTTTTTTTTTTTTTTTTTTACGAAGTATTCCGAACGCGTCTAGTTGGTATTTTATCTTTGGTGTTTCACGCAATACGTTCAGACTTTCACTTACTGCTCCGGCGTTATGTTACGTTGAAGCATAAGACATACCAAAAAATTCAGTTGAGATTCTAATCTTTGAAAAGGTGAAAACCCCATCGAAATCTGCGGAATAGTTTTTTAGTTTTTCTGGAACCAATATATCCGATTTTCGCGTTATAAATATAGATAACGAAATAATGTAGCAACCTAGAAGAAAAGAAAAGAATAATCGATTTTTGTATCACGTATCTTATGTTAAAGAACAGCTGGTGACCCTGGAGAGTGTTATGTTATCTGAAGGTGTGGTGACACGTTCTGCTTTAAACGTGTCGAAACATGAAAATGTTTTTTAAACAGCCGTGAACTGTTCGACGAAGTCGAGTAAACGTGTGAGCCAGTGTTCAGAGGCTTGCATGTGGCTTTGCACGACTGATTTTAGGCATGAAGTCTTTCAAGCATATTGCAGCTGTGTTGTATTTCTTGCTGATTGCCTGCGTTGACGCCGACGTTACATATTGTGGTAAGCGTACATATTTGTTTCCATGTACTGATTTCATTGCTCAGTAAACAAGCTCTTATATCATTAAAAAACATCAGGCTAAATTATTTCGCGTTTTACGTATCTCTATCCTTCGCTGCTAACTTTCATTGTTACAAATATAAATTCGTCACTTCAGGTTAATGATCTTTATTCAATTCAGTGGATTCACAGTCTACCTGACAACGATAATGGGTGAGTCAAAAAGGACTTTATAGCTTTGCACTGATATAGAAATTTATTGAGATGACTTATAGAATCGGCAGATGTGTCATTTTTGTAGCAAACAGCCCCAAGTTTGATGCAAGTAGTTAACTTGTTTCACAATTTTCTGTAAATTATTCATCACTTTTCTTGGTTACTTATTGCAATCCCTGATCACCTCACCTACGAAAGCATTCTTTAAAGTCTCGGAATTTGCTCACATGTCATTTTTGTGGGAGTGGTGCAGTATGAAATTGTTGAATTGAATTTCAAGTAGGAAAGGTTACATTTTGAAAGAGGAATGTAGTAGGTCATAATCAGTGGCGGGTCCAGGGGGGGGGGGGGGCTAGGGGGCTGAAGACCCCCCCAAAAGCACCAAGGTCATCCCCGACGACACCGATTTTGAGGACCTTTCTTTTTCTTTTTTACATTATAAACACTGTAAATGGACCAGGGCCGGATTAAGACAGTGTCAGGCCACTAGGCTGCACGGGGGTTCTGCAACACTTTCAGCTGAACTGTGAACAATTAAGTTCGTGACCGTGTATAGCCTTATGGTACCTATAATATTAAATAACCTGGTCGCCACGCATTCGTATAACCCCAAATGCGAAGGGTAATTTAAATAAAGTCACTTAACACAGCTTGAGAGTAAAAAAATACTTATATTCTTGCAAAAGTTCACTTGTACATTGTCGGTACCAGAAACGTGAAAAAAGCATAGAACAATAGTTTCTTTGAAGATTGCAGATTAAGTACAATTCTACGAGAAGACAAAAACTCACAAAGTCCCCCTAACATCATTGAGTACTACGGCATGTTGGAATTTGCCGAAACCGCTACCATATGGAACAATTTGCTCCTCTAATTAGCGCGGAGTTGCGCGATCACTTTCCTGTGAAAGAATGAGACCATAGTGATGCTACATATTACGAAGTTACTACTTTGAAAATCTAGCGCGGAGTTAGAGAATCACTTTCCAACATAAGAGTGAGGCAACGTGAGCTTGCTGCACGATCTTTTATAGACTTCTCAGAGCCCATGACGTCAGCAAATTTTTCTTTAATTAATATCTCCAAAAGTACAAAATAGTTTAACTTGAAATTTTCATCATGTTCTATCGGTTTTAATTTAATTTAACATTCAAAAGGGTTTCTATAATCTTAAAATTGAAGTCATCACATGACCAACTTGGCGGAATTATTACGCGCTTCAGCAACAATCTATCTTTGAAAACTTAATTATTCTAACGAATTCTTATACTTTTTACCGAAACCATTATATATTCATAATCGTCTTAATTTGGAATATCTACTGATATAAATTTCAAATTAATATTCCTTTTAATTAAAAAGTTCATTTTTTCTCTTAATTAAAACTGCTAATTAAACTTTGCCAAATTATTTAATTTTACTACCAAAATATTGGGGACAATGCTGACTATAGCTGGTGATAAAAGTTCAGCTGTAGCTTCACTCGATTCTAAGATATTTCAAATCTTAGATTTTTACTTTTCTGATCGCGTGTTTCAAAACGTGAACAAACCGGAATATCTCTTAAAATAAGTGTTTCGCGATATGATAAATACACTTTAAAATGATTTTTATGTTGAATCCTCAATATGGGAAAGATTACAGGAAAATTCCTTCAAGTTGACAATTACTCTTCTCGAAATTTCTAAGTCCAACATATGCAAATTTACAATTGATCTATAGAATATTTTACTGCTGGGGATGGCTAGTGGGAGTGTTTTTGGCAAACTAAAAGGTACTTTACAACAGCGCGGGGCCCGTAGTAAAGATGTGAAGAAGGGGCCCTTGGGTTTCACCTTCTGGGGGAATTGTGGAGCTTAAAAACAAAGTCGCCCAATTAGCCTGCCGGGAAGGCTCCAGAGACTCCTAGGCGCGGGGTTCCCCTAGGAGACTCGAGGCCCGTAGCATTTGCTAACTCCTGCTACGTGGCTAATCCGGTAATGCTTTGAGATGTATGAGAAACTTCCAGTCGTGTTAGTAGCAGGGACAGTGCCAGACATTAATTCAAACATTTCCACAGATCACTGTCTCAGGCATCCTTTGATGTGTTGGTATCTTCTGTGGAACACAGCATCAACCATCTTAGTGTGTCTAGGTTTATGTAACTCAGGACAGGTGCACACTGCCGCGGATTAGCAGTGTACATGCAGAAGTTTGCGCCTCAGTTTGCTCAAGATGTTATTTTGTACAGATACCTTTATCTTTACTTTATGGCAGTGGTTTTTATAGTGCGATTTCTATCAAGCTTAACTGAGCTGGACACATTGGACAGGAGGTAGGAAAAGTTTTCATAGTTCTGCATTTGTTGGAGAGAGTGATGAGGGGATGTACGGGAGAAGTAAAGGAATTGGGTTACAAAACTTTGGTGAGACCATTGCTCCAATATGGTAGTGTAGTATGGGACCCTCATTTTACGTATCAAATACAGGAGTTGGAGAGGGTGCAAAGAAAGGCTGCTAGATTTGTTTCTGGAAATTATCGCAGAATACAATAAGTGACCGATATGATAAAGGAGCTGGAATGGGATTCATTGCAAACAGGAGGAGGATGACGAGGGTCATGGGAGTGTACAGGGCGTATACTGGTGATGAGGCATGGAAAGATATTGCAATAGGTATGAAAAGTAGTGCATGGAAGGGAAAAAAGATGGCCATGACCACAAGCTGGCGCTCGATTTCAGGCACAAGGGTGTGGGAAGATTCTCTTCTTTAGATAGGTAAGTGTGTCAGGGATTGGAATGAGTTACCAAGAGAAATGATGAATAATTTACCGAAAACTTTGAAAGAATTTGAAGATAAAATTTGTAGAGGGCAAATGTAGGTGGGTGCAGGATAGGGGGAAGATGGGTGTGTAGGGAAATTGCCACCGGAGCCTGTACTCCATTGCAATTAAATTAAATTAAATTAAGAGCCACGTTGACGTATTTTCTGTTATCGCTGTGTGGCAAAATAGTTTGGCTTTTGCTTAGGTCATTTATGATGCAGGTAAAATGCGTGGACTTCAGTTTTTGTTGAGTGTAGTCTTAGATAATTATTTTACGAAAACTGAGGGCTACTTAAATTATTTTTCCCTCTCTTTCTTAACTTTATTGCTTAATCTGCATCTATTACAACAACAGTCACCTTATTAACTTATTCTTGATTTATGTATTCTAAAATGGTAATACAGGTTATTTTTTCGCTTTATTCACAAGAACGTCCATATTTTCCATCGAGCTCTTGATTAATTTTACAATGAAGATTAGCTGTGGGGAGCAAAAGAAGTCTCTTTTAATGTTTATATCTAACCTGCACTTACCAAGCTGGTTGCTGATAAGCCATACCATTAAATATGCCAGGCAACAGCATCATTAATTGCTTCACTCACTACTGCTCATAACTGTGTATTCTTGTCCCAGTTATCTACATCTAACCATTTCTACTATTACTATTACTCCGCGAGTCACTAAAAGTGTGTGGCGGAGGGTGCATTGCACCTATCCGGGAAGGTAATGGTTTGGAAGGGATATACGGGATATGGCAGGTGGCGCCCATGGGCTATTGTGAGGAACCATCCCAGCATTCGCTTGGAGCGATCTGGGGAAACCATGGAAAACCCAGATCAGGATGGCCGGAGTAGTTTATCGAAAGCTACTCCTGTAGGATTTTACGTTTAGTCGCCCGGTAAATCCTTTCCATTCCACTCCCTAATCGCTCGTGGAAAAAATGAGTACAGAAATGAATCGGTTCTGGCCCTGATTTCTCTTATCTTATTTTCTCGGTCATTCCGGGATATGAATGTTGCTGGTAGCAATATTTGTTTACTCTCATTCCGAAATACGTCAGTCGAGAATTTTTCAATTAGCTTCTATCGAGAGCAACGCCTTCGGTGCTCCAGGTATACCTGTCACGAATCGGGCGGCTCTTCTTTGGACCATCTCTAATGCCTCCATTAATCCCTTTTGATGGGGACCCCATACAGAACAACAACATTCTAACTGAGGCCACACTAGTGACTCATATGCAATCGATTTAACTTCCGGAGTGCATTGTTTTAAATTACGACCTAGAAATCGAAGCATACGGTTTGCTTTCCCAATTACATTCTCGATATGCTCATTCCACGACAAATTATTACGAATTGTTACCCCTAGGTATTTAGCGCTTAACTCCAACTGCCAATCTATACATCACGCAATTATTTTCATAATATCGTCTTGTAACAAAGCGCAGTCGTCCTGGGTTGTGATTTCACGATAAATAATAGCGTCATCGGCAAATAATCTTTTCATACCCCTTATTATGTCACAAAAATCATTAATGTATATGAGAAACAACAGAGGCACTATCACGCTTCCCTGAGGAACCCCGGACCTCACTTCAGTAAGTGATGAACGCTCACCGTCGAGAACTACACACTGTGTTCTGCCCTTCAGAAAGTCTGCAACCCAGTCGCATATTTGTATAGATATGCCGTAACCGCGAAATTTCCTAAGTAACCTAGTGTGAGGCACAGTGTCGAAAGCTGTTTTACAGTCTAATAAAACTAAATCAACCTGGGATTGCTCATCTATAATACGGCTCAAGTCGTGAATTAAAAGAGCAAGTTGTGTTTCGCAGCATCGGCCTTTTCTGAATCCATGTTGATTTGAGTTTAAAAGCTCACCCTCATCCAAAAATCTCATGACATTTGAATGGATGAAGGGTTCTAAAGTCCTGCAAAATATTGAGGTTAATGAGATCGGCCTATAATTTTGAGGATCATTACATTCCCATTTTTAAAAACTGGACTTACGATGGCAGTCTTCCATTCGGCTGGTATTTTTCCTTGATCATGTTCGAAGATGTCTGAATGAATGACTTAGACAGCTTCATTTATCCTCTCACAAACACGCATCATGCCAGAACCTGGCACCTTCTCTTATAGATTTATGACTCTTATCCATGGCTTAACCAAGAAAGCCAAAGTTGTTTATGAGGCAGCTATCTATCCTAACACATTCCTCAGATGCAAAGAGTCTGATTTAAAACAAAAAATATAGTAAAAAAAAGACAAAAATATTGTTCTTATCCTAACAGTCTTTCTTACACAAATCCTCAGCTGTTCCAAATGTTATATATTGAGCAGTTAGACAGACTAACAACATAAAAGAATAAATCACAGTGGTTGTACAGATGTTGATTGTTAATGAGATATTGAAAAGTGCTGGAGGAAGTACACTGCCTGTGGAAGGTCATTCTTTGTTTGTATAGATCACTTCAGATATACCGGAGGCTAACGAAAAATTGTCGGTTGCTGGTGAGTTCGTGTTTTGTTACGTTCATACACATTTCTAAATAAGGAATGTCTAGTTTCCACAGGAACTCTTAGGTAATATTATTTCAATAGCTAAAAGTAGCTCTCTTTATGTATCTCCTTGAAATATCGTATCATTATAAAACTCTTTGTTTAGAATGCTTCATCGTTAAAGAAACTTCATGTGAACAAATAAAAAGTGTGTTAGGAACTACAATAATCGTGGGAAAGTATGATCTCTATAACAACCACTCAAAATGAAACAAAATAAACAAATTTTATATATATATATATATAAAAAATTCTTACATCAAGCACTTTTACAGCAAGGAGATGTATTGGTGGCACTTGGGGAAAGCAAAACAGTTTGATAGGCTCCTCATTAACTAACCAATGTGTGCAGTCATCAATTAATGATGATTTCTTAGTCCTCCAATTTATAGACTGCTGCAGTCGATCACCAGTGGGATTTACCTTTCCTGAAAGGTTATTGATAACTACTGTTCTTGATTGAATTAAATGGTTCTACCAAATGGCAACTCACAAATAGCTTTTTCAATTAATATTTATTTTTCTGTGAGCTCTAATGTAACATAATGCACAAGACTTCTAGAAAGAGACTAAAGCATAAACATACAAATATTCCAGTAATTAAACTCACATACAAAAATTCTGACAATGACTGATAATGCTTACCATTTTGGAGCATTTATATAAACTCTACAGAAACATACAGAATAACATAAACAATGGCGATGTTTCTCGAATGAAGACAATGCAGCCAACACTCAAAACCACATTAAAACACTCAGCATTAATACCAAATAATTCACAATCATCATGAAACACATGGAAATGGAATTTAAAAATATTTACAATAAAAGGAAAGAAATGCCGCAAGGCAATATTTATATGGGAAGGATAGATGAAATGCAACCAACACTCACCAAAGTGGCTAGGCTTGCGCAAGACTTTCCACTCAAATCTGTTAACTTGAAAAAGGGTTTTACCTGAAATATTGTATTTTCTTTGTTTTTGTGTTGTTTTGTGTTACTTCTGCCCTCCTCCCTTCGACTTTGGTGAGTGTTGGATGTATTTCACCTGTCCTTTCCATATAAAAATATTTACAGGTATTTATACCAAAATTATCTACATAAACCGGTCCAAACCATTGAGAATTGTCCTCCCAACATTATGGCTCACATCAATACTTGCATTTACAAATGTTTAATCAATTTTTCATGTATAATATTATCACTGAACATATTAAATAGCCTTTACATAGTTTCTCCCCATAAAAAATGTTCACTTACACTAATTTACAATTAATTACTTGAAAAATATACAAAACCATATTTAATAAACTCCCATCTTGATCTACATTATTCTTAAAATACAATTTCATAAAGCTGTTATAAATTCTTAAACCAAATTTTGGATCTGTTTAAGAAACAAATAAATAAGTAAAAAATTAATTTCATATTTAAAATGGAACTTACAGGTTTTTAAGTGTGGTCTTAATGGAGGGTGAGGTATGGGTGATGCCCGGTGCCCATGATGTATTAGTTAGTCAGTTCCCATCTTCGAGGTTTTAAAGAGTCAGGAAAACTCTGACGGGTGTCGTGGTGAAACAGGTGTCGAGATTGATAGCACGGGCTGCCAGTGGATGGTATGGATTGGCAGTATTGTTAGTGGTGAGGCCGAAATAAGTAGCCGTGCAGTGAAAGTAGGTAACTTTGTAAATGAGATATATCTAGTAGGACAATATTCCCCAGTTATGGAATTGGAACAGGTAGTTGTAGGAGGAAGCATGCTGCAAGATTTGCAATGAAGTCTATTGCATGGGATAAATCCATGCAGTAGTGTAGAACATATGTTTGACTGGCAGGTGATCTATATAGAAGATGACAGTAAAGGCACTGCGAATCTTTTGTATTATTTGCAGAGTGGACTTCATCTTACTTTTTAATTGACTTTCAGAGGTGGCTATACGAATTTTCCGAGCTGGAGCGAAAACTTAAGATTGATGCCCCTTCAAACATGAATTTGTGACCTGGGACAGAATGGAGCTATTTTCCACTGTCCCCCTTTTGGTTGCTGAACAGGGTAGTTGAGCTAAAAAGAAAGGTCGCTACCACAAGAATTTGCCGTATAACATCCCTTCAAACATGATTTTTCCGCCCCCTCCCCGGAATTAGCCTCCCAGGGCAAGTGCCCTGGATTGACCCCCCAAGTCCAGCACTGCTGACTTTTTCCATCTATTCTTTATTAACTTTTTATTTTTTGTCACATAACTCATCCAGAGCATTAATAATAATATTGTTATTAATGAGTATATCTTAGTGCATACTGAACCATTTCACTCATTACACAGAAAAATTTGGAACAAATGTGTTAAATAATGACAACTATGCACATTTTCAAGGCAGCAATACTGTATAAAAACTTCTCAGGTTTAAAGTTGAATCATTTGGAAATGTTTCAGAAGCTTGCATCACTTTCATTGTCAAGCCCTGCTTAACATCACTGTGGGGCTTGAGCAGTTCAAGCTTCCAAAACATCACCAGACAATTCAACTTCGAAGTGGCTTGAAACCCAAGAAGTTTTTCTACAGTGTTATATAACATTTGAAGAATTATCATAACAGAATTGGAATTAGAGTTTAGCAGAGGTCACCATGCTACCCGACAGGGGCGGATCTATGATTTCGGTTTGGGGGAGTGGGGGGGGACTTGGCTTGAATGAGTTTTGGTTGGGAGGGCTTGCCTTCAGTGGGGGGCTTGAGTTGGCCATGGGGTAGTCTTTATGGCCTCCTTGGGCTCGAATCTATAGAGATAAAAAAATGGGGTTTCCAAAATGTTGGGGGTGGACCTAGATACTTTTGGGGGGGGGGGGCTTGAGCCCCTAGCCCCCCCCATGGATCCGCCCCTGCTACCCGACTTTTCATTCTTGTGCCTAACACTTTTATGATCTAAGAAACTTGAAGCATTTGAAATGTTGTGCTACAGAAGAATGCTGAAAATTAGGTGGACAGATAAAGTAATAAATGAACGAGTTTTGGAAATGATGGGTGAGAAAAGAAGTTTATGGAAGAAGCTTACAGGAAGAAGAGACAGGCTGGTAGGTCATATTTTGAGACATGCTGGATTGGTTAATTTGTTAGTGGAGGGAACAGTCAAAGGTAAGAACTGTAGAGGAAGACAGAGATTAGAATATATGAACCAGATAATTGAGGATGTGGGTTGTAGGGGTATGTAGAAATGAAGAGGTTAGCACAGGATAGGAAGGGATGGAGGATTGCATCAAACTAGTCTAAAGACTGATGACAGCAAAAAAAAATATTGTTCAGTACTATATACCTCAAATTATTAAAGATGAAAGAAATTCTGTTATATTTTACTTGGCCTTACCCTGTACAATTTGAATAGGTACTACAAAATAATTGCATCTGCGTTTCTTCCTCATCCATCAGATCTGTTTGGTAGGTATATATTCATCACTTATATATCCAATTCCAGCATTTAACATCTAAGCTGTAAAAAAACACTTGAAAAATAATGATCTTAATGCATCAATCCACTATCAATGAAACAATCGCACATTCTAAAACTCACTGGCTTCTTCAGTAATCTGCAATACTGTCACAAACATCAACTCAAGTAGTTTATTCAGAGAATTACAACTCAACAACAATTATAAATTACTTTCTTTTGTATGCTTTAAATACATATGTCTCAATTCAAAAAAATAACAGAAATTTATTCATACATTTGCAGTTTATTGTTGCCCTCAGGCTTACAATTTCAAATACAATTACAGGTTTGTGCAGCCCACCAAATTAAGTTTACAGTCATCCCTCTAAGGTTTGATCATCTGCATCTTCTTTCTATAACCATCTTTTTTGATGAAATTCCAATCAAAGGTCGTCTTTCTCCTGATACTTGACATTCTCTGCCCTTTAAGACTCAAGTATCAGAGTTAGTTCATACAATTAGTTATTTAATGTTATGTTATGTTTGATTGTACAGACTACAGAAACCATCTGTAGCATTACAAAGACAGTAAAAACTAACACATCAGTGAAGTGTAAATATTCCAATTTTTCAACATATTTGCTGCTATTTCACAAAATTCTTCAATTTTATAAATTCAATTAATTATAAGAATTTTTATTACATTCCTGAACATATTAATTTGAAGTAATCTTATTTTTATTGGTATGACATTTCAAAGCTTAATCGTAATATAATAAAATGTTTTTGAGTGCAACTGTATTCACACCTGAAGAAATCAATGTTATCTCTATTCCTAGTACTGTATGATTCACACCTAACATTTCATATTTCTCAATGTTTTCCTTCATATATGCTAAGCACTGAAAGATAAATACAGCTGATAAAGTCATTATACTAAGATGAAGAAAAATATTTTTTACATTGAGAAGGAAGGTTACCTACAAATCTCACTGCTTTTTTCTGAAGTCTGAATAACCTTACAGCAGAGGAATAAATGTGAATATGATTATAATATCAAAATTTCATGAGTAGTGAGGTCATGCACCTCACAAAGAATATTGAACTTTACATGGTTGGATGTGAACAGAGGGAGTATAAATTACGGTTACTAGGGTAGTAAATTTTTTTATAGTAATTAATTAGTGATAATTGTTGTTAAGTTATTACTGGATAAGCAGGAAGTTGTATCATGTGTCAACTGTTTTGTGCTTTGTATTGTCTAGAATCCGAAGTAGGTCAGTGCATTGATGTCACAGTTATTGGATGGGAAGACAGAAATGAACCCTGCCCACTATACCGTGGAAAGCCTGTACACATCTACATAGTATTTGAAGCATGTAAGTACAAAACTTTTATTCAGTACTGCCATCATTAACAATTGAATCGTTTATTTCAGAAACCCGTCAACTGACATTTTTTGTCAAAATTGAGATAAATACATATTATCGCTCATGATGTGTAAACACACATGTTTGAGCAGAAAACCGTCAATGGCCAAGCCTCTGTATGGGTTTTTTTAATATCGAATATTGAGTTTATTGCAGAAACCCGCTAAGCGGCATCAGATGGCGGGTTTCTCCAATAAATTTCGCGTTTGTCTTGTGGCACCCTGCTTGTTATTATGTTGCACCACCTGTTTTAATCAATCGTTCTACTACTTCAAGAGGCAGTTGCTGTAAAGTGTTCAAGTGTTAAATTATTTAACATTTTGTGTGGTTTCACATTGTTTTTGAGACAGTTTCCTGTAAGAAATGAATAGTATAAGTTCTGATGATGAACCTCAACCAAAAAGGAGACGAGGCATTTCCAATGAAGATAAATACAAGCGTAGTGTTATACTACAATCAAGAGTGAAAGGTGAAGAATACACAAACTATAAAGGTAACATTGTTGCAGAAAAGTCTATTCCTGATGTGCTTGTGTGCAAATGTCCACGAAAATGCAGTTTATCTGTTGTTAATGACTCTAAAATTCAAATCTGGAATTTTTTCTACTCGCTTCATACTAAAAACCAACAAGTTTTATATTTACAAAGTCTGATAGAAGTTATGGAAATTAAGCGTAGAGTAAAAAAAGTCAAAGATTGCTCTGCTGGTGCAAAAGAACATCAGTCCTCGCAGACAAAAAATAAATCTTTTGTGTACAATGTAAAGGTTAATGGAGTTTTTACTCCAGTTTGTAAAAAATGTATTTTTACAGATACATGGCGTTTCTCGTGACAGAGTTGCAAGGCTGACTAATTTATTAGTTTAAAATAAAACACCTGTCGACATGAGGAAAAAATCGCAGTGGATATGAGATCGAAGGTAATATTTGTGTCATCATCCATGAACACTTTTCGCGATTTGAGGTGAGGGAAACACACTACGGGACAACTAAGAAACAGTATTTAGATGCACAGTTGAATATAAAAAAATGTATGAAATGTTCCAAATTGACCACCCTGATTTAAAATACAAAGTAAAATATAATTTTTATTACAAATATTTCAAGGAAAGTTTCAGCTTATCTTTTGGGTGACCACAGGTTGACGTCTGCAGCAAATGTGAAAATTTCAAGGCAAAACTAAGAGACCCATGTTTGAGTGACAATGCAAAGCGCAGCGTAACAGTTGAACAAATACTTCACAAGGGCATAACGAAAACGTTTTATACAAAACAAAAAGAAATTACTGAAAACAAGGATGAAGATACAGTAGCGCTATGTTTTGACTTCATGCAAAACCTCCTGCTTCCAAATATTCCAGTTCAGGAAGTCTTCTACATGCGTCAACTCTGGCTTAATGTATTTTGTGTTCATGATATGAAGACAAATAGAGCAAGTATGTACATTTACCATGAAGGTCAAGCCAACAAATCTCCGGACGAGGTGTGCTCAATGTTATCACATTATTTGAAAACTGAAGTTCCTGTTGGAGTTAAACATATTGTCCATCAGGCCAAAATAGAAATCATTGTGTTGTTTGGTTTCTGATGAACCTTTGTGATAGGGGAATATTCGAGACAGTGACTCACTATTTCCCAGTCAGGGGATATTCATTTCTACCCTGCGACCGTGATTTTGGTTGTGTAAAACGTCTTGTGCGACGAGTGGACAGAGTGTACACACCAGAACAGTATGCTGAGATGATTATTAGAGCCAGTAAAACAGAGTGTTTTTCTGTCTACCAAGTAACCAGTGACATGATCTTTAGTTTCAATACATGGTGGCCCCAGTTTTATATAAAAAAAAAAAATGTGAACTCAGATGAAACAAATGGAAGGGGTGTTCCCAAGGAAGGAAAAATTCCTTTTAAAGTCTCAACCTACAAAGAATTTAAGTACAGCAAATCTGAATCAGGAAAAGTTGCGGTCAAGAACTTTATCTACGGATTTATATTTTCAACTTTTGCCATGAACAAGGCTGCTCCTGAACTCCCAACAGTGCAAGCATACCCGTCTGGAAGAGTACCAATCAATGCAAAGAAGATCAACGACCTGAGGAAGCTTAGCAAATACACTAAAGGATATGAAGCTTTCTATGACAACATCCTCCAGTGGCCTACTACAGGAGCGGAGTGCAACATTGATAGGCAGTACGAAGATGAGTAGTCCCATAGAAAGAAAGGAAAAATGAGTAATGCTGTAACTGAATCCGTTTAAATTCTTTATATGCACAGAAGTAATTATGGAGTTTTTGTTGCTTTTAATAAATATTTTAAGTTAATACTATTATGTTTTTGTTGTTAAACACCCTCCTGCTATTTAAAAAATTAAAAGTTAGCTTCAAAATAACAGTTTTTAATAATGTGAGGTAGTTTATTGCAGAAACCCATCAACTGAATTTTTTTTTTTTTTTAATTTTTTTTTAAGAAAGTACACGAAATAAAATTTAAATACAAGCAACATTTGTTTTGAGAAGACATTAAGTATTCATCTATTTTTTTCAAGCAAAAAAGCTCTATTCAAATAAAAGATATTAAGTTTTTTCTGTTTTACCGAAAATTTAAAAAACTGCGGGTTTCTGAAATAAACGATTCAATTTATCTAAGCTTTTTCTGTTGTTAAAACCCACATTAATGCATGGTGATAAGTAAAAACCATCTTCCTACTTTCCTGTACCCACCAATATTTGCCCTTTCCAAATTTTGACTTTTAATTCTTTCAATGTTTTTGGTAAATTATTTATCATTTCCCTTGGTAACTTATTCCAATCCCTGACACCCTTACCTAAAAAAGAGAATCTTCCTACACCCTTGTGCCTGAAATCGAGTGCTAGCTTGTGGTCATGGTTATTGTCAGTAGAGCAAAAAAAAAAAAAAGTCCCCAAGATCCATGTCATTGGGGGTGACCTTGGTGCATTTGGGGGGGGGCTTCAGCCCCCCAGCCCCCCCCCCCCCTGGATCCACCACTGTCTTCGCCAATATATGGCCTCTACTCTCCCATGACCCTCTTCATCCTCCTCCTGTCTTGCAATGAATCCTATTCCAGCTCTTTTATCATACCTGTTACTGATTGCATTCTGCAATAATTTCCAGAAACAAATCTAGCAGCCCTTTTTTGCACCCTCTGTGCAACGTACCACATAACTATGAACCAGCAATTAACCCATTTGACTCGTAATTATTTTTATTGTTAGTAGGATCAGTAACACTTTTTGTAACTTACTTTCCTATTTTTGTCATTTACATCAGCACTGATGATGTGGTACAGTGTGGAGCCCACACTAAGATTACCAGATACTGGAGTTGAAAAGGGAGCAACAAAGGGCAGCTGCATTTTTGGGTTGAAAGTCAGTGGAAGACAGGAAGCAAATCAAGTGTGCTGGGAGTATATAATGAATACAGGGTGTTACAAAAAGGTATGGCCAAACTTTCAGGAAACATTCCTCACACACAAACAAAGAAAATATGTTATGTGGACATGTGTCCGGAAACGCTTACTTTCCATGTTAGAGCTCATTTTATTACTTCTATTCAAATCACATTAAACATGGAATGGAAACACATAGCAACAGAACATACCAGCGTGACTTCAAACACTTTGTTACAGGAAATGTTCAAAATGTCCTCCGTTAGCGAGGATACATGCATCCACCCTCCGTCGCAAGGAATCCCTGATGCGCTGATGCAGCCCTGGAGAATGGCGTATTGTATCACAGCACATACTAACGAAACTAAAATGAGCTCTAACATGGAAAGTAAATGTTTCCGTACACATGTCCACATAACATATTTTCTTTGTTTGTGTGTGAGGAATGTTTCCTGAAAGTTTGGCCGTACCTTTTTGTAACACCCTGTCTATTGGTGATGAGGCCTAGATGGATATTAGAAGAAGAACTGGTAGTAGTTTGTGTAAGGGAAGGAAGGAACGTGGTCATAAATTACTGCTTGATTTTAGCGATGAAACATAATGTTCACAGGTACTCCACCGGATAGTGTTGTATAAGGACAAGCTTCCGGTGGCTAGATCTGCCACTATCTTCAGGTCTGGTGTTACTACTGCCACGACCATAGTTTCACTGGCATTGTCTGGTATCGGCGCATCTTGTAAAGCGTAGGAGGGGTAGGAGTGCCACAGATTATAAGACACACAGATGCCAGACAACACAAGTGCAGCTCTGGTTGTCACAGTGGCAACACCAGACCCTAAGATGTTGGAAAAGCTAGCCGCTGAAAGCTTGTCCTTATACAACACTATCTGGCAGAGAACCAGTGAATATTGCATTTCAGCAACATGCCAGGAAAGCCTTCATTCACACGTTTTCATTTGTTGCTAATTAAAATAGAAATTGTAATTTTTTTTGGTATATAGTGTACCATAAACAGTGAAAGAATTCAAAGCAAAAATTCATGTAATGTAAAATGAGATTTGTAGAATAATTCATAGTGAGGCATTAGTTCTACTTCGGTTATTAATTGATTATGAGTATGAGCAGGGACATGTAAAAAACACTAAAACTACTAACCACAAAATTTTCAAATAAATTCAGTATTCTTTTTTAAAAAAAGAATTGTTTCGTGTTTCTTGAACATGATAAAAATAATGATGTTACCATTTTATTGCAACTAAAATCAGCATTGCAATTGTAATCTAGAAGATTGTTACAATAGGTAACGGTCAATAGAAGAAGAGAAAAAGTGATTTGATTTTAATGGGTGAGGATGTTGACTACTTATTTTTGATGTGCAAGACATTTTGAATGACTGTCAGTGTTGCAAAAACTTTTTGATAATGATTCCAATTTTAAAAGGATTGTATAGTGAAAGTATGCCAAAGGAAGCTTACAATGGCTCATCCATGTCAAATAGATGGACCCGATGAGAGTAGCAAGGATATGGCTGGAAGGGTTAAAGACCTAGAAGCCCACCCAGGAAGAAATGATTTGACATGGTAAAGCAGGATCTTCAGAAGAGTGGTGTGCCCTAGTCTAGAGTCAAATAAGATGAAATATATGTGGAAAGACAAATGGGGTGAGCACTCTTTCACCTCACCCAGAAAATTGGAGACGGATGAAGATGATGATGATGATGAGTAACAATACATGTGAGTTCCTGTGCCAGACGATCTTTTCTCAAATTTTTTCCATCCAAGGACCAGTAAAATGTGGGCCTAATTTTTAAACCTTGATGCACCTACCAACTTTTATCAGCATGTATCATGATCCCTACAATAAGGTCCTGATAAAACAGTTGCTTACTTAATTTTCAAAGAAATGCTGACTGAAAATATTTTTAGTAAACAGACTATAACAGTTGCAATGCAGTAATATCCTCATATTCTGGAAACACCATGGCATGAAGATCAGTTTGGGTATAGAAAAAAAAAAACGCAGTACAAGAGAAACAATTTTGGCACTTGAAGGGCGAATCAAGAGAAACAAAGATACTTTTATGGCGTTTGTTGATTCAGAAAAAGCGATTGGTGGGACAAGATGTTTAAAATTTTAAAGGAGTCAGGTCTAAAATACCAAGATAGAAGGGATACTCTATAATCCTTATAAGAATCAAGTAGCTATAATAAAAGTAGAGAATCATGAGACACATGCATCAGTTAAAAAGGGCGTGAGACTACATTGTAGTCTAATCAGTATGATATGATTTGCTGATGACATTGTCTTATAATCAGGACAGGTCGAGGATATTGAGAAGTTACTGAATATCATGAACAAAATACTAGAGGAAGATTATGGACTGAATATAAATCAAAGCAAGACAAAAGTGATGAAATGGAGCAGAACTGATACCAATAGATACTAGTAGATTAAATATAAAAATAGGGTCAGATGCGATAGCAGAAGTTAGTGATTTCTGCTAATTAGGAAGTAAAATTACGACTGATAGGCTCAAGAGGAATGATGTTAAAAGCAGAATAGCATTAGCAAAAAGAGCCTTCATGAGAAAGAGAATTTTTTTAGTTTCAAATATTGATCTAGGACTCAGAAAGAACTTTTTAAAACTCTATGTGTGGAACACTACAATTTATGGCAGCAAAGCATGGACTTTAGGAATACCAGACAGAAGGAAAATTGAAGCATTTGCAATGTGGTGCTACAGAGGGATGTTAAAAATTAAAAATTAAGTGGACAGATAAAGTACGAAACGAACGAGTTTTAGAAATGATAGAGGAGGAAAGAAGTTTTTGGAAGAGTCTCACAGAAAGAAGAGACAGGCTGGTAGGTCATATTTTGAGACATGCAGGATTGGTTAATTTGTTAGTGGAGGGAACAGTAGAAGGCAAGAACTGCAGAGGAAGACAGAGATTATAATATATGGAAATAAAAACATGGCATTTTGAATGTTCAGGTTATAGCTTATACTCACTTGTCCTATTATTAGTATGAGTACGTGAAAAAATTTTCTAATTTATTTTTGTTACCTTTAATTCAGTCTGGATTAAATTTTCTACCTGCAGATTACCTGACCCATCTTCTTGGACCATAGATTGAGAAACATTGAGCTTGATGGTATTTTAAATATCACAGATACACCTGAAATAATTATTCAATTAATTTGTTTTATCAAGTAATCTAATTTTGTCCCACAGTAAAACTTTTTTTTATAATTATTTAATTTATTTATAGGTTAATGATACCTATAATTTAACATCACCTTGCTGATAATTATTGAATGCAAAAAATTGTTGAGTATTAGTTGGTTTATAATTCACAACATTTAGTATTGATTATTTTTTAATTACAGTCGAGGACATAGAAATTGTGAAGGGTGTTGTCCATGGCGTGCTTTCTGGGGTACCCATACCATTCCCACTGAGTACCCCTAATGCCTGTGGTACCTACGATCTAGAATGTCCGGTATATGCAGGAACTAATCAAACATATCACAGTTCTGTACCTGTCCTTGCCATGTATCCAAAGGTGAGTTTAAATTTTTTATTGCAATGTGTAATTGTATTGTCTGAATTTAAACTTCATTAAATCTTAAAATGATATTTAATATCAACTGACTGACTAATAGAGTCATTACGGAAGATATTTGCTACCAGCTTGTACATAAGGTTTAGAACTAATTTCTTTACAGAATAAGTGTTAATAATCTGGATCTCAAGTCAGGTTTGGTATTACTGTTTATTTATGAAAAGACTTGTATTTAATATCTTCCTTCCTGAATTGAATTTCATAAACGAAAACTGGCAAGGGGGCCACTGTAGGTAATATTACTACAGATGTATGAAATTTGTTTTAAAATGAGTCTGGAGACTTGCTACTTACCAGAGTGGTGACAAATATGGTTGAAAATTAAAGGTCAATTAGTTTGATAGGCAAAATGATGGTGAGATTGATATGTAACTACATCAGAAGTATGTATGAGGAAGGAAACTGGAATGAAAATCAACAACATGGCTTTAGGAAGGAGAGGGAGCCATAAAATGGTTGTAAATAACTTGAGTACCACTGGAGTGGATGAAAAACTAATTTTCTGGGTAGAGTAATTCTTAAAAGGCAGAAAGCAGAGTATTAGAGTAGGAAGTGTGTTATCAAAAGAGGTGGAAGTGAAAATGGAAGTGCTACAGAGTAAAGTATTGCGACCATTGCTATTAATCATTCTAACTAATGTTTATGTTGGTGATTTACAGTCAGAATTTAGGTTGTTTGCAGATAAAATAATGGTATACAATAGGATCAAAATGGGAGAAGACTGAAAAGCTGCAGGGGGGTGACCTGAATCGAATATCTAGTTAAACTTGGTATGAGGATACAGTAAATGCCAAGAGGAACCAACTTATAGGTACACTTGGAATGAAGATAAATTCCAAGAAGAGTCTGCTTACTAGCACATGTGTAAACAAAATAAAAGTTGTTTTTGATTATGTGGTGGGAAAGAATTTCTGCTTGAATGTTTGTAGTGTAAAAATCTTAGCATAACATTTGATAATAAACTCAACTGAGCAGAGCACATTGGACAGGTGGTAGTAAAAGGTTACAAAATTCATCATTTACTGGAAAGTGAGGAGAGAATGTACCAGAGAAGTTAGGGAATTGAGTTACAAAAGTTTAGTCAAACCATTGCTTGAATATGGTGGTGTAGTTTGGGACCCACATTTTTGGTATCAAATAGGGTCAGTTAGGGTAATTCCGGAACGGAGTAATTCTGGAAAAGTTTAATGGCGGACTTAATTTTAAGGTTAGGGAATTCCCATGCTAATATGTTGTACATCGAGATCAGTTGGTCACACTGATAGTTCTTGGTGCCATTTTGTGTACATCATTGTTGTGATAAGGGCTGATTCAGGAGAACATTCATAAACATCCGTTTTTAAAACCAACTACTCCTCTTTAGAGCCTTGCAGGTAAGTGAAAACAATATTTTATTGAACCATATAGTGTTTTATCAACATTTCAAGATTATGAATGATCGATTTTATGTGTTTTGGAAAATGACAGGTGTACCTGCATCCATTTTGAGGTTAGTCCGGAATTACCCCACCACAAAAGAGTAGCGGGGTAATTCCGGACGATAAGGTTTCCTATCCAGGTTCCATTATTAATTCACATTTTGGTCTGTTTTAGGTATAAAATGCCAAGAACTTACCTTAAAGAAAAAGGTTGGCCCCTCCTATTCAGCTGATGACTTGGCTAATGCTGTTAGGGATGTAAAAAATAAAAATATGACAGTCAAAGGGGCTGCAACTTTTTATAATGTTCCAAAATCTACAATTTTCGATAGATTGTCTGGAGGCTAACACTTCACCTTCATTCCAATGAAGGTCTAACATATATACTTCCTAAATATTATTAGATGGGCATTGCTTTGACCTATGATCTGTGTCCGAAATTACCCCACTAACAGTGGGTAATTCCAGCAGTAAAATAATTTTTTTAGCCATTAAATTGACATGATTGGATTCATTACCAAATAAGGAATCTGATAATACTCATTGATTTATAATTATGAGGACTAAAACCAATTAAACACTGAAAAAATCATCGAAACTGTCAAAAACGTCCGGAATTACCCCAACCAACACTACAGGAGTTGGAGGGTATGCAAAGAAGAGCAGCTAGATTTGTTTGTGGAAATCACCACAGGACCCAGTCAGTAACTGATATGACAAAGGAGCTGGAATACAGAAGGATGAAGAAAGTACTGGGAGAGTATAAGGGGTATGTTGGTAATGTATCTGGAATGATACTGTTCAAATAATTATAATTAGGAGTAGGGAAAAGAAGACCATGAACACAAGCTGTCATTCAATTTCATTCATACGGGTGTGGGGAAATTTTGTTTTATGGGTAAGGGTGTCAGGGATTGGATTAAATTACCAAGTGAAGTGATGAATAATTTGAGGTTAAAATTCATAGATAGTAAAAGTAAAAGGGAGGAGTAATTTTAATACTTAAAGGATATAAAATAGTATTAATAAAAAAAAAATCATGCAATTCAATTCTGGCCATGTCTCCATTCAGAAATTTATTTTAATTTTTGGTCAACACTTAACAACTACAACACCCAACTTCCACTAAGTTTTTTGTTGTTAATTTTTTACTAAACAGTACCATACACTTTCTTCAGATATGCTTATGGTCTCAGCTGTGTCTTGAACCTTTAATAACCAATTTTCTAATAACATATTGTGCACTTTTTTATTTTTTATTTGTGGTTGCAGGTTTTCATTGTAAGTCATTTGGATCAGCTTCAAGGATTGTACAGCTACATTTAAAGTCAGACACCCATTTCTCCACCATTAAAAATGAAGAAACATACTTCTTATTTTATCTGCAAACAACATAAATTCTGACTGTAAACCATCAATACAATCATTGTTTAGAATCGTGAAAAGCAATGGTCACAATACATTAATATGTGCAACTCCCATATTCACTTCCAGCTTTTTGATAATTCATTTCCAACTGTAATTCTTTGCTTTCTGCTTTTTAAGAATTCATCCACCCAACAAGTCACTTTTCCACTCAAGTGATTTAAAATACAGCACCCAAAGTGAACACTGCTACATTCAAAGCCTTCTGTGTGGTAGTCTGAAGAAAGAGAATTCTCCATCACACCATGTATGAGTGTACTAATATAGTTTCATATTTCCTGATATATGTTCTTATTGTTTTTCAGGTTGCTGTGACGGTGATTTGGGAACTGCGAGATCAGGAGGACAGAGTTATCTGTTGTGTTGAAATTCCTAGCAAGATCCGTTGAGTAGTCCTGCACTGTTCCAGAGATCGCAGAAAAATGGCAACGAATAATTTTTACTTATACTTGTCGATAATCTATGGTGAATAAAATGAACTTTGATATACTTTACAGTACTAGCACATTGTCTTTACTATCACAGTCGTGTATGAATAATAAATATTGACTTTGATTCCCAGCTGGTCTTGAGACCTAATACAGAAAACTAGTTTTTAATGTACCATTGTCCTTCACAAATACTGAAATGGTTCCTATTAAAGATGTGGCTAATTTCTTTGTTTAGTGGTGTTTTGTTGACTGGGATCGTATCTGGTTTCCTTCATGATGCAAAATAATCTTTTCTCTATTGTTAATTACCCTCCTGTCCTGAATGTTTAAACCATACCAAATTCTAGGTGATAAAATTAAAAAGAAGAATGTTTTAACGGAATTTAAATACAAACAAGAATAATACAAGCAAACCTTTCACTTACCAAAGTTATTGTTATTGCTACTATTAGTAACTAGGCGTAAATTCATGCTGTGTTGTGGAGATGTTCATGGGTCTAGAATAGTTCATAGTTTTCAGACACATCCAGCCAGATATGCAGGTAGATGCTAAAATGATGTGATCTGTTTCTTGAGTTTGATCATTGCTGGACGTCTTTGTAGCTGAAATAACCTGTATTTGACCCAGAGTTTAAAGAATTTCTGTTAAATTCAGTGAGGGATGTAAATGATCTTGCTGTATAGTAGACAAAAGCAAATATTCACTCTATAATTAATCATGTTCACTATATAAATAGGATCACAAGGAAACAAATGTGAAACAAAATAAACTATTAAGATACAGGGACCGAGCGTGGTGGGTGAACGGTTAACGTTCTGGCCTCGAATTTGGGAGGATGCGGGTTCGAATCCCCATCCGGGGATTCAGATTTTTGTTTTCCATGGTTTCCCCAAATCACGCCAGGTGAATGCTGTAATGCTTCCTTCAAAAAAGCCATGGCTGAATTCCTTCCCGTTTTTGTCCCCAATCATGTCCCACCTCTAATTACCTCGACATCGATGAGATGTAAAGCCATAAAAAAAAAGATACAGGAAAGAACCAGTGTTACACCTTGAAAATACTGTTAAAGGCCTATCTGAGTGACAGAACTCTTATAATTCATTACATGCATGAATTGGATGATAAAAATTATGAAACTCAAATGTATGTAATTATACTTGCAGCCGACTATGCTTAATTTGCTTTTAATCCTAGATTTTAAAACTCTCCCATTATCCTTTAAAATTGTATAATGTCAGTGTGTCTAAGTGAGGTGATAGGAATTGTCCTGTCACATTGGTGGATGACAAAACACCTGATTTAGAAGGAGGAGGATGGAGATAATGTAACTTAATAAATAATTCCCTTTAAGACAGTAAAAAGTGAAATACATATGATATACCAACCCTGTAAAAGAGAGAGCCAGTTTGAGGACTACCTTAGGTAACAAGAAATTAGCAATAACTTGCCGATAGATTTAAGACATAGGGGTGAAAAATGTTTAAATTTGTATGCAGGAACGTGAGGGGCTGGAACAAATCACCCAAGGAGTTAATAAACAATTTACCTCAGTGTGTGAAGAATATTAAGATGAAAATATAATTAAGTTTGTAAGGAAATTTCCATCAGGCTGTTAGCGCCATCACAATAATTGTAATAATATACTGCAGGAAACAACATTTTTAACAACACAATTTTCAACATTGAATAAGAACAGAATGGAAGTATTGGTGGATGCAAACAGGTATTAACTGTGCTGGTTTACAAAGGAGATAATGAACCACCACATATGAGAGAGGATGTGGAAAATACGATAAATTTAGATTTTAGAAGAAGCTAACAAACACTGGATTTGTTCATTCCTGTAAATGAAAATTATGTCAGACTTCCACATTAATAATATCATTTATTCATTCAAGATTTGCTTGAAAATTCCATTATTAGATGCTGAAAGTTTTTGTAAATTATTTCTTTCAGTGTCCTTATTTTAATATTTCTTCTAAGTTTCTGAACTGATGTATGATGAAAATTCTAGTGCCAATACTCAAACATAATTCATTACTTTCTTCTGAAATTTGATACTATTGCTTCTAACACCTGAAAAGCTCCAGTAAATGTTGTATACCTCAATATTTAATGAAAGGCAGCAAAGTTAGCATAATTCTTGCCAAGACAGTTGGTCGTTTCGATAATACGGATTTCGCAAATAAATATGTACTTCGCATCAACCAGTAACTGCAATGCAACACTACATATTTCTTCATTTCAGCAGATTATCTAACAATAAGATTCTACACAAAAATAGACTGTACGTGAACGTGACGTCACTATGACGACACGTTAACAGCTCGAAGCGAGCGGTATTGCCTGTTAGATAAATTCTATTGTAGACGGAAGTTGTGAATGAAAGTAAATTTACTTAAGTTTCAGTATGTTATATAATACGAAATATCGAACTAAATATCGAAAAATTTAAGATAAATAAAGAAATGATTTTAAATATTATATTTAAGGGCTAAATTTCTGTAGTCCTCGGTAGTATAGTGGTTAGTATCCCCGCCTGTCACGCGGGAGACCGGGGTTCGATTCCCCGCCGGGGAGATATTTTTTTTTCATTTTTGCTTGTAATACTATGAACAACAACTAAGAATATAAATTTTATTTATAATTTAATTTATTATAGACTGACACTAATTGAATGCGTTCTTTATGTAAGTTCGAAGCTTCCAAAATGGAACAATGAATAATTCAGTATAACAGAAAGAGGTACCTCTATAAAATTCAGTTTAAATATCTGCCGCCTTTCACCGATCAATATCCTTCCTGATATTATTTTAGTTACTGAATTGCAGGATTAAGCAGTTTACTTTCCCCTCCAACTTAAATTACATCAAATCTGTGACAGATGGGTTAAATGGTCAGTCAGGAAGCAAAGAAAAAGGTGTAAGTTGATATTAGAGGAATTATTTAAAAGTAGCACGGGTAAAGGATAACAGGTGTACTACCATAAAGTATTACTTGGTTTCAGCTATAAACGGGTGAGAGGGTTTTATTTTTGGAAAGTAAATAAAGGAGTTTTAATATGTGTGGTTTTAGTAAGTGCTAAGCGCTATGTCGGGAAGAGTGAAGATAAGCTACAAATTAGAGTAGATTGATAAATGAACCACGGTTCAATCGTGGTTATTATCATTACGAGGGTGGTTTGGTGTCTTTTTAAAGAATAGTTTTTTTTTCTTAAATCATCTTTATTTCTCAATATATTCACCTCTCAGTTCAATACACGTGGCCCAACATATCTCCGATTCTTTTACACCTTCCAAAGAATACGATTTTTCAAAATCTGCAAAATGCGAGTTTATGCCATAATGTCTTGACTTGACGTGAATTTCTTCCCACCGAACAGAATGAATATGTCGAGGACAAATCGAGAGATGAGGTAGCAGTTTGTCGCGTAATTCAAAAAATTTAGCCATTGAAATTCCTGACGTGTATGGGCGCGTTGTCCTGGTCAAACACAATCTTTTTCTTCGATAAATGGGGTCGTTTCTTCAACCAATCCACGTGAAACTGATCCAGTAAGGTGGCATAATATGAATCTGTGATAGTTTTACTATTTTCTAGATAATCGACGAAGATCACACGTCGCGAATCCCAGAAAATGATCGCCATGACTTTTCCCGCTGACCGAAGTGTTTTTGCCTTCTTTTGAAGACTTTCGTCACAGGAAATCCACTGTGTTTGGATTGTAGTTTGGTCTCGGGTTGAAAGTAATGGATCCACTTTTCATCAACTGTGATATAACACCGCAAAAACTCATTTGGATTGTGCTTGAACAAGTTCAAACTCTTTTGTAAAATAGTTACGCTATTCCGCTTCTTGTCAAAGGTCTCGGCAACCCTTTTGCCGACGGCTTTCTCATGCACAAATGTTCGTGCAAAATATCGATAACCCTTACATATGAGAAATTTACTATCTCTGCTATCTCTCACATTTTCACTCGTCGGTCGATATCATGAATTTTGTTCACCATTTTTTCAGTTGTGATTCTACCGGCCTTCCTGAGCACTCAGTATCACTTGTGCTCGAACCGTCACAACGAAATTCTGTAAAACCACTTATGTACTGTACCATACCATGCGACGGAGCAGAGTCCCCATAATACTTCCTTTTTATCTGATTTCGATGGAACTTTGCACTCATCTACTTTAAAATAAACAGCAAAATACTGTCAACATTTGGTTTCAGAAACACAACCCCTCTCCCCCTTTCCACCCCCTACAATTTTTTCCAATGTTTTTATACACACCCACAATTTTTATCCGATATCGACAGAAATTTTCACACGAATACTTTAAAAGAAACGCAAGAAATCTAAATACATTTGGTTTGCGAAAACTCAACCCCTCTCCCCATTTCCACCCCTTTAATTTTGTCAATGTTCTTTACACATACTCACAGTTTTTATCCACTATCGACGGTACTTTGCATATGTATACTTTAAAATCAACAGTAAAATACTGTCTACATTGGATTTTCAGAAATCCAACCCCACTCACAGAATCTTGGCTGTTAGTGTCTGGAGAGAATCGGATACTTCAATCAACGTTCTGTATCCATCCTTGTTTTAAAACTCTTTAATGGTCAGTTTCCAGTTGTTTGAGATGTAAGTATCACCACGCAATAACATCTTTAGCAAGTTGACTGGATTTAGCTGGGGAGCTAATCCTAACGTCATCCACACCACTGCCTTAGCATTATGCTACTCCGCAGCAGAGTAGGCATGTCCTGTGTGGCAAAAATCAAGTCGTGCTAAGACAGTAGACGTCGCGCTCCACAGAACATGCCGGCTCATCACAGGTTGCCTTAGACCATCGCCTGTGAGCAAAGTGGCGATACTAGCTGGCATCGCCCCTGGAGATATACGCCGGGAAGTTGTCACCAGCGTGGCAAGGCTTAAAGTGAACGAAGACGCCCGACACTCCTTACATGGCTATACACCAGCGCCACCAAGACTAAAGTCCCGATCAAGCTTCATGCTAACTTCAAAGCCACCAAATGCTGCACCAAGCAATGAAAGAATACTGGCTTGGGAGAAGAGATTACAACAAGGGTTCGAGTGGATCAAGCCAAAAGAGGGTCTACCACCTGGGTCTGAACAACCATGGCCCATATGGAAGTCGCTAAATAGGCTTCGAGATGGAGTTGGCCGTTGCAAAGATACTATTGCCTCATGGGGATACCTGGGAGAACAATCAGGATAACACATGTTCGTGCGGGAAGAGAGAAACGATGGTACATCTGCAGTCTTGTCCACAACTTGGAATAAACGTATCTCAATATGACTTCCAATCAGCTACTGACAAAGCCATCGCATTGGCGGAAAAACTACCACATATCTGATGCTGTCATCAACACGAGAAGAAGAAAAAATTTTTCGAGATCTTTTCTGATTACCCTCGTCCACTTTGCATTAGACGCTTTCCCTCAATAGTCAGTGTAGGAGATTTTGGAGGTGAGTCTAAAATTGTGCACCCGAACTAAGTGACCACAGAACATTAATCAGCTCTTTTTCATCTTGTAGTACTCTGCAGTGGTTGCTGTAAGTCCTTATTGTGCCTGAGTCTGTATTTTCCATCTTCTTTGGCAGGACCCATAAATTTTTTAGGATCTTTCGATCCTTTAGTTCAAGTTTCTTGAGGTGTTCCTCTCTAACTATGTTGAAGTATATCATACTGATGGTCGAACTACAGTATTGTTGTGCCTGAGTTTGAGGTTAAGGTAGAGGGATAGATCCATACAAGTTCTTAGAAATTCTTACATGTTTTTTTCTTATTGTTAATATTATTTTTTACTATCTACTTGTATTTTAAATACTTTCAGCGTTCTGCATAAATTATCAATTATTTTTATCTTGACTCCCTTACCTCTAAAAGAAAATTTCCGCACTCTTTTATGAATGAAATAGAGTGCCAGATTGTGGTTAAGGTCATAATTCCCTTTTCATGCATTAATTTTAATTCTTACACCAATATCTTTCCATGCCTCATCACCACTATACGCCTTGTACACTCCCATGACTCTGTTCACCCTCCTCCTGTCTTCCAATGAATCCCTATTCTATCATATCAGTTACTGATTGTGTTCTGCGGTAAATTGCAGGGACAAATCTAGCAGTCCTTCTTTGCACACCCTCCAACTGGGTCCCATACTACACTTCAATATTCAAGCAATGGTCTGACCAAAGTTTTGTAACCCAACTCCCTAACTTCTCTGGTACATCCTCTCATCACCCTCTCCAGTAAATGAAGGATTTTGTAACCTTTTCCTACAACCTTCCCAATGTGCTCTGTCCAGTTGAATTTGTTATCCAACGTTATGCCAAGATATTTACACTTCCAGTCTTCAACAAGCAATACATATTACGTACTTATTAAACTAAACAAATAAACAATTGATACAAATAGGGCGGTTCTTCTTGCATACTATTAAAAGCCTCCAACCATTGTCTACTCTTCATCGCATTCTCGAAATTTTCGTACGGGTCATCTAGTTTAAATTAATAGTATTCTGCCTGCGGACCAGCTGAACCAAGTTCGAGCAACACAGGTTGAGTAACACTGCTCTATTCTCTGGAAAGGATAAGAAAAGACCTATGTAACAGGCGAAACCATGCAAGGCGGACTCGACCCAGGGACCTCACAGTGAGTAGCCTCTGTTGGTGGCAGCGAGATGTCGCTGGGTGACGCATTGACGGCGGTGCGGTATCGCCTCGTATCACCGTCCTTGGACTCTTAACTCTCCTCGTAAGATACGGAGCGACAGCATACATCGCGTGTATCATCAAGCAGCTTCTCGCTCGCAGAGGTAAGTCCAACCTACCACATTCACGATCAGTACATCCTCCAATGCTGTCAACAAAGACGAATCGGTACGAAAACTGTTAACCCTCTCGAAGATCATGTAGTAAGGCCGGCATTTGTCAAAGATCTTTTATAAAAGATTTTATCATATTTATTTTATAAAAGTTATTTTATGATATTTTAGCAGACCCATTGCACCCATTGCCGGCTTAAGGAATTTCGGGGGCCCCTGCGAAGTTTGGTTTCGGGGCCCCCTACTTCATTTCTAGATGTACTCTTGCCTACACTTTCGATAATAGAGACGCACTGAGGTTTCTCTAAATCTGTGTACAAACGGGCCAGCAGTTTATTCAGTATTAGCTGAACGAGACCAACTTCGCCGAGTCTATGGTGTTTTTCAATGCATCTCATATGAATCTCCCAACTACTGTCAAATGAAATTATTTTTTTATTCAATTTTATAGCTATTATTATATTTATAATATACTTTTTGTATACGACATTTCTTTTCTTGCCTTTCTTTGCTAGTACAAATAGGTGTTTGGTGCTGGAGACACGTGACCAGGCATACATATTATAATTCAATTACTTTTTATATGAAACGTCAAAAGATGAATGAGTTCATTAGAACGAAATTACAAAAATTGCTGAAACAGGTTCAGAGCAATTCACGCCTTTAAATATATAGGCCTATTGTAATTACATCAGATACGACTTTCTCAAAACAGAATCTGATGAAGAACATCTCATGGAACTACACGCTTCGGAAACGTCTATTGTGAACGCAGCTTGTTAACATTCTAAATTTGTGTATTATTTATTTTAGCAGGAAAATTGTTCGTTAAGTAAGCCCAAACTTTAAAGGGGATCGTGGCGGGGGCCCCTCAAGCTTGCCCCCCCCCCCCTACTGCGGTTCTTGCGGTAGCCTTAAACCGGCCCTGATTGCACTACATAAAATTTTTCATCGTAGTTCTCTGAAATGAATGAAGTAAACTTTTAAGCTAGTGCCACCGCAGTAAGTGCAGCTGTAACATTATGTGATTCTTGGCTGTCCGGGTGGCGCCGCGTCATGTTCACCACCCGGACAGCCAAGAATCAACTGACTCTGGCCGCGGAAGCCTACGATTACATGTGTTTTACTGAAGAAAAAGAAGAGAAAAAAAAACGTATTTGGGTTAGACAGTGGATTGTAGGATTAGATATAAAAGGAATTCATCAAAGTTTAGTGAAAGATCGGCAATTAGAGGAAGTGACATATTATAAAAATTATGGTCGAGCTGCAGTTTATGTCCTATAAATTCTTACCGCAATATTTTCAAAAATTTCTCCATCAGAATTATTACCCCTCAACCCAACGATAAATACTATTGGATGTGCATTTTGACTGTGTATGTGCAATGGGTTGTACTCAATTGCTGGTGGCGGATCTACATCATTCTGCAGTATGGCACCTGTATTGCTCAGCTATTATTTCAGAAAGCTGTCAAGTACTAGCTTCTTAATCCTTCTTTCATAGAACTAATTAACTTTACCTATCTTTGCGTAATTGTTCCTATTCTTATAGTCTACATCTTTCTGCCTGTATAACATTTTCTTCTGTTTATACCCATAAATCAAGATTTTCATGGATTCGGCAGTCCTAATAAACTTCGGTAACTTCCCTTGCGCCATTTTCTTTATTTACTTTGGCAGCATGTTGAAATCTTTTATAAAATGTAATTTATTTATTTATCGTATTATTATTTAACAAGGTACACAACAGGAAATGTACATATCACAAGCTTGTACAATTTCATATCTCGAGATCTAATGTTTTAATCCAGTCAACTGCACTGATGGACGCATCATGTAATTCCGCCATTGTTCCCTTGTAGGCTCGAAGAGGACAGTCGGAAACGATGTGATTGATTGTCTGTAAGGTGGCTCCACAGTCACAATATGCAAAATCTTCGCAGCCCCATTTGTGTAATAAGTAGGCGCTTCTGCCTTGTCCTGTTCGAATCCGATTGATGATTCTCCACTTCCGCCTGGGGAGATCGAAACCTTGTAACCTTACTGATGGATCCTCAACTAGATTTTTATTGGCTACTGATGACTGCTCCCATCGAGTTGTCCACAGCTTGTTGATGTTGAAAGAGGACTCTGTGAGGTTGATTGCTGTGCGCCATGGTGGTTTTCTTGATTTCAAGCGTTGATGTTTTGCTTGAATCATATCTTGATGTATAGGCAGCTGAGGGTTTTTCAGGATATTTTTCCAGATTTTTAAGAGAGCTTCTGATCTTCTTAGTGATGGGTGTGAGATGTTGCATAGCACTGGAAGCCATATGGTGTTCGTGCTGTGAATACATCCCGTAATTATTCTCATTGCCTGATTGAGTTGCATATCTATCTTCTTTGTATGGGTACTATTGATCCAGGATGGGCAGCAGTATTCAGCAACAGAGTATGACAGAGCTAAGGCTGTGGATCTTAGTATACGAGCACTGGCTCCCCATGAAGTACCTGCAAGCTTTTGGAGAATATTATTTCTCGTTTTGACTTTGGCAGCCACGTTTGAGAGATGCTGTTTCAAAGTTAGAGTTCTGTTCAGTGTTATACCCAGATATTTTGTTGTAATGCCAACGTATTTCAATTTATAAAAGAATTCTTTTATAAAATATGTCCCATTGCACTGTAAACGATTTTATAAAATATCTGTTATCAAAGATCTTTTACAGTGTAATGTCGGTCTTAATGTCGTAGTGCACCAGTAACTCCACAATAATATTTACTAAGGAAACAATATTATATATTTTAAAAAAACAACAACAACATATCTTGCTTGTTCTCCTTACAGTTCTTAAATCCTAACATCTTTGTTTACGTGAAAGTTGATACCCGTCACGAAGGGAGTGCAGGTGCAAACAATGATATAAGTGGTACCTTTCAGAAGGGTTTATTTAAAATTTATCAGCGTATTGAGACTGACTATTCGTACTGGATGTGTCGGCGAAACAAAGTGATTTTAACAATTTTAAATTATTATCCTTGGCTTTGGCCATCGTTTAATGAGACTGTTTCTCGGGACCGATCCTATAGGGTTGTGCAATTTATAGATAACGCGGAACACACCAATCGTCCTTAAAGTTTGACGGTGGTGGAATTTATCTTTATATGTTTTCACTGGAGAGTTGACGGAGTTAAGTTGATGGTGGCTCAAACACTTCTTAGATGCTATCAGACATGACAATAGAAACTCGGTGCGTATGAACCAGCGCGACTCAACTCAGGTATCGTTATTCTAAACTCTAAACACAGCGGGAATTAACTGGGTCACCTCAAAAGCCAAAAGTGGAATAGTGTAAAACATCTCAGGACCGCCTGGTCATGCAGATAATTAGAATGTATTAAAGTCCTTGAATCAACCGCGGACAGGTGTGAGCAAGTCCAAGGAAAATCTGGTGAAATGGAGTTATAATGACTTTGCCAACATTAAGTGTGAATGTAGTGAGAACCAAACAAAGAACCATATGCGTTATGCACCCATCATCTTGCGACGAAGATGATATGTTTCGAGCAACATTGAATGCACTTGATGTTGGGGAAATACTGAGCGAAGGGGGTTTAAAGTGGTTAATTAGTAGATTATTTAACTGTGCATTTGATGTTTATGACTCAAAAAATAAAGAGTCCGCCTTGAAGATCATTTTCAGTTGTAGAAAATGCTGTCTGTGAAAGGAATAAATTAGCAAGGGAGACAAATTTACCTCAAATAATGAATAAAAATTAAACCCCCAGAGCCCCGTAGTACAGAAGAAAGTTGATTGTGATAAGCTTCATCGCAGTCAAATTCGGTCAAACAGCATTCGGTATGTGAAATTTAAGCATAAATCTACATATACATCTAAATATATACTCTGCAATTCACAAAATTGTGGGTGGCAGAGGGTGCTCAGCACCAAAGCTAATCTCTTTGCTGTGCATTCAAATCCCTAATGGTACGAGGGAAAAAAGTATTCATATAAGAATCAGTCCGGCACCTTATTTCTCTAATTTTATCTTTCCTATCCTTCCGACTCAAATAGGTTGGTGGAAGAATTATTTCACTACACTCAAAAGTGAAAGTGGGAGTACGCATGTTTTCCAATAAGTTTAAACGAAACGTGTGTCGTCTATCTACCAGAGACTCCCAACCTAATCTACTAATCAGTTCTGTGACGCTTTCATAAGGACTGTAGCAAGCGGTCACGAATCGAGCGATTCTTCTCTGTACTTTCTCTATACTTTCGATCAATCCCTTACGAAACGGGTCCCAAATGGCACAACAATAATCCAAATGTGGACGCACAAGAGATTTGTACGCTATCTCCTTTGTTTGTTCATTACAATTGTTCAAGATTCGACCTATGAATCGCAGCCTAGAATTTGCTCTACCTACTAACGAATTAATGTGTATGTCCCATTTCATGTTCCTTTGTACTGTTACTCCCAAATATTTCATAGAATCGACCATATCAATAACTGTATTGTTTAACTCGTATTTCTGAACAATTGGATTCTTTTTGTTAGTTATACTCATTGTCTTGCACTTTTTACAATTTAGAGTAAGTTGCCACTCAGCGCACCAAGCCAAAATAACATTCAGATCGCGCTGAATTTCTAAGCAATCGGCCAAATTTCTTACTTCCCTATAAATAACAGCATCATCAGCAAACAATCACGTTATTCAGTCGTTTATATGCATACCTATATGATTTTTGCACCGACATGATTCACGAAATTCTCCGCCTTATCCTATCCCAACCTATTCTGATGTCACACATACATTGGATCCTACATCTTTCTTTCTTTATTTTTTTAATTGTGGCTTTACGCCTTGTCGACGTCGAGGTCATTAGAGGCGGGATGGGACTGGGGACAAGGAACGGCAAGGAATTCGGCCATGGCTTTTTTTGAAGGAAGCATCCCGGCATTCACCTGGAGTGATTTGGGGAAACCATGGAAAACCCAAATCTGGATGCCCGGACGGGCATTCGAACCGGCGTCCTCCCGAATGCGAAGCCAGAGCGTTAACCGCTCACCCACCACGCTCCGGGGATCTAACGCCTTTCTTAATCTGCTTGCAACATTCTACGCACAGTTATTCCAATCAATTTTTCCCTCAACTAACCAATTAATCAACACCGCATATCTAATGTTGTAGCCCACCAACCTGTGTCTTGTTGAACTTAATTCAACCAAGACCTAAATCAAAACTTAAAGAGTTTTTGTTCCAGAACCCGTTTTACTCTGTGAAAGAATTTTCTTCTTTAAATTTGGTAACTAGGAATGACTCAGAAAATAATAAAGATTTAATGTATGGAAGGGTAAGGTTAAAAAGTTTTCCTCATTTACTAAAATGATGCATGGTTTTTCTTTCCGTTAAAACCGTTGACAAATGCAGCAATTTAAAATATCAGTCATATAAAGTAATTGACATGGGATAATATGCGTTTACAAATTATAATTGAAATTTTTTTATTAATGGGATTTTTAACTAATTAACCTGTTATCGGTTGCTGGTAATATTATTGATATTGTTAATAAGTTATGTAATGTTTCAGATATATAGTAACTAACATGAGATAATATGTATTTGCAGATTACAGTCGAAATTTATTATGCCAATGGCTCTGTAAGGAACTAACCAGTTATCAGATGCTGGTAATATTATTGATGCTCTTGGTAAGTGTAGTAACACTTGTAGCAACGATCATGGGAGTATGTACTTGCAGATTTTTTTACAGTGTATATTGATTATACTAATGGGTTTTAAATTAACTAACCGGTTATCAATTCGTAGTGATATTATTGTTGTTATTAAGTGTATTGTTACACATCATCGACACTGTTCTCACATGGGATCAGAGAAAACACATGTGTCGGTCTACCAAAAACTTAATTTATCACCCGTTATTTCCAGAGCATGTAAATGTATCTTAACTCTGCATACTTTCAAAACATCTAATTTAGATAACTGTCTGTCAGCTATGTCTTTATCTCAGAGTGGGGAGTCCTTATCTGTATGAGGAGAAAGTTGTTTACAAGCCGTAGTCCTTTTCAGTTGGAATTTGTAATGGAAATGAAGTATTTGCTTTCTTTACTACAACTGAGCATTAAGTGCCCCACTACCTGTTCTCCCGTGAGCGATCTATTGGCTCAGTGGCCAAGGTCCCCGGTTTGAATCCTGGTCTGCGCTGGAATTTTCAGATGCCTTCAATGTGACCTTGATCTATGGAATAGCTTGCTTTGGACAGTGACTGACAAGAAATGAAGCACGCAGAACAGGGGAAGGAAACGAAATGAAACTTCACGGTATTAGAGGGTATGTAATGTTATTTCAGTGATTATAAGATCGAGTCAAAATTACAAAGAACTTGACAGTATTATCCCACTTGTCAGTATGACGTCGCACCCCTTCTGATCTGGATGCATGCACTTGATTAGGTTGCGTCGGGTGGCACAAAGCCGTTATATCCTCTCCTGAGGCAACTTGACCCACAACTATTCTACGAGAGTCCTTAGAGAATCCAAGAGATGGCGCGCGTGGTGTCGAAAACTATTTTTTATTAGTAAACATCATTACTCACTAGATGACAGATAAAATATCAGCTACCTCTGGTTTCAGTGTTCTTATAGACTTCTTATAGACTGAAGCAGACAACTGCTGTTCATTGAGAAAAATGGAAAAATGATTAAACACTTTCATTTGAGAGGCTTAAAACAGAAATAGATCAAAGCTGAGCTGGATGAAGTTCGTGGTACATATGCTCCTGCGTCTGCAACTATTTATAATTGGGCAAATGAGTTTAAACATGGCCGAACATCCACACAAAATGAACAGTATTCGGGATGTCAGGTGGAAGTGACTACCCCCGAAATCGTTGCCAAAATCCATGATATGGTTTCAAACAATAGATGAATCAAACTGCGAAAAATAGTAGAGGGCACAGGCATATCGCAGGGGACCGTATATTCAATTTTGCACAAAAAATTAGGTGTCAATATATTTTTTTGGCAAGATGAATGCCATTTTTGCTGCCATTGAGGAAAAAGCGCAATCATGTTGTTGACTCTGAGGCTGTTTTGGAGCATTTCTGTCGCAATCCTAACCAGTTTCTGCATAGATACATAGCTGTGAATAAAATATGGATACACTACTATACTCCAGAAACTAAGGAATAGTCAAAAGAGTACATTTCTGAAAGCAAACAGGCTCAGAAGAGGATGAGATGTTGAAATTTGCCGGCAAGGTAATGGCCACAACATTTTAGGTTGCACACGGAATCATCTAAATCGATTACTTGGAAAAAATACAAAAAATGACTGGAGCCCGCTTTGTGTCATTACTGCACTCGTTAGGCGAAGAAATCGATAAAAATCATTCTCATTTGGAAAAGAAAAAACATCATCTTCCATCAGGACAATGCACAGGTGCACACATGTACAGTTTCGATGGACAAAATTATGGAATTAAAGTACGAATTATTACAGCATCCATCGAATTTGCCAGATTTGTTATCCAGTGACCGTTTTATATTTCAAAATTAAAAATATTGTTCGGTGCACAACGTTTCATGTCGAACAAGGAGGTAATAATACAAACAGTTGACGTTGCAGAACTTACAAAATCATACTTTTTGGAGAGTAAAGAGACGTTCAGGAAGAATTTAGAAAAGTGCATTCAACTAAAATGAGATTACACTGAAAAATAGAAAAAATAATTAAAAAATCTACAGAAGATTTTTTTTCATACCTTTTTCTAAGGGCTTATTGAACGATCCTCGTAACTGGTCCTTGATATAGTGGATACAGTCACTGGGACGGAGTTGACGTCCATACTGGTCTCGCACATGTTCTATTGACGACTCGTCTGGAGATCTTGCTGGTCACAGGAGTACCTTAAAATCACGTAGACAGTGCATAGAGACACATGTGTGGACGAGCATTGTCCTGTTGGTACTGTCGCATGAGAGGTAACACATGAGGACGCAGGATGTCCGTGACGTACTGTTGTGACGTCAGAGTTCCCTCAATCACTACCAGCCGTGACCTGAAGTCATACTAGATGGCTCCCCACACCATGACGCTATTTTTGTCAAGATTTTTCGGTAGAGCAAAGATCTTAGCTGACAGAGCGGCTTAATACCCTTCAAAGACTTCACCGGTTAACTTATCTGGGTTCTGTATTCATTGATACCTGTAACTGTGAAAATGAGATCAGGAGGGACACTGCTCCGGAACGCACGGCTATCGAGAAGTTACGTAGGGTCGGTAAGTTAGAAGAATAGCCACCTGCTTCCTCTATCTTTTTGTACTAAAGTGTGACTTGGACATTGTAGGTTAAAAAAAAAGAAGAAGAAAGGACTGGTTTAGTGCTTTTGAAATGTGGTACTGATAGAGGATGTTGTAGATACCATGGACAGCCAGGGGAACCAATTACCCCGCCAGTTGACAAGTGGGGATAGATAACCGCCTATCTAAGATAATACAGTGATCAGGTTATGAGAAGAAAAGTTGATAGTACATTGAAAAGTAAATTGCAAAAGATTGAGAGGACTTGCAAAAAGGTGGCCACAACAACTTTCTTTTTCTGTGTTTGGTTTTACGCCTGTCGAGGTCATTAGAGGCGAGAAAGAACTAGGGGTGGCCATGGTCTTTTGAAGGAACCGTCCCGGCATTCGCCGGCAGTGATATGCGGAAATCATGGAAAACCCAAATCTGGATGGGGGATGGGGATTCGAACTCTCGCCCTCCTAAATGCGAGGCCAAAGCGTTACCGCTCACCACCACGCTCGGTGGGTATATCAGATTCGTGATGCCACTTGTTTGTCCGACAGAATGTAAAAAATAGCACTAGCTGGTTGATTCTGGGGGTCACAATACTCAGAATGAGTAACACAATTACGGAGAATAGAGAAAGTTCGCTTGCATTTTTTTTAAACTACTTAACGTCTCTTAACAGCGAGGTCTTTAGAGACGGAAAAGGATGTGGGGCAAGGAATGGGAAGGAATTTGGCCATGGCCTTTTGAAGGAAGCATACCGGCATTTGCCTGGAGTGATTTAGCAAACCATGGAAAACCTAAATCTGGATGCCCGGACGGGGATTCGAACCGCCATCCTCTCGAATGCGAGGCCCGAACGCTAACCGTTACACCACAACGCTCGGTCGCTTGCAAATAAATTATGAAAGAGCATTAGTCTATATGGGACTCCTGTATGTCGACAAGTCCACAGTATTCAAGGTAGCTTCCCAGGTACCAGTCAGCTGAAAAACGCGTAACAATTGCCAAAGACTCTCACAGTTGTTCGCTTTGTTTCGTTTGACTGTGGGAAACGACGATCTAAGGCGCGAATTTACATTCGGTTACGCGTGGATCCCAGTCATGGTGAAAGTTAACTTTGTCTCCACTTTGGAGTATACTGGCTCCATCAAAATAGTGATTACTATGTTGCTACATTAAAATTATTTACGGCTTATACGGCCAATAATACTGCAGTACACGCCTTTGAAATTTAAATTACACCTTCAGTTCAAACAACATTTACGGATAATATCTTAAGCACTTTCTTGTTTGGAAAATTTTGAGAGAGACTATATCAATTGTATATAGATCGTTTTCAAAAGTTTTTTCTATGTTGAACGATAGATTGAGTACGCGATAATTATAGAAAAATCGTTAGATGTCGCACGTCGCATGAATTTCATTACTAATGTTTTCATTCATCCCCTGATAAAATAGCTCCATTGATATTACGTCAGCCTTCGAGCTTTGAAAAGCGCATCAAAATCCGTTCATAAAATTGATGTACAAAACTAGTTAAAAAGAGTTGAGTGTTCAGGGCAGATTCTAATTTGGCGTATATTGGCGACGATTCTTGGATATTTATTGGTTAAACAAGTGGCAGCAGTAGGTGGAATGGAAGAGATGACCGTGACCACAAGCTGACACTCGATTTCAGGCATAAGGAGTGAGTAAATTTTCTTTCGTAAGAAAAAGAATAAGGGATTATCAAGGGAAGAGCTGAACTTTTTGCCAAAAACGCTAAATGAATCTACAGTTGAAGTTTGTAAATGGCAAAAGTAGGTTGGTGGTGGAATTCACACTGAAAGAATTTAAGATTAAAAAATAATGAAATGCGAAAGTAGGCTTGTAGGGAAAATTGACACCGGGGCTTGATGGTAATTAAATTTTAAAAAAAAGGTACTACTTGCTATCAAATGCCGTCGTTCATGCGTCATTATTCAAATATAAAATTTGTTACAGTCAGCAGTGGTCTGTATAAATGTTCGAGATGGTACAGATTATGAACTTAAGGTGAAAATTTCAGTCACTAATTACGCTTTAGGACCTGAGTCTGATTGTTTTTAAGTACCATTAGCACTACAGTATCTAATTGCAGTCTCGAAAATTCAGAAGCTGTGTTAAAAAGGATAACGTAGTAGAAATTGTTTACGTAACTATCAGGGAACCAGCATTTAATCACCGCTTCGACCCTAGAACAACCACAGAAGTTACTTCCCTCTAAAAGACTAGCTCACCAATCAAATGAAGAGTTCTTCGAAAGTCGTAGCCAATGAAAGGTCACGTTTTCCGAAAAGGGCAAATTTCGCTAATTAACCCCAATGACAAACAGTAACATTATCATTGTTATATCTCGAGACTTTCCTATTCACCGTTTAAATTTTTAAACATGTCCCTCAAAACAAAATGTGCAGTCGCGTGATCTAGAGTTATTAACCAGTGGCGAAATTCGGAATTTATCTGAGAAGTCAAACCAGCATCATTAACCATGTCAGCTTTTTGTGATCGCATATGGCGCTTCCTGAGTACTTGATTGAGTATGTGACTTTACTCCAGAATGATGCTAAACATAATTTCTGCTGTTAACATTCCTTTTTCTTAACTGATATGAAAACCACAGCAAATAATAAGATTTCAGTGGGTAGGACACAGCATACCCCGTTTACGTCAAAACACGTTGGTTTGTTTAAAATTTAAGTTAAAAATGGATCCACAGGTGGCTAGGGGACAGTTTACGTCACCACCTCGCCTTTATGAGCGAGATGCAACCCGCAGTGCACAAATTTGCTGCACTTTGAGGGGTTAGCAGCAACCGGGATAATTTGATTTCCATGTAAACAATATTTTGTTTATGTTAAGTGCTGTATTGTGTGTGTCCTGTGAAGTCCTGCATATTGAGCGTTCACATAAAAATTGGAATGATTCATTTGCATTGACGATATATGAAAATACATTGAGTGCTGCCTGAGTGGCTGTAAGACCGACTGCCAAATACAAGGAAAAAAAATGTTGTATCGCTTATAGAACATTACAAACAAAAGATTCAGGATGATTTCAATATGACATCAAATATAGTATGCGAATAGATATGTTGTGTCGGCTCTCGATGGAACAATTTTGTCATAGGGCAGTGATCAATATACAGGCCTACAGACAGCAGTTTGTAAACAGGTCAAATTTCACAAGTACTTTACTCCGCATAGTCACAATACAGTAATAAAGTGCAATAGCCAACTCATCATACACAGATTTCACAGTATGTTTACATGCTAGTGCAGTCACGTTCACTCAACATCGACTCTTCACTGAAGGCATCCGGCCGCCCAAGCACCGCTCTTGTATGGTGGACTTCGGTGGATGCGAAGTGTATGTGAGTTTGTCCCCTCCCTGGAGGTGGTTGCGGTGGCGCCACTTATACCTGATAGTGGCGCTCTCTCTCTACTATCCGTCGCGCGCTGCCGGGGTGCTCATGCGTGGATGATATGACTTGCTGACGAACACGTCAGGGTATTGTTTCATGTCAGTAAAAACTGTTTTTGCTGTGTGATGTGTCTGTTTGTGCAGAGAGGCGATGGTGCTGCTGAGGTGTCCCCTGGCGCTGCTGAGGCCGCGGGGCCTCGCCCCGTACTGCTCTCTGGCTCACAACGTGGTCAAGTCTCCCTACGGCTCCGTGGACATCCCCGAGGTGCCACTCCACGAGTACGTCTGGAGACACGTCGACCGCTACGCCGACAAGGACGCCATAGTGAGTACACCACGTTACTGCTTCTCGTGTCAGCTGAGGCAGTGAGGAGGTGCTGCAAAGTGGAATCCACTTGTCGCAGGAGTGCGTCATCAGCGGCCGGCGGTACTCGTACGGCGAGGCGCGCACCGCGGCTCGGTCGTTCGCCGCCGCACTCTCGAGGGCGGGGTTCGGACCCCGCGACAGGGCGCTGCTGGTGCTGCCCAACTGCGCAGAGTTCCCGCTGGTGCTGCTGGGCGCTAGTGAGGCGGGGCTCGCCGTCTCCACCACTAACCCGCTCTACACCGCAGGTACACACACAGATCCCCGTCCCGACCACACGGGTGCTATACATAAATCAGCTGCGTGCCTTCAAAAAGGCATTACCTACCTGAAATACCCTCGTCACCAATGAGCCGTAAAGACTTGCGAGTGGAGGCTTTCCCGGCGTATCGATACTAAAAAATCTTCTCGGGTTTCCAGCTGGATGGTGGTGTAAAAACATGACATTTCGACAGCTGTTTTTTTTTTTTTGTGTCGTTGCCTCAGCGGCTGTGTGTGTATAGCCTTCGGTGGCTCTGCTATGTGTTGTAGGGTTTGGGATATTTTGGGGACACATTTTATTTTGCACTTTTAGGGGAAAAACCAGGGCTATGCTCATCTAGGATGACCTTAATGGTGAAAAAAAACCTCTAATTTTTTGTGTTAATTTATTCTGGGTTATACACAATGCTAAGTGGTACCTTATGCTTGTGCCATGTTCTTGGCATTACCGTGCCCAGTTTGCCAGTCTTTCTGTGTTATGTCTTTTTGACTCTATTTTATCTAGAAATTTGGTGGTTTGGCTAAAGATTTCTGTGTTTATATTTTCGATGTTGGCTGCTCGGTGTAGATGGTCAATTGAGGTATATTGTGTTTCGTTTAGAATCATCCTGAGGCATCGGTTTTGTATTCTCTGGATGTTCGTAAGATTTTTTGGGCTTGCCATCCCCCATATTTGGCATCCATACAATAAGAACGGTTGAATAACAGCTTTGTATATTCTTAGTTTGGTGTTTAGTCCGAGGTCGTTGCTTCGGAGTACTGGGGCCAGGTTTTGTGCTACTGCTATTCCTTTTCTTTTTCTGTCCTCTGTATGTTCTTTAAATAGTAGTTTTTTGTCAATTGTTATTCCTAAGTATCTATGTTCGGTTACCCAATCTATGTTTCTTCCCATAATATTTAGCTGTCCTGGTAATATCGGTCTTTTCTTTGTGAAGTACATTGCCGCGCATTTATTTGCGTTGATTTTTATCTTATTTATGCGGCACCAGTTAGTGAATTCGTCTATTCCTCTCTGTAAGTGGGTTATATTTAAGTCATGTCTTTTTCCGGTAGTGTATATGGTTGTATCGTCTGCAAATTGAGCTTTCTTCACGTAAGGTGGTATAGGGGAGTTATTTACATAAACACTGAAACATGGTGGCGCGATGTTTGATCCCTGTGGAAGTCCCGCCGTTATCGTATACATTGAAGATCTTTCCCCGTCTACTGACACGTAGAATCTTCGGTCCTTCAGGTAGCTTCCAATTAGGTTTGTATAGCAATGTTTTATTTTTGTTGTTGTGTCCAGCTTGAATATCAGGTTTTTGTGCCATACTTTGTCATATGCTTTTTCAAGATCGAAGAAGACGGCTGCCGTGGATTTACTATAGTTGAAGTTCCTGCTGATGTCTTCCGTTATCCAAAGTGGCACCAGTCGGTGGCCGCAGCGGGCCACGTATAAAGCCAACGCTCTCGACCAATCAGACTGAGCGGGCCTTCCAGCTGAAGGTATAAAGGAGGTTCGATGGGGGCAGAGACAGTCAGCTGAGAACAACTACAAGATACCTGATGAAGATAGCAGAGTCACTTGTCGAAACGTCGTGTTTTTACACCACCATCCGGCTGGACACCCGAGAAGATTTTGTTGAACCGTATAAACATAAACAAAAAGGAGAATGAAAAATTAAAAAAATAAATTTAAAAGTTTCCAGGAGAACTGTCCTATTTAAAATTAATAAATCAGAATATGAAATTGTGTGAGTTTCGAATATTCCTCCTACTAACAAACTTTTTACTTTTAACATAAGGTTTACTTCAAACCAATAATCATTTTTTTTCTTTGGGTCTACATAAAGTTACCGACATGGCATCTGTTGCACAAAAATTACTTCCAGCGGAAAAGAGCCAAAATTTTATTCTCCTTCATCGCAATAACGAACAGAACGAAAATTGGAGAGATAGGTGACCTCAATTGGAAAACATAGCTTGGAGATGGGTGTGGAAAAACTAAAACCATATGCACTGATGAGCCAAAGCAATATGTCAACCTGCTTAAAAGCGGGTCGATACATCTTTAGAACGCAATACATCGGCGATTCGGCGTGGCAAGGATTCGACATGTCCGTCGTAGGTTTCTGGAGGTATCTAGCACCTGATGCTTACGCACAAGTCACGCAATTACGGGCCGGTGGTTTGTGGGTGCGGTGTCTGGGAACGAGCATCTCGGAAACGGTGAGACTGGTTGACTTTTCATGTGCTACTGTAGTGAGCATCTATGCAGAGTGGTTGAAGGATGGTGAAACCACGAGTAGGCGACGGTGGTCGCCGTTCACGCTTCATCACACAACATGGAGGTTGGAGGCTTGCCGACTCTGTAAAGCATGACACGCGGCGATCTGTGACAGATCTAACGACACAGTACAATGCTGGTGAAGGCACAACTTTTTGGAGCACACAAATCACTGCTGTATTGCGTTACAAAGGTGGATCAACACACGATTAAGGTGGTGGTCATATTGTTTTAGCTCTTTTGTGTAGGCATCAAGAAACACTGGTCATCAAGGAGGCGTAAATGGAAGAAAAGAAATAGGAATGTGTGGATTGATATTGGTACTTGGGATCTAGAGTAACCGCAAATGGAAATAAGGAGGAGAAGGCAAGAAATAATGGGCAATTTTTATCACCCAATTGAAGATATAATCTATAGGTACAAACATACTATAGGAGGTGAAACATATTGGTCTATAAAGTATATTACCAACCAATGCTGACATATGAATGTGAAATCTGGCAGTGGACAATGAAAGATTATAGGCGGTAGAAATGGTATCTGAGAGGCACAGAAAATATCACAAGAAAAAATAGAATCAGAAATGAAAACATCGGAGAATGCTTAAAGATTGACATGGTAAAAGAAACGCCAAAGAAGACAATAATCCAACGGCTGAGGAATGTCATGAGAGTGGAGGAGGAAAAAATGCAAAATTTAGTGCTATGGAAACAGATGAGAGGGAAAGAGACCTGTTGGTAGACCACGAATTAGATGGAAAGATCTAGACAAGGCAGTTGATAGGAGGCAAGTAGTGTAGGAGGTGTCTTCAAGACACAAAGTCAAATATGGAAGATGATGTGCTGGATCAACCACAGAAGCGAAAAGGTCATGTGATGATCTTGAGGATGATGACAACAACTTATAGAAAATTTATTCGTCACTCAGAGTACCATTAACCATATTACAGAATTCAACCCAAACTGGAGTTCACCAGTCTCCTAAAGGCTTGACTAACTTGGGAAAGTTGTTACCCGAAACTCGAGTTACCCTTAGTATGTCGCCATGGTCTCTGAAGGACTCTTGGAATCGGCTGCAACACCATTTTTTTCAATATATCATCTCTTCTCTGAAAAACAAGCCACTACAAGTTGAAGGAGCTGGCATCGAAGAACTATGAAGTACCTAAAAATCCTCTTGTCCTAATTCCTAGTGGAAGCTGAGATTAATATTTTAATACATCTTAGATCTTTATTTGTAAAATGCTCTCGGGTACCTAGCCGAATTAACGAGATGTTTCAGACGATATTTTGGAGAGCATGACTTATTTTTATTTACTACCTGTCGTCGTATTCTCTATGATGATACTCCCTTTTATGTTTTATTTTTATATTCTTCCTTTTTTGTATCATAGCTAGGATACACGATCGTCTTTAACTCATGAGTGAGTAAATCTTCTGCTTACTGCTTATTCGACTCTTTCTTCATACTTCAAATAAATAGTAAACTTAGATGACTTAATTCCTTTTTTATTATCATGTCATAATATCCTTAATTATCCGAATGTTTACAAGTTCTTTCATAGCAGCAACTTAAAGTTCAAAGCGAACACACCAAAGATTTTCACTAAGCTTGTCCGATCTTAGGGTAAACCCGGGATTGATGGCCATGATTTTTTTTAAAAGCCAGTTTCACAACCTAATCCACAAGAACAGCCTGAAACTTTCCATAAATTGCATTTTTAATCCATGAAAAACAAAAGTTGACTTCGTTTACAAAGATATACCAAATTTCAGACAAGCTAAAAATTCTTTTAAAAAATATGTAACACTTGGCCATCTCACCCGAGTGTCAGGGTTAGATGGCCAGACATGTAAGGGAGAGATGGCCATCGGACAAAACACTTTAAAATCAAAGAGATAATTATTTTTTTAACAAAATTAACACTTTAAACATGTTTTACTGACTCTCTTGATGTAAACAATATTTTATAAAGCTATTAATTGTAGTTAAATTATAACTTAAACAGAACCTCATTTGTAAAAAGCATTTTATAATTCTTAAATTTTTATTATGTCGTTGAAACATGCTAGTTTTATATAAAAAGTAATGAGAAATCACCTCAATTATTCAGTTACTTAAATTTAGAACTGATCCAAAATTTGTAAGAAGGAATGTTTACTTTGTAAGGTTCAATTTATTTCTTTAAAATTACATTACCACATCGATGGCACACATCAACATATGATGTGCAGGTTTCGTGTAGCCAACGCTTATACCTGACACTCTGAATTCAGTCACAGGTTTTATCTGTTTTTGAGTAGTCTTCCCCGCACCCAACGCACTCTTCCTCCTCTTCTTCAAAAAGTCCGTCAGTTGAGTCTTCCTTGAACCGAACTTTATTTGATAAGTCTGAACTGTCTTTAACCTTCTTTTTCACTGTTTTTTCTCATTAGGCCTAAGTTTAAATTTTAACTTTTTAATATTTTCTTTTGACTGATCCGTGTTAAATATACTTCCAGGTTTATTCAGGAAATAATTTTCTTCCATTAGAGTTGAAAGTAGGTTAAAATATTCCTTGACTTCATCACGATTCATTCCATGGACTTTGGCCAAAGATACGCCTTCAGATTTTCGCACAGTTAGATCTGGATGTCGACATAAGAACATTTGTAACCAATCGTAATCTGTTTTTCCTTTTTCTTTATTAAATCTATGTTTTAGACCAAACTGAACAGCAAAACCAGAGGCTAGTTTTCGTACACTGTCCCTCGTTATGGGAAACCCATTGGCCTGCATTCTTTTTTATGTGGTGGACCAATCGTAACTCATTATCTGTACCCAAACAACCCACTGGAATTATGGAGTCACAGTCAGTCTTTAATTTTCTCCCGAGAGTTTTCCTTGGAATATTAAACTCCACGGAAGCTTTTCTCACAGAATAACAATCATTGTTTACTTTATTAATATCATTTTTAAGATCTTCGTCTTCCCATGATCCTCTGTCAGAGCCGGCTTTTCGAATGTATTTATTTGGCATCTGTAAAAAAATAATAATACCGTCAAAATTTAATACATAACATGTTTATGGGATGGCCATCTATCCCGATACTGATGAGCGTCATCAAACATGGTGGACGAACACTCAATCATAACCTATGGCCCAATAAGCAATTAGACCTAAACAATTTTAAAACTAAATTTTGCGTAATTTCTCACTTCCTAAGTTATGTTTAAATCAAAAGATTGTGACATGCTGTATAATTTCAAGGTATATTAAAAACTAAAATCATGAAAATTACTTACTTTCAGTTGAAATAAAGAGTCATGCGGAAAAGCAACACACACTTACATTGCGACAGCTCTGTACATCGGATCGTGAAAGAATTACAGGCGTTGGCCATCTCTCCCGTATGGCCATCTAACCCGGATTTACCCTATATCTATCTTTTCATTTTTATAAAAGTTACCATAGCTACCAATGTCACAGAGTAATAACTATCTTTAGGTAGTCTGTTATCCCCCAAGCACATTCACTGTCATCATGCCAGAAGTGGAGACAGTGAATGTCTTCGCCGAATATCGTGTGATAACACTTCGTTAACTCGGCTAGTTACCAGAAGGTATTTTATAAATTCTCATCGCCAATAGAAACTTCGTTCTTTTGCGTCTTGGATCTGTTCGACGTTTCTCTTTCGAACTTTAGTTGTAAGCATTTCCTGGTACGTAACCCCGGAGGTATATCGGATCAGCTTTGTGAATGGATAAAGGATTTTCTAACTGGTCGGTCGCAGTATGTTGTCGTTGAAGGAGAAAGTTCTTCTAATCTAGATGTTACATCGGGTGTACCTCAAGGAAGTGTAATAGGACCACTTCTTTTCTTAATTTTTATAAACGATCTCGGAGACAAAGTGAAAAGTCTTTTTAAATTGTTTGCTGATGATGCGGTTATTTATAGGGAAGTAAGAACTTTGGCCGATTGCTTAGAAATTCAGCGCGATCTGGATGTTATTTTGGCTTGGTGCGCTGAGTGGCAACTTACTCTAAACTGTAAAAAGTGCAAGACAATGTGCATAACTAACAAAAAGAATCCGATTGTTCAGAAATACGAGTTAAACAATACAAAGGAGATAGCGTACAAATCTCTTGTGCGTCCACATTTGGATTATTGTTGTGCCATTTGGGACCCGTTTCGTAAGGGATTGATCGAAAGTATAGAGAAAGTACAGAGAAGAGCCGCTCGATTCGTGACCGCTTGCTACAGTCCTTATGAAAGCGTCACAGAACTGATTAGTAGATTAGGTTGGGAGTCTCTGGTAGATAGACGACACACGTTTCGTTTAAACTTATTGGAAAACATGCGTACTCCAACTTTCACTCATGAGTGTAGTGAAATACTTCTTCCACCAACCTATTTGAGTCGGAAGGACAGGAAAGGTAAAATTAGAGAAATAAGGTGCCGGACTGATTCTTATATGAATTCTTTTTTTCCTTGTACCATTAGGGATTGGAATGCACTGCAAAGAGATTAGCTTTGGTGCTGAGCACCCTCTGCCACCCACAATTTTGTGAATTGCAGAGTATATATGTAGATGTAGATGTAGATGTAGGTCACTGGTGGTGTTGGGTGTTGCAGAGGAGCTGAACCACCAGCTGAAGACGTGCCAGCCGCGCGTGGTGGTGACCACCCCCGGCTTACTGTCCGCCTCCGTGGACCGCGCCATCCAGCTGTCGGGCCGACCTGTCGACCTGGTGGTCACCGTGCCCGCCCCAGAGTTCGGAGCTACGGGCGACGGCGGGGGCGGCGCGGGGGGCGTGGCGGCGGACTTCCTGCAGCTGGTGGACAGGGCGCGGGGAGACTCGCCCCCTGAGCTGCGAGGGTGGTCGCCCAGCGACACGGCCCTCATGCCCTTCTCCAGCGGCACCACGGGGCTGCCCAAGGGCGTGTGCCTCACGCACCGCAACCTGGTCGCCTCCTTCGAGACGGCCAACCACCCCGCCCTCAAGGTCGTCGACTTCCCCTCCAGTGAGTACATGCCGATACACCTCCAGCAGTCGTCACCTTTATTGGTACATTGCCTAGAAAGTCCCCTCCCCATAGTTGACAGTTTCAATCAGGGGCGTAGCTACTATGGGGCTAGACGGTGCAGTGCACCGGGGCCCCTACGCTCAGGGGCCCCCCAAGCATACCTCTGGGGGCCCCAAAGCGCACCTCCGGGGGCCCCCAAGCGCAGTTCAGAGGCCCACGAGCCTTCATGGCAAACTGGGGACCTTTTTTTTTAGCTCTACAGCCGTCTAAGGGCCCCCCTGAGACAAAGGAACTCCCTCACTAAGGGCCCTCTCACTGCTCAGGGGGGCCTCTAAGCACAACTCAAGGGCCCCATCCTAAGCTCAGGGGGCCCTTACCAGCAACACAAAGCAAAAAGAAGGTCGCCCATCTGGCCTAAGGGCCCAAAATAAATTTTTTGCACCGGGGCCCTTGTTGACCTAGCTACGCCACTGGTTTCAATCATCTTCACCCAACACTTTATTAGTGTCTTCGGTGGCTTAATTTATATATATTGATTGATTAAAAAGTCCACCAAAAGGTTATGTTGAAGATTTTTTTATTTGCTCAAAACGAAATCAGCGATATTCACAAGATAAAATACAGAGATGCACTTCTGAGTAGTCGCAAAGATAATCTTTATAAAACTTCTGTGAACTCAATTTGAAAACTAATTACAATCTCTCTGTAAAACTGAATACTGACTCTGTCCAGCCGATCTGTTTATATAGTCTCTATCGAAATTACTAGAATTCTTCAAAGGCATCCGCCCGATATTTCTCGAACATTAACAATCACTCAAACAATCAAAACTATTAAAAACAATCGGAATTAATACAAAATTACTTAACAACATTACAAAATGATCAGAAATGGTAATTAGATAGACTTAAATACAAAATTATTTGCAGAAATCATCTCAAACTGTAGAAAATTGTCCTAAATTGTCCTGTAGACATAATAACTTGCATTAATACATGGAATTACAAACATTTAAGAAATTCTCTTGCACCATTCGGTTCTTAAACATATTAAATGGTCTTTAAATGATTTTCTTTCATAAAACAAAGTCTATATACACTGATTTACAAGAATTTACAAAACGAACATACCAGATCATATTCAAGCAAACTTCAGCTCACTAAAAATACTTCATACAGTACAATACTATTTAAAATTCAGGTATGAGGGCTGTTACAACTTGTTTAAATGCCATAAAATGATTCACAGCCAACCTGTTGCAATGTTCATTGAATTTATTGTTTACCGGTTTCGACTTGCCTTAATGGAGTCTTCTTCAGAACTTGTTAAAAAGTATTACATAAATCTAAATAAACTCTTCTCAATAAAATAGTACATTTTGTACTAAAGTCACACATTACAATATATCTTATAGCTATCCATCTGGCAGCCAACGTGTATCACAGTGCCAGCGTCACATCTAACCTGGGTGGGAGCTTACTATTTATGCACTATTTAGATTTATGTAATACTTTTTTAACAAGTTCTGAAGAAGACTCCCTTCGAAACCGGTAAACAATAAATTCAATGAATATTGCGACAGGTTGGCTGTGAATCATTTTACAATTGAAGAAATACCGTATGCTCAAGATTTTGGAATTTACTGTTTTTTGTTTTGTTTTTTTTGTGCACATTCGGCGATGTTTGGACGGGGGTAAATCTGTGAATTAAAGCCTTTCCGTCAACGACATACCACCTGTTGCGCATAGCCACCTGTTGTGCGTAGCCACATGTTGCTGGTATGATACACACAGTTTTTATCCGATTTGGATGGAACTTTGCAAATATATACTTTAAAAAAAATAGAAAAAAAATGTTTATGTCTGATTTAGAGAAACCTATTTTACTTTTGCATGGTGCGCTGAGTGTCAACTTACGCTAAATTGTAAAAACTGCAAGACAATGAGAATAACTAACAAAAAGAATCTGATTGTTCAGAAATACGAGTTAAACAATTCAGTTATTGATATGGTCGATTCTATGAGATGTTTGGGAGTAACAGTACAAAGGAACATGAAATGTTACTTACATATTAATACGTTGGTAGGTAGAGCTAATTCTAGGCTGCGATTTATTGGTCAAATCTTGGAATATTGCAATGAAGAAACAAAGGAGATAGCGTAAAAATCTCTTATGCGTCCACACATGGACTATTGTTGTGCCATTTGGGATCCGTTTTGTAAGGGGTTGATCGAAAGTATAGAGAAAGTATAGAGAAGAGCCGCTCGATTCGTGACCGCTTGCTACAGTCCTTATGAAAGCGTCACAGAACTGATTAGTAGACAGGGCTGGGAGTCTCTGGTAGATAGACGACGCACGTTTCGTATAAACTTAAGTGTACTCCCACTTTAACTTACGAGTGTATTGAAATACTTCTTTCACCAATCCATTTGAGCCGAAATGACAGGAAAGATAAGATTAGAGAAATAAGGTGCCGCACTGATTCTTATATGAATTCTTTTTTCCCTCGTACCATTAGGGATTGGAATTCACAACAAAGAGATTAGCTTTGGTGTTGAGCAGCCTCTGCCACCCACAATTTTGTGAATTGCAGAGTATATATGTAGATGTATCCTCCTTTGCCTCCCCACATTAATTTCTGTCAATGTTGTTAATACAAACTCACAGACTTTATCCGTTTTTGATAGTACTTAGTACACTTATATTTGAAAACAAGGCGGACTGGTAGCTCAGCGGTTAAGGCTCAAATCCCGGGGCGAGCAGGAATTTTTTGTGGTTGTATTTGCTTATACGAGCCTTGCTGGGACGTTCCGTGGTTCTGATTCCATGTTAAAATGTAAGCTCCTGACGAAAGGAATTAGGCTTACGGTCTCTGACATAATAGCTTGATACGTCTCATTCGGTAAGATTCGATCGAACTTACGGTTGTGGATTAAGTTAGATTTTTAATTTTTAATTGAATACTTCTTTATACGCATTAGGCGATTTTTGGATGGGTACAATCTTATGAGTTCGCGTCACCGACATGCTGATGTTAACAGTATATCTGTAGTGGTCTGGTGGTTCAGTGGTTAAGGTGTCTCACTGCGGAACGAAATGTCGCAGGTCTCAGTGGGGGTTTTCATACACCCTCAACACGACCTTCACCTCTGGCACAGCTTGCTATGTAATGTGCAGTACGCCAGAACACTTCCGTGGTTCGAATGCCCCATTAAACTGTAGGTCCCCTGTACCTGGTAGCACTACCGGGTTAGGTTAAGGTGGCTAAGATAGGGGCGGAAGTCGCAGCCAATAGAAACCTTGTCATTAGACCACACGGAATTATTGAAGTGAAAAGTTCTTAGGTGCATTAGGCGATTTTTGGATGGTGGTAAATCTTTGAGCCCGTGACTTCGCGTCACCGACATGGTATGAACTGTTGCGCGTTGGACGATTTTTGGATGGGTGAAACCTGTAGTTCGCGTAACCAACACGCTGTAATACCAACATATCTGTAGCTATAAGCATTACCTGTTGCGTGTATGACATTCATAGTTTTATATTTTCACTTCTGTCCGCAGTCTACAATGTCTGCCAATTGTTTTTTTTTTTTTTTTTTTTTTGCTACAAATATAAAAACTGTCCAAAGAGAATGTTACACGTTTTAGGACCGCTAGTCCCGGTTTCAGTGATATGTCATTCTGAATGTCAAGATGACCTTCATTGAATTTTTTTCGAGGTTACTCGCTGTGTTCAAAATGAGATTTGGAGGTGGCTCCACAAGTTGTAAATACCCTCAGCCCTCGCGAAGACAACATGCGCCTTCAGCCTATTTATAGGAACCCGTACACACCTCCACCCCTTTTGTTTACCAGCCCTATTGTTCTTACTCTACATCCAGAGGACTGATTTATAATCCCGTGTTTATTCTATGAGATTCAGATTTATAGGTTTCCGAACTGATATTTGTTTACAATAAAAAAAATTGTAACATCACCAGCTGAATTACTACCGCTGTAGTTCTATTTTATAAGTTGGCAAAAAATCTCAATGAGGGAACTGTAAATTTGATATGAATCAGATGGTCAAAGGTAGTGGTTTACAGACAGGCGTTTTTGAAATCTGTTGGATCACTTTTTTTCTAAATCCTACAAGTTCGGTTACGCCATTGTCATCCCAACACGCTTTCACTTTATTAAATAATGCTTCTGAAAGTGACTATCGGAACCACTAACGTCATTTCACTCAAGTTCCAGCAAACTATCTTTTCGAGTTACATTGTATTAATTCTGTACTTGTTTTAGAGGATTCCCATAATAACGCGTGCGTAGTGAACATCAAACATCGTTTTTCACAATATCATCCATGTATACTTTTTTTTTTTTTTATGGCATTCGGCTACTGAGGCCACACAGCCTGCTCAATGTGATTCTGATTCTTTCAATGTATTAGTTTCTCCAGTGTACATATTTTCAAGTGTAATCACAAGGACACTACAATACGAACACGACATTCACACACACAACACTTAAACACCCATTCCCTCGGCCGGACTCGAACCGGCGACCATCGGTGCGTGGAGCTAGTACTCTAGCCCCTTCGCTACCGAGGCCGGCCAGTGTATACTTAATGTATCATAGATTGGGTGTAAGAACCTAGTTCGGCTCCCGGTATGACTGACCTAGTTTTTAACTTAAGATTATTTTAGTGCTCCAAATGCAAGTAGTATTTATAATGATTACCACTTTTCATACGCCTGACAATACGAATGTCCTACTTTGTAATATGGCTCTCGCTGCCAATACTATCGTAAAGTTCAAGCCAATCGCTTTTTGTACCACCTGTAACGTCTTGTTTGTGACGTTATTAAAATTAGAATAAAATAATGAGATGCATTCATTAAAAGTTAATTTGCAAAATTAATCCCGGGTAGGCGCCAAGAATGGAAGTGTTCTCTATCCGAGAGAAGCGACATTCCAATTCTGAAATACTTTTAATCAAAGCAATTGTAATTTTAAAATACCATTAAGAAAACACAAATCTTCATCTATTCAAATGATATACTGATTGATTGGAAAGGAAGTTATTGAAAGCAGGGTTTACAACACCAATTATTTTCTTTGAATATAAAATTGATTGGTTTATTGAACAGAACTGAACACTAAAAGGTTCTTTTGAACAATTTAGAGCATGATTCTCATCTCAGAGCGTTGCCTAGGGTTGAATGACGCAAGAGTGTCTATACATCGCCGGCGTTCTTTACCGTGGCAGATGACGTGCAGATAAAACAGAGTCTCGTAGACCCTGTTGATCAGCTGGGCGCAAGGTCACTTGGCGAGTTGGCTCCCCGCAGGTAGTGACCTCTCCGGCAATCTCCCGTGGTGCGCCGGTGCGGATTGTTTGCTGGCCAGAAACAGAATGTCTTCTTTTCCACTTGTTCGCTCCGTTGAAAACTTGCAGGCTCCCGAGTTTTAGCAAACGCGGGAAATTTCATCGAGTCACAGCGTTTGGCGGGTCTTCCACGATCTCCATTGGCGCTCCTCATGCAACATAAAAAACTTATGGTTTCTAAAAGTTCGTAACATAGTTTGATTCGCTGGTTCCCAACAGAGGTGTTCCGCAACCTGATTTTTTCTCCGAAGCATCGTTTCTCTAGTCTCAACTTTCTGCTGTACCAGGAAATCCTCATTTCGGCACAGTTCCTATACTGTCCTTTGAATTTCATTGAATGCGTAAAGCTTTTAACTTTACGGCCTGCCCTAAATCGTTCGGTCTTTCAGCGCAGGTATGAGTCACCTGGCTCTCGCTGATGCCAAAGAAACGTGGAATTCACACGCATAAACTTACCGTCACCAAGGGACATTACACACCTTATCAGTTTTTCTGTTCCACAGTATCCCATTTTCCATGGACGTTTATATAGATGCCTAATTCTCAGATCATGGTTTGACGAGTCGCGATCCCCTTATATTTGATTCCTTTTTTTTCCCCCAGAGGATCACCAGGACGTGCTACCGCTCGTGATCCCGATGTTCCACCTGCTTGGACTGAGCTACGTGATGTTGCACAAGATGTCTCTCGGAGCCAAGATCGTCTCGATGCCCAAGTTTGAGCCAGCTCTCTTCCTGGAGTCTCTACAGAAGCACAGGGTGAGACTAACGTATCATTTATTCTTCTGATAGTCTGTATGTGGGAATGAACACCCACTTGTCTTGAAAAGGATGGAAAAATGCAATTATCCTTCATACCCGTACATAATTAGATCAAATGGAGAAATGAAATCATTGCGCGGAAGAACAGACTTTGCTCTGACTGGAGGTTGAAAGGGTAGACGAGCGGGGTTCGTTTGTGATGGAGAGTACGTGATGATGTAGGCCGTACAACATCTTAACTTCGGCGTCATCGCTAGCAGTAGTTCGGTAATAACCTTCCAAACTCTTCCTACGTTCGGTTTTCGTGAAATAGTTCAGATATTAACATTAAGAAGAGTAATGAAAATGGCGTAATAGTTTTTGTGAACTCCAGTATACGAATATGCTTAGTGAAGCCGCAGTTGTTTCTAGAATCTGAATTTGGTAACTGAGAAAATACTGAAGGGTAAGGTGACAAGGTTGTCTATAGTTACTAAAATGATGCATCGTTTGTCTCTCTATTGAAACCGTTGCAATTACACTGTCTGCAAATTTCACACATACCTATATGTTAACTAACAGCCAGTCCAGCACAATACAGAGCAGTAATAAATAGACGCAACTCTTAATGTCGGTTTAAACGAAAAATACATTGCACAGAGATCTACATATACATCTACATATATCCTCTGCAAGTCACAAAATTGTGGGTGGCAGAGAGTGCTCAGCACCAAAGCTAATCTCTTTCCTGTGCATTCCAATCCATAATGGTACGAGGGAAAAAAGAATTCTTTTAAGATTCAGTGCGGCACCTTATTTCTCTAATCTTATCTTTCCTGTCCTTCCGATTCAACTAGGTTGGTGGAAGAAGTATTTCACTACACTCTTAAGTGAAAGTGGGAGTACGCATGTTTACCAATAAGTTTAAACGAAACGTGCGTCGTCTATCTACCAGAGACTCCCAGCCTAGTCTACTAATCAGTTCTGTGACGCTTTCATAACGACTGTAGCAAGCGGTCACGAATCGAGCGGCTCTTCTCTGTACTTTCTCTATACTTTCGATCAACCCCTTACGAAACGGATCCCAAATGGCACAACAATAGTCCAAATGTGGACGCACAAGAGATTTGTACGCTATCTCCTTTGTTTGTTCATTACAATTTTTCAAGATTCGACCTATGAATCGCAGCCTAGAATTTGCTCTACCTACTAACGAATTAATGTGTATGTCCCATTTCATATTCCTTTGTACTTTTACTCCCAAATATTTCATAGAATCGACCATATCAATAACTGTATTGTTTAACTCGTATTTCTGAACAATTGGATTCTTTTTGTTAGTTATGCTCATTGACTTGTACTTTTTACAATTTAGAGTAAGTTGCCACTCAGCGCACCAAGGCAAAATAACATCCAGATCGCGCTGAATTTCTAAGCAATCGGCCAAATTTCTTACTTCTCTATAAATAACCGCATCATCAGCAAACAATCTAAAAAGGCTTTTCAATTTGTCTCCGAGATCGTTTATAAAAATTAAGAAAAGAAGTGGTCGTATTACACTTCCTTGAGGTACACCCGATGTAACATCTAGATTAGAAGAACTTTCTGCTTCAACGACAACATACTGCGACCGACCAGTTAGAAAATCCTTTACCCATACTCAAAGCTGATCCGATGACGGGGATGAGTTTTGTACGATCGAAGGTCATCATTTGTTCTGGGTGATATACGAACTCGACCTCTATTTGACCCTTAGAGTTCGCTCTGGGATATTTCTTAGATTTCTGTTGAGTTTGAAGGGACTTATCTCGTTGTGAATACGTTGTTCTTGTTGTTTCAGGCTACGGCGTTGTACGTGGTGCCGCCTATCCTGCTGTTCCTGGGCAACCACCCTCAGGTCAAGAGACACCACCTGGAGACGCTCAAGGTGGTTCACTCTGCGGCGGCTCCTATTGGCCAGAAGGACGCCGAGCGGGTGCTGGAGAGGGGGCCCCCCCAACCTGCAGATCAACCAGGGTCAGTAACACACCGTGATAACAGTAGCTGGTATCTGTTCAACCAAGCTGTCTCGCTTTGGATTGTATCCCTGCCACCTTTCTTGGAATTGTCACTGAACAGAATAGACATGGCGACAACACTTCTCGGCCCTTCTCTTTGATATTATTTGCGCTCGGAATTTAATTTAAATTGCAATGGAGCCCACGCTCCGGCGGCAATTTCCCTACACACCCATCTTCCCGTTTTCCCGAAACCTCAGACATTTGCCATATACAAAATTCAACTTAAAAACGTTTTTGGTAAATTATTCATCATTTCTCCTGGTAAATTATTCAAATCCCTGACACCCTTACCTTAAAAAGGGAATCTTCCTACACCCTTGTGCCTGAAATCGAGTGCCGACTTTCTTTTACCTTCCATGCACTAATTTTCATTCTTACACAAATATCTTTCCACGCCTCATCACCAATATACACCTTTCACACTCCAATGACCCTCTTCACCCTCCTCCTGTCTTCTAATGAGTCTCATTCCAGCTCCTTTATCATATCTGTTACTGATTGAATTCTGCCGTAATTTTCAGAAACAAATCTAGCAGCCCTTCTTTGCACCCTCTCTAATTCCTGTATTTGATACGCAAAATGTGGGTCCCATACTACACAACCATATTCAAGCAATGGTCTGACCAAAGTTTTGTAACCCAATTCCTTTACTTCTCTAGTACTTCCCCTCATCACTCTCTCCAACAAGTGCAGAATTTTGAAACCTTTTCCTACCACCTGTCCAACATCCGACATCTAACCACCATAGAACACGATACGAGACACGATACCACTATCACTCACAAACACCATTGGTCTATGCTATGTAGTTGTGGCAGCATAGTTACGTATACGGAGACACATGTCTTTGGTCGAAATAGAAAAATGCCCTGCATCGACCACTTTTAACCACCGTATCTCCCACATCCCCACAGCTATCGACATTCGGCCAACGTTGTGCACGACAGGAAACTCCATGCTACTTCCACACACAAAGAACAGTGATCTGTGCTAGGTAGTGGTGGCTGTAAAGTGAAATATATGAAAACACACGTCTATTTATATATATATAAGATTACTTAGAAATCAGGTTAATTACAGCTTCTGATCGAAATTGCTTTGCAAGTGTGGTGTTCTGCTTACAAATTCCCGGTCTAGCGATCGTATTGTTTCGTCGCATTGTTATGCTGGAACCACGTTTCTGTAATGGCGTCAATGCGGGCAAAGTGGCCAAGCTGGAAGAGGCCGCTTTGTTTGGATCTTTCCGATTATTAAAGTGCCCGATATAAAAACTCTTAATAGAAGAAGCTTTGTTACGATTTGAAGCTGAATTGTCTACATTAATAATAATAATGAAATATATTAAATATTTGTATATATATTCTTTTTTGTGACCCCAAAAGACATTGTTGCATCGCCTCTTGCAGTAAAAGTAGAAAACGCAAAAGCCTAGGCTGCAAAAGACATTCTTCGCGGGTTTTAATATAAAAATAAACTTGAAGCAGCAAAAGCTAACAAAACTAAAAAGGTATACAATGCTAAAGAAATGCAGAAAAGTGTAACCTAAGAAGACACAAGTTGCTGCTACTGAAGCGAAAGATTTCAGCTTCAATATCACAGGAACGGTGAATCCAGAGGTGTTACTTTTTGGCTCATAAAATCTGTGATGAAGTGGAAAAAAGAAACTTTTCTTTAGTTTGCGAAAATTGTAATAAATTTTAATTTACCTTTTTGCTGTTATAGTTTGTATGTATTGAATTTATGTAAGCTTTCTTTGAAAACAAAATAGACTGTTTTGAAAATTTAGAGCGTTTTTAATCCGTCATTTCTGATTTTGATTGTAAGTGCCTACCTAAGTTCTTTTTGAAAAATTAATTATTTTAGGTACTAAACTTAATGCAAAGGTAACTAAAAAACATACGATAGTTGAATTTTGTAACCCCTAATTTTGATGCCTTTTGGTTAACTTAAAATATCATCCAATACCTTTGCCCGGCCGTCCCCAACGTCAAATTTATTATAAATTTGCCCTTCATTTCTTCTGCATCGCTCAGTTATCTATGTATGGGATGGTAATTGAAAAGTAGCGTAAAGTAAGGCTGGAAGCAGTACAGCGAGTCAGCCCGGATTAGACATCACACCGCGTACAAAACTCTCGGTTGAGTCTATTAAAAACTTTTAGAGGCTCAATAGAGACTTTTGAACGTGGTGTAACGTTACACAACCGTTTACAACGTCATCAAGCGGTCAATGCTCCGAGAGAGACTCAGTTGTACTATACTACTGAGTCTATCTGTACCTGTGTCAAGGGTTTTCCAAAGTTTCAAACATTTGATATAGCTTAATGTTGGCAGTATATCTTACTATTCTACGCGGCCGGGTGACGGGATAAGAAACGTGATATGTTCTGCTGGTCAGTTTCCCTGCTGAGGCAGTCGTGCTCTTGCTGTGGCAGGGTACGGCATGACGGAGACGGGGCCTCTGCCAATCAACGTGGAGCGCATCAACAAGAAGGTGACCAGTGTGGGCCGTCCAGTACCAGACACCATGGCCAAGGTGGTGGACGTCGAGTCGGGACACACGCTGGGACCCAACCAGCCGGGAGAGCTCTGGCTCAAGGGACCTCAGGTAAGTCAGAAACTCATCACTACTTAGTGATCACTAAATGACGAACATGAACCGTCATGTACCTCACACCATGGCCAAGGTGGTGGACGTCGAGTCGGGACTCACGCTGGGACCCAACCAGCCGGGAGAGCTCTGGCTCAAGGGACCTCAGGTAAGTCAGAAACTCATCACTACTTAGTGATCACTAAATGACGAACATGAACCGTCATGTACCTCACACCATGGCCAAGGTGGTGGACGTCGAGTCGGGACTCACGCTGGGACCCAACCAGCCGGGAGAGCTCTGGCTCAAGGGACCTCAGGTAAGACGGAAACTCATCAGTACCTTAGTGATCACTAAGTGACGAACATGAACCGTCATGTACCTCACACCATGGCCAAGGTGGTGGACGTCGAGTCGGGACTCACGCTGGGACCCAACCAGCCGGGAGAGCTCTGGCTCAAGGGACCTCAGGTAAGTCAGAACTCATCACTACCTTAGTGATCACTAAATGACGAACTTGGACCGTCATGTACCTCACACCATGACCAAGGTGGTGGACGTCGAGTCAGGACTCACACTGGGACCCAACCAGCCGGGAGAGCTCTGGCTCAAGGGACCTCAGGTAAGCCAGAACTCATCACTACCTTAGTGATCACTAAATGACGAACTTGGACCGTCATGTACCTCACACCATGACCAAGGTGGTGGACGTCGAGTCGGGACTCACACTGGGACCCAACCAGCCGGGAGAGCTCTGGCTCAAGGGACCTCAGGTAAGTCAGAACTCATCACTACCTTAGTGATCACTAAATGACGAACTTGGACCGTCATGTACCTCACACCATGACCAAGGTGGTGGACGTCGAGTCAGGACTCACACTGGGACCCAACCAGCCGGGAGAGCTCTGGCTCAAGGGACCTCAGGTAAGTCAGAACTCATCACTACCTTAGTGATCACTAAATGACGAACTTGGACCGTCATGTACCTCACACCATGACCAAGGTGGTGGACGTCGAGTCAGGACTCACACTGGGATCCAACCAGCCGGGAGAACTCTGGCTCAAGGGACCTCAGGTAAGTCAGAACTCATCACTACCTTAGTGATCACTAAATGACGAACTTGGACCGTCATGTACCTCACACCATGACCAAGGTGGTGGACGTCGAGTCAGGACTCACACTGGGACCCAACCAGCCGGGAGAGCTCTGGCTCAAGGGACCTCAGGTAAGCCAGAACTCATCACTACCTTAGTGATCACTAAATGACGAACTTGGACCGTCATGTACCTCACACCATGACCAAGGTGGTGGACGTCGAGTCGGGACTCACACTGGGACCCAACCAGCCGGGAGAGCTCTGGCTCAAGGGACCTCAGGTAAGTCAGAACTCATCACTACCTTAGTGATCACTAAATGACGAACTTGGACCGTCATGTACCTCACACCATGACCAAGGTGGTGGACGTCGAGTCAGGACTCACACTGGGACCCAACCAGCCGGGAGAGCTCTGGCTCAAGGGACCTCAGGTAAGTCAGAACTCATCACTACCTTAGTGATCACTAAATGACGAACTTGGACAGTCATGTACCTCACACCATGACCAAGGTGGTGGACATCGAGTCAGGACTCACACTGGGATGCAACCAGCCGGGAGAGCTCTGGCTCAAGGGACCTCAGGTAAGTCAGAACTCATCACTACCTTAGTGATCACTAAATGACGAACTTCTACCGTCATGTACCTCACACCATGACCAAGGTGGTGGACGTCGAGTCAGGACTCACACTGGGACCCAACCAGCCGGGAGAGCTCTGGCTCAAGGGACCTCAGGTAAGCCAGAACTCATCACTACCTTAGTGATCACTAAATGACGAACTTGGACCGTCATGTACCTCACACCATGACCAAGGTGGTGGACGTCGAGTCGGGACTCACACTGGGACCCAACCAGCCGGGAGAGCTCTGGCTCAAGGGACCTCAGGTAAGTCAGAACTCATCACTACCTTAGTGATCACTAAATGACGAACTTGGACCGTCATGTACCTCACACCATGACCAAGGTGGTGGACGTCGAGTCAGGACTCACGCTGGGACCCAACCAGCCGGAAGAGCTCTGGCTCAAGGGACCTCAGGTAAGACGGAAACTCATCAGTACTTAGTGATCACTAAATGACGAACATGAACCGTCATGTACCTCACACGATGGCCAAGGTGGTGGACGTCGAGTCGGGACTCACGCTGGGACCCAACCACCCGGGAGAGCTCTGGCTCAAGGGACCTCAGGTAAGTCAGAACTCATCACTACCTTAGTGATCACTAAATGACGAACTTGGACAGTCATGTACCTCACACCATGACCAAGGTGGTGGACATCGAGTCAGGACTCACACTGGGATCCAACCAGCCGGGAGAGCTCTGGCTCAAGGGACCTCAGGTAAGTCAGAACTCATCACTACCTTAGTGATCACTAAATGACGAACTTGGACCGCCATGTACCTCACACCATGACCAAGGTGGTGGACGTCGAGTCAGGACTCACACTGGGATCCAACCAGCCGGGAGAGCTCTGGCTCAAGGGACCTCAGGTAAGTCAGAACTCATCACTACCTTAGTGATCACTAAATGACGAACTTGGACCGTCATGTACCTCACACCATGACCAAGGTGGTGGACGTCGAGTCAGGACTCACGCTGGGACCCAACCAGCCGGAAGAGCTCTGGCTCAAGGGACCTCAGGTAAGACGGAAACTCATCAGTACTTAGTGATCACTAAATGACGAACATGAACCGTCATGTACCTCACACGATGGCCAAGGTGGTGGACGTCGAGTCGGGACTCACGCTGGGACCCAACCACCCGGGAGAGCTCTGGCTCAAGGGACCTCAGGTAAGTCAGAACTCATCACTACCTTAGTGATCACTAAATGACGAACATGAACCGTCATGTACCTCACACCATGGCCAAGGTGGTGGACGTCGAGTCAGGACTCACACTGGGACCCAACCAGCCGGGAGAGCTCTGGCTCAAGGGACCTCAGGTAAGTCAGAACTCATCACTACCTTAGTGATCACTAAATGACGAACATGAACCGTCATGTACCTCACACCATGGCCAAGGTGGTGGACGTCGAGTCGGGACTCACGCTGGGACCCAACCAGCCGGGAGAGCTCTGGCTCAAGGGACCTCAGGTAAGTCAGAACTCATCACTACCTTAGTGATCACTAAATGACGAACATGAACCGTCATGTACCTCACACCATGGCCAAGGTGGTGGACGTCGAGTCCGGACTCACGCTGGGACCCAACCAGCCCGGAGAGCTCTGGCTCAAGGGACCTCAGGTAAGACGGAAACCCGTCAGTACTTAGTGATCACTAAATGATGAACATGACCCGTCATGTACCTCACACCATGGCCAAGGTGGTGGACGTCGAGTCCGGACTCACGCTGGGACCCAACCAGCCGGGAGAGCTCTGGCTCAAGGGACCTCAGGTAAGACGGAAACCCGTCAGTACTTTGTGATCACTAAATGACGAACATGAACCGTCATGTACCTCACACCATGGCCAAGGTGGTGGACGTTGAGTCGGGACTCACGCTGGGACCCAACCAGCCGGGAGAGCTCTGGCTCAAGGGACCTCAGGTAAGACGGAAACTCATCAGTACTTAGTGATCACTAAATGACGAACATGAACCGTCATGTACCTCACACCATGGCCAAGGTGGTGGACGTCGAGTCGGGACTCACGCTGGGACCCAACCAGCCCGGAGAGCTCTGGCTCAAGGGACCTCAGGTAAGACGGAAACCCGTCAGTACTTAGTGATCACTAAATGATGAACATGACCCGTCATGTACCTCACACCATGGCCAAGGTGGTGGACGTCGAGTCCGGACTCACGCTGGGACCCAACCAGCCGGGAGAGCTCTGGCTCAAGGGACCTCAGGTAAGACGGAAACCCGTCAGTACTTTGTGATCACTAAATGACGAACATGAACCGTCATGTACCTCACACCATGGCCAAGGTGGTGGACGTCGAGTCGGGACTCACGCTGGGACCCAACCAGCCGGGAGAGCTCTGGCTCAAGGGACCTCAGGTAAGACGGAACTCATCAGTACTTAGTGATCACTAAATGACGAACATGAACCGTCATGTACCTCACACCATGGCCAAGGTGGTGGACGTCGAGTCGGGACTCACGCTGGGACCCAACCAGCCGGGAGAGCTCTGGCTCAAGGGACCTCAGGTAAGACGGAAACTCATCAGTACCTTAGTGATCACTAAATGACGAACCGTCATGTATCTTATATGAAGACCAGGGCGGTATGTGTGTTGTCGGGACTCATGCTAGAAACGAACCAACCACGAGAACTCTGATTCAAGGAACCTCAAGAAAAAGTAAAATCATCAGTTCATAAGGAGACGTCCTTTAAATACGTGAAGTTTTTATTCTTAACTTTGGACTCCCTCCACCTTGGGGAGATTTGGTAAAATGTGATGGGTTCCTCCATACCTTTAGTGCGATTAACTCATACTTTTAACTTATAAATAATTAAATTTATTTGATATGTTGATGTATTTTGCTTCATGCCACTAAATACCTAAGCGTTAATGCGGAGGTCCTCTATGCAACACATTTTTTCTGTGTGAAATAAGAAGAGAAAAATGATATAAAAGGTCGACGCGAGCTTTTTATTGACCCCTTCTCCCTTTAAATGAGGTTTGGTGAGATTTTTCCGAACCACCGTTCCCTATTTTACGTCACGTAATTAATGGATCTCCCTAAGTAATCACGACACAACTATTATGATATGTCGTGCACCACACGTGATGGTAGTGAAAGTCGAGTTGGGTCTCACACAAGTACTCAACCAAACGAAAGAGTTCAGCTTCAAGCCGAAATTACGTCAGTATTAACTAACTGTGAAGTGACAGGTTTGATCACTCCTAAAACCGAAGAGTGGTGAATCTGAAATCACTGCAGCTGGAAAGGACACCAAGTAACAGGAAAGTTGTACTTCACTGAAAATAACTCTAGTGAGGAGTTGTGTAAACTGTGTAGGATTATAATTAAACTTTACCTATTTAACACGTTATAACACGGAAACTAATTACCAAACGACTACCAAACATGGTAGCATTAATTTCCAGAATATGATGTGCATGATTTACACCGTCCACTTCCAACTATGGCCAACCGATCGTGAAGTTCTTCGCCGAAACACATTTGGAAACAATCGAATTATCAGCGGATCGTTTAGCCGGCACGATCACCTGACCTCACTCCCTGTGATTTCTGGTTGTGGGGCTACCTGAATGACAGGGTTTACCAGGGGAACATTCACATATGTGCTGATCTGAAGCGCAGCATATCAACAGAGGTAGCCAGCGTACCTACGGACATGCTTCCTGCGCTTACAGACTCTTCTGGACACTAATGGGCGCTATATTGAGGCCCTTTTGTAGCAGTACCGGTATGATGCACTGTAGTAGCACATTAAAAGTGTTTCAACTGAATTAATTATGCTTTATTTCTCTTTCCCATATCCTTGACATTAATGCTACCAAGTTTGTTGCTCGTACGGTAATTATTTTCCGTGTTAAATAGGGAAAGTTTAACTATAACCACCCGATATATATGGTGCATTGAAACGCTGTCTGGATGGTTAAAGCGAATAGTACTGCGTCTTGATGACTCTACTTCAACTTCCCAGGTAAGCACTGGGCGAAGCGGCACAGACAAGAAATTCGTTCAAAATCATTATGAGCGACTGTTGGGAGTTTTCCTGTACAACGCTGACCATGTCGACGTTTAACTTCCAGACCTCAATTAATATTAGTGCCCACTTTCTTCCCCTTCATTACGTAATACACGGATAAGGGTGTCCACTTGACCATGTTCCACTCAAATGCATACCAGCAATTACAGATGGAGGACAAAATAATACGAACACCTGTGAAAAAGTATGACGTATTTCGTACCTGCAGTACAGCCGCGCCACCTGCAACACAAGTCTGCCACCTAGTGAGCGTGACTAGGAAGGTATCAGTCTCCCAACAGCAGTCACCTGCGTTGCATGCGTCTATCGAACTGTCTGTGATAAGTTGAAATGTCAGACCTGTCAGAATTCCAGGGAGGAATGATTGTCGGAGCGCGTTTAAGTGGAGCATCGGTTACGGAAACATCAAACCTTTTGGGGTTTGCAAGGAGTACGGTATCAGCCGTTATGACAGCGTACACGAAAGAGGGTAAGACGGCGTCTTCAAAGCACAACAGTGGCCGAAAGTCAAAGCTTACTGATGGGGATAGACGGGTCTTGAAGCACATAGTAGCCCTACAGCACAAGCAATCGTTATTCTGCATGGTAGAATCAAATCCAATCTCTATCTAAGCATTCTAGAGGATCATGTCCATCCTTTTGTCCAGACTGTATTCCCTGGAGAGCGACCGCTTTTTCAAGACGACAACGCCCCTATCCACACTGCTAGGTGTTCGAAGAGCATGACGATGAAGTTGAACATCTTGGCCCCCTCAGTCTCCGGACTTGAATATTACTGAACATTTATGGGAATATTTGGAGTCCAAACTTCCTCCTGGGACACCAGCTTTTCGGAATTAGAGACTGTTCTGCAGGAGGAATGGCTTAATGTACCTTTAAACATTGTCCATGACCTTTAGGCATCTATCTCACGTCGCATTAAATCTGTACTTCAGTCTAAGGGTGGTCCAACCCCCTATTAATAAAGATTTTCCATTATTTCACAGGTGTTCGTATAATTTTGTCCTCGCCCTGTAAGACCCTTAGTGAACTGTACTTTCCGAAGCAGGCATTCACTGCTACCTACATCCGAACTTAAGTCCAGAAATCTATATTTCGTCGTAACACAGTTTCCCACCAGGCGAATTTGCTGGATGATTCCCACGTAAGTGTCCTGATCCCTTTGCTTCTTCTTGCTTATCAGCAATTAGCTTGCGTAACTAATCAATACGTTGTGGAGAATCCATTAAAATCGAATGTACCATAATTTAAGCAAATTTTGCATTTGAAACGAAAGGAACTTTACAAATCATTTTATTGCTGTTTGTCACCTTCCTATGTCATCACAGTGAGTTATTGGTCCCATTCTTCTTCAGTTCCCGCCCCTTTCTACAGATTGCAGTACGGCTCTCCATGCGGTTGATTTATGTTCTCGTTGTGTGTGTTTCGTAGATAATGAAGGGCTACTACAACAACCCTCAGGCTACAGCAGAAACCATAGACTCCGAAGGCTGGCTACACACCGGCGACATTGCGTACTATGATCAGGATCTGGACTTCTACATCATCGACCGAATCAAGGAGCTCATCAAGGTCAAAGGATTCCAGGTAAACAACTAGTTATTATTAATTATTGATTCAAGCCCACTATGGAGCCCTTATGACTGTCTTGCTTAGAAGCTCGCTTTTGTTTCCAGTACCTACTGACCCCAGATAGTAATTTTGCCTTTCTCTCCTGCGAGATTTAGTGACTTTTGGTGGAGGGAATCAGGAGCTAACCACATTACAAAATTTGAAGTGATCTGCAATATCAGTATCGACAATCCCGGTAAAAACCATGTTTTTTTGTACGTTACTGAGCCACGTTCTTCCTGTCATAAAGCATTTGATAAGTGAGAGGATCGTGGTGAGCCTGTTGTCCACTCCCAGGTGGTGCCCATAAAACTTCAACCTCCCACGTTAGTTTCTAACAGGTCTGACACTATACCCACATGAATCTCTCACTTTGAGCGCCGTGTCTCGTTGCGTCTGCGAGAGTATGTGACGTCAGGTGACATTGGGATCCTCTGCAAGACGGTTCCTAGGTTCCAGTATCAGCGCATTCACCGGAGTAAAAATAGTTATCTTCGTGTTTCCACTGCCGAAGGCAAAATTACTGTGCAGTCACGAAATTTGTGGCGGATCACTGAAAAGAAGCTTTTCGGGCTTCTAGCCGCGTCAACAGTTTATGTTGAGGGGAGGCCTGACAATGCAAGCAGTGCTAGCTTCTGAAACGTTGTCAGACAGTGAGATTTTGACGCGACTTGAAGCACTTAAACGTTTATCTCAAAATTACTGAATCTCATTAGCGCGTTAACTTTCTTAGATTTGCAGTGTTTCTTAGGGATGAGTCTGAAACACGTTCACATAAGTAGTATTTTCCTGCTGCTTCCAATGCGCAGACGTTGGTGCAATAGTAATGAATGCAATTTGCTTAGTTTCTCTTTTAGCAGCAAAACATAAATGTTTGTAATGAAGTACCTTTATAATCTTTACTGTAAACTAACATCCACAATTTCGTTTCGCTTATTGAAGTGTTAATCTTTGACGTGGGGTTTTTATTAACGTTCTCTGCATATTATACACGTACTATTTTTCAGAAAACTGGTGAAATTAATTATCAAAGTTACGTAGTCAAAAAACAATATTATACATAGTTCAAACGGTTGTGTGTTTATCTGTTCGTGGTGTGATCTTTGGTGGATATTTTCATTTGAGACGGAATGTGATCAGTTATCGGAGGAAACGAATTTCATTTCTTGCTCCGTGCCCCACTCACGTAGGATCATAACATATACTGTAGACTTTAAGCTAGACCATAATCTTTCAACCTGCGAAAAATCCATTCTAATTGGTTATGTAGTTTTTGCGTGATGCCTGTACAAAGCGACAGACACACGCAGCCCAATTACGGATTTGTGACAGTATAGTTATTTAACTAAGATTATTGACAGCAATACTAATAGATAAACATTTAAGATACTAAGTAGTTATTAATTAATTATTCAATTATTGATTTCAATTGTGGCACATACTTGAGGAATATTATATCAAGTGAAGCAGTAATTATTAATTTATGGAAGACATAAATTCAGATTTATAATCTCTGCAAAACAAAAAAATAAATAAAACCTTCGCCGTGAGCGCTGAACATCTCTTAACTTCAGTTGATTATGGGTCATACATAACTTCTAAGTTAATTTAACTGCAATGGAGTGGTTGTTCCGGTGGCCATTTCCCTGCACATCTATTTCTCCCAACTTTTTTGTATCCGCCAACTTGTGCCCTTTACTAATTGTAACTTTAAGCTCCTTCAGAGTTTTTAGACAGAAGAAGTGTAGGAGCTGATGGATCAGAGTAGAAGGCACAAAAATGCTGAGGATGAAGCAGGAAGAGAGTAATACCAACAATTTAGAAATGAGATAAACCAGAAATACAAAAAAGCAAAAGAAAAATGCTAATTAGAAACATGTGAAGAAATAGAAAAGGAAATGGTCGTAGGGATAGTAGATGTGGAATATAGGAAAATTAAACAAAATTTTTGAGAAATAAGGAAAGATGTAATAACATTAAAGCTGCCTATGGGGTACCTCATCTAAGCTCAGAGGGTAGAGCTAACTGATAGAAGCTATAAATTGAGAAAATCTGAGACGGGGGACAATTGGAATAAGTCATCCCCATCATATAACGTATTAGAAATGGAAGGCTATGTCGACATTGATGACTTAGGTGATCCTGTTTTGAGGACAGAGTTCGATACAGCTTTGAATAACTTGAGGTGAAATAAGGCAGTTGTAATTGATGAGATCTTTGCAGAATTTCTCAAGTCCCTAGGAGAAGAATAAATCGAAAGATTATTCAACCTGATATTAAATAGTTATGGAACAGGGGAAATCCCAAATGATTTTAATAAAAATACCATCTTCAAACTTCCGAAGAAAGCATAAGCCGACAAATATCACACTTTAAGTCTAACATCACATGCTTCAAATTTACTGATCAGAATAATATACAGAAGAATAAAAAGTTCAGTAGGAGACATAGTTTGGGTTTAGGAGAAACCGCGGTACAAGGGAAGCAATTCTGTCTTTAAGATTAATACTTGAAGGGCGGATCAAGAAAAACAAAGATACTTTAATGGCGTTTGTTGATTTAGAAAAAGCGTTTCATAATGTTAGGTGGGACAAGAGGTTCAAAATTTTAAAGAAGTCACATCCAAATTATCGAGATAGAAGACTACTTTATAATATATATAAAAATCAAGTTGCTATAATAAATGTAGAGAATGATGACAGGCATGCATCGATTAAAAAGGGTGTGAGACAAGGCTGTAGTCTATCCCCAATAATATTCAACTTGTATGTAGAGGAAACAATAAAGAAAGTCAAAGAAAATTTGTGTGGCGTACGTGTTCAGGGGAAAAATATCTGTATGCTACGATTTATTGATGACGTCTTGATAGCAGAAAAGTTAGTGATTGGCACGAACAAAATACTGAAGGAAGAGTTTCGACTAAATGTAAATCAAAGGAAGATAAAAGTGATGAAATGTAGCAGAAATGATACCAATAATAGTACGTTAAATATAACAATAGGATCGGATATGATAGGAGGATTAAGTGAATTCTGCTACTTGGGAAGTAATATTACAACTGATAGCCTAAGTAGGAATTATGTTAAAAACAGAATAGCAGTAGCAAACAGAGCTTTCATGAAAGAAAGAAATCTTTTAGTTTGAAACATTGATCTAAGAATTAGAAAGAACTTTTTAAAACTCTTTGTGTGGAGCACAGCACTTTATGGTAGCGAAACATGGACTTTAGGAAAACCGGAAATAAAGAAAATTGAAGCATTTGAAATGTGGTGCTACAGAAGAATGCTGAAAATTAAGTGGACACAATAAGAAATGGACGAGTTTCTCGAAATGATGGGTGAGAAAAGAAGTTTATTGGAAAAGCTTACAGGAAGAAGAGACTGGTAGGTCATATTTTGAGACATGCTGGATTGGTTAATTTGTTACTGGAGGTAACAGTTGAGGGTAAGAACGGTAGAGGAAGACTGAGAAGAGAATATATAAAGCAGATAATTGAGGACGTAGGGTATAAGGGGTATGTAGAGATGAAGAAGTTAGAGCGATGTGGGAAGGGATGGAGGATTGCGTCAACTAATCGAAAGACTATTGACAAAAAAAGTTTTTAGTAAATTATTCATTGCATCTCTTGTTAATTAATTCCAGTGCCTGATTCCCTTACCTAAAAAAGAACCCTTATGCCTGAAATCGAGTGCCAAGTTGTGGTCACGGTCATATTTTACCTTCCATGCACCATTCTTAATCCTACCACCAATATATTTCCACGCCCCATAACAATACACGCCATCTACACTACATACAATCTCATAACCCTCCTCCTGTCCTCCAATGAAACCAATCACAGCTCCTTTATCATATCAGTTACTGATTGTGTTCTGCAGTAATTTCCAGAGAGAAATCTATCCGACCATCTTGGTTGGGGTTATCAACAGATCGTTGGAGACTGATTGTGATGCTAAGCCGACTCTTGCTGTTAATGCTACTGATAATGATTCAGATACTACTAACCAAATTATACTTTCATTATATTTCGTTTCTTGTACCATCTGGATCTTGGGTAGCAAAAAGCGGTTTTAATGATTTACAGCAAATTTTTATAGTTTATGTTAACACGTGTCGGTTGCGTTTTATGACTTTGCTCCAGTCATTCGTTGCTCGTGACTGTTTGTTGGCAAACTCTCGATTTTGTGGGAAGTATATTTGATAGAAAAGAAATACGGATTCTTATATTTTTCGTCATACTACTGATAAAGTTATCATTTTATTATACTTCATTTCTTGTACCGTCTGAATCGCGGGTCGTGATAGGCTGTTTCCCAACCATTGGTGCTGTGTTTTTATTGCTTACGTGAACACGTGTTAGTTGAATGTTACGATCAATCGTTGCTCGTGACTGCTTGTAAGAAAACTCTCGCTTTTGTGGCAAAGGTATTAGGTATAAAAGAATTAGTTATACTTCCCCCTCCGTAGCTGTAGTCAGGGAAACTGGCAGCTCGGTGCGAGCGCGCTGTTGCCGCACCTGACAACATTCACGCATAGCGCTCTTTCTCTAACACTAGAAAACGGCAACGCTGAGTGTCCTTTGTTGCCTAGTACGAGCGTCAACGTACAAACTATTAATACAAACTAACAGGTGAGTATAACTGTTAAATGCATGTTATCTTAGTTGTCCGGGTTGAACCGCGTAAATTTATCGAAACCCAACGTTTCGGCCATAATTTTGAGGCCTTCTTCAGAGGACTGTCACGGCTGAAACTGCTGCCGCCTATATATAGCAGTTCCAGCCGTGACAGTCCTCTGAAGAAGGCCACAGAATGATGGCCGAAACGTTGGGTTTCGAAAAATTGACGCGGTTCAACCCGGACCACCAAGATAACATCCACAATGACTGTGGAAGTCTGCGCACCCACTTTTTTTAATGCATGGTTTGTCAACGCCGCATTCAAAGCCTCCCGCCAATACTGCTGAACACCACAGTAGTTCCGTTCGTTCTTAATTTGCCACCAAGTTCTTAATTCCTTAAGTTCGTCCGTATGACGACGCAGGATTTTCTTTAGTTTAAATACTTTTCTTTAGTATAAGTCACCAGTATCCTCTGTACATGTTCCAAATATTTTCTTGTTATTTCATTCGATCGAGGCCACACTCCCTTCCATCGTGAGTGCTGACGACCATCCGCACAGCTGATGTGAGATCACACTGTAGTGTTAGTTTCACCCGCCTTCCTGACTATCTCAGTGGCCTTGGCAAAACCAATAGACATCCTTAAACAAAATATTATTACTCAGAGCAAGGGAAAGTAAAATCCATGCGTTTCCTTGCATAAGAGGTGACACAGATTCCTTGGTGATCTTGTTTCTGGTCTCTGCCTGTAGGTGCCGCCAGCAGAACTGGAAGAGTTGTTGCGCAGCCACCCCGACATCAGCGACGCTGCCGTGGTTGGCATCCCTGATGAACGGTGTGGCGAGTTGCCCCGGGCGTACATCGTCCCTAAAAAGAAAGGCTCCAACGTCACCATCACGCCTGAAGAAGTGGCCAAGTTCGTGTCCACCAAGGTATGGAGACCCAACAATCCATTAAGTGCCACCTCCTCGGGGCATGAGAAGCATGACCGAACTTTTCACCGGCTAAGAAAATAATCAGGTGCCAACATTGAGCCTTGTGGTAGAGTAATTCTTAGTTTTAATAATTGTTTTGGAGATGATAATATAGTACCTATTCAGTCACAGTAGGGCTACGATTGATATGGCAAAATGTGAAGGCTTTACTAGCAAAAACCTCTTTCACCCAACATGTCCGAAATACTACCGGATAACTCGTGATTATCCTCAGCATTAAAATCTCATTGATATGTTTGTCTGAAATACACAGTTTTTCCAACATTGACGGGTATTTGGCAGCGATACTTACGTACTTTCCGTGTCCAGAAACGCACTAATCTTCTTCCTCCAACTTTCAGCAGCTTTCTCAGCGATGTCCTTTGATAAACAAATTAAGTCTTGTATGTAAGAACGGAGACTTTCCCGGCGTATGCTTACAATGAAATCTTCAACAGGTATACCGCGGAAACACAATCCAGCGGTACACCCGTGAAGACTTCATTGCAAATTAGGTCCTGTTGATTCCCAAGTTCGTCTAAAAATGGTCAGGTACCTATATCTTCTCGCTTCAGTATTCAGTGCCTTCACAGCGTTGACCTTTTGTAAGACCCTGCTGATTCACAGGCTGGTCCAAGAGTGGGCAAAGGAGAAGGTGGTCTTATGTCTGCATTGCTCCACACTCGCCTGTTTCTTCCTCCATATAACCCCATTTTCTTCAGGGTGCTTTTGCATCTAGAGACTCCTGCCCTGAGGACTGCTCTCCATGTGGTATACCTCAGCTTATGTCTCCCAAGTAGTTCATCTTTTAAATCGTGATTATAATTGCTGTAATTCTGCTGCCAGATTTTTTATTCGTCTAGTCTCTGGTGTGGTTGATTTTTTTACAGCGATGGAAGAACTATTATCTTATGTGTGGTAAACTAGAAAATTCCTGCTAGGGAAACCAAGGGGATAAGTTTTTCAATAGATTTCGATCACTCAGCGAATTTTATTCTTGTGGCCTGACAGTGATCAAAATCGGTCTCATCCATTCACATTCTCTTATGGTTTTCCAATGTGTTTATGCCACCTAATCAAACGATTTCTCAGGGGTGTCAGAAAACTGCGTTGTGTCAGTTGAGATATCGTCATATGACTTGAAATGGATGATAGTCAGAAACTTTGCTATGTTTCGAAATAAGTGGAAGTATGAGGGAGTTAGTTCTGGCTCTTTGCCTTTTGTTTTTCTTCTTGTAGTGTCTTTTAAAACCTTTACTCTAAATTAAGTCAGACAATTTAGTTAGATTATTGGTGTGTTAATCTTTGATTTAGTGGCGTAATCAACGTTTTATGTATACTCTAACGTTATATATTTCAAGAGACTGAAGAAACGAATATAAAAAAAATATGTATTAACAGAATCCAAAATCTGGTTCGTTACGTGATCTTTGGTGATGAAATGTTATCTGTGGCATCCATCTATTCTTGATAACAACAAATTATAATTTCTTGTCCGCTCTGCGATGACGAAGAACGGATAAGTTATTTTGAAGATCTTAAGTTAGATCATAAGCTTTCAAACTGTCGAAACCCAATCGAATTTAATGCTGTAATTTTTGCGCGATGGTTCTTCAAACCCCAAGACAGACGCATCACGCTTATAGACTTTCTGTAGCGTAGCTATCTAACTGATTTTTTTGTGTGTTTCTGTTCCCAGGTCGCGGACCACAAACAGCTCGCTGGAGGAGTATTTTTTATCGACGAAATTCCCAAGAATCCTTCCGGGAAGATACTGCGGCGAATCCTGAGGGAACGAAGCACTAAGTGAGAACACAGGAATAGTGGAATCGCCCGTGGACGACAAAGAACGACAAACAACCATAGTGTTGTTCCTCTTACTTGGGAACCATCAGACCTGTTCAGAACGGATTTTGATCCTCCGAGTATATGTTGAAGGGTATTTACTACATATGTCTGTGTTACAATTATTTCTTCAAAATGAGCCCTGGGTATCGAGAAATTAACGCGGAAAGATATGTGAATATATTTTAAATATTATAATTTTAGTACATTGTTTAAAAGCTTTAGCGTGATGTATGTGGTAAGGCGCCAACTTCCCATTTTGTGTACCCGGGTTCAAATCTCCATACTGCCAATTATTTTTATTTCTTTTTTAATATGCAGTAATCATTGAGCATTGATTTTATTTCATTTACGAATTTTTATTATGCGAAATAACAGACATTATGTTAGTTTCAAACATTTGCATGCTACCACCACTGAACGGAAATATAACTGTGGTAGGGGGAAAAACCCCGACCTTCTGGCTGTAATATATTTACTTTACGATATTAATTGTAGAGATACAACTATAGAAACGATGAACATGAAATATACCTGTTTCATTAAAAAAAAAAAAAAAAAAAAAAAAAAAAAAAAAAAAAAAAAAATACAAATAAACAATGAAATAATGATTTTCTAAAAAAAAAAAAGAAAAAAAAAAAAAGTTGGGACTGTATATTCTGTAATATTTTGTTTTAAAAGTTATTTTGCATAATAAAAATTCGTAAACCACGCTAAAGCTTTTAAACAATGTACTAAAATTATAACATTTAAAATATATTCACATATGTTTCCGCGTTAATTTCTCGATACCCAGGGCTCATTTTGAATAAATAATTGTAATACAGACATAGGAGTAAATACCCTTCAACATATACTCGGGGGATCGAAATCTGTTCTGAACAGGTCTGATGGTCTCCAAATTAGTGTGCTCTTTAAATCTTGAATTGTGGTTTGTTTTGATAATCATCAGTAGGGTTCGGATCTTTATGATAAAAAACGAATTTAAAAACGGGTAAATATCACCTAAAAATGATAAATAATGACCAAATGTTTATATTTACTATGTATCAACACACTCTCAATCATACATCATTTATTTTATGTAGTAATGTCGCTTTCATGCAGACAGAATAATTTTCTCACTGCATCATTGGAAAATTAAAATTTTAAAGCATGCTGCTGCTGCGTTGTCGAGATTAAATGCGGGCGGAACATTAATATATAGGGAGTGACTATAATGTATAACATTAAATTTCGACTGGTGAATTCTGACCAATTCAGTGACATATACTTTCGTCCAGTGCATAATAGGAGCACAGTTCTGTAAATAATTAGCTTAATTTCTTCTCACGTTTCGCCACTTGTTGCAGACACTCACCAAAGCACTTCTCGAACACCCGAAAAGTCGTGTAGTTTCCAAAATGCTCGTTCCGAGCCTCCGGGCCGTCAGAATCTTCCCTCGGTCAAACTTCGATAGATTGCGCGCCTTCCCCATTCTAAACATGGATAGCACGCTCACTGATAATACATGCACTGTGCGTGTCTGATTAACAGTCATTCCTTGTCAGGTGATGCTGCTACGGTTTTATATCGATAGTAGGTAGTTGGTCATAATGTTCGGTCTAGTGAATTCCCGATATTATTAAAAAAAAAAATCCAGATTTTTCCTCAAACCATGACCACATGACCAAAAATATACTATCGCAATATGACCGAAACTAGAAAAAAGGCCTGAATATTTATTTCTATGCTACTTAAAAGACGTTCAAATACTATCAGAAACTTTCAGTCACTGTGCGTGTAGTTCAGCATTATAGCTCAAAAAGAAGGCAGGAAAAAAATATGTTTGCCTTAAAGATCCGAAACCTAATCATGAGTGTAGTCCATGTTTGCAGACTAGCGCCATTAATTGGTGCCGAGGTAATGTAACCTATGTGTAATAATATTTCTCATTTGTAATGATTAAAACAGTCGGTCTTGTACTGCTAAAAACACAAACAAATGTTTAAATCAAAGGAAGGTCAGTTCTGGTACCAATGCTGAGAGCACAGTGTTGTTGTATTCAGAAGAATTGTTTGTAAAATATATAATAATATGTAAGTATGATTAATAAACTGAAATACAACCTTCAGTAGATTTGTAATAAGTCACAAGTACCTGTCAAGACACAGAATCCGGCTGTTATATATTTTATTGTGAGCATGAAGCTCAAGAAGCAAAATTTCACGTAGAGTTTAGTACGGTAAAATATCCCATGTTGTTCCTTAGGCAGTAAGCGTCTCAATCAAATGCTGTTCTGCATGGATTTATCCATTACGAGTATTTTTAGCTCTCCAAACTGAAGTTACCATACAGATGTTATCGCTTTGGAGCTATCCGATGGCATTTGACAACCAGTCTTGAGGCACTAACAAAACAAAGCGTTCACAAGGGTAAGTTATTATCTACTATATAATTTCCTAAGCTCACTCACCTCTATAGCTATTGGCTGGAGAATGGTGACGTCGCGCACCAGCCGTCGCCATGGAGCAAAGAAAAGAGAGGAGACCACGTAAGGGACCTTCTCCATACAACGACGTGACGGCGAGTGGAGAGCGGTGGTGTAGGAGGTCGCCATATTGGTAGGGTCAAGAAACACAAGGAATGTATACAAAACGGAAGAATTTCTTCGTTTTTAACCATCGCATTACTAAAAATGAAGTCTTATGGAGTCACATTTATAAATACCCTAACTGATATAACCTACAAACATTAGAATTTAAGAAAAACAGACCAATGTTTTGAACTCACGAAGATGGCGGCTCCGGAGACAGGCGAAACCTGGTCTCCCCTCTATTCCTACCTCCATGGCCGTCCCACGCAAATGAACAGCGGCCAGAGATGATATTTGAAGAAATTCGAGGTTATGTCCATAATTTATTAGCTAAGCAACATCTACAAAATTAATTGCCATAATACATTCATTAAGATTGTTTTTCGTAGTTAAAAAAATATCGATAAACTTTAGTGCTGAAAAAAAGTGGATCTGCTTTTCAGTAACATGTTTCTAATGAAAATTTAAAAAGCTTAAATTACTCATGGTCCCTGCTGTAACTGCGAATACCAATTGTCATTACGGTCTACGCTTAGTTTCAATTTAATTAAAATTTTCTCTAATGTTTCTGCTTGAACAAAGTTAATACATAACGGTTAAATTACTTTTTAATATTTTACTGACCACTTTGGCTAATGGCCTTTGTTCACGTTCGCTGTACGTGAGTTATTAGGCTATTTAAAGGGGACATCAAACCAAATATGTTCCCGAATCAAATATTCTGGCAATTTATTTCTTCGGAGTTGTTCAATTATTTGATAATCTGAAATCTGTCTTCTCTGGCCGTTACAGACACTATGACCAACGATGACATTATTGAATGTTTACCCAGCCTCACATACTCCGATCCATCACAGGAACATGGTGGGGAGCAGATCCTTCTACTCTACTAACTTGTACCGATCCTTAATCCGTCCAGTAATAGATTATGGAAGCACCCTGTTCGGAAACGCGCCAAAATACGTCTTGGAAAAACTGGACAGGGCTCAACATAGGGCCCTAAGATTATGCCTAGGAGCAATGAGGTCTAGTCCTACCAATGCTCTTCTGATAGAAGCAACGGAAATGCCCCTTTCTATACGCCGGGAACTTCTTACAAACAAATACCTCATTCGCATCTTTGCTATAAAGGAACATCCTTTACTAAAGAAGCTGTCAGTAATGAACAGAATACTCACAATGAACGGACCACCACCAGCGAAAAGAGTGCCTCTACTATCAAAAGGATACAAGGAATATGAAAAGATTAAACCACTCGTATTAAAAAGCCGCATTATTCCAGGCTTCCTGTATCCATACGAATTTCAGTTCCTGAAACTACAAATATATTATCTACCAGAAAATATCATCCGGAGTAACAACATCAATACAGCAATTTCACACTTCTTGAACAAAACTTGGCCCAACTACATCCATATTTACAGCGACGGCTCTAAAACTACGGAAGGTGCAGGATACGCTTATTATTATTGCCCACATACTAACGAGTACGGACAAACATTACTACCTGCAGAGACGTCAATTTACACAGCGGAAACTATAGCCATGTGCGCAGCTATCAAGTACGGGCTAGACAAGCACTTTCCAAGGATCTTAATACTTACTGACGCTAAGAGCGCTCTCCAGAAATTACAGAACCCAGTATGGAGTAACAAAATGCATCAATACCTGTATGAAATAATAAGATTAGCTTCAGAAGCTTCTTCAGTTGGCATACAAGTACATTTTCTCTGGATTAAAGGTCATATAGGAATAATGCACAATGAAATCGTCGACCAGCTAGCGAAACAGAGCATCAACGAAGGGCACTTTGCAGGCATTCAGCTACCTTGGAGGGATTTCATCCCACTAGTCTCTAGGAAGGCATACCTCAGTTGCAATGAAGACTGGTCCCGGACGCAGCTACTAAGAGGAAAACACTACTCAGCAGTACAACCTACAATACCGAAGACACCCTGGTTCGCAGAGCACAATATTGCAAGAAGACACGCAACAACCATTATTAGAATGAGGCTAGGACATGGTTGTTATCCTCACCACTTATGCCGCCTTCATATAATAGAAAGACCTATATGCACCTTAGACCAAGAAATTTCAGACCTCAATCACATCATTGTCTCCTGTTCACGGTTTCAATCACAACGAAAACGTTTCTACAGGCGCCTGGAACAGCTTTCAGTCAAATTCCCTGCGAGTGTTACCACAATTCTTCAATCAAAAAATGTCCAAATCTACAAGGCAATAGTTCGCTTCCTTCAAGACACAGAACTGAAGATTTGAAGCCTCCAATACTCTGTAAGAAGAAAATAACAAACAAACATTAATGTATAATGCTGGCTAAATGGTCTCAGACCAAAGGGCAAATAAATAAATAAATAAATAAAATAAAAAAAAAAAAATGTGATGCTTTCGAAGCAAACAGAAATACTTCAGATTTTACAGAGTGAACTTTTAGGGTCAAATACAAGTTTGCATTTCAGCAAGTTTGAGTCTAACTCACAGAGATATTAATAAACTACTTCACTGGCGTCAACTTCTGTTCCGTACCGATTAAACTAAACAAATAAACAATTGAAACAAATGAGGCTGTTCTTCTTTCATTCTATTACAAATCCCAACTTTACTATTCATTGCATTCGAGAAATTTTTGCATTGGTCATCGAGTCAAAGTTTATTGATCATCCCACATTAAGTGCATTAGAGCACGAAATTAACTGAAGAATAGTGGACGTGACAATATCATCCACAATACTCATGCAAACTTTTGATGACATCCCATAAATAAGTTAATCCGCCGAAAGAAAGATGCCAACTGTAGACTCCAGTCGACAGTAAGATATCGCAAAATTAAGTAAATCGAACTTGGAAACGTTCCTTGTTAACAAAAAAGAGTGTCGCTTTGAAAGACGAGAGCAAAATAATGACGGAAGACTCATTGCCTGACATAAGCCAGATCAACACAGAAGTCAAATGTGGGAGAAACGATAAGAATAACAGTTGGTTAAATATGAAGTTAGGCTCAAGATCACGTTACCCTTGCCCAGCTCCTCACCTCACAACCTCCCACCCCTTCCCCTTTCCACGCCGCTACGAACAGACCACTATGACCAAACAGTTGAGGGGTAAAGGCAGCGGAGTGGGGATAGAGCAGAATGACCTTGAGCCGCCTCTCTTAAGTGAACAGACTACAGTGGAAAAAGTAAATGGATCTATTTATGAAGTTACCACCTATGACCGAAGCAAAATCTATCACAAAGCAGAACAGAGCTAGCGGAAAGAGTCTCCTTCAGAACATGTAATCTTTTAAAAGCAAACATTCAGCAGGACTCAATGAACTTACAAATGCTCGGCAGCACTCCAGAATTGAAGCGTGGACTTAAAAGAAATATGGAAAATTGAAGCTAAAAGTTGCCGAAAATTAAGTGGGCAGATGAAGTACGAAATCGACGTTTTGGGGAAATGGTTGACAACGAAACTAAGTTTGTGGAACAGTCTGACTGAAAAAAGAGTAACATTTTAAGACATGTGAGACTGGTTAATTTGTGAGTGAGAGAAACGCCCGAAGAAACGAAAACAAAAATTGGAATATCATCAGTAGTTCGACCCATTTCTGGGTGCTGTGACCCTGTTGTACTTCTCAAAACACTCTTGACTATTTGTGTCCACCCACGCCGATTTTCTTCTTCTCTGAAGGTGTAAATCGGTTATCATCTTCACTTGAGCCATTCACCATTTCCTTCTTGGTGGTTTTGTGCCTTCAATACTCGCTTTTCCCATCAATTTCACCGTTTCTCCTTATTCCAAGTCTGAAGAAATCCAGGATTCTATGAACAAATTCGGGAAGAAAGAAACTTGCAGGTGTTAAGATCCTATATAATGGACAAATGAGTCTTTTTTTTTCAATACAAGAGGCAAGCAGCATTCTATATTAGCAACAAATGTCAAAAGTTTTAATGCACTTGAAGTCCATGGCCTTGATGGTCCATGTCTTGCAGCCACAGACATAACGGTGATCCCAAATGTTTCAATGAAGCGGACCCATGTGGCATTTATTATTTCGTTACTCTACCAGGTCTTGGTGAGGTTATTCGAGACAACTTACCGTAAGGTGATTAGTCTCCTGATCAGTAAGAGTATATGAAGCAGGTAACTGGGGATGTGAGTCATGATGGATAGTAGCAATACGGTCGCTGTTGCAGGCGCCTTGGCGGCTCGGCGACGCGGCGATGGCGCTGTGGATGGCCGTGGTGCTGGCGTCCATCCTACCCGGCGACCGCGGCGGCGGTGGACTGCTGGCGATGATGGCGCAAATGGTGGCTCTGGGATCGTCTCGCCTGCCAGCCTTTTGCCGGTGGTGAATTCGCTGTTGTGTCCAAGTCTCTTGTTTTATTTACGTCTGTCCTGATGACCCAACAAGAAAAACCATTAAAGCCTCTTCTCGCTACATCGTAGAGTTTCATATTTAATAGCTCCATCTCGTAGTGCCAGAAGGTGCAGTAGGAATATGTATTACATGTAGCGATCACTTAAATGGTATTAATGATGACATAGCATCACCTGCCCATAGAATAGTCGATCTGTTGTTTTAGACTGCTTCTGATCATTTTGGCTTCACCACAACTCACTACACCTACCGAACTATACCAATGTACTTTGCTTTGGAAGTATCCTGATCAGTTATGAAGGACAGAGATGTTCCCGCCCATATACTTATTGCACTGAGTCTTCATGAATGCAGATTTAACAGTGAGTCATTCCTTGAAGGCGTACCAGGAGACATATATTTTAATGTTACTTTCTGGCTGCGAAATGTAGGCTCCCTACCATGGTGACATATAAAGACTGGAACGCCTGCACAAGCAGAATGTCAAGTATAAAGCACTCATGGATCAGGCACATGGGGACGCTGATTCGAATACCCGTCTGGGTATCCAGATTAGATTAAAGAAGTGAAATAAAACATCTCATATATTGATCATGTACGAACCGTAAAACTTCCCACTCGCACTGCTTGTGTCGAATGACATTGTGTCCGAGAATCCAATATTCTGCTCCTCGACAACCGAGTCGCAAATACCAACTGTGATAATGAGACGCAGACGTGTGAGAATCAACCGCGTGAAAGAATCCGATTGAATATAATGAACAGACGGCCTGGTGCGTCGGAGCTTATACAGACGTAGTTGTTGCGGCTGCAACGGATGGCTATCATTTCATCGATCAGATGAATTCTTCTTCATGTAAATCCCTACAGCTTACTGATATTAGTAAACAGTGAATGTCAGGCTTTAGTAATGTATAGCCATCCCCACCAGGTGCGGTTAAAAGGACACAGGTTGACAGCTTTGTGAAGTGTGAGAAATAATATAAGTTAAGCACACAATATTTAATAGGACATTCGCTCACTTTATTGAGTATGAAAGCGTTGCTTCCGTATCTAACTATGAGCGACCACAAGCAACGCATTTTAGTTGAGGAGAAGTTGAGTTATACAGTTCCACCTTTGCCTCATTCTAACGTACAGTACGAACGTTGAAGCTATCCTATAAGCCATTCATATGCAGGAACCGGACAGAAACCGATAGAGTTTTGTCTTTCAAGTTTAGTAGCAAAAGTCGTTTGCCCTATGATAGACCTAACACCGGTAATGTTGTGCCCTGTGGGTAGTACAATTTTTGCAGCAGTACCTACGATGTAAACAACCAGATATATAATATCCTCCATGTATAATACATCTATTTAATCAAGGAAGCAGTGAAAAAGATATTGTACATTTTCTTCATAGCCATAAGTGAACTGTCAAGGAAGCCGTGAGAGATTCCCAATTTTTGTCCAAGTCTGTGTTATTAGTAGCGAAAGAGGTTGAGGGAGAAGGATGTTATAAACAATTTTAATTTTTTTTTCGTAGCCTTGACGATATTAGTTAATTTCTGGTATGAATTTTATTCGCAAATGATGATAGAATTTAGTTTCTCATATTGCCACTAGGTACCTCTGACGGTGAACTGTAGCGGTATATTTGAATCTAAACGATCGCAATCAGTTAGTTTTGAACGAATGTATTTGAAAGCAGATTGTTAAATTTAAAAATAAACAAATATAGAACGATGGATGAAGCAATTAGTAATTTCTGTTGGAATCACTAATTTATTTTGGGATTAACGTTTTAATGTTCTGTTGCTACAACACTAGCAACGTTGACGAAAAACCAAAATTAAAAAAAAAAAAATAATAAAAATGGGTATTTGAACTGTAATGTTTGTCGAATGAACCCTGGACCACAGTAAATTCTAATTCAATCTGCCGACTTTATTGTGGTCCAAGATTCATTGCACCATAAATCGAAAAAGATAAATAATAAACAGTTTTCCATTTCCTATCTTTTTCATAAAAATTAAAAAAATGGGTATTTGAACCGTAATGTTTGGTAAATGAACCCTGTACCACAGTAAATTCTAATCGTTTAGACACGTAGCGTGAATGCCGCTACATGTCCATCAAACTGCCGAATTCACTGTGGTCCAGGCTTCGTTGCACCATAAATCGAAAGATAAATATAAACAGTTTTCCATTCCGCTATCTGATGAGTCGGCTACAAGAGATAACTTTAATTTTTATTGCAAAAAATTAAAACGGGAATCTGTACCGCCATGTGTGGTGTAATGAGGCCTGGACCTTAGGATATCATCTCTTTAGACCAGCGGTCGGCAACGCGCGGCCCGCATGCGGCCCGTGACCTCTCTATTTGCGGCCCGTGTCCAGGACCGCCGTAAGCGGGCGTGCAAGGCGTGCACCGCACACGGGCGGCAGGTCGAGGGGAGCGGCAAATCGAATAATCGACAGTTGCCGCCCCGGGATAGTTGTCATTCCATTGTCGCCGCGACGAAAATTACGAAATATGCAGCCTATTATGGAGCGGGCGACCTTTTTTTTTTTTAGCTCAACAGCTGCTTCAGGCGGTCGGCAACACTCGGTGTGGCAACAATGGGGGCGGCAATCTCACATTCTTTTGACCCGGTTCGGAAAATTTCTAGATCCACCACTGGCTGTAGTTAGATAGGGGGCGACATAATCGGTATTGCACGCGGGCGCTCAAACAGCTAGCGGCGGGCCTGCCCGTGTCCGTCTTATAAAAATCATATCGAAAGCCCATATTATAAAATAATAATATATAAATGCATAAAAGAGTGAACGCGATCTAACAGTGCAGCGAATGAACTACGCGAACAAAGCAGGACAAGTGCGAGCTGGAACGATTCCCCCACTCTCTCCTGTGATTGAAACAATAGGTCAGAGTTGACAATAATCTTCTCTCGCTCGCTGAGTTTAGAAAAAAGTTTGTAATACGAAAGTTGTAGGAAATTTTGTCCTCTTTCAAATTGAAAATAGAATATTTCTTGATAGGACTTATCAGGAAGGAGTTATAGACGAAAAACTGAAAAAAGTACCCAAATTTTGATGTTTTTTGGCCACAGAAAATTGTGCCGAGGGTGCTGGAGGTCGAAAACTTGGTTTCTGCATACTCTCACCAATATATACAAGATAAGAAAATAAAATCTTCTACGTGATGCGATGTTTGTGAGACCCCCTTTTTACGACCCCGTTACTGGACTACGCCGTCCGTCCGCGCTGGCTGAGTCATTGAGTGAAACAAGTTATTTCATGTGTGCACGCCGCCGCCGCGGCACGATTTAGTTATTGTTCTGTGACCTACGAGTACCTACTATTTTGTTTACATTTCGGTAAGTGTGAGATATTGATAGTTCATACAGTTACATAGTGAAATTAAGTTATATGATTTCAACACGGCTTTTATTCTTACAGCGTGTATTTGGCATTGTTGGTTATAAGTTTTACTGATGGCTACAAAAAAGAGGAAGTTAAGTGAAGAAAATAGCGTGTTAACGATGCATGAACAGATTTATACTGTTTTATTAATTGCAATGGAAAGTCACTATGCTTAATATGCCAAAAACCCCTTGCTATGCAAAAAGAATATAACGTCAAACGTCACTATGATACCGAGTATAAAGTAACATTCGCGTGCCTAGTTGGTGATTCCCGGAAAAACAAAATAAACTCAATCAAATCTTCATTCAAGAACCAAAAAAGTGTTTTTAAGGTGCAAATTCAAAGTAACGAGCCAAATGTACGTGCGAGTTTAAGGGTGGCGGAAATACTTGCGAAGTCTGGGCGACCGTCTGTCGTCAGCGATTAATAAAACAATGTGCCTTAGCTTTTGCTGAAGAGGTATGCCCAAATCAAAAAAAAGAAATTTGAAAATATAAGTTTATATGCCAGAACTTGTACCCGGCGCACTGAAGATTTGGGCGCTAATTTATGCAAAAACTTCAGGAAAAAGCACAACAATTTGAATGGTTCTCCGTAGCTACCGATGAATGTAATGATGTGTCAGATACTGCCCAGCTTCTAATATTTGTTCATGGAACTGATAAGTACTTCAACGCGTGTGAAGAACTTTTACAGTTATGTAGTTTGAAGGGAACGACTACGGGGGAAAATTTGTTTTGTCTCTTAGAACAGACAGTGACGTCAATGCAACTGGCGTGGGAAAAATTGATAAGTCTAACAACTGACGGAGGTAGAAACATGAGTGGGCAAAACAAGGGCCTGTTGGGTAAAATTAAAACAAAATTGGCAGAGATAGGATGTGAAATCCTGTTATGTTTTCATTGCATTATCCACTAAGAAGCGTTATGTTCCAGAGTTGTTTCATGGAGAAAAGTAATGGACATCGTGATATTCACTGTAAACTATATCAGAAATAATGGGTTGACACATCGTCAATTCCGAGAGTTTCTATCCGAAATGGAAGCAGATCATCAAGATGTCCTTTATTATTCAGATGTAAGATAGTTAAGTAGAGGTGCAGTACTGAAAAGATTTTTCGATCTCAGAAAAGAAATCAATTTTATGAATCAAAACGGTAAATCTGTTCCAGAGCTAACAGAACCTCAATCGTTAATAGATCTTGGATTTTTGACAGATTTAACTCGTGAATTAAATACGCTGAATGTCAATTTTCAAGAGAAAAACAAACTAATAACTGATATGCATACAGACGTAAAGGCGTTCCAAACTAAAAACCGGTTCTTCATAAAACATATTGATGAAAAAAAATTAGATCACTTTCCGAACTGTCTAAAGGCTGTTTAATTGGGATAGTGAGAAAATGAAAGACATTTCAATGGAGTTACAAGGTCAAGTCAGTGACAGATTTGGTGATTTCGAGAAGGTTTCGAAGATTTTTGCTAACCCTTTTTCATGCGATGTTGAGGATTTACCTAGTAATTTACAAATGAATGTGATTGAACTTCAATCCAATGAGAGTCCAAAAATAGCCTTTTACGAGATGAATGATTTGGTCAAATTTTATGGTAGCTTGCCGTCTAAATTTTGTCGAATTGAAAAAGTTTGTTCAGCAGTTTATTTCAATTTTTGGAAGCACTTATTTATGCGAACAAACATTTTCAATCGTCAATTATCGAAAAAAAAATACGCTTCTCGTCTCACAGATGAGCATTTGAGTGATATATTACGGATTTCAACTTCTAACATGAAAGAAGACATACAAAAAGTAACCGGTCAAATGCAACCTCAAACGTCACACTGAATTTAGTATGTAAGATCAATTTTGTAACTTTTCTTCATTTGTATTAATAAAATTTGAAAACTGAGTTTTCGCATTTTTACTGTGTATGTGCGGCCCCCGCTTTTACTTTGATTTGCTTCCTTGTGGCCCTTACCTGCTAAAAGGTTGCCGACCGCTGCTTTAGACATTTGTTAAGTTGATGCCGCTAAGAATAGCCCACTCTGTAGCTTTTTCTATTTTTATTTTCAGGCTACGGTACAATCTAAATTGTGAAAAAGACAGTAACCGGAAGTTTATCCCTGTATTTAAGTTGACTTTGCCAAATGATCTGTCTTATGTACGCTGGCCACTTCATTTTGTTCCTCCCAAGTCCTGAATATCCATATAAAGTTCGTAAAATTCCCGTCTAGACTTGTTAATTCGTTAATTTATTCCATAGGTATGCGCATATCTTTGCTCACGTTAGCAAACCAAATATACGATAAATATACACTAAATACCAAAATTACAAAATATAAATTAAATAACCGCTTTAAAATAGGCAACCTCCAATGATTAGGATATAATAAAAACAAATATTTATTTAACTGCTCACTGTTTTAATTGAACTAAATTAACTACGCTATCAATCTTTCATATCTCAAAATGTCTCTGGATGTTTACATCTCTGGTTGTTTACATCGTAAGTATACAGTTACTGCTGCAAAATTTGTACTACCCACAGGACGCAACATTAGCCCTAATACCTGTACCTTGCTGCACAAAACTACCTTTCTCTCACACGATTAATAGCAAAAAAAAAAAATCGTACAGTTGATAGACCGTCATGTACGCATTGCTGTACAGAACTAGCTTTCTCTTAATAGCTTAATGGCAAAAATAAACGCTGTACAGTTGTGTTGCCTTATGATAGACCATCATATACACATTGCTGTACAGAACTAGCGTTGTGTTAAAAGCTCACTACCAAAATAAATACTGTACAGTCGTTTACGATATAATAGACCTGTTATATACACATTGCTATACAAAACTAACTTTATCTTAAAAGCTTAATGGCAAAATAAACGCTGTACAGTTGTGTTGGCTTATGATAGACCATCATGTACGCATTGCTGTACAGAACTAGCGTTGTGTTAAAAGCTCACTACCAAAATAAATACTGTACAGTCTTTTACGTTACGATAGACCTGTTATACAAAACTACCACGTTCAGGTACATATACTGGATTCCTTTAGCCAGTTTATATGATAGCTACTCTACCGCCAAATCAAGTTGGTCACTTCTCTTTAAAGTTACTAATAAATAATACATATAATAGATTTAAACATTTTATTTTCAAGCATTTAGTAACAGGTTGCAGTTTGTGGTTGTTTATAACATTTATTGGCCGGTATCATAGTAAAGCCGGGCATGTGTCTTCGGCGTATATTGAGAGCCGTATTTAGACTGCAGGCAGCCGCTGATCCTGTCGCCGCCACCGCCATAGCAGCGGGATGTAGAAGCCGTACTTGTGCTGCAGGACGCCGCCGGCGATGATCGCTGCTGGTCTGCAACAGCCTGAAACAGAGGGACGTGAGCACATTTTGTGTGTGCTGGGGACCGCCCCGCCCACCCCCTCTGCGGCCCCCCAGCCCCACCCGCTGCCTACCTCGAGTACCCGAGTCACGCACGACCAGCCCGCGGGAGGTGTGGCCCGTGCCCCGTCTCCACACTCAAAGCGGCGACGGTTCAGGATCGGAAGGAGGCTGCTGTGCTCGTTTCACCTTCTAGCCGACGTGCTAATGCCCCCAGCCTGCAGGAGCCGTAGTGATGGCCGTATCACAACGGAGGAGAGACGCCGGACGGTCGCGGAGGTTGGCAACGGAAGCGTACAGGCTGCTGGCTAAAGGTTCACGGGACCACTACACGGCACCGGTAATTATTTGGAGCCTTAGTATCGAGTGCGGCCGTTCTTTTCAGCACCCCATAATTCCCAGATGTCGTGGTCGGTGATCCCGATTCCCTTTTGGCAAACAGACTAACCACAACCGCGCGAACCTCAGCCAACCCCGACGCCGCGCCTGAGTCTTCCACGACCACCCCCTACAAGCATCACCAGACGACAGCTCAGCAGTGACGGACGAGTGCCGCTGCAGCAGTGCGAAAAGGCGTCCAGAGGCGGCTCGAGTCTGATGGCAGACAAATGCACCAAGAACTTCTAGCCGTCGCCCCGCTACGATACGATGCATTCCGAAGCCACTACTTTTTTCCTCCCCGACCACTACAGAAAACACACGGCCGCCGCTACCTCACTGCCGGCTGACTTTGCAAGCTCTGCAGCTGCAGGAGTCTTCTAGATGATGATCCGTGCGGCGCCGCCTCCCTCGCGCTGAAGAGTCACCTGGAGTGTGGAGGCGAGGCAGGGGACACACCGTGCCCGCTGGCTCGATCGTCCGTGGCTGGAGTACTAAACAACGCTGTGGCGCGTCGCCTTTTATAGCCTGTCGACAATGCCGGGGACCATTTCCTTGGAAACGCACATTGTTGTCATGCGAACTTAGTGGTTACCCCAGATACGCTGCCACAGTATGCTTCGAAATTTGGTATACTGTCTTAGATTCATACGCAGTGCGTGGTCAGTACGAGAACTAGAGACGGTGCAGACCAAAGATAATATAGAAATATTTACAGATAATCAGTTTTAATCAAAGAGACCAGAATGTGACCCTTCATTTCACTGTTGTTACCAGAAAAACCACACTGTGTCTAAACTGAATAGGAGGCTTTCAATGGCGTCGTTAACTCTCCAAAGGCTGGCTTTTTCAAGAGACATGAGGCTTCCAGCACCTAGACATATTTACGTCTCAACGCAGACTGCAGTCGTCGATGAAGAGTGGTGAATTCAGAAGCCTCAGAACTGAATTTCCAATAGCGTTGCAGTCTCTTCAACACGTAAGTGAGTCTTCTTACATTACCTCACACTTTTCAGAATTAAGCCAGTGTTGTGTCCATCATATCTTTTTGAAGTAGGAGGGCAAAGAGCGGTCGGGCATTCGGTTTTGGTATTTACGAGGATCCGTCGCATGGGTTGACGTGGGAAGCCTTGGAAAACCGAAATCTGGATGGTTGGAAGGGGGTTTTGAACCTGGATTCTCCAAAAAGGCCAGGCCAGAGCGATTACAGCGCACTAATCTGACTCGGATCAGCTTAGAGACAAATCGTGAGGTCAGTAAAATCCACCGCAATCCGGCCTTCTCGTGTTAGCGTAAGTTGCTGCTTTTTTAAATCTGAAATAAAATTATTCAGGGCCATTACTAGTCTCGATATAACTAAAGGCAATCCCAAAACGCTCTATCATTAGCTATATAACGTCGTGAATTTTGAAAGTGTGAGTTTTCCGAGCAATCTGAATCACAGGCTGGTTTGGATGAATAACTAGAAAATTGTAAAATGATTCTTTGATGTTTAGAGTGCCAATTTTAATTTCAGATTACTGATGATACGATTTTTTCGTAGTTAATAATGACCAACTCACTTCTTCCGTGTCTAAGGAAATTCGAGTAATCATTGCAGGTCTGTTGTGGAATTTCAAAGAAACCTTAACCGAGATTTCAAATATACAGTTTTCTGAAATATATAAGGTTGTCAGTAAAATTTTAGAGCTTCTATGTGTTTGATATAATTTATAGTGAAACCAAGCATAGGAAAGCATGTAATAGATTTCCCATCGTACGCCAGAAATTTGTGAGAACTGAATATGGTGATCAGAATATAGCGATTCAATCAAAAAATTTATTGCATATCATGTTTCTAGGCTTTTCTACGATAAACGTGGCGCCACAATTTCATGTTGGATTATTATATGACTCGAAGAGACAAATAGAAAGTGAAGAATAGAATTTTTTGATATCTCACATAGTTCTAGAAATATGGAATGTTTCTTGCGTCTTTAGCGACGTTTTTTTCTGGTCCAGGTGGCATTTCAACCAACCCATTCAAATTATATTGTTTCTTTATCGTTGATATAATTAATATGAAAATGAAACATATAAAAGACAGAAAAGTATTTCATCGTACGCGAGATATTGAAAAGTATTGAATATGTTAACCAGAAAATAACGAAAAAAAATCTAGAGCGTATAATATTTTTAGACTTTTCTACGATGACCATGGCGCCGCAATTTTATGATTTATTCTTATCTAACTGGATGAGACAAATCGAAAGTGAAGAATAACTTTTTTATACATCTCACTTAATTCTGGAGTTATCGAATGTCAAAAATTAGTGGTAGGTATAGTTCCTTGTGTCTATTTACAGCGGTTGTTTAATAATTTATAAAAGTAATTTATAATTTTGGTATTTAGCGTATATTTTGGTATGTAGCCTGAAAATAAACATAGAAACAGCGAAAGACTGGGCGATTCATAGTGACATCAACGTAACGTGTGTCTAGAGTGATATTGTCCTAAGGTCCAAGCCTCATTACACCACAGATGGCCGTACAAATTACCGGTTTAATTTTTTTTTTTTTTTTTTGAAATTAAAAAAAGTGTGCTCTTCTAGCAGACTCATCAGATAGCGGGAATGGAAAAGTGTTTATTATTATTTTTTTCGATTTTTGATGCAATGAAGCCTGGACCACAGTGGCTACGAAAAAAATAATTAAAATTATTTACAATGTCCTTCTCCCTCAACTTTTTCCGCCTGTAATAACACAGACTTCGATACGACGTAAAGCCATTATAAAAATAAAAAGTGTAAATTTCTCACGGCTTCCTCGATAGTTCAGTCTCACGGCTATGATGATAGTGTACAATATATTTCTCACGGCTTCCTTGATTAAATACATCTATTACATCTCTGGTTGTTTACATTATGGAGGAAGGAAATATATTTTATCTATGTTGGTATAATCTCTGGGTTGCGAGAAACAGCATGGAGGAAGGAAATATATGGAGACGACGCAAGAGACCTTCACCACGCATTGAAGTGAAGCAGGGTGAGGAGGAGTGGGGGGGGCATGGCCGGAGTGGAGGGGGCATGGCCGCTTCCATACAGACACGGGGAATATGTACAAAAACCTCAAGGGGACTCTAGGATAAAGGTAACGCCTCAGTCTGGTGATGGATTATTATGTAACTCGATATGACAAATAAAAAATGAAGAATAAAATTTTTTGATATCCTGCTTAGTTTTCGAGATATTCCGTCCCAAATGTGAAATGGTTTTGGTTGAAATTCAGAAGAAAACATTGGTCAAAGTCAAATTTGATGATGGATTCTTATTTAAAAAGACGAGGCAAATGAAAAATAAAGAATAAAAATTTTCGATATCTCACCTAGTTCTAGAGATATACTGTATCAAAAGTGAGGTTGAAATGGAGAAGAAAAATTTCGCAAAAGTCAAATTTAATGATCGATTCTTATGTAACACGACGAGACAAATCGAAAATAAAGAATAAAATTTTTCGATATCTTGCTTAGTTTTCGGGATATACTGGGAACATCGCAATTGTTTGCGAGCGCAATATCGCCGCTGCCGCCACTGCGCATGCGCGAGCCTGCTTCACTGATTTAACGTCACTTCTCCTCCATATACGTATTTCCTTCCTCCATGGTTTACATAGTACAGGTAATGTTGTGCACTGGCGGTAGCATGGAGGAATATTTCTTGCCTCCATGGGTGGTGGTACACTGCAACAGTAACTGTAAACCAACGATGTAAACGTCCAAAGACATTTTGAAATATGAAAGACATGGCGTAGTAATAAAAAAGTGAGCAGTTAAATAAATATTTGTTTTTATTATATCCTAATCATAAGAGGCAGCCTTTTTTACAGCAGTTATTTAATTTTGGTATTTAGCGTATATTTTGGTACGTTACCATCCATCAACGAAACGAGTGTCTAGAGAGATATTGTCCTAAGATCCATGTACTACCGCCAGTGCGCAATCTTAACCATAGTACATCCTTGCTGTACAGTCACTGCTACAAAAAAATATACATCTACATATGCGCAACATAGCCCGATTTTTTTTTGGTCCAGGTTCTAACTATTCACCTCTATAATGAGATAGTATTTCTCTAAAACTAAGCGAGATATCAAAAATTTGTATTCTTTACTTTCGATTTATCTCGTTGAGTTACATAAGAATCCTTCATCAAATTGCGGCGCCACGGTTGTCGTAGAATCCCACCTGTGAACAACGTCTGAAGAGGTGCCATGGATGTCGAGACAGCCTGTGTCCATGCCATGTTCAGCTAAGACTTTCTCTCGCTAGACAACAAATCTCTATTACCACTTTTTTGCAGTTCTCTGTTCTTTTCTATACACATCCTCCTTTCTTTCAGTCATGTATCGTTTGGTGTTACTCTCGTTCCTTTGCCTTTTATCTCGTATGTTATTATCGTGTCGATTCTGTATCAGCATAGATTTTCAACGAAAACAGTGGCACTGCAATTTGATGTTAGATTTTTGTATTACTATACGAGACAAATCGAAAGACAAGAATAATTTTTTTGATATCTGACTTAGCTCTCCAGATACTGAATGTCAAAAATTAGTTATCGGTATAGTTCCTTGTGCCTATTAGTGACGTTCTTTGGGTCCAGGTACGCAATTCAACCTAATCCGCCTCAATTATGAAATAGTATATCCCGAGAAATAAGCGAGATATCAAAAAAATTCCATTCTTCACGTTCGATTTGTCTCGTCGTGTTACATAGATATCCATTATCAATTGCGACGCCATGGTTATCGTGATATCCCCCATTAGAACAAAGGCTGAGTAGTGCCATGAATGTTGATACTGGTTGTGTTCATGCGATGATCGGGTACGGCTTCCCGTCGCTAGCCAACAAATCCCTGATATCACTTTTGTGCACTCCTTTCAATCATTTACCCCTTGTCGTTTTTCTTGCTCCTTTGCTGTATCTTTCTAGTCTGTTACAGCCTTATCATCTATTTCCTCTCGTTCTCTGCTTTGGTATGGCTACAGCTTTTGCATTCGTGATCCTGTCTTTTTTTCGTTACTGCTATTCCATTTGTTTGGAATTTCATTTCGCTTAAACGTATCTCGATATACTGCAGATTTTTCACTTTTTCAGAAACGATAGACATGGCGCCGCCATTTTATGATGGACTCTTATGTAACTCGACGAGACAAATTTAAAGTGAAGAATACAGTTTTTTGATATCTCGATTAGTCCTCGAATTATCGAATGTAAAAAATTAGTTATTTTTTCTGGTCCAGGACACATTTCAACCCACCCCACCTCAATTTTGAGATACTCTATCTCTAAAACTATGCGAGATATCAAAACATTTTATTCTTCAATTTCGACTTGTCGAGATACATAGGTAATCATCAACAAATCGTTGATGGGAAATATGGATGGTTGAAAGTGCGGCACTTTTATATTTCTACCAAATATGTATGTGTCATGGTGTATTACTTTTCAGCCAAAACTATCTATCGCAGATCACTGGTGTTTGTGTGTGGTAGTAGCACAGAGTCACCCGTCGATCACAACGTAAATGTGGGAGTGAGGGAGATATAGTGGTTGAAAGTGGCCGATCAAGGATATTTTCGTATTTCGACCATAGACATGTGTCTCCGTATATGTCATTTCGCTGCCACAACTACATACCATAGACCATTTGTGTTTGTGTGTAGTAGCAGTATCGTGTCTCTATCGTGCACTATGGTGGTTAGATGTCGGTAGCTATGGGGGTGTAGAAGATATGGTGGTTGAAGGTGGTCACCTGCGGCACTTTCATATTTCTACCAAAGATGTATGGGTCCCGGTGTACCACTTTTCAGCCAAAACTTCCTAGCGTAGATAACTGGTGTTTGTGTATGGTAGTAATCTGGAGTCTTCCATCGTGCACTATTGTGATTGCGTGTGGGTTGCTGTGGGGGAATGGTAGATATGGTGATTGAAAGTGGTGGAGCTGATAACAAATAGACATGTGTGTACCTATATTTCCCTCCAGAGCCAAATCTACCTAACCCAGTCCACCGGTGTGGTGTGTGGTATTAATCTCAAGTCTCCCACCGTGCATCATGGTGGTTTCATGTTGGTAGCTATGGGGGTGTGGGAGATATGGTGGTTGAAACAGGGCCGCATTTAAGCATAGGCTACATAGGCTGTAGCCTAGGGGCCCGCACCACAAAGGGGGACCCGCACCACAAAAGAGGGGCCCCTCACCAACCACAACCCTCGCCTGGGCAGGTAGTAGAGCTTAAAAAAAAAAAGAAAGGTCGCCCACCATAAATTTTTTAGGTCGAATTAAGAATCCGCCACTGCCGACAGGGGGCCCGCACCACATGTATAGCCTAGGGGCCCACAGAGCCTAAATGCGACCCTGGGTTGAAAATTGGTCGATGGAGGGCAATTTCATATTTCGACCAATGAGATTTGTGTCCCTATATTTCACTTGGCAGCCATAAATACCCTGCGCAGGTAACTGGTGTTAGTGTGTGGTATTAGCCTCGAGTCTCCCATCGTGCACTACGGTGGTTACATGTCAGCAGCTGTCAATCAAAATTCTTTACAATCACAAACGACGTCGTAGGAATCAGCTAGTTTTATACTAATGCTTCAAATAAGCTTATAAAATTGTGATATTTAATTTACAGTAAACATTTTTGTGCTTAATGTAAATAAGATAGCGTGTTGTTATGATTTAAACCAATACATGTGCATTAACACATCCATAAGTATAACGAAAAAAATTTTTTTTTGCTGTCATCAGTCTTTCGACTGGCTTGATGCATTCTTCAATCTCTTCCTATCCTGTGCTAACCTCTTCATCTCTACATACCCCTTACAACCCACATCCTCAATTATCTGCTTCATATATTCTAATCTCTGTCTTCCTCTACAGTTCTTACCTTCGACTGTTCCCTCCACTAACAAATTAACTAATCCAGCATGTCTCAAAATATGACCTACCAGCCTGTCTCTTCTTTCTGTAAGCTTCTTCCACAAACTTCTTTCTTCACCCATCATTTCCAAAACTCGTTCATTTCTTACTTTGTCTGTCCACTTAATTTTCAAATACTTCAATTTTCTTTCTTTCCGGTATTCCTAAAGTCCATGTTTCGCTACATAAAGTGCTGTGCTCCACACATAGAGTTTTAAAAAGTTCTTTGTAATCCTTAGATCAATATTTGAAACTAAAAGGTTTCTCTTTTTCATGAAAGCTCTTTTTGCTAGTGCTATTCTGCTTTTAACATCATTCTTGCTTCGACCATCGGTTGTAATTTTACTTCCCAAGTAACAAAATTCACTTACTTCTCCTATTGCATCCGATCCTATTTTTATATTTAATCTACTAGTATTGGTATCATTTCTGCTACATAACGAAATAGTGATTTTTAATTCACTGCAAACATTTTTGTGTTTGATATCGATATTGAATTCTGAGAACATATTGCTATTTTATTTCGTATCAGCATTTAAAAATGAGATTTTTTAGTTAACTTTTATGGAATTGAAATTCTTCCTGGTCAATGCAGGTTGACTTTTATAGTACAGTGATATAAACCAAGAGAATGAAATTCATTAAAATGAGAATGGAAATGTTTGGAATTACAACGCTTGCGCTACTTTCTGGCTAACTTCACCACATATCAAAAAATCAGTAGCTGGAACGCTGAGAATGTTACTGCTGAAGACCATTGGGTGGAATTATTTCAACACCAACAATCTCAACTGTACGAACTTTCTTATTGCCTGGAAGTAAAGCACATGTCGAATGATATTTTTCTCTAAAAAATAAAGTATGTAACAAGTGACAAAACACAAGTTAACTGTCGCAGTATTGAAGGCCACTTTGATTACCTAGGACTAACACTAACAAATCATGTAATTATTGTTATCGTATGCTAAGTGCAACAAAAGACATGTCAATCAGATAACTATATCTATAGGATTGAAGCCATCTTCTGGCAGCTGGTCCATGCTTGATGCAGTATGTGAGCAGGTCCTCCAGATAGTCGTCTTGTTGGACAGTCCATCACAACTGTGGTCAGCAGTTTGGATACCACCACAGTCACACAACGCTATCTCTCCGGAGACCACACTTATGTGCGGCTGACCTGTGCGAAATCTGTTCAATTGACATCAAAGATGCCTGGAGAAAATAATAAATTGTCACATCAAGTACGCTAGCAGAAAGCGTATCAATCAGTAGTGTAGAAAAATTCAGTGTACTGCGTGGAAGGAAAGAAATTTTTTTATTTATTTATGGCTTTACGCCTCGTCGACGTCGTGATCATCAGTGGCGCGGGGATAAGGGACTGAAAGGAATTCGGCCATGGCCTTTTGAAGGAAGCATCCCGGCATTTGCCTGGAGTGATTTGGAGAAATCACAGAAAACTCAAATCTGGATACCCGGACGGGGATTTGAACCGGTGTCCTCCCGAAAGCTGAGGCCAAAGCGCTGGGGAAGAGATGAGTCACAAACTGAAATTGTATTTCAAGCATAAGGAAGTGGCAAAATTAGTTTTTGTGTAAAAGGGATTCAGAGATTTAAATAAATTAGCAAGAGAATTAGTGAAAAATCCTAAAAACAAGGAAATAATTTAAAACTGAAATCCGTAAAGGGGAAAAAAGGTTGCTGGGTAATTACAATAAAAAAAAATGATAATAATGTATGAGGATTTGGGAAATAGGTGAGTAGAGAAATTGCCGCTGTGGCGTCAACTCGATTGCCACGAAATGAAATTAAAAGAAGAGAATGACTCAAGATTTCTAGGTGTAAGAATTAGGGCAAGAACTGAAGACAATGTCTCAACTGTTAGAAAATTTAGCGGGATTTTTCCACTAACTCACAGTGAGCCTTTACAATTGGCTGTCGCAAGTAGGATAAACGGCCAGCAATTACAGTCTGTCTGTCCACGTGAATCATTAACTGAACAAACCGAGCGTGGTGGTGTAACGGTTAGCGTTCTCGCCTCGCATTCGGGAGGACGGCGGTTCGAATCCCCATCCGGGCATCCAGGTTTGGGTTTTCCATGGTTTCCCAAATCACTCCAGGTAAATGCCGGGATCCTTCCTTGCTCTCATCCTTGTCCTCCATCCTTTCCCGTCTCTAAAGACCTCGTTGTTAAGAGACGTAAAGCAGTTAAAAAAAAAAAAAAAAAAAAAAAAAAAAAAAAAAAAAAGCCGTACTTTAACACAGGGGAGGCCAATCGACCAATCCAAACGATCTTGTGGGCCACTTTGGAAATGCGTCATACATTATACATCCCCATATTACATTTAGACCCACTATAGACATTTTTTGGAGTAAATATAATTTAATTATTCTGCGAACTCATTACTGCAAATTCATTAATAAAACAGGAAATAACTGTCATATATTCGCAAGATAATTATTTTAAAATCAAAGCTACTTTTTTACCATAATTTCGACATTTTATTTTTTAATATATGACTGCACAAATATATATATATTTTTAAATACTTTGGTTTTCGCTACTTTCGCCATTATAAATTAAATATATTTTGTAAAAGTTGACGAATCTCGCCGGCCGCAAAAATGTTCAAGGAACACGGTGGGTTGGCCACCCCTCTTATAACATATAGGATACTTTTTATCCTATAAGTTATGTAATTCTAGGGCATATGCGTATTTTCTTTTTCGTTCCTCTCGCAGGAGGTTTGTGTATATTTATTATAAGCCGTGCTAAGATATACATATAGATTTATGTGTCTTAGGTGGCAAGGCGTTTTAATCACATATTTTATGTTTAATTTCAATTACAAAATATTTGAATGTTAGAGCTACAAAGCAGAAAGAATGTAAATAATGAACTTTTATGTTTCTTTCAACAGGGTCCTAAAACTAGAAGACTACGTAGTACATCCGGGAACATTGGAGCAGCTCAAGAAGCAAATGCCACGTCTGCAGATTTATGCCCCTCACTTTGTTGATTGCCAGTAGTCATCATTTTGATGGTTAGGAACATTATAAGTAAAAAGAGAATAATATTCATTAAAATGATGGAAATGATTGGGATGATAACTCGTGTGCTGTTTTCTGTTTACTGCCCTTAAATCCTGTAAATTCAGGATAATGAACCTACATTGTGATTTAAGATTTTAATCAACACATATACATCGCAATTCATAAAATTTTGCCTGTGGAGGAAGATTTTCACAAAACCTAACTCTTTGCATTTCCAACCCGAACAGAACGAAGGATGAAAGAGATCATATAATTTCTGTAACCTTATCTCTTCTGTCATTGCGATCCGAACAGGAAGGGGACGAAGTATTTCATCGCACTTGTAAATGATAGGTGAGGTTCGTATTTTGGCAAATAAATTTAATCTACGTCGTCTGTCTGTCAGATAATTTCAGCCCAATCTATGTATGAATTCTGTGACGCTTTCGTAAGGACTGTAGCTAGCAGTCACGAATCGAGCAGCTCTTCTCTGTATTTTCCACATTCAAGAAAATACCGGGAATTAATAATTTAAAAAGCCCGTTTAAAGGGATTGTCAAAATTCCTTTGTTGCGAAGTTGGCACAACTGTTCTCTATACTTTCGCTGAGTTTGAGCCCTATCTGTCGTTTAGTTTGTTTACAATTCCCATTGTTGTTAGTTCATCTCAAGTGTTCTTAGTGGATAAAAGTATCGTGCAAAGAATTTGTCTCAAATTTTGTACTGCAAATGGAATTTCGTGTGGCGAATAGCTGAAAATGTTGCGGCAGGCTTACGATGAATCGACTTCATCAAAAAGACGTGGATGTGAATTCAAAAGTGGTCTACAGGTGATGGAATATTTACCCCTCTCTGTTCGTTCATCAACGTTTTCAACTGAAGTTCATCATCATCATCCTCAACAGTTTCCAGCCTCTGGCCGGGTCTGCTTCGTGCACAATCCTCTCCATTTCCTTCTTTCTTCCCACCACCTCTCTGTCACCACTTTGTTCCAGTCCTCTCCTCTCTTCCGTACATTCCTCCACTCCTTTCAGCCATCCATCTCTTGGTCTTCCTCTGGGTCGTTTACCATGCATCTTAATTTCATGGATTTTTCTCGGGATTCTCTGAGCCTCCATTCTCTTTACATGTCCATACCATCTCAGTCTGGTCCTCTCTATTCTTTCCTGTAGGGGTTCCTCTTTTATGGTGCATCTAATCATTTCGTTTCTTATTCTGTCCATTTTTGTAACTCCCATTCTACCTCTTAAAAACTTCATTTCGCTTGCTTGTACTCTGACCACAACTACCCAGGACAGACAACTGGTGTTTGTGTGTAGTAGTAGCATCGAGTCTCCCATCGTGCACTATGGTGGTTGCATGTCGGTAGATCTGAGGATGTGGGAGATATGGTGATTGTAAGTGGTCGACAGCTAAAATGTTCAAAAAAAAATCTTTAGAATATTCTAGAATGTGCTAGAATGTTCTTGAACGTAGTAAAATGTTCTATAATGTTCTGGAACATGACACATTTTATAATGTGCAACATATTTAGTTGTGAACTGATTGATGGGGCTTTCATTTGAGGGTTTCTGATTTGGTATTGGGTAAAATGGGCAACTTACTATCCTGGAAATATTTCATTTTCGTTTAAAAATATAAAAACCTTCAAAATTCTTGACAAATACGAACGAAGTAGTAGGCACTAGATAGTCATTTATAAAAATCAAGAAAATAAGTGGTCCTGTTACACTTTCTTGGAGAGACATCTAGATTATTATATTTCCTTGGATGAAACCCTGATGTAAAATCTAGATTAATAAAGGCTTCTCCCTCAACTACGACCGACCAGTTAGAAAATACTTTATCCATTTACAAATCTGTTTCCATATACTATACGCTCGAAGCTTCACGAAAACGAAATTGTTTGGTACAGTTTTCTCAAAATATTGCATCAGCTTGTGACCATACATCAATACCATTCATGGACACAAACAATATTTTGACCGAGCGTAGTGGCTGAGAGATAATGATTTGGTTCTTTCTCGAGGATGTGGATTTGAATCCCCATCCAGGCGAATTGAGGGATGCTTTCTTTAAAAGGCTATGTCCTAATTCCTTCCCGTTCCTTACACCCTCCTCCCCCAACCTTACCCACCTCTAAATGACCTGGACGCCGATGAGCCATAAAGCCGTAATAAAAAGGAAAGAGAGACTATATTGTTGGTTTAAGGGTACCATTGATAAATGCATTACAATTTCTATAGCTATGTTAAAGGGGAAAGAGTCAAAGGTAATCAATCAGCTATAGATAAGGAGTTTTAAGAAGTTGTGGATCATAAAAAAGGAAGAGTTTTTATTTAAGTTTCATTTCCCCCAAGTGAAGCCCAGAAGACGGCCTGAAATCGGGTTTGAAACCTCCTTTTCAGCCAGCCTCGTCTACAAAATTTACGTAATGGTGGACTGGCTGTCTCCAGGGTATAAGACATATTGTAATACCTTCCGGTATTTTATGTTTATTCTTATGAATTTTACAGTATTAATGCAACTTCTTATTAATTTCTCAATTCTTATCAAAGGGTGCTTTCAAAAACTATGATTTTAGATCTTTTATAAATGCAAAACAATAAAAGTTTGTTGTTTGAAAACACTGAAATCTGACATTTTATTTTACCTAATTATTAAGATCACAACAAATTAACAAAATTAGCGTATTTATAATAGATAAGGCTCCCACTAAAGATTACAATAAAAATCACAAAAAACATTTAATTACTCAAAAACTGGAAGCATGAACCCGCAAAGGAAACAGTACTTTTCATATGGTTGCTGCGCCGACTAAACTCAGTTCAATATTTGTTCAAGCAGAGTTACTTTGATAGCGTTAGCTTAAAAGGCACTTACGGGTAAAAAATGGTATGCAGCGTGGACGTAGTCAAAACAAAATGTTCGGAGTCTCCTCACTCCGAATGTGATAGCTGGTTGCATACTCGAGGCGGAACAACAAAAAAAAAAGACCTCACTCAGCAGAAAAACTACAGCCACGCCATCTGGTGCAGTGCTATAGGTGCCAAAAATTCCGGCATCTTGCCAGCGAATGCACAAAGCCAGCAAGATGCGTTCGTTGTGGAGGTGGACATTATGTCGCAGAATGCAACCAGCGTCGCGAGGACGCCGTTTGCTGCAACTGCGGCTCTTCACACGCTGCTTCTTATCGCGGTTGCCGAGCTTGGAGGCAGCAATGCAGCAGGAAGAAACCTCATACGAGTAGCAGGTCACATACGCAGCCCGCAACAAGCCGGCAAGAGAGCGGTGTCTTCCAGGACGACATCAGAACAGGGCCGTGCCAGCGGAGACGACTAGCCACCACGCGGATTACACCAGACGGCGGCCACCAAAGAGTCAACCCAGGCAGAAGATCACCGGCAGAGAATCACCCTTCTCACAAGGCTTGTAAATCACCTCACACCAAAAGAAGACACCTCTGCCTCCTTGAGGAAGCATTAATGGAACGACACAAAATACGGCAAACCATTTCTGAGGAAGATGGTCGCGGTGGCAACCACGCAGTTAAAGAAAACATCGACAGCCAAAATAGACGACAAACCAACAGAGAAGAAATGCCCTATCAAAATGAAGGTGGATTAAATGTCTAGCGACAACGTACTCCACCCTACTCTGCTCAACGGAGCAGTAACTGGCTGTGGCTGCTACTGGTACTCCTCTGGAGTACAAGAGAAAAAAATAAACACTTTCGTTCAACACGCGCATCTCTTTGGTCTCGGCGTCCGTCTTCCAACACTTGCCGATACCGAGTCTCCCTAGGTAAGCCGTCGGAATGCAGGCCATGCTAATCCTCCCTCTCGTGACCAGCAACAGTGTTGCCGAAGGGGTGCACATCCCTCCACACTTGGTACACTCGGTGTCATCGATTCATATAAAACAAAATATAACCACATATGACTGTCACAACATGCTAGTTACACTGCACTGGCTTCCCACACATACTCCATGCGCACCAACCAAAATTGAAATTAATATTGGCCTCACATAAAGAAATGTAATACAGGCGACTGTATGAGTGTATTACAATATGAAAATTTTGTAGGGGTATGTGGAGCTAAATGTTCGATAAACATTGTTCTACGGTATTGAGACACTCGAACAAATTACGCGGGCAAGTGTGTTGAACAACACCGAAAGAATTAAAAAGCAGGTGTGATGTAATTTCGTCCAAAGAAATAATTTTTTATCAAGATTAAAAAAAAAAATCATGAAATCCTAAAGCAGTTGCGCAAGAAAATTGCCACCAGGATTTCATCATAATTAAAGTAAATTAAATATTGATCAAGTTTAAAAAAAAAAAAAAAAAAAAAAAACAGCCTACGAACTGAGAATAAACGAAAACTTTGTAGAACACAACAAAATACAGATAGAGCTAAACCGTAGCTCAAAATTGTAGTAAAATTAATAAAAATACATTACTAACTATAGCTTAGCATTATGGAAGCAGGAACAAACATTAAGAATAGAACATTGTGCACTTTTCTGATCTTTAAGTAAAAAGGCATGGTTAGGTTGAAATGTTGCCTGGACCAAGAAATAAATGTATATAGTGCTCATCATGGAGGAAGGAAATATATGGAGACGACGCAAGAGACCTTCACCACGCATTGAAGTGAACCAGGGCGGAGGAGGAGTGGGGGGGGGGCTTGGCCGGAGGGGAGGGGGCATGGCCGCTTCCATACAGACACGGAGAATCTGTACAAAAACCTCAAGGGGACTCTAGGATAAACGTGACGCCGCAATCTGGTGATGGATTATTATGTAACTCGATATGACAAATACAAAATGAAGAATAAAAGTTTTTGATATCCTGCTTAGTTTTCGAGATATTCTGTTCCAAATATGAAATGGTTTAGGTTGAAATTCAGAACAAAAAATTGGTCAAAGTCAAATTTGATGATGGATTCTTATTTAAAAAGACGAGACAAATGAAAAATAAACAATAAATTTTTTCGATATCTCACCTAGTTCTAGAGATATACTGTATCAAAAGTGAGGTGTCTTGAGTTGAAATGGAGAAGAAAAATTTCACAAAAGTCAAATTTAATGATCTATTCTTATGTAACACGACGAGACAAATCGAAAATAAAGAATAAAATTTTTCGATATCTTGCTTAGTTTTCGGGATATACTGGGATTGGGTTGATATGCGGCCTGGACCAAAAATTAATTCTGCCATAGCTACAATGAATTACATGCAGAATGGATATTTCAGTTTTTTTTACTACCACTTGTGGTTAGGTTGAAATGTGGCCTTGACCAGAATAAAAATAGTTATCTTGTTAACATACATCGTAAGCTTAATTGGAAATGGCTGGAAGTAGTTTCCATCGCGATATATGTTTCGTCACTAACTTGTTTGTCATGAAATTACTAACAGTAATAGATAAATTCTTTGTCCCTCATGGAACAACAAAACCATTCTGGTACAGACTGCATTTAGACCTAACCACAATCTCCATTAAATTGTCGCTACAGAATCAAACTATGTAGACATACCCACACACGCGTATTTGAATCGCAAACTATATTTGCAGTAACACCATCGTTTGCTTCATCCAGATTCCTAGATTTCATAGGATAATTTAACACATTTCATTTCATCATACAGTATAAACTGCAACGTGACTAAAGAAAGCCAATACTAAATTCACTGAATCGCGATGTAAAACACACCCCCTTAAATCTCATTTTCAACACTCGTTAAAAAGCAATGCTAGTCTATTATGTGCAAAATAGCAAGAGGTATGCTGATTTTCAACACTACACCAACAAAAATTTGAGAACACAGTCATCCCATAGAGAGCTATGACTAAATATTTATAGACAGGCAGCGAAGTTTGCAACTTCTACAGCTCACTTCAACAACGATAATTAGAATTCAACTTACTTATGAAATGATATTCCAGGTTCTTTCCTGTCTGGCCTATTTGTGTAACCGTACGCAACACAAGATGGCATTATAAAACACTTATACACATTACAAAATGAAATAATCACTACATCTAACATAATGTGAACATCGCAATTATTTGGAAGCGCAATATCGCCGCTGCCGCCACCGCGCATGCGCTAGCCTGCTTCACCGATTTAACGTCACTTCTCCTCCATATATTTCCTTCCTCCATGGTGCTGATACTTACTGTAGTTCAAAGACCTTAATGAGAGGAATTTTTATGTGTGTGGCATTATTGTTTAATATTTTTTGTCGTGTACTTTGGCTTGTGATTGTGCGTAATTGTTTTTAATCTTCTTATATGCTCTTCAGAAGTAATTTTTCGTCCTTGATGTGTTCTCAAAGAGAGCAAACTGCTAGGGGAAAAGGATTGTTATTTATAGCAAATATATATGAATTTTCATTGTAGATATATTTTGTGATATGCAGTATTTGTCGCTATATTTTAGTTGTTATTGATGCAATGCATTCATTCATTACTTTGGTAATTAAAGAGTTAAAACCGCGGTTGTTATGCGTTCTTTAGAATTAAATTATTGTGAACGTAATATGAAAACTTAAAAAAAAAAAACATTATAAACGTTTTGATTTCCAAGTATATTTCGTTTTCTTTTTGTTTTTTACGTCTTTTCTCGGGTAACAGTTTATTTAGTACATAAACAATTAGTTACTCTTTGCATTTTTGTGCGCTGCGTAACGGGTGTTATAGGTACAAATTACAAGTCATAAAACACTATATCAGATCCAGGACATCACATCAAAATCATCGGCATACCTAATGCAAGAAGAAAATATTAACTATTGCATTTCAAATTGAATAACGTAAGTGTACTATATTTTAAAATGAAACAGTTGTCTTTACATGTTCATACATAATATGGTTTGAAGTCATAAATTATATTCTTATCATTTTTCTGTATCGAGTATCTTTGTGACACTTATTTTTCAGTAAACTTCAGATTGTGATATATGGTCGTTTGCAGCTGGTAAGGAGAGGTTGTACAATGCTTCGATTAAAGAAGGCGGTGATGAAAGAAAGTATCAGCAAATGAGAGCATTGGAAAACAGAGACAATAAGTTACAATAAAAATCTTTGGACAGACCAGCTCGTGTAATATAGGATACACATTATGGGTAGTAAACACAGTAGTTAAAACGGGTGCAAAGAAAGAGGCGTCTGATTTGTTTGTGGAAATTATCGCAGAACACAATCAGTAATTTATACGATAAAGTAGCTGGGTTGGGAGTAATTGAAAGACAGAAGATGGATATTTTAACACTAAGAAAGCGCGAATGACAATAAGGAAGTGATATCTGTGCACTTTTCTAGTCTTAAAATAGTATGCACGGTGCAATGTTGAAATGCAACCTGGACCGGGTGCAAAGATACACAGTACCAACATTTAGTGTGGTGCAAAGCCTTAATGACAATGTTAACTGGTTCTCGATCTATTTTCAGGTTAAGTTTATGTCCCGATACATGTCAGTAACATACAGTAAAGGATTGTACCAATGCAAGTGTCACTGAAGCTTAGATTATGTAATGGCAATATTAGCGGAGATTGCAGTTAAGTTGAAATGCCTCCTGGACCTGTAACCATTTTGCTTTTTTATGTATCGTGGTTTTCAGATAAATAGTAATTGTTTTTAATCTTCGTTGTATGCATTCCAGCATCGGATGAAACGCTGGAGATTAAAACATTTTTACATATAGAAAATAAATCTGAATTTCTGTTTCGTGATTTATAGTATTTGATTTAGAAGTTTTTTGGTGTAATGTGTTCGTTCATTGGGGATTCTGCGATAACCGTGGCGCCGCAATTTGATAATGGATTCTTATGTAACTCGCTGAGACAAATTGAAAGTAAAGAATATTTTTTTTGATATCGCGTTATAGTGTCACATCATAGTTGTCAAATTATATATAACAGAAGTAGTAATTTACATAGCATTAAGATCATAAACATTAAGGACATAAAATTATAAGAGGAGGTAAACGGTACTTTTAGAGTTGAAACATTACAAAAGCATCAAATCACAGATAAAACAATAAGATTTTGCTAATCCAGTGGTTTTTATACGTGTAAAAGTTAAATGTGTTACGATGCGTTTCCATTAAGATTAATAAAACAATAACCATCTGGTGCTCTGTAAACGATAACTGTTTGCAGGATTGAGGAGTAGAGTGGGTTGTACTCGGTTATATTTCTATACGGTTTCTTGTGCACCATCCTCTGGTATATTGTGATATTTTCTAGAGCAAGGAGGTGTCCTACATTAACTGCATAACTTATATCCCAGTGTTTTATGTTTTTCCAGAAAGTGTCTGTTTCTTCTTTGTAATTCTTGCGTCTAGATAATAGGTGGTTTGTATCGGCTTCGGACTCCCCGTCGCACTGACAAAGTGGGGAGTTTGCTAAATTTATTATGTACAAGTTACTTCCGAATCTGCCGTGATTGAATTTTAATCTCGATATTATAGTCACAACTTTTTTTGTGGCATATATTTTCTGAAACCATTGTGTTGTCGGTATTTGCGGTTGTATCCGCCTGTTGTTCACTGGATTCCCACATGGTGTGCAGGGGAAGAATAGGAAAAAAAGTGTTCTGCTGCTAGGTAGTAGCCATGGGAGAGGTGTAGGTCCTCTTCTGCAGGATCAGTTAGGTACAGGTTACCAGGTCACAAGTTTTTTCAAACCTAGTGCAACATTATGCCAGGTAATAGAGGATATAGGTCCACATTGTAGGAGTTTCACTAAGGACGATAGAGTAGTGATTGTGGAGGGGCGGGAAATAGTATTGATAGAAACGCGAGTTATAGTATAGAGAGTTACCTGAGGAAGGTGGTGAAGGAGGCACAGCATACCAGGGTGGAGCTCATGCAGGTCCTAAGTCGCCATGACCGGCCACCATTGAACTATGCTGTGAGGCGGGTTAATATGGAAACGGAAGTTCTACTTGGGAAAGGCATTAGTTCTGTGTTGGGGGTTGTGCCTGTGAATACCATTGTTAGGTGGGGTTTCACTAGGCATGGCCTACACCTAAATTGAAGGGCGAAGGGAGTACTTTCTGAGTTGTTAGCTAAAGCAGTGAGGGAGCCCATTTCCAGTGTTGATGCGGTCAGGACTGTGACTTTTTTAGGTTAGGGGCTGCTGGTGAAGGGACAAAAATAGGTTATCAAAGTGATACTGATTGCATATTCACGATGGGAAAAGTCACAGACGTTAAAGAAATAGATGTAGTGGCTGAAACAATAACTGACTGGGGTAAAACTGGGAAAGAGGAGATAAATTCTGAAAATGTAAAGCCAGTAGTAAGGGTGTTAATGGTAAACTGTAGAAGTATAATGAACAAAGTAATCGAATTCGCAAACTTAATAGAGATGCACGAACCACAAGTAATGATTGGGGTAGAGAGTTGGTTAAAAGAAGAAGTACTAGACAGTGAGATTTTTCCTGATGGTTACAGTGTGTATCACAGAGATAGAGGAGTAATTGGTGGAGGAGTATTCATACTATTTAGCAAAAACTACCACAGTTCACTGGTGTTCATAGATCAAGACCATGAGTTACTTTGGGTAGATTTCTGGGGTAATAAAAAAGAAAAAATCAGAGTGTTGGCTGTTTACCGCAGTGGAAGAATGACAGAAGAGGATGAGGCTCTTGGGGATAAATTAAATTCATACTCAGATTTCAGAGGTGAGAATAGAATGATCATCATTGGTGGGGATTTAAATTTACCAGGTGTAAACTGGGAAGGAAATAAGATAAATAACACATGGGAACAAAGATTTGCAAATATCTTAATAAGGGAAGGAGGATTCACTCAAGTGGTTGAGCAAAACACTAGGGGACAAAATATTTTGGATATATTTCTAATTAAACCCGATGAAAACCTTACGAGGTATCAAGTAACTAATGGAATAAGTGATCATGTAGCAGTTCTGATGTATATTAGAGGATTCAATAAACCAGTAGCCAAAATTGAAGGGGGAAATAGGTACAATTATAAAAAGGCACAGGATTCAAATTTGAAGAAATATTAACGAGAGAAGTAAAGGAATTGAGTTACAAAACTTTGGTTAGACCATTGCTCGAATATGGTAGTGTAGTATGGAACCCTCATTTTACATATCAAATACAGGAGTTGGAGAGGGTGCAAAAAAGGGCTACTAGATTTGTTTTTTGGAAATTATCGCAGATTGCAATCAGTGACAGATATGATAAAGGAGCTGGAATGGGATTCATTGCAAGACAGGAGGAGGATGAGGAGGGTCATGGGAGTGTACAGGGCATATACTGGCGATGAGGCATGGAAAGATATTGCAGTAGGTATGAAAAGTAGTGCATGGAAGGGAAAAGATGACCATGACCACAAGCTGGCACTGGATTTCAGGCTCAAGGGTGTGTTAAGATTCTCTTTTTTAGGTAAGGGTGTCAGGGACTGGAATGAGTTACCAAGAGAAATGATGAATAATTTACCGAAACCGTTGAAAGAATTTAAAGACAAAATTTGTAGAGGGCAAATGTAGGTGGGTGCAGGTTAGGGGGGAGATGGGAGTGTAGGGAAATTGCCTGTGCTCCATTGCAATTAAATTAAATTAAAAATCATTTCAGGCCTCAGTAGTTTTGTAGCGAAATAATGAGATTAAAGTTTTCTATTTGTGAAGCTAATTTTGCTAATGTTTGCTTACTATCTTCCTATTTACTATTGACAGTAACTATCGATCACACAAACATATATATAAGCGTGTCTTAATATATAACCAAATTTTCTCGTTTCCACTGTTACATTCCTTCTTGATACGCTCCAAAAAATGAAAGATTTTGAAATTTCTTTCTCTCACTTACGCAATGTATCCTGCACAATTGAGTTCACTAAAATAAACGAGGATAATGTATCGCTGAATTAAAAAATCATATCTCAACACCCTAAACATAAAAAAACTTTATTTTTGCGAACCCTTTTGGCATTTATCTCCTTTCCGCGTTACCCCACTCGACTAGCTGTACTGTCCGCATCTCCCTGCAGTTCTTCACATTGATTTTTCGTTTTAATGGGATTATATACCGTTACCTCCAAAGAATTTGACTTATGATTGTAAACAATCAAAGCAATCACTGCCTTTACACTGTATGTCCCTTTTTAATCCAATTCAATGGCTTTCACCGAGCGTGGTGGGTGAGCGGTTAACGTTCTGGCCTCGCTTTCGGAAGGGTGCATGTTCAAATCCCCGTCCGGTCATTCAGATTTGGGTTTTCCATGCTTTCCACCAATCACTCCAGGCGATTGCTGGGGAGCTTCCTTCAAAATGCCATGACCGAATTCCTTTATATTTCTTGTCCCAAAACCCACCCCGCCTCCAATGACCTTAGCCGTCGACGAGGCGTAAAGCAATAAGTAAAATATATATATATATATATATATGATCTTGACGTCGACGAGGCGTAAAGCCATATAAAACTCAATGACTTTCAATACTGCTTTCTGCCTTTTTTTATGGTTCAGGGATATTTGATACAAAAAACCCGATCAAAAGTCAAAAAAATTTCAAGCAAATTCCAGGAACCCGTATTTCGAGGCAACTGTCTGTAGAACAATAACGTAATATGTTTTTTTAGATAAGCTCCATTCCCCATCCCGTGAACAGCCGTCTGCTGAATACATTGCAAGATGCACGTATAGGAGAAGGTGGTAATAGGGCCCCCCATTTTGTTTTTTTATTATAAAATTAATATTATTAATGAAAAAATATGGGTGATTAGCACAGTTACAATCTGGTGTTAGTTACTGAACACATTATAATAGGTAGAGGCGTTTAAAACCTTTACATTTTTAAAAAGTCGATTTTCAAAAGTAGACACATTCTTCAGAAAACGGGATGTGCAGTTAATATGGCCCCCATGGCGTTTGTAATATGGAATCCCTTATTAATGTAGGGAAATATTGTAGAATAAAATTATTACAACAGCTTTATGACAAAAAACGATGTTTATTATACTACATAAGTAAATATAAGAAGATATAAGGAAATATAAAAAATGAAATATAGCTTACAATATGGCAAAAAATTAAGCACAGAAATCGGAGACATACGCCTCCTTCTCTGCCCCTGCACATTTGTTATGAGTCCTAAGAGAACACATTAGGCACTGGACTCATAATTCCCCGCGGACGTTGGTGGAGCAGTTTTTATCAAAAAAGACATGATCCGTCTTCTTGGTTTGGTTGAGGCTTTCCAACTGGGATGTCAAAAAGAGATTCACTAGAGCAAGTGGAGAGCTGCATCCCAGCATCATCATCGTCCCTGCTGTCAGCTGGGAATTGGTTTTTAGGGTTGATCTTGTTTGATTTCCCAGCATTGATACTCTGGGTTGAGTCAGATGTGGTTGCTTGTTCTGTAGCGCAAGCATGAGGTTCGGAATAAGAAGGCTGGGGGCTATCAAACGTCAAACTTCTGTTGACACTTGTTGTTGTTGTTGTTGCGCCTCTCCGACGACCACGAAGACTGGCAGCAGCTTCTTTGTTTGCCAAGAAATCTTCTAGCTCTCTTTTATAAGGAGAACTGGTGACGATTTTTGCGACGGAAGGTTTTCATCCACAATTTTATCTTTTCCTTTTTTTCTGGGGTGGGGTGAATTTCTTTAGATGGCACAGTAAAGGTCGATGAGAGTGGACGAGGATTGGCTTCAACCATTGAAGTGTCATCAGGCTGGTCATCAGGGTTATCAGCTTGATTTTCGTTTTGTGTTTCCTCTTCCCTTGCAATTAATTAATGGTCTTGAAATAAGTCCCTTTCCTGGGGTACACAGCCATGACCCAGAATCCATTCACAGCGTTTAATCCTATGGTACATCGCAGGTACACCTGTGACCTTTGTACTAAGGGACGGTATATTGTAAGGTCCAACAGGTCTTTTTTCATGGAGCATCCATTGTCTGATGTTTTCGCTGTAATGGGTCTTCAGGGCTCACATAAAGTTCGGTCTAACGGTTACAATTTATGCGTTGTCTGGGATGGTAAGGACAAAATCGTGATGTAATTCTTCCTCACTAAATGCATCACATCAATGTTTCTGGTATGAGAAAACTGGACGTCAAGGATATTAGTATGGGCGAGGTCTCCGTTGGTTTAGTTTTATCAACAAAATGGGTCAACCAGTATTTGAACAAATTTGCTTGAACCCATCCAGATAGACTCATGAAGGGCTCCTTTTACAGGGAGATTCGACATGTTTGTTCTCAGCAAAATCAACATCGCAGGGACATAAGATCCTCCTGCAATCATTGAACAGATTGCTGTTATCAAAGATCCACGTTCTGCCGAAGTCAGAGAATATATTTGACGTTTACTTTTACTGGCAAGCCTTCTACAGGTCAGTTTTGGTGCAAAGATTTTTATGAGAGGAATGTTTACGTTTTCTCGTGCTATTTTATTGATTTTTATAGACTAGCTTTCAGAATTAAGACTGTACGATTTTTACGATAGCGGATTCCAGAGAGAATATTATACTACCAGAGCTCGATATCTAGGTGGCGGTGACAGGCATAGTTGCTCACTCACACTGCCACTAGTTAGCACCACCAAACGCAAATTTTAACTTAATCGTGAAATCATGGGAGAAGTTGGCACGAACTGCGATAGAAAAGAAAACAAAAACCGAATCTTTGTGTGTGGACAATACGGCCTGGACCATAGTATTGCGAGTGGCCTATTTTCATAAAACAAAACTGCTTTTCAGTTACCGTTCTGTGAAAAGTTAGGACCAACTGCGATTTAAAAAAAATAATATTAATCATCGTGTTTGGAGAATTCAGCTTGGACCACAGCAAAACTTAATCATTAAATACGATATGCAGATTACGTATTTTCTTGTCCTTTATGTCGTCGGTATTAATATACATGGTTAAATGTGTCTAGCGTTTTTAACTGTTAGGAAGGCTATTCGCTATGTTTCAATTTTAAAATTAGAAAAAAAAGAGGATTAGCTTCTTCATTTAAATTACACTAATGCACGCGATTTGCGGATCCCCATTTTCATGTCCTGTATCGCTATATAGCGGTGTGGTACCTCAGGGGTTAAGACGTTTCCTTCAGGAGGTCGCTGCTCCAGGCCTAGATTCAAATCCAGGTCGGGACAGGAATTTGTAAGAGCTGTGTTTGGTCGTGTCAGCTACTCCAGATCATCGCGTGGTTCAACATTAAAGTGTAGGACCCAGAGTAAAGGAACTGGCTGTCCCATCACTCACACAACTTATTATGCCTATTTCGGGAGGAACCAGGCAACCCTTGGGTTGTTCTAGTTTATGTCAATATTACTTTACGCTATTATGGAGTCTGACGTTTTCAACTGTTTGGATGGCTATGAACTATATTTTAATTATAAAATCACAAAAATAACATGTTGGCTTCCTCACATAAATTAATAAATATCAGACTTTACATATATGTAATTAACGATATCAGCTTATTATCAATTTTTATAATTTTGGTTTAAATAAAATGCATACTCCTTCCTCCATGAGATAGTGGGCGAGTGCAGTATTGTCTCTGAAGCCAGTTAACGTCCGTCTTCGTAAAGATTGATTAGAATAAAATGCTGCAGATAAAAGATTCTTATTTGTAGTAAATAAATCTGAATATTCGTTTTGTGCTGTACAGTATTTGTAATACAAGATTTTTTTGTTGTTACTGTAACGTATTCATTCTGTGGTTTGATAATGAAATAGCAACATAAAAAAAAAATAAAAAAAAAAAATAAAATCATTATGACCAAAATGCAAAAGCTTCAAGGAAAAACATAAAATACTTTCTGATTTCCAGATATTTCGTTTCACAGGTCTTTTTATGTATTTTTTTGGTTTATAAGTTTATTCAGTATATCAATATTTAGTTTCTCTTTGCAATTCAGAGTTGTAGTTAATTTCATGATTTAGTAATTTGGTGCAACTCAAAATTATCGGCTTGCTTTAAGTGAGGAGAAAATTTTGTACAAAATCATAGTGCCGCTGTTATATGCGAAACTGAGGAATGTAAGTTAACTATATTTTAATGTTTCTCTACGATAACAGTGGTGCAGCAATTTGATGTTGGATTCTTAAGTAACTTGAAGAGACAAATCGAAAGTGAAAATTAATTTTTCTTTTATATTTCTTTCTTAGTTCTCCAATGTCATAAATTAGTTAAAGACGTTTGAGGACAATTTTCTTCTGGTCCAGGCTGCATTTCAACCTAACCACTACTGCTAGGAACAAAAGAAAACGTCCATAGTGCATATGCAGCATATAGTTCCTTGCCGCATTGGCGAAATATGTTTCTGCTCCACGCTGCATTTTAATTTGATCACCCCACTTCTGTGATACAATATCTGTAGAATTAAGAAGAACAATTAAAAAATTTTATTCTTCACTTTCGATTTGTCTCGTCGGGTTACGAGCATAAGAATCCATCATCATTTTGTGAGCCACGGCAATAATATAATATCCGTATCTTTATATATAAAGATGAATGTATATTTGTCTGTTTGTTTCTTCTTCATACAAATCCACAGTTTTTATCCGATCTCGATGAAACTTTGCACACTTATCCTTTGAAACAAGAAGAAAAATACTGTCTACATTTGGTTGAAAAATTATCTGTATAAATAACATATGTTGTCTCATAACTTCGAAATACGGCGATAGACAGACACGTTGGATATGGACGTCTCCGTACTGTGAGTCTGTGTAGTGGACTGGCAGCTCAGGGATTAAAGCGCTTGCTTACGATCGTCGTGGTCTCCGCTTCAAATCTCCGTGGGGGCTAAGATTTTTAAAAATTATTTTTCATTGTAAGAGTCAGGCCTGGGCCTTAGGTTATTCGAATTAAATGTTAAACTGTAGATATTTGAAAGTTAGGGGTGCAATGCGAGGCAAATCATAGGTAGTCTTGCAATGTTGTAGGTGTACACTTTTTTACGTTATAATGATCCCTCAGGTGTTGTTCGCCGTCAGTGTGTGATAGTTATTGAAGACGGTAATGAGAGATTGTATTACACGAGAATAAGGTCAGTTGAATACAAATGTATGCCCACACTTATTATATGCTTGTATTTGACGAACATTATGAATTACATATGCAGGAGCTGCAAGGTATACAAATGAAGGCATCTGATTTGTTCAAGGAAATAGCTTCTTCACGACAGGTTCTTAACTAGGAATTTTCCTTTTGGTCTGAAAATTTTTACGCACTATCCTTGGACGATATTCGTTTAGGAATATGATTCTCTTATAGCTAGCTATCAAATATGTGGAAAAAACATCACAAAAATCTGACGTAAGGTAAAAGGGTAAGCGATCAATGGATGTCATATTGCGAAGTCCAACGATAATAGAATCTGTCGTACTTACAACCAAATATGTGTCTTATTAGGTGAGGTCTTCTGTGTGAAAATAGCGATCAAAGGATCAAGTCTGGTCAATAGTACACCATCTCAGGTTTCTCTCCCTAAAGCAGTTCTGCCTGATGGGCCACCGTTTAACAGAAATTGGGGTTAAAAACTGTGTACCTATAGAGAAGACTACCTACTGTAAGCGATGGCTTAAGGTAGTATGTTGCCCCGAGTTCGATCCCTCCGACTGATACCTTTTTTAAAAATGTTTTTATTAGCTCGCTTTGGGCTTTGTCTGTCCGGGTAGAATTTAGTGATTTTAAAATAACTTCTCGATGAGCTGGAGACTTGAAATTTGACCACAGCTCAGAACTAGGTGTCAATGCAGGAAAATGGAAAAAAATGGGAAAAGTTGTCCGGAAAATTTGAAAATTCGGGAAAAATGAAAGTAGCTATTCTTTTCTATTGACGGATTTGCCTAATTTTTTTTTAAATGTTCGTTACAGTACTAATGAGGTTTTTAGTTAATGAAAAACTGGAAAATACGGAGAAAACTGAAAGTCTTTTTTTCTGTGTACCAATTTGGCTATTTTTTTTAATGTTCTTAATATGTAGTCCGAATAAGGTTTTTAAAGAAAGAAAAATTGGAGAGGTTACCTGGAAAATTCAAGGAAAAGATAACTCGATTTGGCCTTTGTCTTTCCGGATGGAGCTAGAGACTTGAAATTTTGAACATAGCTCAGAATTGGATTACAATGCATATAAATGTGAAAAAAACATGGGAAAAGTTGTCCGAAAAATTTGAAAATTCTGGAAAAACTGAAAGCACCCTTTTTCTATGAACTGATTTGGCTAATTTTTTAAAAAGTTCGTAACAGTCCGAATAGGGTTTTTAGTTTTAGTTAATGAAAAACTGGGAAAGCTGCGCGGAAAATTGGAAAATATGGAGCAAACTGAAAGTCTTGTTTTTTAGTGTACCAATTTGGCAACGTTTTTTTTTAAAATATTCGTAATAGTTCGAATAACGTTTTTAGTTAATGAAAAATTTGAAAAGTTGCCCGGAAAATACGGAAAATTGAAAGTCTTTTTTTTCTGTGTTCCAGTTTGGCATTTTTTTTTATGTTCTTAATATGTAGTCCGAATAAAGTTGTAATACTTGTAAGATTGGCGACGAAAAACATTGGGCGCATCACTCGCATGGAATACATAACTATAAGAAGTGTAGAGAGTAGTTATCAATGAAAAAACTTACTTCACATTATTTGCGGTGCAATTAAATCCTTAGGATAGTAGAGCTATTAATGCATCAATTATCTGTTACATGCGCCTAATATTTTTCGGCACTAATCTTAGCTATCAAAAATTTCCAAGTATAAATTTTCAGGGCAATTTAGAAGAAGTTAGAAATTTGTATGTGGTTTTATCCTACATAAGGATTAGAGAAATTATTTTATAATTTTTAGTCCATTATAAAAACATGGTACATTAAAAAGTTTTTTATTTTAGTATTATTTCATATATTGTTCTCATTGATATTCGCATTTATGAGATTAAAATTTATTTTGAAACAAGTTTACCAATTTATTTATTTTACTTTGGGGAATACGCAAATGTTTGGATGATATAAATTATTCAACTTGTTGAATTGCAAATTACGTGCACACCAGGAACATTTGATAAAAGATATAAATTTTTTATTATTGCAGTAGGAAAGCATATTTCCTTTACATTAGTAAATTCCGGTCTTTCCTTCGCTAATTTTGAATTGTACCGTGCTAATTTTATCATGTCACAATAAAACAGACGCTGAGAAAATGTGTGAATAATTGAATGTATCTTCACAAGTAGATATTTCACTATTATCTTGCAATAGTTAGGGGACGATTAGAAGCCTAATCGTTAGTATTTTACCTGGCGATAGAAATACGCAATATATGGCTGACATTATCATAACTTCACTTTTACTGTTGAAGCAACTTAGTTTTCATTTCAAACAATTTGATCATAAACCGTCAAAAGGGACAACCCACAAATCGAGTAATTAAAACAAAATTTCTTTCCCGAAGCATGGTTTAATTACTAACTCCAAAAAGAAGTTTACGGTTGTTTCTTAATATTTCCAGATTTGGAAAAAATGTGTATTCCTCAAAGGAAAATAAATAAATTAGGTACCGTAAAATGGGGTGACTTTGTGACAAGTTTTGCACGTTTTCACTCTTACGCTGATCAATTTTTAACATAAACTGAAATGGATGAAATCATAAGATAGCTACAACTTTCCTTTACAAGATTATGTAACAAAAATTTGTATCTTTAATATTAACGACTATATAAAGGAAAAACGCTGTCACAAAGTAACCCCACCCTATGGGGTGACTTTGTGACAACATAGTTTTTGGGTTACAAAGTATGGGAAAAAAATAATGTCACAATTTAGACCAATCAAAAAGTTTATTTACTTAATGTACAAGTGTTTTATGCTTTGGCAAAGCTATAACATTTTTTAAAGTGATGAAGGGGAGCTCCCTAATCGAGATTTTTCACCTCAAAGAACCCTCGCTTTCCTATCGGTCTTGGGGGGTCGATACCATACAAAACTTCTTCTTTAGAGTACTGAATAGCGTCTTCTTTAGTAGGCCATTTCCAGTACATCTTGGTCCTCTCCATAACGCTGACGATGTAGCCCTCGAGATTTTCTTCCGTCACCCTTCCTGGAAAAAGTTTCCCTTCAAAGTTGACCACCACAAAATCATCCACTTTGAAGACGTTTTTTTTCAGGAGCAATGCCGCCGATTCCCAGGAGGTCTTTAGCATTTGGAATCACATTCGTGGGAGTCGTTTCAGCTTCTGAATTCTCCAAACTGCTGAAAGATTCATCCTGCACGTCGGGGTCACTGGGATCTTCATCCGTCCAGTTTTCCTTTCTGCCGTTGTCTTCATCTGAAGAGCTTTCGCCGACACTGCTTTCTTCAGAGATCTCGACTACTGGTACAGCCTTTTTCTTTGGACCGCTGGGTCTGGAGGAAGCGCTGGCTTTTGTCATCTTCCCTTTCGGCAGTTCCACCCTACTGGCTTCGATTTCGGCACTGGAGATGCTTTTGCCTGCTGGAACGGTGAGCCTTCTCCTTCTCTTGGGGGCCCGGCATCCTGTAACCTCTTCTCTCTTCTTCTTCAGTTCTTCTATGAAGATCTCACCAATCACTCCTGATACGGACTGCAGGCTCTCTTCCAAGACGGCCTTCGGGAGTCTTCGGAGAACTTCCATTTTGTTAAGCGAAATAATCCCAGTCTTCCTGAATCCTGACTGGAGATTGTTTTCAATGTTCTCATGCAGCTTGTCCATCATTTTATTTAACAGACCAGGCAGTTCGTCTTTTGGCACAGACGTGCACCGGCTACTGGACGTCGATTGCTTCCAGTCCGACAAAACTGCACGCCAAATCAGTTTCAAAACTTTGAACACGGCGACATCTAGTGGTTGCAGTAGATGTGTCGCATTTGGTGGCAGTGCGATGAATTTTATGGTATATTTTTCGCAGAGTCGAATAACCTCCAGGTTAATGTGTGAACTCAAATTATCGCCAATAAGAGCTTTGGCCGTCTTGTTCTTTTAGTATGGGGAGCATAAGATTGACAAACCAGTCTTCGAACACTTGGTGATCGAACCATCCAGATTTAGTACGATTGTACCGAGCTCCTTCAGGTCCATTTTCGGTCCAGGTCGACCACATATTCTCGGCCTTGTAATTTATGTATAGTGGAGCCAACTGTCCTGTGGCATTCCCACATATCATAATAGAAGTGCACGCTCTGGAACAATTTTGTATTCTCTCTGGATATTTTGCTCCTCTTCTGACAAGCACTTTTTTGCTTCCTGGATCGTCCTGGACGTTCGTTTCGTCGTAATTCCATATTTTTTCTGGTGGAATACCCTCTAACTCCTTCTCTAAATGCTCAAAATAAGCGTCAATCACTTCATTGTCAGTCGCAGCTCTTGCATAAGTGATATTTTTAGCGACGCGTTCGGAGAGAACATCCTTGTGCCGCTTCATAAATGACATGGCCCACTCTCTCCCAGGTAAGTTATTTGTAAACATGGGAACTTTTCTTCCAGTTCGTTCTAAATATGATTTCACGACACAGCGCAAATCAAATGACGTCATTGGGAAACCGTAAGCTGCCATTGCAATGGAATTTCGTGAAAATAGGTTGACCCCCATGCTGTCTTTTAGGTTTGACTGTCTCTGGCTTTAGGGTGGCCGAACCTTTTCTCTCTTTCGTTTGTTCCACAATGTGTTTCGATGAATATTAAACCTAAAAGCAGAAAAAAGAACGTATAAAACACATACTATGGCATAATTCAAAAAAAATAGCTTTTAAAAAATGTTTAATGGAAAAAAATTGCCAAAAATCTAAATATTATCAAAATTTTAAGGAGGTAGGCTTAAAAAGTCTACTTCCTGTGTGACAGTGTATGAAAAATTACAGAATGACCACTACTAACCTTTCAGATGCTGCTCACAGGGACATTTTCTTTGTTAAAACCAGTTTAACGGCCTTATCTAACGTCTCTGGAGTGTAATTTCTATAGGCTCTTGCACCCAACTTTCTTTTATAAGTCCTCATGTTACTTTCAGCGCTGCAAAGACGAAAAAACATGATACAATTTAACCTAAAACCATGGTGGGGTGGCTTTGTGACAAGCTGGCGTGTCACAAAGTCACCACACAAAGTGCTTGCATTTCAGTTTTTGTCTCATATGTTCAACAAACATGACTTGATGTAATCAATATTCTACAGTAATTTGCCCAACAAATTAACATACAAATGTACATACCTGTTTTAGATGTGTCTTTAACAGAAACGTTTTCACAATATAAAGTTTCCCTCTGTTTACGAAATCGTAAATAATAGCGTTACTAAGCAACGGCGTCGGAAGGAACTACACGTGCGCAGAAGCTTCACCTTGGCTGCCGCTACACGGCGCGGCATGTCTGACAAACGAAATGCGCGGTACATCTCTGTCCTGAGACGAGCGGTCGCGGCGCGAGATTTAAAATACGAAAATTTGGCGCCTTGTCACAAAGTCACCCCACCAGTCACAAAGTCGCCCCACTCTACGGTAATTAGTTTCAAAACAGAATTTGTAATGCTGCAAAAGCGAATATCAATGAGCACAAAATACAAAAAAGTAGGAAGATAAACACACCGCTTCTATATGCACGGCTAAAACGCCGCTGATATCTAATAACTCTCTTCCTAGATATAGACCTTTTACAGCCAATTTCTAACAATTTTTAATCCACCAGATTTGTTTGTTCTACTATCGCGATTTCCACACCAAAGACTACTCCTTGTCGGATGTTAATATTAATATTGTCGCAGCATTATTATGTTAGGTTGTGGAGAGGTTGAAATGCATCCTGGACCAAAATGACAATTGATGTTCGCTGTATACAGGGTATCCACATGAAATTTCAAATTACAATATAGTAAAAACTATTAAATACAGAAACTGCACCATCCTGTAACACAACTCAAAAAGATTTACTCAAAAAATTAACGCAATTCTATGTGAGCTCCTTTTGTATCCATTAAAATGTCTAAGCGATACTCGACTTCAGTCCGTGAGCATCCCAAGCATTGCCAACATCATGTACATGTGAGGCATATACAATGTCTTTCACATAAAGCCGCAGCAAAAAAAGTAGAGGGGTTTAGTCTGGAGATGGTGATAGCCACTTTGTAGGTCCTTTTCGTCATTTCCACTGTTAAGGAAATGTCTGTTTATTCTCCTAGTGGATAGAAATTTGTCATTCCAAGCCTCAATTGTCTTTAAATCTGGTGGCACCCTATCAAATACATGTTGGAAATTTCTTTGGATGATATGCAACACTGCGCATTGGATTCTCCCTTATGAATTGGAATTTTTTTTTTATAATTTTTCAAAACCTAAGTCAAAATTAAAGCACTAACTTAGATAAAATTACAGAAATAACTTTTTGAGTTTCTTTAAAGTATGGTGCAAGCTACAGCGTTCTATGTTTAATAGTTTTTCATTTTGTACTTTGAAATCAGGAAGGTTTTATGTGGACACCCTGTATATAATGCACCAGGAATTTGATTTATTGTAGAACGTCTCAATGTTTTTATAGATTCTTAAGATTCATAAAACAGTGTACAAAATTGTGTGAACACCTTCTCTTAGCCATATTTTTTAACATTGCAACTGAAGTTGCAGTGTTGAGTGCTTCCTATCGAATAACATTCTTAAGGTCTTCTATAGCAGTGCAAGATTAGACCATGAACTCGCTGTAGTGAATGATTGATAGAAGATAGCTACTTACTCTGTACCATTGTACTATCCAAACTGTTAATTCTGGAGTATAAGATATTGAAATTTTGATTATTTGCCTTAGTAATATTTACGTCAGTATTTATTTTGAATTCCTGAACCTTGACCAAGACCAAAAGTTTTTTTGGAAAAAATAATGTTCATGGAACATTGTTTTTGCTACAGATAAAATGAGTCATCTGAAAAGCAGTTCATCCGTTTCCAGGCTTCATGATGATGATGATGAAGATACCATCGATGAACTTCTCAATAAGAAAATGAAATTAGATCAAGTAAGTACTCACGATTTTTAAATTTTATTGGACAATAACATACACTATAAAATATTTTTAATTCAATATTCAGTCACGAAATGTTAGAAGAATGTTTTTGGTCATTGTGATGCAATTACTAAGCCCCATAAAAGGAGACTGGAATCTGGTTACCACGAGAGGTATGCATTGTTAATGGACTTTTTTACTAGTGTTTTCCTTTCTATGTGGGATGCTATTAAACAAGCTTTGTTAAAAATATATTTTTAAAAACAAAAAATCATTTTTTCATTTTGTAATGTTTGTTGATAGACTACATTTGTGTGTGTGTCCGGTTTCTGCATTAACATAAAAATCTGAGCATGCAACAAATAATTGCCCATGAGAGAATCAATCATATCAAATTCAAATTGCACACTGGCAACGATTTCCCTTACGCTTTATGGATAGTAATAATGGCGAAAGCAAGATGTGTTGGAAATTGAAATCATTTAAACTCATACAGAACATCGGTCAAAGTGAGTGGTATTCGTTGAATTAGTATGTATTCACCTTTATGACTTCCAAAAATAATTGTTGCTTCTATTCTAGGTCATCAATTTCCTTCGCTACTACTTCGTGTTCCATTGCATGACTTTGGCTGTTTTGTAACAATTGATGCTCTTTATATGCACAATTAATTGTTGGAAACGATTGGATTATCATTGATGTATTTACAAGATAATAAGGTTCCATTTGATGAGGCATTGGTGTTATTATTCGACGACTTCAGGCGAACGTTATACCTTACTCAAAAGCAGCTAATGAATTGCATGCCTGTAACTTAACTAGCCCGCTAATTTTCAAATTCAGAATGTGTGACATTAATCCAGGAAAATCGATAGAACTCTGTTGGAAAGTTGTTCCTTCACTTTGGTTCATTAGGAAGTCAATAGATCTGTATATCACCGTTAAACCTCCATTTTTTTTAATGATGTTATTATTTTTTGATTAATATTTTATTGCAATGTAGCTAACGGTGGCAATTTTCCCAGTCTTCCAATTACCCCCTTTTTAATATACATTTTTTTTAAAATTTTCTTTTATAACTGGAATGTTAAATGCTGTTCGTATTTAATTTAATTTAATTTAATTGCAATGGAGCACACGCTCCGGTGGCAATTTCCCTACACACCCAACTTCCCCCCATCCTACACTCACCTACATTTGCCCTCTACAAATTTTAACTTTAAAATCTTTTAACGTTTTCGGTAGGTTATTCATCATTCCCCTTGGTAACTCATTCCAATCCCTGACACCCTTACCTAAAAAAGAAAATCTTCCCACACCCTTGTGCCTGAAATCGAGTGCCAGCTTGTGGTCATGGTCATCTTTTCCCTTCCATGAACTACTTTTCATACCTACTGCAATATCTTTCCATGCCTCATCGCCAGTATACGCCCTGTACACTCCCATGACCCTCCTCATCCTCCTCCTGTCTTGTAATGAATCCCATTCCAGCTCCTTTATCATATCTGTCACTTCTATAATTTATTTCGATGTTTTGGAATACCTTGTCTACTAATTCTTTTGAATTCACTATGTTGCAGAAATTAGATGGAAAGGTGATTTTTCCTGTTTCTGGATTTGTGGTTCCAGTGCCATTACCAACATTGAAAAATTCTCTTCAAAATATGTCAACTGTTGGATTTTTTTGAATCTGAATTCTCATATTTGTTGTTAAATGAATTTTTTTGTCTGTGCTCCAAAAAGCAGAACATTTCAAGCAGGGATGCAATTCATCAGCTGGTGTTGAGCGAGGTATAACTGAAGCAACCGAAGCTTATGCTTCACAAAATAGAACCTGATTATTTCGTAAATACATCAGGGATAACCAAATCACTTACAACAATTAATTACACATATTGCTACTAAACAAAGATGAAATAAATCTCAATTTTTAAAAAAATAAAACCACAGGTATACAGAAACTTTCTTCGTACAGTCCTCACCATTCTCCTACAATTTCAAATCAATAGACAAATTACTGAATTTTTATATATAAAAATTTATGATGTTACTGTAAATATATCTGAAAATAAATAAAATAAAACACAATACCGGTACAGGGATCTACAATTAAATGTAAATGAAATATTGAACAGTTTAAGAGAAATGGCTTAATATTAATATTTACAAAACACATAAAGTATATTAGATTTAAAATAAAACTAATTTACTTATAAATTTTAAAAATAAAAATTCTTGGAAACAAATAAGTATAAAATTACTTCTTAACTTTATCCATAACAAAATGGATTAGTGAAAGTCTGCAACTGTTTCAAATTGAGGGTAAACAAATGAAAATCTGCGACACAGGTAACTGTGTCGCAGATTTTCATTTGTTTACCCTCAAAATAAAATTACTTGTCATTCAGTAGCCGATAAACTTTTTTGCAAGTACAGATCACAATATTACTGAAGAACTTCCTGACACTTTCTGTTTAACAGAAAAAAATGAAATTGTTTAGTCATCTTATTTTCATTCAGTAATGTTATATGGCATTATATTTTTTACTCTTTACAGACTAAAAAAGGGTTTTATTATTATTATTAATTGGAGTAATACCAAATTCCAGTGGCAATTTTCTAACATTGCTAATCAGGATCTTTACATATTTCTGCATTAAAATTCATCAAACTTTAAGATATATTTTTCACTAACTCACTGCGTTACATCCTTACCTACGAATAAAATCCTACGTGTTCTCAAGTAACTGAAGGAACAAGTGATTGCGATGAAGTTCTGATGGATATTAGAAGATTCTGAAAACCAGTGGTTGAAGTGAAAGGGGGTATCTGTTTTTTATAATAGGGTATCGAGGAGATTAAAGAGGTTGGCAACAAAAGAATGTAACAGACTTAAGACACTGCAAGCAGAAGAGAATACTTGAAACAATCAAACATGGAATTAATAGTAGAAAAGAGAGAAGTTAAAGAAGGGTTTATGAAGAATGTTATTGGTGCTTGCTGCAAGAAATTTCTGTGGCTATGTTAGAAAACTTGAGGTAAACAAAGGTATTCAGACAATTATAGTTAAAGATGGCTCAGAAGTTCCAAAGAATTTGAAAAAGGCAGATATATTAATTGACTGGTTTAGGAAAACCATTAGTAACTATCATCCTGGGATGGAAAGGAGTAAATCAAAGGAGAGGCTACTTAAAAACTGAAATGAGGAAACTACAAAATAAAAAAAATAAAAACCTCCTATGGGGCTCATGTAGATAATATCACTACAGATGACTTAGATAGCAAAGTACAGTGTTGTAAGTTACCTTCAAATAGTATTTAGATATAGTCTGGATAGTGTACATGGCATATGTTGGTGATGTGATTTGGAAAGATATTAGATAAAGAATTAGATGCAAGAGAATAGATGACCAAAGGCACTAACTGGCGCCTGATTTTTATTCATAAGGGAGTAGGAAAATTTTCTTTTTTGAGTAACGTGTCAGGAAATTGAAAGAATTGCCAAGAGAAGTGATAAATAATTTCCCAAAAATGCTGCATAAATTTAAAATTGAAATTTTTCAATGGCAAAAGTAGATAGATAGGGGAATTTACACTCAAAGTATATAAGATAATAATGTTAATCATAATAATAAGGTAAATAGGTGACCAGAGAATTTAGCACTGGAGCGTGTGCTCAATCACAATTACATTAAATTAACTCAACTTCAACAATGTAGGCTTCTAAACACCAATGAGGAATAGGTGTGTTATATGCAACACAGTAATTAGTGTGTCACAACAATTTGTTCCTGTGCAGTGATTGATTGATATGTGAACAGATTTAATTTTAACTTTAGTTACAATATTTGTTTTCATTTCAGGAGGCTGAGCAGTTGATGGAATGTGAGGTTGCAGCAACAAAAGTGAATATCGAAGACCTTCCTGACTTGGTGATAGCGACGATCCTGTCGTTCTTATCATTCCACGAATTAACTGAAGTGGCTCCAAAAATATGTAAAAAATGGACAAGAGCTTTAAGTGATCCCATAGTGTGGCTCAACAAGGAGTATATTGTTCCGTGAGAGACACTTCTTCAACAATTGTCTGATTATTATAATGAAAAATAGATTGTTTGCAGATGACATAATGACATATAAAAGTATCAATATGGTTGAAGCTTTTAAACAGTTGCAGGGTGATCTGGACAGGATATCTAGTTGGGTTGGTAAAAATAGGATGAAGATAAATACAAGAAGAGTTAGCTTACTAGAAACACAAATAAAAAACTAAAGGTTTATTATGATTATAAGGTGGGTAAATAAATGCTTATTGAGGACTTGAAATATAAAAATATCTTGGCATTACATTTGATAACAAGTTTAACTCGGCAGAACACATTGGATAGGTGGTAGAAAAAGGTTTCAAAATTCTAAATTTGTTGGAAGGGTGATGATGGGATGTCCAAAATATTTTATTTGTTTCATACATATTTTAACACTAAGCGAGCGGTTTCTCTGTTCTTTCTTGTTACGGTACTGGTAATCCACTTCCTTTGATACTACATTTCTTACCCTAACTTTGTGTTTTCTACCTTTTAAAAATCCACTACCCAGCAAATCACTTTCTCATCCACTCCAGTAGATTTAACTTTATTTACTACCATTTTATGGCTCACTTTAAAAAATCTCTTGAAAGATCTATAGCTGCACTCTCAATTTGACCTGCCGTGCTCATTTCATCCAAATTATCTTGCATATATCCTACCAACTGTAATTCGCATGAATATCCTTGCCTAAAGCCATGTTGCCTACTTGAAAACCACTTACGTTCCTCATACATATTTCTGATGTGGTTGCATATCAATTTATACATTAATTTACCAACCACAATGTCAAACTGATTGGCCTCTAATTTCAGGGTGATATGGACAGGATATCTAGTTGGTCTGGTAAACATAGTATGAAGATAAATGAAAAGAGGAAACAGCTCATTAGATACACAGATTAAAAACTAAAGTTTGATTACAATTATAAGGTGAGGAAAGAATTGCCTGTTGAAGACTTAAAATATAAATATCTTTACAAAACATTTGATACCAAGCTTAACTGGGGACACATTGGACAGGTTGTAGGAAAAGATTTCAAATTTATTCACTTGTTGGAGAGAGTGATGAGGGGATGTACGAGAGAACTAAAGGATCTGGGTTACAAAACTTTGGTCAGACCATTGCTCGAATATGGTAGTGTAGTATGGGACCCATATTTTGAGTATCAAATACAGGAGTTGGAAAATAATTTTTTTCTCAGGAATTGAAAGGTATTTCTGTAAAGTTACCTAAGTAGATACCTTAACCTTCAAACTGATACCTCACTCCTCGATTTCAGTTTGGTGTCAATGGAGATAAATGGTTCCTGACAGTAAAAGTTATGGAAATGATACTCTTGCTCTTTTAAGGTCAAATTACGAAAAGTTCCTATCTTATAGTTTGATGTGACTGAAGCAGAGTCATTATTTTTAAAATGGAACCAATTTATCTATTTTGTTTAAGTATCAAGGGGTATAAATTACTTGTGTAGAAAAGTTGATATTGTTTCTCTTTGAGGGTCGAATTCCAAAAATTTCTTTCTTAAAATATGACATGACCAAAGCGGAGACCTAAATCCTTAAAATGATATCCCATTTATCGATTTCTGTTAAGTATGAAGACAGATGATGGCTTGTGACAAAAATAAAAACAAAAAACTTTTTAGATATATAATATTCTGCTGGACCATATGATATATGCCAGGAGGCTTGAATTCCACGTTAAACTGTAGGTTACTCCGACCAAGGCGAATATAGTGGTGCGAGGAAATTGCTACCGTATCATGGCTCCATTGTTAAATTGTTTCTCGAAACTAAATGTTTGTAGGAGCCTTCTGGTCTCTTCCATCTTGGAATTAAATGATTGTCATATCCTAAGGAAGTAGAATATCTGTGACCATCCTAGTGTTAAGTCCGAGTACCATTAAATCAAAGTACATTTAAAAAGAATGTTGAAATGCATCCCCAGGAGAATTATTCGAAGGGCCCATTTAAGGACTGAGTACTGACAGGCATGTTGCTGTAAACATTCATCTAACACGATAGTAAACATTCAACTAGTATTCTAAATAATTCTTCTATCTTAAGGTGTTATTGTGAATTTTTCAGTATATAGCTACCTCATACCTTCAGACAAAGGTTTAAGACTCATATGTAGTGCACAAAACAATTATACTCTGTACCTACCTTGTTATTCATTATTATGGTGATTGATAGTAGTCCTGTAGATTGCCAATCCGTTTTTCCAGTGACGCTGAATCTGAGGCCGACATTATAAGTACGCTTTGCCGGTTACCACAACTCCGCATCCTGGATATGGATGTTCTTGTCAGTGACACAGTCCTCAACGCCGTGTGCGACAACTGCAAGAACCTCAACAGACTGGAACTTAATGCCTCGCAGCACATAAGTAATTCTGTAAGTGTTGATACAACATCAAAAACTTTAATGCACAGTGAACCTGATCAGGAATGTAGGTAACACAAAGCTGAGTTGTTTTCATTGGAATTTAATTCAGATGAATAATGCTATGAATGATTTGTTCATCTTTGAATTTTATAAGCAAGTTTATATTCTGTTCATACACATGATAGGTTGCACTAATTCAAATACTACTTGCAAATAGCAAACTGTGCCTGGGTATCATCAACAAACATATATATATATATATATATATATATATATTTCAATTTAGTGCTAGTTTCAAGAAGTAGTAGAAACAAATGTTGCATTCAAAAGTTAATGATATAAACTCAGGGTAGAGGAGAAGAACCAAGAATCGGAAAAAATATTTATGCTCTGCAGCATTCGCCTATCCAACCAATATTTCTTTGATAGCTTATCAGAGAATTAACAGCACAAACTTCAAATCCATCGTGAAGTAAAGTATGAGCTAAATAGTTCGACAAGTAAAAAAGTAAATTTCAGAAACATACACTGATCAATGTAATCCTAGTGGGTTCACTGCCGGATTGTTTGGGTGTATGACGAGCTTTTGCGACGAACTCTGCCACCTGCGTCAGACCTGGTGCTCACTATGTGATGACCAGAGCACAAGCCAGCAGCAACCCCGCAAAGATTACATTGCAGCGACACACCAGGAAAAGCTTTTGTTTACACACACCAATCAGCCAAAACATTATGACCACGTACTTCCTAGCATATTGGTCCACCTTTCAAATGCAATACAGCAGAAATTCGGCATAGCATGGATTTTACAAGTCCTTGGTAGGCTACCAGAGGTATGTGACATCAGATTTGTACGCTCAGGTCACAAAGTTACCTTAAAATTCGGGCCAGTGGTTTGTGGGTGCAGTGCTGGGAACGAGCACCTCAGAAACGGCGAGGCTGGTCGGCTGTTCGCGTGCTACTGTGGTGAGCATCTATTGAAAGTGTTTGAAGGACAGTGAAACTACAAGTAGGCGACAATGTGGTGGACACCCAAGCCACATCACAGAATGTCGGAGGCTTGCCCGCTCTATAAAGCAGGATAGGGTCAATCTGTGGCAAATCTGACGTAAGATTACAATTCTGGTGCTTCCAAAAGTGTACAGAGCACAAGAATTGCCATTCTTCTCTGTTTCCAAGATGCTTGTTTCCAAGTGCCACACCCACAAACCGCTGGTCCATAATTTAAGGGAATTTCATGACCTGTGCATAGAAATCTCGTTTCAGATACCTCTAGGTGCCTACCAAGGACTTGTAGAATCCTTGTTACGGTGAATCGCTGCTGTACAGCGTTTGAAAGACAAACCAATATGCTAGGTAGTAGGTGGTCATTATGTTTTTGGCTGATCAGTGTAACTAAAAACCTTATTCCCTATCTGAGTAAGGATTTTAGTTATGTCTAATTTCGAAATGTGGCAGTATAAACTAATTTCTATAATCAACTGCGAGCTGCAGTTATGTTTTATTGACCTCAATTTATCTCAGAAATGGTGAGGCTGATTGGCAGCTCGTGTGCTGTTGTAGTTAGCATCCGTGACCTGTGTTTGAAGGAAGGTGGAACAGTGACTGCGCGACAATTGGTGGACGTCTAAGCTCCATCACAGAACCTGTAGTTTTGGGGCTGGTCAGCTCTGAAAAGCATGATGGAGGGAATGTCAGTGGTAGATCTGTCGTCAGAGAGCAACACACGACCCCTATGTCTTCACAATGGTATTTTGATTTCAGTGGGTTGAGATCACAGAGATTGGGACGGTGGATCAATCGAGACATATTGCCCGGTCGTATGAATTAAGTTTCTTGTTACACCAGGTCAATGGTCGTGTTGCGATACACAATTTTCCAGGCGAACGAAAAATGTACCTCCCCACCGATACAGACCTGTGGCGGCAGTATTTGATCTCACATGGGATTTGTGATTGAAAGGGTTAGATTGGAATATATTTCTATCAACAATGTTTTGGAGTCGAGCATTGAGAATGCAGCGCCGCTTGTGGGTATGTGTGAGGGTGGCTAATAAACTAATGCCCCACATCTTTTTTCTTGGCCCACAACAATGATACGAATATGAAACTTTAGATATTAATTCTTTGAAGTGTTCAGAATGCCATTTCTTCTAACAGATAACGTACTTGCAGCAATGGTTCAACTTGGTGTCTGCGAGTGATGTATGTTATAAGCAGTGAGTCATCATTGAATTTCTCACTTTTTAGCAAGAAAAGGTTGGAAACATTCACAAAAGTTTATGTGCAGCTTATGGAGCTTTAGCAGTTGACAGAAGTACGGTTAGTCACTGGGCAGAGAGGGTGAGGCCATCTAAAAGGAGTTCTGCAGAGCTCCAAGATTTGCAGCGGTTAGACAGGCAACCCATGACTGTAACACCTGACAAGATGCAGCGTGCTGATGTGCTCATTCACGAGAACCGATGCATAACGACTCGGCAGTTGGCGCGGGAGCTGACAATCAACAAAGGAAGTGTGGGTGTAATCATCATTGCTCTTGATAACGCATGACCTCACACAAGTTTGATGACATTGGAAGGGTTAGACAGTGTTACCTGATCCACCCTATATCCCTGACTTAGACCCCTCAGACTTCACTTGTTTGCGCCATTAAAGAATGCCATTCGTGGGAGACATTTTGAGGATGACAAAGAGGTGATTCGGACAGCGAAGAAATGGCTTCGTAAACAGATCAAGGAGTGGTACCACCGGGGCATACACGCTCTCGCGGTAGGAAGGACATAAGAACAGAAAGAAGATTACATGGAAAAATAAGGAGTGTAGAAGAAACATCATTCTTTCTCATGTATAAGTTTCATTATGTTTAATAAATATTGTTGAAGAAAAAAAAATGTTGTGCATTAGTTTCTGGGCCACCCTTGTATTTTCGTGAGCGTGAGAGCTCAAGTCAGCTGTAGTTGTCCAGTTGTTGCTGTTGTTGTTGCCTAGTTGCTTACTTGCTCATATGAAGAATAAAGTATATGCTTTGTATCTGGTGCCAACTGTAATATTTTCTTATGTACGTGGATAAACTATTAACTTTAACAGATAGCAGTATGACAACAATGGAGTATGTAAAATTATTACATACCACATGCATCCTTCTACCAAGGCGACTGCATCTTAAAACGGACCAGAATCATAATACAGTGGTTTTAGCAGAATGATAGTCAACTCACGTTGATGGCTTCACCTCAACTCATTTGGGATGCTATTTGGAGCCAGCTCATCTCCCAGAAACCACTGACCAGAACTTGAAGGGCATTGCTTGAACTGTGTAGATATCTGGTGACAGATACCTCAGGAAACCTTGCAGGAACTTCTCTAATCCATGCCACGCCAAATAACGCCTGCATTTTGTTCCAAATGTGGACCAACACACTATTAAGTATGTGATCATAATGTTTCCGCTCATCAGCGTATATTTTATTGTAAATATAGGTTATCCTATATAAGAACAAGCATTTGTGGAACATATTTGAAAGTAATACAAAATATGAGTTCAATTATAAAAAATTAACTCACTCTTCTTCTATACAGTGTAGTTTATCTTTACTGTCAAAAAAAGAGAAAGTAATTTTACTATTGCAAAAAAAAAGATGGTAACCCTGTTTTAATTGAACAATCTAGAGCCTCCAACAAGAAATAAGAATATTACCAAAAAAACAGAATCCTCGCCACTGATTGAAATAGTGCTGAAATGATTAAATTATTTACAGAATTAATTAGTTAGTTTTTAGAACATTTTTACAGTGCGAAACAATCATTATGACCCTAAAATTCTATGAAATAAGTTTTGCATCCATTTTCTATTGCTTAAATCATTTACACATGCTTTAAATATAATTTGGGTTGCTGATAATATTATATTAAAAGATTAGTAATACATATTGTTGCTAGAAATATTATTGAACTCTATCGTAAAAGTATTCCTTTCATACAAAACAATCTATTGAATAGATAGCATTTACCTAGTTATGCATTAAGATTTATTTATTTAATACTTTTTTCACACTTAAAATTAAAGATTGTTTTATGATTCTAATTCATAGAACTGCTTTTTTTGCAGCTGCTGAGTAAGTTGGTTGTAAACTGCCAATACATCATGTCGCTAACAATCCCAGAGGAGCTGCTTGTTGACGAAAGCAATGCACAAGTTTTGGCACAGTTACTTCACCTACAATCACTGTGGTTATTAGACTGGTCTTCTCTTTACAATCCCATTCATTTGGGACCATTTAGCTATGGTTGTCCTGTGCTTTCCAAGCTGAAAATGTTAAATTCGAATTACTTATGCTCGGAAGAGCTAAACCGATTTCTTGAAGGAAAGTGCAGGACAGTCACCCATCTGGCATTGCCGTGGATTGAGCAAAATGGAAGGTATGATCCAAGATTGAATCGTATTGTAATTGTCGTTCACTAACAGTATAAATTCTACATAGCAAGGTTGTTCAGGTGCTTACTTTCGAAATTCAGTTTCTCCTGTTCAAATTCTGGAGTAACTAGAAATTTGTATGAGCTCTGATTTGTTCATATGAGATACATCAGGATGCTCTGTCTTTCGGATATTCTGTTTAATCATAGATTCAGCCACAGCAGGATCGGAATGCTGCAAGAACTTAACACACATATATTTTTAAAACAAAAAGAAAAATACTGTTTACATTTGAATTACAAATATGCAACCTCTCTCCTCCTTTACCTCCACCTCCAATGATGTGTATAGAAACCAACAGTTTTAAATCCTTTCAAAGTCAGTTCTGCTGTTTTTATTTATGCCAGAATACCGGTATTCATCAAATAAATGTGTCCTAATGGCTCAAGAAGTAGATCAGATTTTAAATTGAACCCCAAGCATTCAAGTTGTGAAAACTCATTAGAACTCCGTATTTTTTTCTTGATGCTGGAAGTAACAGATCCGAGGTGTGTTAGAAAAGTAATGAGACTGAATTTTTTACTTAGTTTTTTTTCCAAACAACAATATTATCATCTTAGTTCCCTTGATCAGCTTTTCACTGGTGGAGTCATTGTTTCCACTATTGGTAGCAACACTGGAAGGCTTTAACTGGTAGGAATAGTTCCAAAATGATGTCCTTTTAAGACGTGTTTCAATTGCGGTTAAAGGAAAAAAATCACCCGGACTTAAATCAGGTAAATAGGGGTTGAGGAACAACAGGAATGCATTTTGTGTCAAAAATTCACTGATAGAAAAAGTCGTGTAACACAGGGCAGTGTCATGAGGAAGCATCCACATGTTTGCTATGTCTGGTCTCACACGAATCACCCTTATCCTGAACCTTTCAAGGACTCATTTTAAAATACCTGGAGGAACAAATTCTTTATTCTGATCTCACAGGAGCCCTCACACGCTCTACATTTTCATCTGCTTTTGAAGTTGGTCTTCCTGAGCGGAGTTGAACGTGTTCTCGGCCTTCCAAAAATGATTTGTGCCAGTGGAAAACTTGTGCTCTTGATAAGGAATCTTCCCCACAGCCCTGTTTCAACTTTTCAAAGGCCTCACTCATGGATTCCCCAAGTTTAACACAAAATGTGATTGCACAATGTTGCTCTAAACTCCGATGCTCCATTTTCGCAACACACAGGAAAAACACAACTCCACTGATGGCGCTGTCAAAAATATTGTGTTGGCTGAACCGAGTTGAAACTCAGACTGAGCGTGTGGATGGGATGAACAAACCGTCTAGCACAGTGTTACCAGATTGCTTGCAGCGTTACTAAGTTCATTATTTTTTTCACACACCTCGTCTATAGCAGATACAGAATTATGTACATGACATGTATTAATGCGTGAATTTTTCAATTATCGATCATCAAATTTAACAGATGTTCTGGTTAGGTTGAAATGCAGCCTGTCCAAAATGACAATGTGTATCACAGCATTCAATTTACCCCGTTCTTGACATTTTTTGGGTATATCAATATTTAGTTTACTTCTATAAATGGCTGGAGCCAAATTAATAATATTTGATAGATGATTCACACTGGAAATATAAAAATAGTGTACTGAAAAATCAGTCCCAATTAGACTGGGAAATGCAAGGAAATCTGTAAGTTATCTAATATAATTATTTATAAATTTCTCCCCATCTAATTTTGCAAGTTATGAATTTTAATTTTAAATTCCTTCAGCGTTTTTGGTAAATTGTTATTCCACCACCCCAAAATATTTTTATACTATTCAGTTGTTTTTTATAATTATTTATTTACAGTGCAACTAAATGCTTTACAATTCCTGTAGCATTGTCCAGGCTGCCTCTTAGTACATCCTAGGCTTCCTCTTATCAGCTCCATTCTAGACTTCATAATTATTCTTTTTCCTCCACTCCAAATTGAACAGTTGTTTTTTTAATTTTAATTTAATTGCAATTGCGATGGAGCACACGCTCCACTGGCAATTCACCTGGTCATCAGTTTTTTTATTTTATTTTTATTATCTTATACAATTTGACTGTTAAATTCCTCCCCATCTACTTTTGTGATTTACAAATCCTTGCTTTCAGGGATATTGGGATTAGTGTATATTGCACATTTGTAATTTGTTATTCAAATAAATAAATACTGATTTATTACTGCTACAACTCTTTGTATAGTGCTTGCTGCATTTAAGCTAAAACTATTACATCATCCACTGATTTAAATATAAATAAGGAAGTTTAATAATTGATATAAATTTGACCTCATAATACTATAGTTTCTGCTATGCTTACAATCTTAAATAACTCATTTAAAATTTGATTTTTCGACAGGAGCATAGTTCCTCTGCTGAAGGAGTGTTCTAATTTGGTTAAATTGAAACTAGATGATAGCTCTGATAGTTTTGGAGAGATGCTGGAGGCCTGTACAGCCCTGAGACACCTGTCAAAGTTGCGTTCTCTCAGCTTGGTTTCTTTTGGTGTTCAAGCTTTACCAGATACAGTGGTCATCAAGTAAGCAGTTGAGCTTTCTGGAAATAGTAAAAACCATTTTTAGTAGACCAATCAGAAATAAATTCAAACTATTTTATTTTTCTCTTTATAAGACCTCCTGTCATAATATGTGTTATAAAGCAGTTTAAATAAATCTGAGACTCTCACATTAGTTGTTGCAATTAACATGTGGAAGCTCTGTTTTCTTCAGATATTTTACTGCCACGTTTCTCCTGTTTCCTCATAGGAGCCAACGTCTAATACACATCCAGGTGCTCAAGATTAGTTTTCTACGAATGCAGAATAGTGTGTTTGTAGCCATATTTGAAGCATGCCCGAACCTGAAGGAGTTGCATCTGAGGAACTGTGCAGGTCTAAATGATGGGGACCTGAAGGAATTGTATCGCCTAAAAAAACTTGAAGTGTATGTGCCTCACTTAGTGAATTTTATCACTGTAAAAAAAAAAAAAAAAAAAATCCAGCATCAATTGAACAATTATAATTTTTGTGTATTATCGATTATTGAAATAATTGTTTTTGTCAGGGTGTAAAATATTGTTGGCAAAACTAGCTCTAGTTTTGTAATTAGAGTTTTTAAATATTTAATTTTAATATAGTCAATAGTAGCACAATATTTTAAATGACAGACTTTCCTCCTCTGCCTACACTACCGTACATCAAAAGTGTTTTTTGTTTTCTCTGAATAACTTGAATTATCCCTATTACTTTTCTGCCAGTCATCGGTTAAAATCTGTTTGGTTACTTAAAAGATCTTGGGAACAGGAGTGTCCAATAATGACACGATGGGAAGTTGTTTTATTTTTGTTGCAGTATAGAAGCTGAAGCTAAATAACAACACAGGGATTGATTTTTTGTGTGTCAGCTAACTTTAACTGTTTCTAAAGATGTTACTCAATTTAATTAAATTGCAATGGAGCAAAAGCTCCGGTATAATTTTGTGTACACTCATTTTTTTCCCTCACATGTACTTACCAGTTTTAGCACTCTACAAATAGCAACTTCAATTCTTTCAGCTTTTTTTTTTTTATAAATTATTCATAATTTATTACAATTCCTGGCTTACTAAACCATAACGAAAAATTTCTCACACTCGTTCGCCTGAAATAAAATGATAGTCTACCACAAATGCATGTCTTAATTCTTCCTCCAATTGACAAATAAATTTCCATTAGAGAATATTATGGAGCTGGGTTTTGTAATGATTCCCATCCTCCATAATGTTCTCTAGATGATAAAGGGTTAGGACATGAAAATTTCTATATCATTTGGGTTTTTGTCTGTTTTGTATGTCAACACGACAGAACCATCATCTAAGACAAGTGGGGATTTATTTCCCTAACCTAATTAATAATTTAACTTTCAAATTTTATCTGTGAATTTAAAAATGCTGATTCTTCTTTGCTTTTATCTGCATTCCATGTTGACCTATCCAGTAAGATATCCTGTCCAGATTACAATGCAGCTGTTTCCAGGCATTTAATAGTTTGATCCTATTGTATACTATTATGTCAAATACAAACAGTTTTGACAGTAAGCCACGAACACAGTCATTCACTAGATTAACAAATAGCAATGGTCTCAATACACTTCCCTGAGGCACCACCATTATCACTTCCATTTCTGTTGTTACTCTATTTCTAACCCTAACTTTTTGTTTTGTACATTTTAATAATTCTTCTACAAGCAAATCTGTTTTCATCCACTCCAATAGCTAATATATTATTTATATGGAAAGGAAAGATAAAATACCCCCAACACTCACCAAAGTTGATGGGAGGAGGGCAGAAGCAACACAAAACAGCACACAAACACAAAAAAATTACAATATTTTGGGTTAAACCCTTTGTCAAGTAGAAAGTAGGTGGCTAAGCTTACGCAAGACTTACACTGCCCGCAGCCACTAATAGAATAGAATTGACCAATGGGGGTGGTGGGGGGAACATCAATAACATAACCATAAGTAGAAATCACAAAAAGATTAAAATGAGAGATGCTAAAAAAATAACTGAAAAAGTAATTAAAAATAAAAAATATGATAAATTAAAAATATCAATAATTTTTTGAATTAAGCTCTATAAATATGAATCTGTTGTGTTGGTCAGTGATGGGTGTACAGGGTGAGGTTGGCCTTGTGGCCGTTCTTTCCTTCCATTGTTACTTATATATTATTTTGTAGCTCATTTTGTCATAAGCCTTTGAAACATCTAGTGCAACACTATCAGTTTGGCCTCCCTTGTTTATTTCATCTTAATTATCTTACATATAGCCCACTAACTGAAATTTGTATTATTTTTGCCTAAAACCAACTTGTTGCCTCAAAAATCACTTTGGTTCTTCACAGATATTTCTGAAGTAGTTGCATTTCAGTAACTCCATTAATTTATTTACCACTGTTGTCAAAATTATCAGCCTGTAATTTTTACCCATTTCCTCACTCCTCCTTTTGGACCAATTCTGCTATCATTCTCAATTCTAATAACATTTCAAGATAAGGTACAATGTCACATCCTGCTATCCTTAAGACATCAGTTGTAATATTACCTACACCATCCACTTTATGCTTATTAACTTTCTTAGTTCCTTCATAATACAATCAGGATGAATTTCAAGTTTTTTGTCTGCTCATTCCTAATTTTACTGACAAGCTTGTTCTCTAATTTACATCCTCAATTCCCAGAATCATAGTCCCTAATGGCCTTCCTAAACCAAACACTTAAAATCTCTGCCTTTTTCAAATCTTCAGTAATTACCTCCCCCATCCCTATCTATAATTGTGTGAATACTTTGCCTTCCTAACAGTTTTCTAACATAGCCTTAGAAATTTCTAGCTGCATCTGTCTGTGATCCCCGTGAACCAATAATATTCTGCAAAATGCATATTTAGCTTTTCTCTTTGCCAGTACTAATTGCTTCTTTATTGTTTCAAGTATTCCATACTGCCTTCCTGTCTTTTAACTCTGTTGAGTCTGCTTTTCATCAAACTCTTTAACTACCTTATCTACCTATTAGTGTATGTAAGTTTGTAATTTTCTATTTTGCAATAAACATTTCTTCATCCTTCTTAATTATCTGCTTGAATTCATTTTACCTTGTCTTCACTTAACTCATGCCATCCTTTCATTTGCTGAAACTTTCTATGAGATACCACTTCCATTCTGTAAATTGAACGTTTTTATAGTTGTACCTATTTCTCCCATCAATTTTCGGTGCTTGGTTACTATTTGCAAATCCCTGTTCCCTCTTGACAAATGGTAAATTTAAAATATCATGAATAATTACCCTTCTGCCCTCAGATCTGAATACTGAATATACATTTATTTATTTATCAATCTTGTTCCATGGATCCCTGCTGAGGAAGTACCTCTGGGATGTGAAACATGTCATTGATCAGCGAAAACATTATTACCACCTACCTAATAGCTGGTATGTCCACCTTTGGCAAGGATAACAGCGGCGACGCATCTTGGCATGGAAGCAATGAGGCCTTGGTAGATCGCTGGAGGGAGTTGGCACCACATCTGCACACACAAGTCACCTAATACTAATAAATTCCGGGTAGGGGGGGGGGGGGGGAGTGATGAGCTCTGGCGTCATGTTCAATCACATCCCAGATGTGTTCGATCGGGTTCAGATTGGCGAGTTGGACGGCCAACACATCAATTGCAAATCGCCACGTGTTCCTCGAACAACTCCATAATACTCCAGGGCTTCTGACATGGCGCATTACCTTGTTAAAAAATTCCACTGCTGTTGGTAAACATGGTCATCATGAAGAGGTGTATGTGTTCTGCAACCAGTGAACGATACTTACCATATTGGCCATCATGATGCCTTGCACGACAGTCATTCCTCGTCAGGTGATGCTCCTATCTCCTGGATGGGTTTATATCAATACTAGGTAGGTAGTCATAATTTCCTGCTTGATCAGTGAAAATTTAATTTCTCTCCATGGGCCTCATCTTCACCATTCATTCACTTTATTACTGCAGTAAGCAACACCAAGTTTTTCTTCTTCTTCTTCTTCTTTTTTTAACTGCCCCAGACATCTACAGCAACTAACTCATGGTCATGAAGTATGAACCACAGTGAAATGTAGTATACTTTACTAAACTCCTACACCAGTTGGCTCTCTGTCTATACAGTAAATTCTATAACAATTGGGAGAACATCATTGTCTAGTACTCCTTCTTTGTACCAAGACTCTACCCCTGTAACTACTTGAGGTCCATGTGTATCTATTAACTTCTCAAATTCAGTCACTATCTTCATTATACACTTCAAAACTGCAAAATTTATTATTTTGATGTGATTTGTTGTCAATAATCCTTGAAGAAAATAGATGATGATCAGTGATGTAAATCAACGCTATAATGGATTGCATAGTTAAAGTAAACACACAATAATTTAATCAAAGTTGTAAGCAGGAGGGATACAAAGGAAAAAAAATAAAAATAAAATATGAAGAAGAGGCACAAACAAAGAATATAATATTTTAGCAAGTTCTTGGTAAATAGTTTGAATCCATTAAGAACAGATTAAGTCAACACCAGTTAGATTTGTGGAGTTCATTATTCTATTTGTAAAGTACTGGAGGGATTTCCGTGAACTTACATATTTGCATTCTACTATTCTGTCTTTAACTTTTTTTCTTTCTGTTTCATGTACTTAAATTGTCACATTCCTCAGATTTTTATACCATTGCCTGACTCTTTAACGTACAAATTAAAATGTCACTCCTCCTTTATGGTTGAAATGTGTTGATAGTTTATGGACAAATCTAGTATCATCCATTTCAACTAAAATGTTCATATTAATGTCTTATGTCATATTAGTGAAAGCTTACATCATGTTTCAATGTGACATTGACACACTGGGGGGAAAAATCATATCAGCTGCTAACTTAATTGTTTTGTAATACTGTTCCATTATGTATTTTAAGAGATAGTTTTATAAATGTTCTCCAAAAGTCAAATAAAACCAAAAAGAAAGGTATTTCTGACAGGCCCGCCATTATCTGTTTGAACGCTCACTTGCAATACCAATTATGCCGCTCCCTGTCAACTTCAGTCAGTGGTAGATCTAGGAATTTTCCGAACTTGTCAAAAACTGCGAGATTGCCGCCTCTTTGAATGTTATTATCCGCCCCCACTGTTGCCACTGGCTGAATGAAGCAGCAGTTCAGACAAAAAAAAAAAAAAAATATTTGCCCACTACATAAGTTTAACCGGCACTGCGTAAATTTTGTCAATGTGACAACTATCGAGGGATGGCGACTGTCAATCACTCAATTCACCACCCCCCTCAATATGCCACCCGTGTGTGGTGCCCAACTTGCACACCCGCTTATGGCGGCCCTGATTTCTGACCAACTGGTAAAGGGGTTCAAGTTCATAATGTAGCACTGCATCACTTCAAGGAATATGACATAAAATGGTGGTCACTAAGGTAGAAAGCATTGTAATTGATGTAAAAGTTACTTGTTTAGAGAAAACATAAAAGAAAGACAGCCAAACATTATGGTGATAAATGTTATATTACAGAGGTGGAAATGAAAATGGGAGTGCCACAAGGTAGTTTTAGAACCTTGTTGTTTATTAATCTAATTTACTTTTTGTATGATAGTTATAGGCGAGGACAAATGTATACAGGGTGTTACAAAAAGGTATGGCCAAACTTTCAGGAAACATTCCTCATATGCAAACAAAGAAAATATGTTATGTGGACATGTGTCCAGAAACGCTTACTTTCCATGTTAGAGCTCATATTGTGGACGGCTGTGATACAATACGCCGTTCTCCAGGGCTGCATCAGGGATTCCATGCGACGGAGGGTGGATGCATGTATCTTCGCTAACAGAGGACATTTTGAACATTTCCTGTAACAAAGTGTTTGAAGTCACGCTGGTACTTTCTGTTGCTGTGTGTTTCCATTCCATGTTTAATGTGATTTGAAGAGCAGTAATAAAATGAGCTCTAACATGGAAAGTAAGCGTTTCCGGACACATGTCCACATAACATATTTTCTTTGTTTGTGTGTGAGGAATGTTTCCTGAAAGTTTGGCCGTACCTTTTGTAACACCCTGTACAATTTCAAATCTACTGATATAATGTTCTTATCCAGTCAACTGCACTGATCGACACATCGTGTATTTCCACTATTGTTTCCTTGAAGGCCCGAAGAGGATAGTCAGAAAGATTGTGATGGATTGTCGGTAAGATGGCTCCACAGTCACAATTTGCAGAATCTGCCCAGCCCCATTTGTGTAGTAAGTTTCTCACAAGTTTTTCCCCAAATTCCTTGTTTTGCCTTTAAAACTTCTTGAACTTCCCTATCTAATCTTGTACAATTTTTCCTGTCTTCTGGATTGAGAAATAAAAGGCATTTTTGATACATTTGTTTTGTTTCTTTAAAATTCTGATCCATATTTTTTGGTCACCTCTTTTTCTTCTTTTCACTAATACAAAGGTACCAGTAAACTTAAAACTTCTGTTCCTTCGCTGTACATACATTCTATGATTTCTGTATACAGTCATTTTCTTTCATGTACTTGAACAATGAACAATTGATCTCTCCAGATGCGTATGAAATCTTCAAGCAGCAGATTCGCCAGGAAAGTCTACAGTTACTTACTTACAGTTACATCTTTCAATTTGCTCACTAACCTTAATTTATATAGAAATTTTGTAGATTTTTCTTTCAAGTTCTCCAAGTTATATTTCCTTGTTTCCATTATTGTTTATTCAATACTTTCATCTTGATTTGAATTGTTGATTGTTTCATATGTAACCAAAATTTTAGCTTGAACAATATTCCACATCTCTCTACACTCTTACATTTTGTGTTCTGATTTTATATTATACCATATAGTTAAATGCAGAATGCAACTTTTTGTAGGAAGTATCCACGCATGTTTATAAATATTTTTATATTGATAGAATTCATTAATAATTTTTGGTGTGTGAGTCTCACACATTTCAGTTAATCTTTTACTACCATCTATGTTCTTCCTCATATCTACCCACAACTATATTGTTTAGAGTATTTCTTTCTGCGAGTTAACATCCTGCAGGACCTTCATCAAATTTTAATAAAAATCATCCTTGGATTTATTACCTGTGTCATCTGTGGGTTCATACACTTAAATAATTTCATGTCCATTTTTCTTCAGATCTAAACATATTATCCTCTCATTTATTTCTTACCATTCTGTTATGTTGTTAAATTAATTAATCATAAATAATGAAACCCAGTTTGCCATAAGATTACAAAAATCAGGTACTTAGGAGATAACTATGTGTTATTCGCCTATCTGTTTATATACAAACTGACACATCTCATCACATGATAACCATCAATGAACAATAATATTGCTACACCATATTCACTGTCCATAAGATAAGGGGTGTATTTAAAAAAAAAAAAAATACATTCTCAGCAATGTTTTGGGTTCCTTTTATTGCTAGTACTAAATTATATAATATTAAGGGTAACAGCTACTTTGAATAAGTCCACTCCCATTTTCCCCCCCCAATATTATGGTGTAATTTTGTGAGTGCAAGCAGTGGATATTCGTCTTTGTTCACACAGGTTGGCTTTTATAATCTGTGAAGGTCTGCGTGACACCGCATTACTGTACATATCCCACGTGCCAAACTTGCGGAAATTATGGATTGAAAGATGTGACTTCAGAGAAGTAAAATCTGCACTTCCATTCTTATTGTTTAGACACACTTTGGAAACATTGCATTTTGGCTCCATTCGACATGCACACTATTTCCCGTTTGAACGTATACCTGAGATGCTCCCCAATCTGAGGTATGTAACACGTCCTACTGTTGTGTTGTATGGTTGATTCCTGAATTAAAATTTATACATATTTACAGAAACTAATTATTATTATTATTATTTTAATAATGTTTTGGAATCTGAGGATGGTCAGAACATGAGTGATGGATTTTCCAAAAAAATATTGTCATTCTGTTAATAACATAGATTTAAGTAAATTGATAATTATTGAACAAATAGTGCTAGTTTGACAGCAAAGGAAAGTTTATCTGGTATTGCGTCATTTTGTATATCTACAGTATTATAAATCCATATGCGTGCTGTGTGTTTCTGAGAAATTGAAGTGTCATTACACAGAAAAACTACTGCTGCAGTTTGGATGGTGTTTTCATATTTTGAGAGCTTGTGACTTAGGTATAGGTCTTCAAAAGAATATTGTGACTGGATAATAACAACCATGTAGGAGAGAAAGTGGAAACAGCTCTGAGTAAGATGAAGGGTGGAAAGGCACCAGGCATCGATGAAGTGAGCGTGGAAATGATAAGGGCAGCGGGAGTAGTAGGAAAGCAGTGGATATACCGTGTGATTAGAAAGGTATGGAATCAGGGTGCAACTCCTGAAGACTGGAAAGAAGGAATAATTATAGTTATATTCAAGAAAGGGAGCAGGAAGGAGTTTAAAAACTATAGAGGTATTACACTGATGTGCTACTGTTCCAAAGTGTATGAGAAGATCATTGAGAAAAGGATACGTGACAGAGTGGAAAAAGGGCTAAGGAAAGAGCAGTATGGCTTCAGATCAGGGAGAGCAACGGTAGACCTGATATTTGCTATGAGACAGCTGCAGGAAAAACATTACGAGTATGGAAAGGATCTACTGTTGGTATTCCTCGATATCGAGAAAGCATATGATTGTGTACACAGGAGTAAAGTATGGAAGGCCTTGGAGAAGAGAGGAGTTCCCAAAGAAACCATCAAGAGAGTGACGGAACTGTACCAAGGAAGTGTGAGCTATGTGAAAATAGGGGAAGGAAGATCAGATTGGCTGGAACAAAGGAATGGACTAAAACAAGGAAGTGCCCTATCACCACTACTCTTCATTGTAATCATGGATGAAATAATGCAGAAGGTGGCAGCGAAGATGGGAGAGGAAAACATGAAGGTGATGGCTTTTGCGGATGATCTGGGGAGGTGAAGAAGAGGACGTGCAGCGGCAGTTGGATGTATGGACAGACAGTGTGGAGGAATATGGCCTGAAATTTAATGTAAAGAAATTTGAGTACATGGTAACAACCAGGAAAAAGAATAGGGTAGCCTAAGGAATTGTGATGGCAGGGGAACAACTAAAGAAGGTAAACAGGTTCAAGTACTTGGGGAGTGTATTAGAGGAATGTGGAGGAAATGATACATTTTTAATTTATGTCAGTCAGACCCAGGGGGGGGGGGGGGCAGGAGGGGCTAGGGGGCTCAAAGCTTCCCCTCAAAAGTATTTAGGTCCACCCCTGACATGGTAATTTTGAAGACCTTTTTTCTTTTTTAGCTCTACTTAGCTTTTAAGGGCAGCAATCTGAGGAGACTATAAAGACTACCCTTACCCAACTCAAATCTAAATCCACTCAAGCCCATCCAAACCAAAATCCTGGATCCACCGCTGGATGCTTCCAAATGTCCCAACATATAAGTGAATTTTTAAATTATACCCCAAGCTTTTGCGTTATGGAAATCCATTAAAACTTTTATTTTCTGCGTAATTCCAGATCCAACAGGTATATTCCAGATACATATTTATGTATGTGGTATGTATTAAAGTGGGGATGGTACATATTTTTATTATAAAGCAGTAACTTTAACAAATGTAGTGATCAGTTCAAAATGCAACCTTGACTAAATTGTAAACTGACATGCCATATCATAGTGTCCAATTCTTGAAATTGTTCAGTTTATTTTTCTTCTGGAAATGGCTGGTGACAAAGAGTGAAAGATAGTACACACTATTCACATCGGAAATAACCTGGTGGAAATTAAAACCACCACACATAGACAGAGTTATGATAAATGAACCTAATTTTGCCCCAAGTATCCCCACAGGAAGGAAACAATTAAAAATTTAAACTTTTACATGTAATACTATATGAACTATGGGGCTATTTAGTATGCAAAATTGTTATGATTTTTAGCCTATAAGTGGTGAACAGTGAAGTGTAACATGACACTTTTTTAATATATTTTTCTCGGGCTTCCAGCCATGTTAAGATGTCATATTTGCGAGATGTTTCGAAGGCGTCCATCTCTGCCTTCATTCTCAACCAATTGTCAATGTTTAACTGTTTGTTTATTCAACCGCTGTTACGGAAATGGTGGAAGACAAAAACCAACACAACGCGATTACGTCATCCGCTCTTCTGCTCGTTACCCGGCGCGAAACTGTTTCAGCATTTTAATCGTCGGGTTCCAGGCCGCACTGAGTTGATAACCAGTGTCCCTGTTGACTAATCAATCAGATAATCTTATTTCTACAGTCTCTGTAATAACGCTGGCCCAAAAATCTTTGACCCAGGCTAAAATGGTTGTTTTTTTCAAATTCAAAAGTGTGACCCTCTTGCACACTATGTTCGGCCACCGCAGATTTTTCTTCTTGCCCAACAGTTAAACATTGACATTTGGTTGAGAATGAAGGCAGAGATGGACGCCTTCGAAACGTCCCGCAAATATGACATCATAACATGGCTGGAAGCCCAAGAAAAATATATTAATATTCAACACCGTGATAAATTACAATCCTACATGACACTTTTTTGTCCACAAATTCTTGTTGACCATGTATGCCAAGGTTTAACCACAAGTTTAACTGCAAGAGAGGTCGGAGAATTGACGTCTTTGAAATGGATGCATCATATCGTGATTGGTCGTAGTGCAATGTCACTGTACAGACTTTTTACACAGCAGATGAATGAAGGCAGAGGTCCATACAGAATGACAACAGCTCGTGAAGACCGCCAAAGTTTGTGGGTGGCTTTTGCTGGCAGACGAGTGACTGCAGGCCAGATACAAGTAGTGGTTGCACAGTCTTCCCCTGGACAATTGTAAACTAATTGCTTGAAGCTGGGTTACACTTTCCAATCCCTGTGCAATGTGTTCCATAACCTGATTTCATAGGTAACATCATCTATCCTGGAGTAATGCACAATGTAAATGGACGGGTTATTATTATTATTATTTCGTATCAGAAACATACAGTTACACAATCACAATCATCAAATTATACTGGACCAGTACTTGGCCACTTCCAGTGAATGGACGGTTGATTGGTGTACAGTTGTCTTTAGAAACAAGTCTTGATGCTGTCTGTGGTAAAGTGATAATCGGCAAACATGTTCGCGGGCGTAGTAGAGAAACGGTTTACACTGATGTGATTTCAGAACATCACACAGGTCCAACCACTGGTGTCACAGTCTGGGGGCAGTCAGTTTCGACAGCAGAATTGAGTTGGTTGTTGAAAGCACAATGACAGCCCACCGCTATATGGACTGGGGAGCTCCACCCTATTGCAATACAATTTATGTCCACCATCCAAATCGCATCTTTCAGCAGGCTGATGCATGTCCTCATATTGCGGCCATCGCAACACAAGACTTACAAGTGATTACAATCACAATTTGGTCTGCATGGTCGCCATATTTATCCATAATAGATCATTTCTGGGATACCAGGAGTTTACACATTAGATCACATGGAAACCAAGTACTAACTGTACAACAACTGACTGCACAAGACATGCAGGCATAGAGAGACATACCCCAAGAAGACATGTGAACACTTATTAATTCAATACCGGTGAGGATCCATGTATATGTGTCAATGGTGAGCGCACTTCTTACTGTAACTAAAGGTAACAAATTTAGCATGATCCATTTCAATTTGTTATCATTTCTTGTGGGTATGACCCTGGATATCATATATATTATTTCTATAAGGTATTTTTCTGTCACAAGCCTATATCTTCCTTCATACTTAACCGAAATCAATGAATGAGGTGTCATTTTAAAGCTTATGGTCTCCACTTTGGTTAAATCGTATTTTAAGCAAGGAAGTTTTCGGAATTCGACCCTTAAAGGGCAAAAAAAGAAATTTTTCTAAAATGCTGTTTTCTGTGTTACGAGTCAGTTATCTCCCTGGATACCTATCTGAAACCGTTTTATGAAGTATCGTTTTAAAGATTAAGATCTCCGCTTTAGTGACGTCATATATTAAGCCAGAAAGTTTTCGGAATTCGACCCTTAAAGGGCAAAAGTATCAATATTTTTGCAATGCATTTTTGTGTCACGAGCGATTTATCTCCCTTAATATCTAACCGATATAGATAAATGAGGTATCATATTAAAGAATAAGGTCTCCGCCATGGTAACATTATATTTTAAGAAAGGAATTTTTCGTAATTCGACCCTTATAGGGCAAAAATATCACTTTTTTTAAAATGCGTTTTTTGTATCTCGAGCCATTTATCTCCCTGGATATCAAACCAAAATTGATAAATGAGGTAGGATTATGAGGAGTAATTTCTCAGCTTTGTGACATCATATTGTAAGAAAGAATGTGTTTGAAATTCAACCCTTAAAGGGAAAAAGTATAAATTTTTCTATAACGCATTTTTGTGTCACGAGCGATTTATCTCCCTTAATATCTAACCAATATAGATAAATGAGGCATCATATTAAAGAATAAGGTCTCCGTCATGGTAACATTATATTTTAAGAAAGGAATTTTTCGTAATTCAACCCTTATAGGGCAAAAATGTCGCTTTTTCTAAAATGCGTTTTTTGTATCTCCAGCCATTTATCACCCTGGATATCTAACCAAAATCGATAAATGAGGTAGGATTATGAGGAGTAATGTCTCAGCTTTGTGACATCATATTTTAAGAATGAATGTTTTTGGAATTCAACCCTTAAAGGAAAAAAGTATAAATTTTTCTTTACCGATTTTTGTGTCACGGGCGATTTATCTCCCTTGACATAGAACCGATATAGATAAATGAGGTATCATATTAAAGAATAAGGTCTACGCCGTGGTAACATTATATTTTAAGAAAGGAATTTTTCGTAATTCGACCCTTTAAAGGCAAAAATGTCAATTTTTCTAAAATGCGTTTTTTTTGTATCTCGAGCCATTTATCTCCCTGGATATCTAACCAAAATCGATAAATGAAGTAGGAATATAAGTAGTAATGTATCAGCTTTGTGAAATCATATTTTAAGAAAGAATGTTTTTGGAATTCAACCGTTAAAGGAAAAAAGTATAAATTTTTCTATAACCGATTTTTGTGTCACGCGCGATTTATCTCCCTTAATATCTAACCGATATAGATAAATGAGGTATCATATTAAAGAATAAGGTCTCCGCCATGGTAACATTATATTTTAAGAAAAGAATTTTTCGTAATTCGACCCTTATAGGGTAAAAATGTCACTTTTTCTAAAATGCGTTTTTTGTGTCTCGAGCCGCTTATCTCCCTTGATATCTATCCAAAATCGATAAATCAAGTACGATTGTGAGGAATAATGTCTCAGCTTTGCTGACATCATATTTTAAGAAAGAAGTGTTTGGAATTCAACTATTAAAGGGAAAAAGTATAAATTGTTCTACAACGTATTTTTGTGTCACGAGCCTTATATTTCCCTTGATATCTAATCGATATAGATAAATGGCATATCGTATTAAAGACTAATGTTTCCGCCGTGGTAACATTATATTCTAAGAAAGGAATTTTTCATAATTCGACCCATAAAGCGCAAAAATGTCAATATTTCTAAAATACTTTTTTTGTGTTTCGAGCCATTTATCTCCCCGGATTTCTAACCAAAATCGATAAACGAAGTAGGAGTATGAAGAGTAATGACTGAACTTGGTGAAATTATATTCAACCTCACTATTCATCGGATTTTATTCGCGAAATTTTCGCACGGGTCGTCTAGTATCTACAAATTTCCTAAAATTCCACCATTCCTGTCTGGGTGTTGGGATTTTATTTTCCACCAGTGTATAATAGTGTACAGATAAATCAATCCCTATCAGACCAGGCAACGCCATAGAGTCTGCTAGTTTCTTATATATTTTTCATCAAATATTGAGATAATATATTTAAAAAAAAAAAAAACTTTCTGAGAACAGAATCAAAACCGAATATGATAAAGGAGAAAATTTTTCGATAACATTTACATATTTTGCTTTTTCACAATTGATAGTATCATGAAAAGAGTAAAGCATTTCTACAATCACTGATCTGCGCATTTGAAGCAGCAGGCAAATGATAGTTTACTATAATCAGCTAGGGGCACTGGATTTCTGTCCTAATTTCGACTGAGCCGATTAGCATGATGAGAGAGGATTCTGACATGTTACTGCAAAACAAATAGTGGAAATACTGTTGGATTTCAGATCTATCGTTTGAATTATCTTCCCATACCGTTTTCCCTGGTTTTCCAACACAATTAAACATTACAGCTGAGTTCAACAATGTAACAGCATTTGTTTTCCTAAGTGATGAATACGAGGTATGTACAAAAAGAAACTGAACTAATTAAATAGCGCGCCAACGGCTGCAAATAAAATTCTCTGACTTGCGAGCACACTAGCGACATCTCTCGGAAAGAGATTGCCTCTTGTCGCACTACGGTCGCTGCATTAGTTTACGAGTGACAGCCGGTTGAGTGAGGTCGTGCGCAGAGTGCTCGTTGGATTTGTGAGAAAGCGAGAATGAAGGAATTGGAGGAGCAACGCGTGTGTGTGAAATTTTGTGTTAAACTTGGGAAAACTTTTACCAAGACACTTCAAATGCTTAAACAAGCATATGGGGATGACTGCATGAGCCGAACACAGTGCTATGAATGGTTTAAGCGCTTTAAGGAGGGCAGGAGTTCGGTTACCGACGATCCAAAATCTGGTCGACCCTCCACATCAACAGACGACCACCATGTTGAGAGGGTTCGCACTGTCATTCGTGAAAATCGCCGTTTGACTGTCCGTGAGGTTGCTGAAGAAGTTGGCATAAGTGTAGGTTCTTTCAATCACATCCTGAAAGAAAAACTTGGAGTGCATCGTGTCAGTGCAAAACTGGTGACGCGCTTGTTGACGGACGAGCAGAAGGAGAATCGAGCTAGGATCTCTAAGAAGTTGCTTGAAAAAGCAAATGAGGACGAAAACTTCCTCAAGAACATCATTACAGGCGATGAAACATGGGTTTATGGGTACGGTGTGGAAACGAAGAGGCAGTCTTCAGAATGGGTGGGGAAAGGATCTCCTTGACCAAAGAAAGCGCGGATGAGTCGGTCGAACGTCAAGGTGTTTTTTGATTGCAAAGGAGTTGTGCACCATGAATTTGTACCACGTGGTCAAGCGGTAAACAAGGAAGTCTACCAGAAAATTCTGACACGATTGAGAGATGCTGTGCGTAAGAAAAGGCCTGAACTGTGGGAGAATCAGTCGTGGATGTTGCACTATGACAACGTACCCGCTCACGCATCGTTGTTTGTCACGAATTATCTGCCAAAAAATCGCACTCCCGTTCTGCCTCGGCCACCCTATTCTCCAGACTTGGCTCTGTCAGACTTTTTTCTCTTCCCAAAACTGAAACACACTTTGAAAGGACGTCGTTTCCAGACTATAGAAGAAATTCAAGACAATGCGACGAGAGAACTGCGCGCCATCGGAGAAATTGCATTCCAGCAGGCTTTCAAAACTTGAAAAAACGATGGCAACGGTGTATTGATAGAGAAGGACAGTACTTTGAAGGGGAAAGTTTGTAAAAGTTAGTATGATGAGCAATAAAGGAATTACAGCAGAAGTTCGGTTTCTTTTTGTACACACCTCGTATAGCTTCTGGCAGTATGCATGTAATGGTTGAGTACGTGTACGATGTACAGTTTTTTTGGCACTAGGGAATTTGGTAAGATGTTATGATTTATGGTTACCAGAGAGGGCAGGAAAAACGTGCTGTGAACAGACTGGATGATGAATTTTTGAGTACTGTATCACCGTAAAGACAGCTCATTAACATTCCCCATTACGAAATTTCGTCAGAAACTATACTGATCAGTCAGAACATATGACCACCTACTATTGGTATAAACATGTGCAGGCGATAGCAGCGTCACCTGACGAGGAATGACTGCTAGTCAGACACACGCACGGTGCATGCAGTATCAGTGAACCTCCAATCCGTGTTTAAAATGGGGAAAGCGCGCGATCCGTCTGAGTTTGACCGAGGGCAGATGTGGATGGCCTGGAAGCACGGAACGAGTATTTCGTAAACAGCGCGACTTGTCGGCAAGTCGAAGAGTGTTGTGGTGAGTGTTTTCAGCAAGTGGTGAAAGCAAGGTGAAACCACGTCCGAACGTCGAGGGGTTGGGCGGCCACCCCTCATTACAGATGTCTGACTTCGTAACCAGGACTGACTGATAAAACAGGACAGGCGGCGAAATGTGGCGCAATTAATATCAGACTTTAATGCTGGACACAGTACAAGTGTGTCTGAACACACAGTGCACCAAACAATCCTAACGATGGGTCTCCGCAGCCGACGGCCAATGCATATGGCAATGTTAACACCACGACATCGCCAACTACGACTGAAATGGACACGTGACCATCGTCACTGGACGCTGGCGTAGTAGCAGAGGGTTGCATGGTCTGATGAATCCCGATACCTTTTTCACCATGCCGATGGAAGGGTGCGAATCCGTCGTTTCCCAGGGGAACAGATTCTTGACTCCTGTACTGCGGGACGGAGACGAGCTGGTGGCGGCTCAGTTATGGTCTGGGGAACATCCACGTGGGGGCAGCCATGCGTCCAGTGGAGCTCGTGCAAGTCACCGTGACGGCCAATAAGTATCGTACACTGGTTGCAGACCACGTACACTCCTTCGTGACAACCAAGTTTCGCAAGGGCAGTGGCATTTTCAGCAAGATAATGCACCAAGTCACAAGGCCAGGCGTGTGATGGAATGGTTCGAGGAACACAGTGGTGAATTACAATTGATGTTCTGTCCCCCCAAAATCGCCAGATCTGAACATGACTGAACACATCTGGGATATGCTTGAACGTGGTATCAGAGATCATCACCCCCTCCCCGGAATTTAAGGGAATCAGGTGACTTGTGTGTCCAGATGTGATGACAACTCCCTCCAGCGACCTACCAACCCCTCGTTGCTTCCATACCAAGACACGTCGCCGCCGTTATCCGTACCAAGGCGGACATACCGGCTATTGGGTAGGTGGTCATAATGTTCTGGCTGATCAGTGATTATCTGAACATAGCAGCTCTATGCAAAGTGCAGTTTCGTTCACGCCAAGGTAACCTAAACTGCTATCCAAATGTTGAATTCTGAAAAACTGTAACATATCTCTGAAAACTATAGCGTAAAAAATTACTGTTCGTCCTCAAATGGAGCATTGAAACCGGAACAAAAAGCATTGATTACTGGTAAGAAGGCAGTACAGAGAAACCGCTCGCATTCAGTTAAAGCATTAATGGAACAAATGAACTTTTGGACTTCAGGATGAAATCGACTCCATGGTAATCTCATAGTTGCTAGTTAAACGCTAATCTGGCCATGTCTGATTCGTCGTGTGTCCGTTCAACCAAATCACCTAGTTTGCTCTTCAATTCCATTAAACACAGGAATGTCTCACACATACCCACAAAAAGAACTTACTTTCACAAAAAAAAAAAAAAAAAAAAAAAAATCATGTTTTACGAGAAGTGTGTGACTTACATTTTCCCAGTGACTTGTATGGCTATTAGAACGACAATTGTAACATATGAAATGTAAATTCGCAGCGGACATTTCACAATTTCATAAATGTTAACAACTATTCGTAACATACCGAGGCAGTTAATACATTCAGAAACAAGATATACTCACACTGCAATGGGAAAGTTACTTGTTTGAAAGACTCTTCATATCAGATGGAATAGGACCTACAAATTCATTTCTCTTATCCAATTCATTCGCGTTTCTGCATGTGGAAATTTGGTATGGAGTTAAGGTTGTCCAAAATAGAATCCTCGGCATCACAAACACAGTAAAAATTTATATTTTAGGTGATCGTCAATAAATTGGTGTTTTGTTTTGTAACTTATACCACAGACATTTCTATAATAGTTTTGCTTTGATGGTTAAAACTGCAAAGCAGAATAAACATAAGGAATGATCTTTTGTGTTTTTTCAACAGGGCACTGATTGTGGAAGACTGTGGTGATCTCAATCCAAGAACTATGGAGCAGTTGAAGCAGAAAATGCCACGCCTGCGGATTGCCTTTGATGCTTATTGACAGTAATAATGTTTTTGATAGGTGATATATACTGAGGTTATAAACAAAGACTACAATATTCATTAAAATAAGAGTAGGAACGACTTGGGTGACAGCTCGTGTGGTGCTTTCTGGTTACTACCTTTAATCCTGTCAACTCGGGATAGGGAACCTATATCATCAATTTGGCTATCACAATCATTTTCTCTAGAATACCACCAAATTCCGCATTTGTAAGATTGTGTTTGTACTATCTTAGAATTCTGGAATATTACATTTAGTGTCTGAAATATCGTCTGGTGACAAATTGAACGATTTGAGAACAATAAAAAGTATGAAAAGCATTGAGATTGCATATTAATTAATTGTCTAATACCTATAAGTATATATACAAGTATACCCTGCAATTCATAAAATTTTGGATGGTGGAGGGTGTTTTGCATAAAACCTATCAATGTGCTTTTCAGTACCCAATACCACGAAGGAAGAAAGGATTCATATAATCACCACTATGGAAGCTGATGATTATAATCTTATTTTTTATGTTATTGTTTTCGAATTGGTTGGATGACGAAGTGCCTATTTCATCGCATTTGTGAATGAAAAAAGTTGCTCGCATGTTGGTCAATAAATTGAAATGAAACCTACGTCGTCTGTCTCCCAGACAATCCAAGCCCAATAAACTATGTAACAATTCTGTGACGCTTTCGTAAGGATTGTGGTATGCAGTCATGAACCTAGTGGCTCTTCCCTGAACTTTCCCTATACTGGCAATCAATACCTAGCGATACAGATCCCAAAGGACACAGCATAAGTCCTAGTATGGACGTACTAGACTTTTATACGCTATCTCATTTGTACGTGTGTTCAAAATTCGATTTATCAAACCCATCATAGAATTTGTTCTACCTACAACCGAATTTGTGTGTAGGTCCAATTTAATTTACTCTTTACGCTCAAATACTTCGCCAGTGTTAATAATGGTACTGCTTTTTGTATACTACTGAACAAATGGATTCTTTTTATTAATTATGCACTTACGCAATTTAGTGTAAGATGGGTAGCATCCATAAATTACATAGTCCCATTTTGATCTCCTCTGAATTTTTCCCCTCCCCGCCCCGCTCCCCCCCCTCCCCCACGTACAATGATGTATCTTTTGCCTGCCTTTACCCTCCCCTCCCCCCCTCCCGCATGCACGTAGCTTTCTTCCATATTGATTCCAGAAGACATATTGTACTCTTATACAGCGATAATTAAATGACTGAAATAAATATTCACATGCTGTTGTGTTTTCTGTACCTTATTTTAACTGTGAGAAATAAGATAAATGAAAAACTACGCGGCTTGGCTCCGAACCTCCCTCTCCCCCCCCCCCCCCTCCCGCACATAGCTCAGCGCAGCTTTCTGCCCAAACCACTCCTCCCCTAAACCGAGCCACGTAGTTCCCTTGTAATTGATCGCAGTATGCCGAAATAACATCCAGATCGCTCTGAATTTCTAAGCATGCCGCTTAATTCCTTACTTTCCTGTAGATAACAATGTCAATTTTTTATCAGCATTGTCTACAAGACTTTCATTTTTTTAAGGCCCTATTACACTTTATTGATAGATCTGATGTAACAGATAGATTATTTGAGATTTCAACGACGACATACAGCAATCGATCAGTTAGAAAACCTACAATGATGCAGGAAGCAATGTATGGAGACGAAATAACGCTAAGTCTGTGAAACCTCATATAAAAACTCGTCTCCTACTGCGCATGCGCGGCGGCCATAGGAATAACCCCAAAACATTGGGCTCTTTGCACTGTGTCTGCTGCTGAGAATATTTCATTTTCTAATATTCTGAAGTTTTCTATAATGCCAAGTTGTGTTGCATACGGTTGCACAAACAAACAAGATAGGAAACGCTTCAGAATTAAGTTACATTGTAATTATTGTTCTTGAAGTGTCTGATAAGTAACTGCAACATTAGGGCCTATCGTTATAAATTTATTCATTGCTCTCAACAGGATAATGTCGATCTCAAATATTTGTTGGTGTAGTGTGGACAATCAGCATATGTTACTACTTTACACATAAAGGCTAGCCTTATTGTAAACAAGTGTTGGAAGTCTAATTTAAGCGGGTCAAGTTCACATCGCGATACAATAAATATGGCATTCTGCATGCTTTAGTCCAGTTGAGTTTACACTGAAAGTGTACGATGAAATTAATTGTGATAAATTGTGCTGTGCGAACTATGAAACGTGATGAAGGAAACGTTGTTGTTACCCGAAATTTAGTCCGCGATGTGTTTTATGTGTTTAGGTGTAATAGTTTGTAAAGGTTGAAATGCAGCCTGTACCAGAAGGGACAAACAATGTATTATTAGTTGTTAGTAATTTCATAAACACCAAGTTAGTAACACAACGTGTATCAAGTATCGCAATGTATACTACTCCCATTTAAGCTTTTGACTTTTGGAGACAGCATATCTCGAGAAGCAAACGAGATATCGAAATTTTTATTGTTTACTTTCAATTTCTCTTGTCGTGTTACATTAGAATCTAACACTAAACTTGACCTTGACGAAATGTTTCTTCCGAATTTCAACCTAAAATACCTCACTTTTGAGACATTATATCTCGAGAACTAAGTGAGATTTCAAAATTTTTTATTCTTTACTTTAGATTTGTCTCGTCGTGTTACATAAGAATCTAACACTAAACTTGACCTTAAGGAAATGTTTCTTCCGAATTTCAACCTAAAATACCTCACTTTTGAGACAGTATATCTGGAAGAACTAAGCAGGATATCAAAACAAAACAAAATTATTTTCCATTTTCGATCTGTCTCGTCGAGTTACATAAATCCATCATCAAATTGCGGTGCCACGGTTGTCGTATGATTTCCTTGAGGTTTTTCTGCCCATTCCTAGTGTTTCTACGGCCGACCAATATGGCGACCTCCCCACTCCGCTTCTCTCTGCCGGCTTCACTCCAGTGCGTGGTGAAGGTCCCTTGAAACGTCTCCATATATTCCTTCCTCCATGGTTACAATGCGCAAAAGGAAATACGGAAAAATAAAGAAGCACGAACAAAATAAACAGCTTAATTTTATAATGGTTGTCCTAAGAAATACTTAACGGAACACTGATAAGTTAATTCAGCACTTAATAACATTAAAATCTAAACTATATTGTTAATAAGTGTGTGTACTGTTCCACATAAATAGCAACTAACATGATATAATATGTAGTCGCAAATTACAGTGAAACTTATCATGGTTACTGGTTTGTAAGAAAATAACTGATTATTAGAT
>CM061918.1:121372057-121401110 GCA_031002005.1 Vandiemenella viatica
GTAGTCCACTTTCGTCACCTATGTTACCAATACCAGGTTCGACGTCCACGCTGCAAAATTAATAGATTAAAAAAAATCTTAATACCTCAATTTACCACATGTTCCAGATGTCCCTAGCTTCAACAATAAACTACAAAGATTCCGTAGATATCCACTCGAATAATTTATTCCAGATTTACAATTCGTCAACTATAATTGTCTACTTATATACTTATCTTTCTTTTTATTCGATCACATATGTCTCCATTCACATGTTAATCACGAGTTATACAAAGAATCTTTAATCTTCCGTCAAGCTTACTTTCAAATACAATTGAAAGATAGTGCAGTCCAGCAATATCAATTTAGAGACTTCATTTCAAGACCCGACCGCCTTCATTATCTTTCTGTATATATATATATATATATATATATTTTTTTTAAGAAACCCTGCTAACCACGGATCTATCTTTTCCTGAGGATTGACGCTCTTAAACCTTTAAAAAACAAATATCACAGTTTTTCACAGTTTGTTTATATTATTATAAAAATTTGATAACTGTAAATCATTGTGGATTGAAATGTTAATATTATTATAATAATAAACGATATGAATAGTGAATCATTTAATCTCATAAGGGAGAGAGCACAAACTACGTGGCTCGGTCCAGGGGGGGGGATTGGCTTGAAGGCTACGCTGGGTTACGTGGGGGGGGGGGGGGGGGTTCCGAGCCCGGCCACGTAGCTTTCCTTTCATAACATTTTTCACAATTAAAATGAGGAACAGAACACACAACAGCATGTGCATATTTATTTCCCTTAGTTAATTATCCCTGTATGTTATTTACAATAGTCTGACAGGAGAAAACAGACAATATATCTTCTGGAATCAAAGGGAAAAAAGCTAGGTGCCACGTATGGGGGGAGGGGGGTTCACAGGGGGCCAAAATGGAGCTACGTGGTTTATGGACGCTACCTATTCTGACGTTCATGGCGTGAAGGGCGTTCTAGATATAAATTCCAAGTAGTTAAACACAAGAAAATTTCTCTAAATTATTGGCGTACCTAAAGTCATCGTAATCATACTGCTGATGTATTGCATGTAAAACTGGAGCAATCTATATTTAGTATATTTTAATATGAAACAGTTGCCTGTACAAATTATTGATTATATTCAAATAATTCCTCAGTTTGAAATATTTTTGTGATAAATATTTGTCAAATCGGTAACAGCTGGTTGTGAGAATTTTCGATATCCTTAATTTACTGGGGATAATGATGAGGGAATATATTAGAAAAGTTAAAGCATTTGAGCAGAAATCTTTGGTCAGACCATTATGCCAGTGTAGTAGGGTTTCATACTATAGGTATTAAATACAGGAATTTGAGGGGGTGCAAAGAATAAGGGCGTCTGATTTGTTTGTGGAAATTACCGCAGAACACAATCAATAACTCATACGATAAAGTAGTTAGGTTGGGAGTGGCTGCACGAGCGAAACTATCGAACTGAAATCTGTGCACCTTTCTAGTGCTCAAAAATGGTTAAGTTGATATTTTGCCTAGTTCAGGAGTAACGTTACATAATTCCAGTATTTATTGTGGTACAAATGCCTTAGTGACAGGAATGTTTGCACGTTGTCGTGTTATTTTCTTGCCGTTTTTGTGTTGTGGCTTTTTGGTGGACAGTAATTATTTTTAATCTTCGGAGTGTGAATTGCAGAAGAAAGTTTTCGGCCTCAAATGAAATGCTTATTTATAGCATATAATTCTAAATTTTATTTTTTGTGCTGTAAAATATTTGTGGAACAAGTTTTTCTGTTGTTGATCTAGTGTATCGATTCTTTGCTTTGGCCACTCAAGAAGTGAAACAAAATAAAAAATTTCGTGAAAGTTAAAAGTATTATGAACAGAAGGTAAACAATTTAAGAAAAATACATTAAATACTTCCAGATTTTCAAATATTTCGTTTCACTGTGTATTTTTTACGTTTACAGGTTTATTCAGTTCATCTGTGAATAGTTTACTCTTTGCAGTTGGACATTCATGGTAATTTCCCGATTTAGGAATATAAATTAGTGTATGAAGCCAATTCAGAATTATCGTCTTGCCTTCAGTTAGTGACGTAAAATGTATATGAAAATCATACTGTTGGTGTATTAAATTAGAAACTGAGAGACGTAAGTTAACTATATTTTAATGTAAAATCGTAGACAATATCATTTATTGTATGAAGTGGCATATTTTATTTATCCGTTTCAAAGATCTTGTGACAGTTATTTAGTTAGTAAACTCTAGATTGCGGACCTTTCTAAATCTTTACGTGCTAGAACTGAAAGGTTTAAAAATTTATCGTTTATTGGAGACGGTGGTGAGGGATTGTGTAGGAGAATAAGGGCGTTTGGATACTAATATTTGGTCAGACCATAAGTGTGTGTAAGCATGGGAGCTTCATTATGGATATTTAATACAGGAGTTGGAAGAAATTCAAAATATGGCATCTGATTTTTGTTTATCAATGACTGGTACGGTACTCAACGAGGAATTGAACTTTTAGTCTGAAAATTTTTACATGCATTCCTTGGACGGTATTATTCTCTTATAGCCGTCAAATGTAGATATACCAGACGACCTTCACACAAAGCATAGCGTTAAACATCAAGTTATCGGCGAACGCCATATTGCGATGTCCAACGATAATAGATATTGGAAATTTGCAACGTACAATGAAATATGTCCACCTGTTGCATATCTGAGACGCTGAATTTAAATGAATTTAATTGCGTGGAAAGCTAGTTGCGGAGGCAATTTCGCAAATCATCTATAATGTCCTTTCTCATTTTAAAAAAAATTATAATCTTTTGGATGTAATAAAACGCCACCCATCTACTTTTACCGTTTACGAATTTTAAATTCCTCCAGCATTTTTGGTAAATTATCCATCACCTCCCGTGATAATTTATTCCGAGTGCTGACACCCTTACCCAAAGAAAATTTTCTCACTGCGTTATACATGAAATCAATTGCCAGCTTGTGCTCATCTTTTCCCTTCGACACAATAATCCTAATTCTTCGACCAATATCCCTCTAAGTAGCGTTGCCAGATAAAGGATTATAATTTCCGGGACATTTCTGGGGTTGAAAAGGTTTTAGTGATACAGGATTGTAATTTCCAGGACATTTATGGGGATAAAACGGTATTTTAGGGGTATGTTTAAGGAATTAATAAATATTCAAATTAATTTAAAAAAGTTGTAGGGGATTCTATCATTACCGTGGCGCCACAAACTGATGATTGATGATTCTTATAGAACTCGACGAGATAAATTGAAAGTAAAGAATAAAGTTTTTTGATATCTCGCTTAGTTCTAGAGATATCGTATCACAAAATTGACGTAGTGAGGTTGAAATTCGGCCTAGACCAGAAGAAAAAAATCACTATAGCCAAATTTGATGATGAATTCGTATGTAAATCGACGAGACGAATGGAAAATAAAGAATAAAGTTTTTTGATATCTCGCTTAGTTCTCGAGATATTATATCTCAAAATTGAGGAGGTTAGAATGAAATCCGGGCTGGACCAAAAAAATTTGTTTCATCAAAACCACCATATCTACGCGGTGGAAATTCACTATAGTTGTTTTATTTTCTTCCTAGTGATTGTTACTAGGTTCAAATAAAGCCTGGACTAGAAGAAAAAACACCAAAAGCAGAAGGAACTATACCTATAAATGATTTTTAACATGCTATATCTCGAAAACCAATTATTCTTTACTTTCGATTTGTTTCGTCGTGTTCTACAAGAATTCATCATCAGATTTTGGCGCTACGGTAATGATAGAACTGCCAAGTTTTATTTTAGGTAAAAACTATGCTACAACTTTGGTTGAAAATCAATGTGTCATAGTTGAACAGTCTATATATATTGTCTCTGGTAGTCGGTAAGCTGGAGTGCTCCTCTACCTCCCACTGCGAGCGCGGCATGGCCACCGTGGTATCTTAAGTTTGGGGAAAAAAACTGGTATAGGGAAATTCCTGGACAGTAATACTTGATTCCTGGACTCGGGACCAGACACCAAATTCCGATACATTCCCGGATTTCCCGGCCATCTGGCAACCCAACCTCTAAGCCCCGTCACCAACATGTGCCTTATGCATTCCCAGCACTCTCTTCACCCTTCCCCTGTCCACCAATGACTCCCTTTATGACATGGTTTGCTGTCTGGATCCTGCGATAATTTCCATAAACAAATCTAGCCGCTCTCATTTGCACGTCCTCCAACTCCAGTATTTGATAACCAAAATGTGGGTCCCAAACCACACCAGCATATTCAAGGAATGGTCAGACCTAAGATTTGTATCCCAATTCTCCCACTTCTGCAGTACATCGTCTCAACACCCTCTCCAGTAAAGAAGGGTTGGCTGGGTCATTAGTAGTGAAGGTTTTAACGAGATTGGAATTCACTATTAAATAAAATTACAACTGTCGCTTGTTGTTAAAGCATAATTCAACAGAAGCTTAGATTTTATTAAAAATTTAAGCTGCCTTGATTTTGGAGCAGCATTATTAGTTTTGCCTTTGGATGGGTTGAAATGCAGCCTGGACCAGAACGACAATTAACGCTCCCTGTTATGGCATAATTCACTAGAAATTTAAATAATGCTAGGTTGTTTCAAGGTTTTCGTAGATTCTTAATTTTCAAAAAAATATTTTACGTTTCGTTTACTGTAATGTTAATATCATTTGATGTCGAATATTTTTAAATAGAATTTCCACCAAATCGCTTACCTTTTGAGTGCCAGTCCTTGTAGTTTCACAGTAAAAGTTACCGTGCAACTCAATTGGTAGCTGATGTGATAAAGGAGCTGGGTTGGGAGTCATTGGAAAATACCATAGGAGGTGGCTGAGGAATTTCTATGTCCTGTATACCAATTATTAAGAAGGATGGGAACCAGAAGAATGTAGGAGGTGGTTGAAATAGAAAATGGTCGAATTATTAGCAGTAGAATGTGGAACGGAAGATATTGCCATGATCTCAATCTGGCATTAGGATTAATGGAGATTGAAAGTTTTATTTCATATGTAAACGAATAGGAGACTCTAATTAATGACCAACGGATGAGGTGAACAATTTATATGAAACAATAAAATAGTTTCAAGTGATAATTCAAGCAAACCAAAAGTAAATGTGTAGGTAAATTGCCACAAATACATTTTCTAAATACAAACAATCGGTAAGAGAAGGAACATAATATGCATGTATGAAATGCCTAACTACAATCATTACCACATTGGAGAAATGTAGTAGTATTTTCAAATCAAACATCTACAGTTAATAACTGAAAGTAAAGATTTTAAAATAAATATTCATAAAGGTCAAAAGACGATGTATAGGGATATTTTATTGCGTTTTTAGTAGTTTAGATAAAAAAACAAGAAATGTGAAACACGTGTGTATGAAAATTGCCAGAGGAGCTTGTGTTTCATGGCAGTGGAAAAATTAATAATGTTAGCTATGCGGCGCTCCTGTAAAGAATGTAAATTAATGAAGTCTAGAATTAGCGTAACTTACCTGAGTCACGGAATGTTGGTAGTAATTCTGGCCCAGGATGCAAATATATTAAACCATATTATCCTCCTGCTCAAAAATTGTACCATATGATCGGCGTTTATTTTTTTCCTTCCCATTTACTAATGGTTTTTTTTATTATGTATCGATTATAAAAACAATCATATTTGAATGATTTAACATTTATTTTTCCGCAATTAACACATTTTTATTAGCAATTTGCCTACTGACATTTGCTTTTTGAGATTCTTTTAATGTTTGAAATGCATTATTCAGTTCTTTCATGGTATTAATTTTAATTACTCGCTCCCTTACTTACAAAAGTAAATATTATCAATTGATTGTCAGTGATTCTTCCACTTACTATTCAAAATTCAGCTATCAATATCTATTTAGGTCTTACTGTAAAATATGTCTTAAATCTCGCAGTATTTTAAATACCCGGTTGCTTGCTTATGAAATACACCAAACGAAAAAGTATTTATCAAACCAGTTCCTTTTCCCAAAGACTTTTCTGAATGTAGTGGCATATCAAACTATCCATCAGCATGCATGACAATGAAGTCGAAGTAATATATCTTTAAGTTTGAATTTTGTTTTTCTGTCCTCGCTTTCGTAACGGAACTCTTAAATAGAACATTTAACGTTCACATGTAAACAGCAAGTCGCGCAACTCAATTTAAATAGTATTTTATCATAAGCTACAATGGCGCATCTGTTGTCATATTATCAATTCCAATACCCCATGCTGTTTTAGCTTGACTAATTCCCATGCAACATCCTTGTTTAAGACATTACATTTCTACTTGCTAGGAAAATCTACTGCTCTGATTTTTACCCCAAAGTCAGTAAGTTTTAGTTTCTACAGGTCTAATTGAACCACTAACTCTGTCTTCTTTATATCCTCGGCCATTGCAACTCAAAGTAATACCATAATTGCTTGAGTATCCTCACTTACTCTCATTGTTCAACATAGCAGGAGATGCTTCTAGTTACGGAATTGAGTGATTTCCATCCAGCCAAAATATTCTTGAAAACTTAAAGCTGAAATACCATATTGGATCTGTAACTCCCTGTGGAGACTAAACGATTAAAGATAGCTGCTTACTTTGAACCATTGCAAACAAAATACTATACATTCTAATCTCTAACTTCCTCTACAGTTCTTAACTTCTACTGTTCCCTCCAGCGACAAATTAACTAATCCAGCATGTCTCAAAATATGACCTAGCAGCCTGTCTCTTCTCTCTGAAAGCTTTAATTTAATTTAATATAATTTAATTGCAATGGAGCACACGCTCCGGTGGAAATTTCCCTACACACCCATCTTCCCCCTATCCTGCACACCTACATTTGCCCTCTACAAATTTTAACTTTAAATTCTTTCAGTGTTTTCGGTAAGTTATTCATCATTCCCCTTGGTAACTCATTCCAATCCCTGACACCCTTACCTAAAAAATAAAATCTTCCCACACCCTTGTGCCTGAAATCGAGTGCCAGCTTGTGGTCATGGTCATCTTTTCCCTTCCATGCACTACTTTTCATACCTACTGCAATATCTTTCCATGCCTCATCGCCAGTATATGCCCTGTACACTCCCATGACCTCCTTATCCTCCTCCTGTCTTGCAATGAATCCCATTCCAGCTCCTTTATCATATCTGTCACTGATTGCATTCTATGATAATTTCCAGAAACAATTCTAGCAGCCCTTTTTTGCACCCTCTCTAATTCCTTTATTTGATACGCAAAATGTGGGCCCCATACTACACTACCATATTCAAGCAACGGTCTGACCAAAGTTTTGTAACCCAATTCCTTTACTTCTCTCGTGCATCCCCTCATCACTCTCTCCAACCAGTGCAGAATTTTGAAACCTTTTCCTACCACCTGTTCAATTTGTCCTGCCCAGTTAAGCTTGTTATCAAATGTAATGCTAAGATATTTACATTTCAAGTCTTCTGCAAGCAATTCTTTCCCCACCTTATATTCATAATTAACCTTTTGTTTTTTATTTGTGTATCTAATTACCTGGCTCTTCTTTACATTTATCTTCATCCCATGTTTACCAACTTCTTTCCTCACCCATCATTTCCAAAACTCGTTCATTTCGTACTTTGTCTGCCCACTTAATCTTAAGAACTATAATGTTTTTAGGTTTCGAATATTTGGCTTAATATTATATTATTTATTATTTTTTTCGAATCAGCTCAATCTTGACCAAAACGACTAAAATCATTTTTAGAAAAATTACTGTAAATGGAACATTTCGTTTACTGCAGACAAAATGAATCGACCGAGTTATTCTGTTGCCAATCTTCATGAGGATGAGAGTGAAGATACGGTGGACAAACTTCCCAGGAAGAAAATAAAATTAGATCCTGTAAGTACTAGTGATTTTTAAGTTCTATTGTAATGAATAATTCACAGTTTAAAATATTTCTAATTCAATATACTGTCACGAAAGTTTGAATGGATTTTATCTGATAACTGCGAATAATTTATTCATATCTTTAAAAACTGGCAGGAACCATGTTACAAAAAGAGATGGGTTTTGTTAATGAATCCGTAATATTTTCTATTTCCTGGTGTTTTTACTTTCCACGAGAGACATTATTGAATAAGCATTATTAGGTAACTTGTCTGCCTCACTCAGCATACTGCCTCTTTCACAAAAGACTATATTTCGTAAAATTTGTTCTCACCGCAACACTAAAATCACGATTTACACATTTGTACTAAATTAAACGCTTCATAAAATGCTAAAAAAAGAAATATTATGTATTCTACTACTGGATTGTAATGTGAGTACCAAAATTTAACTTTAAACTGCAATTAACTACAAATTCAAAGCACATGGATCCTAATATAAGAGACTGGCTCTGTGGGATTTGGAAAGATGTCTGTTTGCAGATATACTGTTCCATTACAAAATAGATAAATTCCCCAAAAGATGTAACGGGACTGTCACAGCTTAATATCTAGTACCTTGGTGATTGATCTTCGCTCGGTATCTTCGATTTCTGTTCAGTATGCAAGATTTCATCAAAATCCTTAGAGACGTTTGTGAGAAATTAATTTTATCTGGGACTGCACCACCTTCGGAACCGACGCGAAATTGGTAGTAACCTGTTGAAATTTGGTTTAATTGCTTCGACATTATCTCCTCTTTACGTTTTCCGGTCATGCTTTGTGGAAAACTTGCCAGGAATTTAAAATGCCGAATCGTTCTGGCCTCGCATTCGGGAGGACACCGGTTCGAATGCCCGTCCGGGAATCCAAATTTGGGTTTTCAATGGTTTCCCCAAATCACTCCAGGCAAATGCCAGGATGCTTCCTTCAAAAGGCCATGGCCGAATTCCTTCCAGTTCCTTGCTCCCCATCCTTTCCCGTCTCTAAAGACCTCGCTGTTGAGAGACGTTAAGCAGTTAAACAAAATGCCGAAATGTGATAGCGACGCACAGCTGTTGGATGTCGTCAGCGTTGAAAAATCAGTGACGGTCTCTTAAAATGTTGATTTAATCTTTTATTGTAATGTTTTCTTGCCGTTTCAGCTTTTCTCCGTTGGAAAACGTCTCATTTAATTAACAAACAGACAATTTTTATCCGAGTTGTAATACGGTGATGCCCGCCATATTATAGAGAAACAAGCAGTCAGAGAAATTGCTTCCATTGTAAGCCAAACTTTTAAGGTGGATAATAGCATTTAGAAGTTGTTTATCCTCATATTTCGGCAATTTTAATTTTTCTAGCGATTTTCCGCAAAGAAAGAGCGCAAAATGTGAAGAGGACATGTTGACGATGCAATTAATCCAAATTTCAACAGGTTACTATTAATTTCGCCGAGGTTCCGAAAGTGGTGCAGCCCCCATTTTATCTATTTTCGAGAGTTGTTCATATAATAGTAATAGATTGGATAGAAGGAGGCATATTAAGCAATTCTATCAGAGGTAGGACGGCCAGCTCCTTTTCTCTGGGACCTACAATTTAACGTAGAATCCCAACCACAGAACGCTGTAGTTCATATGGTTAAATACATATTTTAAAAATTCTTTCTCCCACCGGAATTTGAACCCGGGATCGTAACCAGAATTTTTAAGAGCTAGTGCAGTAACCACCTTTTTCCCCCGCTAATTACATATTTGTTATACATTCAATCTATATCCTTCCTACTTACTTAAGAACTGCAGTCGGTTAAATAAATATCGTGAATTATCGTCAGGATTTCCTTCAATTGAGTCTTCACTGGGCGAAGTTCGAGTAACTTGGTTGAGACGATTTTCTATTAGGTTTTCTTCAAATGATTACGTTTTAACTGCTGATATTATTTTCAAAGAAGTTTTTGTCAAATAAAATATCGCTTCCGACAAAGCCAAATTTTAAATATCTTCTTTTTAGATGCTTTACAATACAACTGGTAGTAATTAATGATAACCACTTTTTCAATATTTTTTTCAAAGAATTTTTGTAAATATAAGTATCACTTCTGACAAAGCCACTTTTTAAATATCTTCTTTTGAAATGTTTTACAATTAAACATTCAGCGCTAGTATTCCCTCGAGTAAGCTAGCGTACAAGAAATATTTATTTAAATATGTAAGGTCCTTGAAACCAAAGATAAAAATATATTATTTAGCTACCTGGTACCTGAATCATCTACGAGATGGCGTTAGAGCCGTTTTTGAGCCATTTTCGAGATACTAAGAGCAACAATTGTTCGCATTTTGTAAAATTGTTGTTTTTTTTTCAGGGAGGAACACTATTTAGATAATCTTAATAGTCAAAACGTTATCTAAATATGAAATTTCATCCAAATCGTTAGCGTCGTTCCCGAGATCCAAAAAATATGTATATACAAGAATTGCTCGTTTAAAGATATAAGATATATTAGTTATATCAGTTACATTTACCCAACCTATTGGCAAATACTTTTTAGATACCTTAGTAATAAATTCTTTGACGCAGTAGAAGGAGTAGTCAATTAAAAATTCTTTCAATCTTCTCTTGAATTCAATATTATCACCTGCTAGACACTTAGGATTTATTGGAAACTTATTAAAGTCATGTTCAGTTCCCTTTCTGAACAAATGACAATTATTATTATTATTATTATTATTATTATTAATTTAATTGCTAACGCTTCGGGGGAAATTCCCGTAATCAGCTAAATGCTTCTGAATTCTTTTATAATTGAAATGTTAAATTCCTCTTCCATTTACTTTTCCGATTTCCAAATTTTAATTTTAAATTCCTTAAGCGTTTTTGGTAAATTATTCATCACTTCACTTGGTAATTTGTTCCAATCCCTGACAACCCTATTTGCAAGAGAAAGGTTAACCACTCCCTTATGCATGAAATCGAGCGCCAGCTTGTGGTCATGGTCGCCTTTCCCTTCCATGCACTATTCCTAATTGTTTGACCAATATCCCTCCAAGCCCTCTCCAACATATGCCCTGAACAATGTACATTCCCAGCACTCTCTTCACCCTCCTCCTGTCCTCCAATGACAACGAATCCAGCTCCTTTATGATATCAGTTACTGACTGGATCCTGCGATAATTTCCACAAACAAATCTAGTTGCTCTTCTTGGCACAACTTCCAACTCCTGTATTGTGGGTCCCAAACTACACCGCCACATTCAAGCAATGGTCAGCCCAAAGTTGTTTAACCCAACTCCCTAACTTCTCTGGTACATCCTCTCGTCACCCTCACCAGGAAATGAATGATGTTGCAACCTTGCAATACTTGTGGAGATCATTTTTTAAAATGTTTTTATTAACTCGCTTTGGACTTTGTCTGTCCGGGAGGAATTGATTTTAAACCAACTTCTCGATAAGCTAGAGACTCGAAATTTTGACCATAGCTCAGACCTGCATGACAGTGTATGAAAATGTGAAAAAATTGCAAAAATTTTCCATAAAATTTGAAAATTCTGGAAAAATGAAAATACTGTTTTCTATGGACCGATTTGGCTAATTTTTCTTCTATTGTCATAATTGTGTATTTTACTATTTGTTTCAAATAGAGAATAATTTGTGACTACAAAGAACATATGTGTACATATACTCGACTACTAATGTTATAATACCTAACTTCTTGAACAGCTCACTGCATGAGACATTACTGCTAACCCCACACATAATTCTTATTGCTCGCTTTTTGGTTCTGTACTCTTTGTCTCTACCAGTAGAATGCCCCAGAATACTATCGCACATGACATTAACGAGTGAAAATCACCAAAATAAACCAGTTTCCTTATACGGAGATTACTTAGTGCTGAAATTCTATGATTTGCGAAAGGGGCCTACCCCAATCCCATCAGTCAGAGAGATGCACCTTTCAATTTACAGTAAATTATGATCAATTAAACCAAGAAAACTCTACTGCGGATGTCTTAAAGATGGCAGAATATCACATTTTACCTTATCTTCAAACATATTTCAGTTGAGTCTGGAAAAGTGCGATAGTAGTATCGGTCCATAAAGGAGGGGCGAGAAATAGGGTCGAAAACTACAGGCCAATCAGCTTGACATCAGTGGTAGGTAAATTAATGGAGAGATTAATATGCAACCATATCAGAAGTGTCTGCGAGGAATATAAATAGTTTTCAAGTTGGCAACATAGCTTTAGAGAAGGATATTCATGCGAATCTCAGTACATAGACAGTAAGATATTTCTGATGAAGTGGACAAGGGATGTCAAATTAATAGTGTAGCACCAGATCTTTCAAAGGCTTTTGACAGAGTGAGCAATAAATTGGTGCTAAATAAGGTAAAAACTATTGGAGTTGATAAAAAGGTGATTTATTGGATAGAAGAATTCCTAAAAGGTAGAAAGCAAAAATTTTGGGTAGGAAATGCAGTATTAAAAGAAATAGGGGTGAACATGGGAGTTAGACTGGGTAGTGTATTGGGACCATTGCTATTCGTTATTCTACTAATGATTGTGTTAATTGTTTACTGTCAGAAGTTAGATTGTTTAGAGATGACTTAATGTTATATAATAAAATCAAGATGGTAGTAGACTGTAAACAGCTGCAGGGTGATCCAGATAGGAATCGCAATATTTTACAGCACTGTAAATCCGAACAAGCTATGAGACGTTCGTCGTCCATTTTGAGTTGACATGCTATGACTGTTTTATATTCATACTGTGGTATGACAGAGTCATCCCCAATGAATATTAATAAATATTTATAATTAATATTCAGATTTTGTTATATTCGTTTAATTAAATTGTAAATGATTCATACGTGAATAATTATGTATTAAGCCCGGGCAGCCAAATTTATTATTGTATGATTTAATCCTGTGCTAAAACTTGCTATTCAGAAAATACTAAATGTGGGAAGTTGTTGGAACCACAGTTTTAAGCGTTAAGAGAGCTGAACAATGCTAAATGCCGGCGACATTCTGGCGTCTTCGTCCACAAAAGGAAAGGCGGGCGGAAACAGTTACTTGGCAAGCTCCCCTTTGCGGAGAGACAAGGTCAAGCAAAATGTGCGCGAAACTGGTGGCGAATGTTAGCTACGACACGAAACACGTGATTGTGGGATACATCGATTCACCAATCGTGAACGGCTACAGGGTTCCCATTTCTTGATCCAAGGCTTCTGTTCCATGTGCGGAGAGAGGGAAGATGGCTGTTCCGTGGGAAGAGAAGACGACGCCATGGGACGGGACTTGCTGTTCAGCCGAGCTGAGGTGCAGACGTGTCGCTCGACGCTCTCATAGCTGTTGGTCGATGACTGCATCTAGACACATTCTGGCTCAGATGTGGCCGGAAACTGACGTGTCACCTGCTAGTGGGAATCAGTATGTGCTAGCGAGTCTGGGTTCCCATACTAGCATTCAACAGTGACACAGAGCGTGTCACACCTCGTCGAGCAGATACGACTACGGTAAAGTACCAACGCAAAGGTCTACGTTTCCATAGGGTTTTAACGAGGCTTGCTAAACCCGTCAGCTGCTTCTGAGATAAGACTCTGCTCTCATCACAACAATTTCTGAGCTAACCAATTTTTCCATGTTCATATCTTCAAATATTAAGCATCTTGATCATTGTGTTTAATTCAAATGATGCTTTCAACTTTAAATGGCGCCCCTGGGATTGTTTTGTAAATGTTAACGATAATTTGTTGGCCTGCGATGGCACATTAATACATGTTGACTTTGCAAAAATCATTGAGATATTTTAAATCATTTATGTTTGCATTTATCCGGCAAATTGTAAACGCCGGGTATTGCTTGCTTATTTTCTTTGGATATTATGTTTAACGTAACGTTAAATATGCCCGGCCTTGTATAAGCCAGTAGACAAAATAAATTAGAGTATTATTTTGTGTAACTTAAATTCTTGTAGAAATCAAGGTTCTAGTTCACCAATTTAACTAACCAGAATTTAAAATTAATATTCATATTAATAATTTCATTTATCAACGTAATGGCTCCCCCCCCCCTCTCTCCAGTTATAGTCTAATACAATACTACTCAGCTCAGCTCAGGTCTTGACCATTGTTGATCGGCGCGACCTTTAGATTAACCATCTTTGCCCTTACCCGACCGAACCGAGTACTGTGCATTGAGGAAGGAAATATATGGAGACGACGCAAGAGACCTTCACCACGCATTGAAGTGAAGCAGGGCGGAGGAGGAGTGGGGGGGGCATGGCAGGAGTGGAGGGGGCATGGCCGCTTCCATACAGACACGGGGAATATGTACAAAAACCTCAAGGGGATTCTAGGATAAACGTGAAGCCGCAATCTGGTGATGGATTATTATGTAACTAGATATGACAAATAAAAAATGAAGAATAAAATTTTTTGATATCCTGCTTAGTTTTCGAGATATTCTGTCCCAAATGTGAAATGGTTTTGTTTGAAATTCAGAAGAAAAAATCTAGAGATATACTGTATCAAAAGTGAGGTGGCTTGGGTTGAAATGGAGAAGTCAAATTTAATGATCGATTCTTATGTAACACGACGAGACAAATCGAAAATAAAGAAAACATTTTTTTCGATATCTTGCTTAGTTTTCGGGATATACTGGGATTGGGTTGATATGCGGCCTGGACCAAAAATTAATTCTGCCTTAGCTACAATTAATTACATGCAGAATGGATATTTCAGTTTTTTTTACTACCATTTGTGGTTAGCTTGAAATGCGGCCTTGACCAGAATAAAAATAGTTATCTTGTTAACATACATCGTAAGCTTAATTGGAAATGGCTGGAAGTAGTTTCCATCGCGATATACGTTTTGTCACTAACTTGGTTCTCATGAAATTACTAACAGTAATAGATAAATTCTTTGTCCCTCATGGAACAACAAAACCATTCTGGTACAGACTGCATTTAGACCTAACCACAATCTCCATTAAATTGTCGCTACAGAATCAAACTATGTAGACATACCCACACACGCGTATTTGAATCGCAAACTGTATTTGCAGTAACAACATCGTTTGCTTCATCAAGATTCCTAGATTGCATAGCATAATTTAACACATTTCATTGCATCATACAGTATAAACTGCAACGTGAAAGAAAGCGCAATACTAAATTCACTGAATCGCGATGTAAAACACACACCCTTAAATTTCATTTTCAACACTCGTTAAAAAGTAATGCTAGTCTAGTATTTGCAAAATAGCAAGGTATGCTGATTTTCTACACTACACCAACAAAAATTTGAGAACAAAGTCATCCCATTGAGAGCTATGACTAAATATTTATAGACAGGCAGCGAAGTTTGCAACTTCTACAGCTCACTTCAACAACGATAATTAGAATTCAACTTACTTATGAAATGATAATCCAGGTTCTTTCCCGTCTGGCCTATTTGTGCAACCGTACGCAACACAAGATGACATTATAAAACACTTATACACATTACAAAATGAAATAATCACTACATCTAACACAATGTGAACATCGCAATTGTTTGGAAGCGCAATATCGCCGCTGCCGCCACTGCGCATGCGCGAGCCTGCTTCACCGATTTAACGTCACTTCTCTTCCATATATTTCCTTCCTCCATGGTAGTGTGAATGCACCAAGTGGATTGTCTGTACAGCGATCTTAGAGCTGTGGTGAACAATTCAGTACATCGCACAGATTAACACCAGACACAGACATAAAATTTGCAGCCCGTCCTTTTAAGAGGTAGAGTGTGTAAAAATCCTAGGTTTGTATTTTCGTCTTAGTTTAAATTGGAAGGTACATGTCTCTGACTTACTGAAGCTTTCGCGTGCAGCCTAATTTACAACAATTTCATCTGTAGGTCATCGTATGAAGGAAACTTGTTCCTAGATGTTCATACGCAATTCTGGTTTTGGTTTCAATATTTGTTTTCATTTCAGGCGGCACAACAGTCATCGATGGTGAATTCAGTCGAGTGTGAGGTCGCCGCGAAAAAAGTAAAAATGGATGACCTGCCTGACTTGGTCATAGTGACGATCCTGTCGTTCTTGCCGTTCGATGAATTGACTCAAGTGGTGCCAAAGGTCTGCACAAAATGGAGAAGCGCATTAAGTGATCCTGTAGTCTGGCTTAACAAGACGTATATTGTTCGGTGAGAGTCACTGCTTCGTCTATTGTCTGTTTATGTCAATAACAAATGAAAGAGACTTCTGTATAACGCCGGGTATTTCAGCCAACTTTACCAAAGTCTTTAAATTCTATTGCAGAATTCCTTCAGTTGTTAATTTAAAGTATAACGATATTAATAAGGTGACATCATTTGAAAATGTTTGCGATCTTTAAGGTCAGTGTTTATGGAACTTTTTTGATGTATGCTGAGCTACGTGATGCAGCCGATGGAGAGAATTACTGTTTACTGTTTGAAGAATTATAAATATGGATAAAGTTAACCTGATCGCTGTCTGAACTCAGTGGTTAAGTTCTTTAGTCTCAAAGTTTAACGTCATGGGTTCAAATATCAGTCAGTTAATTAAAAAAAAAAATGATCTGACTCATCATATGAGGTACGCCAGGATGGTCCGTGGTTCGTTAAACTGTAGGACATGCCAACGCAGGCGAAAATACAGGGTGTTTCAAAAAGAATATACGTATTACAAAGTATTATTTTGTCCAAACTATCGATCGCTGCACCCCGGCTCGGCTATTGGAGAAACGAATACATAGTCTAGTTTATTTAATACCCGCTAGATGTCAGTCGTCTTGTGTTATTCTTGGTAACCGTCATATGTTTAAAATGGCTACTCCACAGCAGAAATCATTTTATGTTATCGAGTTTGCGAAGTGCAATTCCGTGATTACAGTGCAAAGACGTTTCAGGTTGAGGTACCAAATGCATCCTCCGAATGGGTGGAACATTCGTAGATGGTATCGACAGTTTGTAGATACCGGATGTGTATGTATGAAAGAGTCCTGGCCGCCCTCGTGTTTCTAAGGCACATGTTGTACGAATTCAAACTGCTTTCCAACGTAGTCCTTCAAAATCAACTCGTCGTGCCAGTTGGGAGTTACAACTACCTACAACAACAATTTGGCGTGTTTTGAGACGTCGGTTGGTTATGAAGCCGTACAAGTTACAGTTGTTACAAGCTCTGCGTCCTGATGACAAACGGAAACGTGTGGCATTTTGTAACGAGATTAAATGATGTTATTGACAATGACAACACTTTCGCACAACGCATCGTTTTCAGTGATGAAGCGACTTTCCATGTTAGTGGTCAGGTAAACAAACACAGTGTTCAAATTTCGGGTCTACAGAACCCATATACAGTCATTGAACATGTACGAGATTCGCCTAAAGTCAATGTGTTTTGTGCGATATCCCGATCATCTGTTTACGGCCCATTCTTCTTTGATGGAAACACGGTTAACGGTCAGCAGTATCTCGCTACGTTACAAAACTGCTTGTTTCCGAGGCTGCACGAAGACAACTTCAGTTTTCAACAAGACGGGGCACCCTCACTGGAGTCGCGTGAATATCTGAATGAAACTCTACCGAACCGTTGGATTGGTCACCCTGTGACTTCTTCCTGTGGGGTTTCATTAAAGACAACGTTTATGTACCACCACTCCCACAGAACCTTGAGGACTTGAGGAACCGGATCCGTACTGCCGTAACATCAGTGACGAAGGACATGCTTGCCCGAGTATGGGAGGAATTTGAGTATCGATGTAATATTGTTCGTGTGGCTGATAGAGGACATATTGAAGATCTGTAATCTGAACTTAAGAGGTTCTTAAATATGTGCGTAAAGTTTCATATTCGTATGTCTTACAGTTTAATAAATATATGCATTCGAAATACGTATATTCTTTTTGAAACACCCTGTAGATACGCTCCATTGCAATTAATTCAATTGTTTCTCGAAACTTAATGTTTGGAGCAGCCCCCCACAGTCACTACCATCATATCCTAAGGAATTACCTATCTTACGTAATGCTAAATCCAAGGCTGTATCCAGTATCAGAGCTAGGGGTGGGGGGGGGGGGCAACTCATATTGGTTTAAAGGAAGTGGCACGGAGGGTGAAAACATGATGATTTCAAACAAAATGAAACTCAAACCTACTGGAGAATTTTTTTATGATTTATTAATATAGTAATCCAACCACTTAATCTAAGGGACTATTAGGTAGTTAATTAAGATCGTAAATCAATTATAGTTTTTTTTATGTAAATATTAATCGTCTAGGATTATCAGAAATGTTTTCAATATCTCACGGTGTTCTTTTACGAAATTTCGATGCACACTCATCAGGCATATTCCAGTAAATCTTTCCTCTCCCATAGTGCTCCTGAGCCAGTTCTTCACTCGCAGAAGGAAACTTTATTTTTCTTCTGGGAGGGAGGAACAAACCTCCCCCCCCCCCCTCCTTTTGCCCCTCCTTTTACCCCTCGGTGGATACGCCCATGGATAAATCCTAATATTATTAAATCAAAATACTATTAATAAAGTGATATTGAAATTATCTTCAGCAGTCTTATTGTGTGGAGCCAACACGTGGGCTGTACAAGGGACTGTATTTAAAATACAGACACACATATGTTACTGTAAATTTTAATCTAGCGCGATGATAAATATTCAATTAGTGTTCTAATAGATTCTTCGATCTTAAGAACTTATTGTGCATTTTTTTGTATGTACGTTTGGATAAAGGTTTTAAGACGCGTACCTAATTCCCAAAACAACTAAACTGTGCATCTGCCTTGTTACTATGTTATGGAATCTGTTTTTCCAGTAAGAATTATTCTGAAGCCGAAGTTTTGAATATGCTTCGCCGGGTGCCACAGCTCCGTAGTCTTGATGCGAAATGGCCCTTAAGTGACGCAATTCTCAATGCCCTGTGCGACAACTGCAAGCACCTCAACAGACTGGAATTTAATTTCTGCCAGGAGATAAGTAATTCTGTAAGTAATGACAATATATCAGATCCTTAAAGCACAGTGAACTCTTTTAGAAATATATAAATACAAAGCTAATTGGGGTTGCACTAAGTTAATTTAGATTAGGAATGTATCGGAGCTCCGCAAGTGTGGAACTTCCTTGTGAAATTCTACTTCCGCTTCCGCATCCGTTATTTTTAATGCTGATGTATAGCAGATGTTTTATTTACATTGGAATATATATTATTCTTTTCTCTTTATACGAAGTTTGACCCATCTTCTCTAAGCCCGTCATAAATGATGCGTGAAAGGAATATTCTGACAATTGATTGCGGTTAACTAAATAAATCTAATTGTTGTTATGTAAAGATCATAACCTTCTTTGTAATGTTTACATATTTAAGTTGTAGCTTACACAGCGATACAGATAGAATTCCTACTGAATTAATGACGTTAGAATTAGAGAACCAATTAAATTAAAAAATAATTTAGGAATCTGAAACCTTTTACTATAGCGCGTGATATTGGTTTTATTCCTGGACTGGGTCTCATTCAGCACGATAAATACGGAACTACTTCCATCTGTAAGAAATAATAACTTCAATCACTCATTGCTTAAGAAAGCAGCTTAGAATTATTTTAAATATGTAATTAATTGTGAATTATTCTAGAACAAAAAATTGTCAGTCACTGGAGGCTGCCGACATAATACGCGCAACACTTCATACTTATAGCTACAGACATACTAAATAATAATAATGCTGTGTGGTCGTAATGATTTGGTGACAGGGTTTCTATTGGCTGCGCTTTCGCCCTTGTCTTAGCTGCGTTTACCTAACCCGGTAGTACTATCAGGTTCAGGAGACTACGGTTTAACGTGGAGTCCAAACCACGGAAGCATTCTAGAGTAATTTCACATTATACAGCAATCTACGCCAGAGGTGAAGATCGGGTTAATAGTCTACGCCAGCGGTTCCCAACCTATGGGTCGCGGCGTGTGTTTTGGTGGGTCGCGGAAAAATCGAGGTTTTCGCCAGCAAAATATATCTTAATGTTTTTGAAAAACAAAATACAGAAATACACTATGTGTAGAAAGTGACTTAAGGTTAAAATTAACCACTGTTAGCACTGATATCGACGCCCTCATCAGTAAACACCAGTGCTAGAAATCTCACTTATTGTAAAGTTGTGTTTTTATAATAATTAAATGTATTTTTCATTATCTTTGTAGAAAAATTGGGAGGCGTCTGTACAAAGCATCGCCTCATCGAGCTGACGGCTGAAATTCCAGGATTAGTTAAAACTCGATTTGCAAATTAAAATGACTCTGATGTGCCAAGTCATATATTGGTGGGAAACACCTATCAAACCCATTTTAATGGTTGACTGGTAAGTTAACCATTGTGTTTTCCTGCTCCCATTCTTCTATATTTTCATACATTTGGTTGCAGTAAAACACTATTATAAAGTTCCCAATCAACAACGAATCAGATCTGCAGGTGGCTTCCACCAAAAAGTGACTTGGAAGGCCAGTTGCATTTTAATATACTGATCGTGGAATTTTAGCAGTCAACTTGATGAGTTGATGGTCTGTGCAGCCGCCTGCCGTTCTATAATATATTTGTTGTTTTATGTATTATCAATCTTTGTTTTTGTTGATAGTATACCCTTTGTACTAAAATTTACCTTTTCGCAGGATAGGATAATCAATAGCGTATCGAGGTCATACAACATTTCCCATTCTGAAATTAGCTAGACTCTCATATTAGGAGGGTTGCGAAATTTTTTTTTACTTAAAAGTGGGTCGTGTACCAATAAAGGTTGGGAACCGCTGGTCTACGCAAATCTCCGCCGCGCCATAGATTCGAACTGGGGACCTACCGTTCGTCAGTCTGACACCTTAACCACTGAGCCACCAGACCGCTATAGATATTCTTATAACATTAGTATGTCGGTAATGCGAACTCATAACATTTTACTCATTCAAAAATCGCTCAACGCACCTAACTACAAAAACTAAAAATATAACGTAGTCAACAACCCGACGATCCATTGAATCTTCCAGAAGTAAGTAAGTACCAAGCTGTTGTGTCAGAGGCAAGACGGCTAGTTCCTTTTTTCAGGGGCCTGTAGTTTAACATGGGATCAGAACCACGGAACGTCCCGGCGTAGCTCATATAGTCAAATACAACTCCTAAAAATTCCTGCTCACCACGGGATTCGATCCCACGACCGGAAAGAGAAATCTGCGATAGTAAGCGGCTTAATTGCTCAGCTACCAGACCACCTTTCTTTGAAGTACGCACGTGTAAAGTAAAAACTTGTAGCTATTTTTAAAATTTATTATCTTCTTGTATCATGTATTCTTGAATCTCGACGAAGAAATTAACTACCAGACATTTGGTAGATCCGAAGATTGCAGGTTTATTTAATAAGGTTGGAAAATTGTTTATAATTACAATACATTTAATAAAGATTAACACTTAAGAAATCACGTCTAAAGCGGATCAACATTTAACTACAATCCACACGCCATGCATCATCAGCGATAATCCTACTATATCTGTACTTCAGAGAGCTTACATAACCAACGTATCCATAGATGTAAATTCTATTACCTTAAATAAAATTACTATAAAGGCATTATGCCTGTTCTGTTACAAACTGTTAGTTTGAATGAACGACGTCGATAGAAATTAAGGTAACAAAGTTTAGGTTTCTGTAAATCACGGGTAAACAGTGTTTTTCTATATGTTTTGAAGTATATATTTGCAAAGTTCCATCAAAATCGGATAAAAACTGTTTGTTTGCATGAAGATTTTGCCCATCCGAAAAGCGCCATACGCAACGCGCCTATAGAAGTTTTCAATTAAAAAATTGTGTCAGTTGTCATTTAGACATAACCGCAACTGCTGTTCTAAATTCATAATTTCTATTACCCGTTTACGAATACATTCGCTGCATTACGATCTAAATTTGAACCATTGGAAATATTTACATGTGTCTGATGTAGTGAAATCAATAATAAAAGCAACTAATAATTAATATGTTAATTTAAGGGCAGCACGTATTTCTTTCAGTGTTTTTACAAATGATTTCTTCAAGTATATTATAACAGTGATATCTACATCGGATAAAATGACGTGTTAAACGCAGTATTTTAGCATTTCGTTTCTTCCTTAACTAAGTATAATTTTCATCAAATAACTCTTTTAATCTTGAAAATGGTGTAATGTAGATAGTTTTTAGCTTACAGTAAAATCAGTATCGCTCTACGGAGAAAATTATCTGCATCGAACGAATTTTAATTAAGAAAAAACAATTAATAAGTAATATGTCAATTTTTACGGAATACGTACTTTTCTTTTAGTGTCCTGTTAGCTCACCTACCCGTGGATGCTCAGCTAAATAGAACTGTCATTAAATAACATCTGTTCCTGTTGGCTGGGCACTGGAGGCTGGAAGAGTGACGTCAAGAGTGTGACAGACATCTATACTATGACGTCAGGCTATGAGATCACGCTTTTCGCCTCCGTTGTCCAACAAACCACGAACGCGGATGTTCTAGGTTATGCACGTTATTCAGTAACGGTTCTATTTAGCTATGCATTCGCGAATAAATTAACTGTCAGAACACTGAAAGAAAAGTACGTATTCAGTTAAAATCGACATATTAATTATTAGTTGCTTTTTATTAATCAAAATTCGTTAGATTTCATTTTTTCTTTTACACTCTGGACAGCGATTCCGTTGTTACAGTAAGTTAACAAATATCTACATCATTTTCAAGATAATGAACGTTATTTGAAGAAAATTGTATTTAGCGAAGAAACGGATTGCTAACATACTGCATTCAACGCGTCATTTTCGACGGGCTTACAAGATATTTATATCCAATGTACATATTTTAAGTCACTGTTACAGTATACTCGAAGATATGATTTCCCAAAACACTGAAGTAAAGGTTTAAATTAATAGTTGCTGTTATTCCTAATGTCACTATATCAGACACATGTAAATATTTCCAGTGGGTCAAATTTAGATCGTAATACAATGAATGTATTCGCACGGTGGTAATAGAATATATAAATTTTGAACAGCAATATCAGTAGAAGTTATGGTTATGTCGAAATGCAGACAGAATCAGAATGACAATTGACACACTTTTTTTTATAGAATAATACAGAATGAATTTAGTTTCATAAATAATTTAAGGTGCTTTCATAAGCACCGAGTTACTGAAGTTACTTCATACGGATGGAAATAGTTCCGTATTTATTGTACTGAATGAGACCTGGACCAGGAATAAAACCAATATCACATGCTATAGCACAAGGTTTTGGGATTCCTAATTTATTTTTAACTTAATTGGTTCCGCAATTCTGACACCACTAATTCAGTAGCAGTTGCATATATATCGCTGAGTAAACTGCAACCGAAATATGTACTACATTAAAAAATTAGGTTATGAACATTACATAACAACAATTCTATTTATTTAGGCAACCACAGAGAAATGAATTGTCAGAACATTCCTTTCATCCGTCATTTAAAACTAATATTACGTGGCATGACGTAAGTTGTTAAGATTTATTTTTAATATCCTTCGTTTCCACTGGGATCATTGTTTCAGCCGCATGGAACATGTGTCAACCTTTAAAATGTCTATCTGCATCACAGATAATAAAAAATAAAAATTTAAGAACCCTTGAGAAGGTGGGTCAAATTTATATCGCGATGTGTGATTTCAATTACATGTAATACTGGGAATGTATAATTCACTTGTGATTGATGATTTGATTTTCCAGCTCCAATATTAGCGGAGATTATGGTTAGGCTGAAATGCAACCTGGACCAAGTTGATGACTGAAATTTTTTGCCACAGCACAAGGGACGAGAAATTACATTTAGCTTTATTTTATAACAATTCTATTTAGATAAACAACTGCAAGGAAATTAACTGTGAGAACACTCCGTTAAACCCGCCATTTTTGACGGGCTTTGAAGCTATTCGGTACATAATGTCCAAGTATAGCGTTTTATACACATAGATAATCAGTGTTATTATCATTATTTTTAACTAATAATTATTTTAACAACTTTCTTACAAATTTATTTACCGTCCGTCTCCTGCCAATCCGGTATGTCCCTTCCTATGCACATATGGTTACACATTAGGAATGATGCAACGCATCCTCCGCCTCCCACTTTTAGTGAATAGCAATAATAATACACTGCATCCTGTGAGAGTCCTGTCTAAGTGACAGAACTGAAAGGGTAGCCGAGTGGTTGATTTGTGGACGTCTGATGTGGCGGAAATCTAGCGGAGAGTTTACTAAACTCGTGGCGTTTGTGTAGCTGAAGAAATCTCTGGTATCTTGATGCGAAGCTCTTCTTTCCAGTCTAGTGGGCTACTAAAGATGATGTTAGGTCAGGATTATTTTGACACCAGCTGATTAATAGGTTCAGCAACCCAGGATAAGGAAGACTAGCTCGTGTTAAGTGGCTAGTAGAGAACCTATCCTGATAAATGATAACAGGCGGCTAACAGTTTACTGAATCCTATTTAATGTTCAGTAAAGACTGTAGGCAATACAGTTGATAATATGACCTGCAAGGATCTGTCCGGCTACGCCTATGAATGATGCTTCTGTATGTAATTGAAGTTAGACTGGTTGAATGGATACTGAATGGCTAGATGGAATGTCTGGCCCCAGGATGTTACGAAGGCCTACATGGTGTACAGACTGAAGCTTAAGAGAGTTGGCCTAGCTGTTAGTTACCCATGATGATTCGATGAAAGCTACTCACGGACTGAGGACGAGAAATATATCTTTACTTCGGAGGTAGACCCTATTGACGTCATTAACCAGTTCAAATCGGTGCTGATGATTGACTCAGCGCATCAGCAGGTTTTGTGAATAACAAGTCGACGCTGAGGTAGCGCTTACAACCTGGCTTGGCTGCCTCTAACTGCATCGAATATTACTTTTATTAAAATCTATGATTATTATAAAATAAATCCCTATGAATCAAATACGATACTGACAATCCTTTTGTTATATATATTCATTTTACCATCACTTCCATATGTACTCCTATGTACACTCTTTGGCAAAAAAAATTGACTGTGGGCACCTGAGACTAAGTCCACTATTTTGCACTATGTGGCATCACTGGAGAGTTTGTTCCAGGCATTGACTTAAGGAAATGAATAACAGATGGCGCTGAGTTGAATACCCGCAATGATGCCACATTGTGCGATATAAGGAACTTAGTCTCAGGCGCTCACAGTCGATTTTTTTGCCAAAGAGTGTAAATTATGGTCTTAGTCTTTCCGACATATCGATAGTTCACTTTTTATCATTTCACTCCCACCACCTCCTCCCCAACCCTGTCTTCTGCTGCCTAGCCAGTCGTGGGGTAAACTTCGGCATGTGCACACCTGCCAAACCAAATGGTTCATTTCCCACCTCATGAATAAGATTTTAAACAGAAATATTGTATATATTTTAGTTCGTGTCATATGTTTTTCACTCATTGCAACCTTCAACTTCAGTGAGTAACGGGTTATAAGACTGGTACTCCTAAAATGGGGAAAATTGTTACTTAAAAGAAAAAACGATTGCGGAAGGAAAAAATGAATGGGAAAAAAGGGGTATCTTCCTGCCAAATATGGTAGACAATGAATTTGCAGTAAAATGCAAACTATGTGGAACAAATTTAGACCCCCCTATTTCTTCAGTTGGAATGAAGGCATGACTTTGTTTAATACTTGTCTATGCGCCTATTTTTCTTTGTTTTATGTTGCGTATCGTAGGGAATATGGACTATTTTAATAATTGTAGTCGTCTGAAGTGGATGTATAAATAATTTTGTATGTTCCTAGGTCGTTCCTAAGGAGAAAACAAAATACATATACTTTTACTGATGCAAAAAGAAGTGGCAATTCCATGTGGTTTACACCGATTTAATCGAACAATCCAGAACTTCTAACCTACCAATATTATCACAAGCATCGACAGACCAATACAGATAATATAACACCTTGTTAATTTGTTTGTTAAAAACCCAGTAATTTGGAGCACTGATTGAAATAATACTGAAATAGTTATAAATATGTAGAGAATTTATTAGTTAGATTTTAGAAGTTTTTCTGTAAGAAACAATCATTATGGCCAAAGAATCATATCAAATATGTTTGAATTATTTTGGCATCCCGTTACTACTGCTTAAAGCATATAAACTTGTTTTAAGTTCAATAACACATGTTGTTGCTAGAAATTTTGTAAGAGCATTTCTTTTATACAAATCAATCTACCTTTGTGGTTATTAGTAATGACAAAACTGTTGCTGTTAGTTGAAATGATACCTTTTACCAAATCATACATTAAGAAATATTTGTTTACATACTGTACAATGAAGATAACTATGTTTTATGAGAATGATTCTTAGAACTACGTTTTTTACAGCTGCTGAGTAAGTTGGTAATGAACTGCGGAAACATCAAGTCACTAACAATCCCAGAGTATTTGCTGACAGATGAAAGCAGTGCACAAGTTTTAGCACAATTACTTCATTTACAATCACTTAAGATAAAGCTCTGCAATACTTATAACAAACGCCTTGATTTGGCTCCACTGGGCACAGGATGTCCTGAACTTTCCAAGCTGGAAATATGGACGAATTGTTTATACACGGAAGAGCTGAACCTATTTCTCGAAGGCAAGTTCAGAACTCTCACCCATCTGGCCTTGTCAAGGATTGATAAAAAAGGAAGGTACGATCCAAGATTTACTCTTATTGTAACTACACTAGGAAAAATTGAAACTCTGTCACCAAATTTTGATTCTACCTAAATTAACTTTTTTTTTAACTCTCAACCAAAGACATGAATGTATGAAATATTGCAACAGTTTGTCAATGATAACATGATTTGATGACTGCATTAAATTGTGTAAAATATTGTGGTACACAGTATTGTTCATACAGTATTACGAATGGAAAACGGGATTTATCCCTAATGTTTGCTTATTCCTTCCAGTGATTTAAAGGGACAGGGATGAGGGGAGGGGAGGGGGCGTGTTGACAGGTTGACTGGATTATAATTTGTAACTGGACTTAAGAACAAACAAATAAAACCTCCACTTCTGCATGACTTATTCCCCCACCGTAATAAACTTTAATGAGTCAATTGTTTTTTCCGCTTGCGGTCTAATTGCTATACAATTCCTACAGCTTCTTCCAGGTTGCCGCCATATTCTTAATACATCCTTGAACTTATCGTTCATTCTTGTCTTAATAATTATTGCTTTTCAGTTGTTCCTGACCTTCACATGTACTGACACATTAGGATTAGTATCGCATACTTTCAATTCATGATTCGAATAAATAATTACTAATTTTATATTTATAACTAGCTGCCCCGACAGACTACTTTCTGTCAGAAGTTATTGGCCTGTAATAGTTCAATAGCAAAAATAAATAATTAAAACGTATTTCAGAGTGATCACTTCATTTATTGATTTAATGTCTCAATAATTTAAAAAAATAACTTACAAAATTAAGTTTTCTATTTCGTACACTGCAAGAGGTTAGTAATAATGTGATGATATTTTTATTGTAAACCTTTACGGTGCACAATATTTTTTGTTTGATTACCTGGCGCGTAAACAAATAAAGCTGACGGTTTTCCAACGCGAAAGCAGGCAATATACAACTGTCCATGGAGAAACATGGTTTTTCAAGATTAACGCCGCAAAAACACTCATCGACTGATCCTGGGATTTATTTACGGTCATAGCAAAGTAAGCCGCACTGGAAATTGCAGTCGTTTAAATTCAAATGGTACGTTAGTTGGTACCATTGGTATGTGAGGTATCAACACATATCCCTTATATTTTCCCTCTAGAATGGTTGCTTCGATCACATTGTTCAGTAATTTTTTCACTGCTAGCCGTGTGCCATTACAAAGACGCGGTTGGTTGATATTTCGCAACATTATGACCACCGATCCTACTTTTAACTGAAGATTATCAGGCGGCAATCCTGGCAAATCCAGTGAGTTCAAAAATTCTAGTGGATAGTTAACGACATCATTTTGGTTAGTTGCGCAATCAAGTGATTTGTATGTCCTTAATTCACCGGCAATTTCATTTTGAATTTTGAAATTTATTTAATTTTCATCCGTGTTGTTGGCAGCTAATACAGTTCGTTCGCTCAACCAAAAATTATCTCTGTAATTCTGAGTGACACTAGGGAATACTTTTCGTATGAGCTCGATTTTTGATTCAGTAAACTGACAAAACTTGACAGGAAATGTAATGAAGCCTGTCAAAACGTCTACAGGGATTTTTCTATTACCAATTTCAAAGAGTTGTTTTGAAAATATTTCGACAGATCGATCATTTTGCAATTCCAAAGATAATCCTAACGCGCCTTTGTTTTGTTTTGATTGACTGTTTTGTATGGGGAAAGAAAAGTGTTGTTTTTACTATTTTCCTCCCAATTTTTTCGTTTTTTCACTCAATAAGAACCTTTCCAGTTCCTGAAACCAATGAGTATAATGGCTCCGGTGGCGGAACCAATGGCTCTAATTTCACTTTTTCCATTTGCTTCATTTTTGTATTTCAACGCCTTATAATGGGGGAAAACTGAATTCATAGCGCATTGGTGGGAATTGTAGTCCATTGAAACATCGCAACTGAAAGCCGCTCGCGAAACAATGAAAGCAGCTTGAAAACGATGCTTTGCACGTGATTGTAATATCCTAATCCTTTCAATTTCATTTCGCTCTTCACGTTGCTGTGCAGTCCGATTAGATTGATAATTAGCTTGGTTTGTAGCGTTTCGAGTTCTTCGGCCCAAATTGCTGCACCCGCCTCTTATAGGCGGCATGGGTCTAAATGTAAACACACTGAACCAATAAACACACAACTGGTTTTCGAGAGAAGCGAAAATTTAAAAGCAACAAAGAAAATGCCACGCACAGAGGAAGTAATGATGACACGTACGTCAGTGATATTATTTTCGCTGATCACACGCAGACATAGATTAATATCCATAGAGCCTAATCAACTTGAAGGCATATCAAAGATAATCCTAAAGAGCCTTTGTTTTGTTTTGATTGAGGGAAAGAAAAATAGTTGT
>CM061918.1:121402110-121530265 GCA_031002005.1 Vandiemenella viatica
CAGTAATAGATAAATTCTTTGTCCCTCATGGAACAACAAAACCATTCTGGTACAGACTGCATTTAGACCTAACCACAATCTCCATTAAATTGTCGCTACACAATCAAACTATGTAGACATACCCACACAAGCGTATTTGAATCGCAAACTGTATTTGCAGTAACAACATCGTTTGCTTCATCAAGATTCCTAGATTGCATAGCATAATTTAACACATTTCATTTCATCATACAGTATAAACTGCAACGTGATGAAAGAAAGCGCAATACTAAATTCACTGTATCGCGATGTAAAACACACCCCCTTAAATCTCATTTTCAACACTCGTTAAAAAGTAATGCTAGTCTAGTATGTGCAAAATAGCAAGGTATGCTGATTTTCTACACTACACCAACAAAAATTTGAGAACAAAGTCATCCCATTGAGAGCTATGACTAAATATTTATAGACAGGCAGCGAAGTTTGCAACTTCTACAGCTCACTTCAACAACGATAATTAGAATTCAACTTACTTATGAAATGATAATCCAGGTTCTTTCCCGTCTGGCCTATTTGTGCAACCGTACGCAACACAAGATGGCATTATAAAACACTTATACACATTACAAAATGAAATAATCACAGCATCTAACACAATGTGAACATCGCAATTGTTTGGAAGCCCAATATCGCCGCTGCCGCCACTGCGCATGCGCGAGCCTGCTTCTCCTCCATATATTTCCTTCCTCCATGGTAGTGTGAATTCACCAAGTGGATTGTCTGTACAGCGAATTTGATCTTAGAGCTGTGGTGAACAATTCAGTACATCGCACAGATTAACACCAGACACAGACATAAAATTTGCAGCCCACCTTTAAAGAGGTAGAGTGTGTGAAAATCCTAGGTTTGTATTTTCGTCTTAGTTTAAATTGGAAGGTACATGTCTCTGACTTACTGAAGCTATTGCGTGCAGCCTCATTTACAACAATTTCATCTGTAGGTCATCGTATGAAGGAAACTTGTTCCTAGATGTTCATACGCAATTCTGGTTTTGGTTTCAATATTTGTTTTCATTTCAGGAGGCACAACAGTCATCGATGGTGAATTCAGTCGATTGTGAGGTCGCCGCGAAAAAAGTAAAAATGGATGACCTGCCTGACTTGGTCATAGTGACGATCCTGTCGTTCTTGCCGTTACATGAATTGACTCAAGTGGTGCCAAAGGTCTGCACAAAATGGAGAAGCGCATTAAGTGATCCTGTAGTCTGGCTTAACAAGACGTATATTGTTCGGTGAGAGTCACTGCTTCGTCTATTGTCTGTTTATGTCAATAACAAATGAAAGAGACTTCTGTATAACGCCGGGTATTTAAGCCAACTTTACCAAAGTCTTTAAATTCTATTGCAGAATTCCTTCAGTTGTTAATTTAAAGTATAACGATATTAATAAGGTGACATCATTTGAAAATGTTTGCGATCTTTAAGGTCAGTGTTTATGGAACTTTTTTGATGTATGCTGAGCTACGTGATGCAGCCGATGGAGAGAATTACTGTTTACTGTTTGAAGAATTATAAATATGGATAAAGTTAACCTGATCGCTGTCTGAACTCAGTGGTTAAGTTCTTTAGTCTCAAAGTTTAACGTCATGGGTTCAAATATCAGTCAGTTAATTTAAAAAAAAAATGATTTGACTCATCATATGAGGTACGCCAGGATGGTCCGTGGTTCGTTAAACTGTAGGACATGCCAACGCAGGCGAAAATACAGGGTGTTTCAAAAAGAATATACGTATTACAAAGTATTATTTTGTCCAAACTATCGATCGCTGCACCCCGGCTCGGCTATTGGAGAAACGAATACATAGTCTAGTTTATTTAATACCCGCTAGATGTCAGTCGTCTTGTGTTATTCTTGGTAACCGTCATATGTTTAAAATGGCTACTCCACAGCAGATATCATTTTATGTTATCGAGTTTGCGAAGTGCAATTCCGTGATTACAGTGCAAAGACGTTTCAGGTTGAGGTACCAAATGCATCCTCCGAATGGGTGGAACATTCGTAGATGGTATCGACAGTTTGTAGATGTGTATGTATGAAAGAGTCCTGGCCGCCCTCGTGTTTCTGAGGCACATGTTGCACGAATTCAAACTGCTTTCCAACGTAGTCCTTCAAAATCAACTCGTCGTGCCAGTTGGGAGTTACAACTACCTACAACAACAATTTGGCGTGTTTTGAGACGTCGGTTGGTTATGAAGCCGTACAAGTTACAGTTGTTACAATCTCTGCGTCCTGATGACAAACGGAAACGTGTGGCATTTTGTAACGAGATTAATGATGTTATTGACAATGATAACACTTTCGCACAACGCATCGTTTTCAGTGATGAAGCGACTTTCCATGTTAGTGGTCAGGTAAACAAACACAGTGCTCGAATTTGGGGTCTACAGAACCCACATGCAGTCATTGAACATGTACGAGATTCACCTAAAGTCAATGTGTTTTGTGCGATATCCCGATCATCTGTTTACGGCCCATTCTTCTTTGATGTAAACACGGTTAACGGTCAGCAGTATCTCGCTATGTTACAAAACTGCTTGTTTCCGAGGCTGCACGAAGACAACTTCAGTTTTCAACAAGACGGGGCACCCTCACTGGAGTCGCGTGAATATCTGAATGAAACTCTACCGAACCGTTGGATTGGTCACCCTGTGACTTCTTCCTGTGGGGTTTCATTAAAGACAACGTTTATGTACCACCACTCCCACAGAACCTTGAGGACTTGAGGAACCGGATCCGTACTGCCGTAACATCAGTGACGAAGGACATGCTTGCCCGAGTATGGGAGGAATTTGAGTATCGATGTAATATTGTTCGTGTGGCTGATGGAGGACATATTGAACATCTGTAATCTGAACTTAAGAGGTTCGTAAATATGTGTGTAAAGTTTCATATTCGTATGTCTTACAGTTTAATAAATATATGCATTCGAAATACGTATATTCTTTTTGAAACACCCTGTAGATACGCTCCATTGCAATTAATTCAATTGTTTCTCGAAACTTAATGTTTGGAGCAGCCCCCCACAGTCACTACCATCATATTCTAAGGAATTACCTATCTTACGTAATGCTAAATCCAAGGCTGTATCCAGTATCAGAGCTAGGGGTGGGGGGAGGGGGGGGGCAACTCATATTGGTTTAAAGGAAGTGGCACGGAGGGTGAAAACATGATGATTTCAAACAAAATGAAACTCAAACCTACTGGAGAATTTTTTTATGATTTATTAATATAGTAATCCAACCACTTAATCTAAGGGACTATTATGTAGTTAATTAAGATCGTAAATCAATTATAGTTTTTTTTATGTAAATATTAATCGTCTAGGATTATCAGAAATGTTTTCAATATCTCACGGTGTTCTTTTACGAAATTTCGATGCACACTCATCAGGCATATTCCAGTAAATCTTTCCTCTCCCATAGTGCTCCTGAGCCAGTTCTTCACTCGCAGAAGGAAACTTTATTTTTCTTCTGGGAGGGAGGAACAAACCTCCCCCCCCCTCCTTTTGCCCCTCCTTTTACCCCTCGGTGGATACGCCCATGGATAAATCCTAATATTATTAAATCAAAATACTATTAATAAAGTGATATTGAAATTATCTTCAGCAGTCTTATTGTGTGGAGCCAACACGTGGGCTGTACAAGGGACTGTATTTAAAATACAGACACACATATGTTACTGTAAATTTTAATCTAGCGCGATGATAAATATTCAATTAGTGTTCTAATAGATTCTTCGATCTTAAGAACTTATTGTGCATTTTTTTGTAAGTACGTTTGGATAAAGGTTTTAAGACGCGTACCTAATTCCCAAAACAACTAAACTGTGCATCTGCCTTGTTACTATGTTATGGAATCTGTTTTTCCAGTAAGAATTATTCTGAAGCCGAAGTTTTGAGTATGCTTCGCCGGGTGCCACAGCTCCGTAGTCTTGATGCGAAATGGCCCTTAAGTGACGCAATTCTCAATGCCCTGTGCGACAACTGCAAGCACCTCAACAGACTGGAATTTAATTTCTGCCAGGAGATAAGTAATTCTGTAAGTAATGACAATACATCAGATCCTTAAAGCACAGTGAACTCTTTTAGAAATATATAAATACAAAGCTAATTGGGGTTGCACTAAGTTAATTTAGATTAGGAATATATCGGAGCTCCGCAAGTGTGGAACTTCCTTGTGAAATTCTACTTCCGCTTCCGCATCCGTTATTTTTAATGCTGATGTATAGCAGATGTTTTATTTACATTGGAATATATATTATTCTTTTCTCTTTATACGAAGTTTGACCCATCTTCTCTAAGCCCGTCATAAATGATGCGTGAAAGGAATATTCTGACAATTGATTGCGGTTAACTAAATAAATCTAATTGTTGTTATGTAAAGATCATAACCTTCTTTTGTAATGTTTACATATTTAAGTTGTAGCTTACACAGCGATACAGATAGAATTCCTACTGAATTAATGACGTTAGAATTAGAGAACCAATTAAATTAAAAAATAATTTAGGAATCTGAAACCTTTTACTATAGCGCGTGCTATTGGTTTTATTCCTGGACTGGGTCTCATTCAGCACGATAAATACGGAACTACTTCCATCTGTAAGAAATAATAACTTCAATCACTCATTGCTTAAGAAAGCAGCTTAGAATTATTTTAAATATGTAATTAATTGTGAATTATTCTAGAACAAAAAATTGTCAGTCACTGGAGGCTGCCGACATAATACGAGCAACACTTCATACTTATACGAGTAGCTACAGATATACTAAATAATAATAATTCTGTGTGGTCGTATTGATTTGGTGACAGGGTTTCTATTGGCTGCGCTTTCGCCCTTGTCTTAGCTGCGTTAACCTAACCCGGTAGTACTATCAGGTTCAGGAGACTACGGTTTAACGTGGAGTCCAAACCACGGAAGCATTCTAGAGTACTTCACATTATACAGCAATCTACGCCAGAGGTGAAGATCGGGTTAATAGTCTACACCAGCGGTTCCCAACCTATGGGTCGCGGCGTGTGTTTTGGTGGGTCGCGGAAAAATCGAGGTTTTCGCCAGCAAAATATATCTTAATGTTTTTGAAAAACAAAATACAGAAATAAACTATGTGTAGAAAGTGACTTAAGGTTAAAATTAACCACTGTTAGCACTGATATCGACGCCCTCATCAGTAAACACCAGTGCTAGAAATCTCACTTATTGTAAAGTTGTGTTTTTATAATAATTAAATGTATTTTTCATTATCTTTGTAGAAAAATTGGGAGGCGTCTGTACAAAGCATCGCCTCATCGAGCTGACGGCTGAAATTCCAGGATTTAGTTAAAACTCGATTTGCAAATTAAAATGACTCTGATGTGCCAAGTCATATATTGGTGGGAAACACCTATCAAACCCATTTTAATGGTTGACTGGTAAGTTAACCATTGTGTTTTCCTGCTCCCATTCTTCTATATTTTCATACATTTGGTTGCAGTAAAACACTATTATAAAGTTCCCAATCAACAACGAATCAGATCTGCAGGTGGCTTCCACCAAAAAGTGACTTGGAAGGCCAGTTGCATTTTAATATGCTGATCGCGTAACTTCTGATCGTGGAATTTCAGCAGTCAACTTGATGAGTTGATGGTCTGTGCAGCCGCCTTCCGTTCTATATGTTTGTTGTTTTATGTTTTATCAATCCTTGTTTTTGTTGATAGTATATCCTTTGTACTAAAATTTGCCTTTTCGCAGGATAGAATAGTTGATAGCGTATCGAGATCATACAACATTTCCTATTCTGAAATTAGCTAGACTCTCATATTAGGTGGGTCGCGAAATTTTTTTTTACTTAAAAGTGGGTCGTGTACCAATAAAGGTTGGGAACCGCTGGTCTGCGCAAATCTCCGCCGCTCCATAGATTCAAACTGGGGACCTACCGTTCGTCAGTCAGACACCTTAACCATTGAGCCACCAGACCGCTGCAGATATACTTATAACATTAGTATGTCGGTAATGCGAACTCATAACATTTTACTCATTCAAAAATCGCTCAACGCACCTAACTACAAAAACTAAAAATATAACGTAGTCAACAACCCGACGCTCCATCGAATCTTCCAGAAGTAAGTAAGTACCAAGCTGTTGTGTCAGAGGCAAGACGGCTAGTTCCTTTTTTCAGGGGCCTGTAGTTTAACAAGGGATCAGAACCACGGAACGTCCCGGCGTAGTTCATATAATCAAATACAACTCCTAAAAATTCCTGCTCACCACGGGATTCGATCCCACGACCGGAAAGAGAAATCTGCGAAAGTAAGCGCCTTAATTGCTCAGCTACCAGACCACCTTTCTTTGAAGTATGCACATGTAAAGTAAAAACTGTTAGTTTGAATGAACGACGTCAACAGAAATTAAGGTAACAAAGTTTAGGTTTCTGTAAATCACGGGTAAACAGTGTTTTTCTATATGTTTTAAAGTATATATTTGCAAAGCTCCATCAAAATTGGATAAAAACTGTTTGTTTGCATGAAGATTTTGCCCATCCGAAAAGCGCCCAACGCGCATATCATACGCAACGCGCCTATAGAAGTTTTCAATTAAAAAATTGTGTCAGTCGTCATTTAGACATAACCGCAACTGCTGTTCTAAATTCATAATTTCTATTACCCGTTTACGAATACATTCACTGCATTACGATCTAAATTTGAACCATTGGAAATATTAACATGTGTCTGATGTAGTGAAATCAATAATAAAAGCAACTAATAATTAATATGTTAATTTAAGGGCAGCACGTATTTCTTTCAGTGTTTTTACAAATGATTTCTTCAAGTATATTATAACAGTGATATCTACATCGGATAAAATGACGTGTTAAACGCAGTATTTTAGCATTTCGTTTCTTCCTTAACTAAGTATAATTTTCATCAAATAACTCTTTTAATCTTGAAAATGGTGTAATGTTGATAGTTTTTAGCTTACAGTAAAATCAGTATCGCTCTACGGAGAAAATTATCTGCATCGAACGAATTTTAATAAAGAAAAAACAATTAATAAGTAATATGTCAATTTTTACGGAATACGTACTTTTCTTTTAGTGTCCTGTTAGCTCACCTACCCGTGGATGCTCAGCTAAATAGAAATGTCATTAAATAACATCTGTTCCTGTTGGCTGGGCACTGGAGGCTGGAAGAGTGACGTCAAGAGTGTGACAGACATCTATACTATGACGTCAGGCTATGAGATCACGCTTTTCGCCTCCGTTGTCCAACAAACCACGAACGCGGATGTTCCAGGTTATGCACGTTATTCAGTAACGGTTCTATTTAGCTATGCATTCGCGAATAAATTAACTGTCAGAACACTGAAAGAAAAGTACGTATTCAGTTAAAATCGACATATTAATTATTAGTTGATTTTTATTAATCAAAATTCGTTAGATTTCATTTTTTCTTATACACTCTGGACAGCGATTCCGTTGTACAGTAAGCTAACAAATATCTACATCATTTTCAAGATATTGAACGTTATTTGATGAAAATTGTATTTAGTCAGCGAAGAAACGGATAACTAAAATACTTCATTCAATGCGTCATTTTTGAGGGGCTTACAAGATATTTATATTCGATGTACATATTTTAAGTCACTGTTACAGTATACTCGAAGATATGATTTCCCAAAACACTGAAGTAAAGGTTTAAATTAATATATTAATTAATAGTTGCTGTTATTCCTAATGTCACTATATCAGACACGTGTAAATATTTCCAGTGGGTCATATTTAGATCGTAATACAATGAATGTATTCCTACACTGGTAATAGAATACATAAATTTTGAACAGCAATATCAGTAGAATGCAGACAGAATCAGAATGACAATTGACACACTTTTTTTATAGAATAATACAGAATGAATTTAGTTTCATAAATAATTTAAGGTGCTTTCATAAGCACCGAGTTACTGAAGTTATTTCATACGGTTGGAAGTAGTTCCGTATTTATTGTACTGAATGAGACCTGGACCAGGAATAAAACCAATATCACATGCTATAGCATAAGGTTTTGGGATTCCTAATTTATTTTTAACTTAATTGGTTCCGCAATTCTGACACCACTAATTCAGTAGCAGTTGCATTTATATCGCTGAGTAAACTGCAACCGAAATATGTACTACATTAAAAAATTAGGTTGTGAACATTACATGACAACAATTCTATTTATTTAGGCAACCACAGAGAAATGAATTGTCAGAACATTCCTTACATCCGTCATTTAAAACTAATATTACGTGGCATGACGTAAGTTGTTAAGATTTATTTTTAATATCCTTCGTTTCCACTGGGATCATTGTTTCAGCCGCATGGAACATGTCAGCCTTTAAAATGTCTATCTGCATCACAGATAACAAAAAAGAAAAATGTAAGAACCCTTGAGAAGGTGGGTCAAATTTATATCGCGATGTGTGATTTCAATTACATGTAATACTGGGAATGTATAATTCACTTGTGATTGATGATTTGATTTTCCAGCTACAATATTATCGGAGATTATGGTTAGGCTGAAATGCAACCTGGACCAAGTTGACGACTGAAATTTTTTGCTACAGCACAAGGGACGAAAAATTACATTGAGCATTATTTTATAACAATTCTATTTAGATAAACAACTGCAAGGAAATTAACTGTCAGAACACTCCGTTAAACCCATCATTTTTGACGGGCTTTGCAGCTATTCGGTACATAATGACCAAGTATAGCGTTTTATACTGATAGATAATCAGTGAATAACAATAATAATACACTGCATCCTTTTGTTACATATATTCATTTTACCATCGCTTCCATATGTACTCCTATGTACACTATTTGGCAAAAAATTGACTGTGGGCATCAGAGACTAAGTCAATTATTTTGCACTATGTGGCATCACTGGAGAGTTTGTTCCAGGCATTTACTTAAGGAAATGAATAACAGATGGCGCTGAGTTGAATACCCGCAATGATGCCACATTGTGCGAAATAACGGACTTAGTCTCAGGCACTCACAGTCAATGTTTTTGCCAAAGAGTGTAAATTATCGTCTTAGTCTTTCCGAAATATCGATAGTTTACTTTTTAACATTTCACCCCCACCACCTCCTCCCCCACCCTGTCTTCTGCTGCCTAGCCAGTCGTGGGGTAAACTTCGGCATGTGCACACCTGCCAGAACCTAATGGTTCATTTCCCACCTCATGAATAAGATTTTAAACAGAAATATTGTATAAGTTTTAGTTCGTGTCATATGTTTTTCACTCATTGCAACCTTCAACTTCAGTGAGTAACGGGTTATAAGATTGGTACTCCTAAAAGGGTGAAAATAGTTACTTAAAAGGAAAAACGATTGCGGAAGGAAAAAATGAATGGGAAAAAAGGGGTATCTTCCTGCCAAATATAGTAGATAATGAATTTGGAGTAAAATTCAAACTATGTGGAACAAATTTAGAACCCCCCTATTTCTTCAGTTGGAATGAAGGCATGACTTTGTTTAATACTTGTGTATGCGCCTATTTTTATTTGTTTTATGTGGCATATCGTAGGGAATATGAACTATTTTAATAATTGTAGTCATCTGACGTGGATGTATAAATAATTTTGTATGTTCCTAGGTCGTTCCTATGGAAATTTTTAAGGAGAAAACAAAATACATGTACTTTTACTGATGCAAAAAGAAGTGGCAATTCCATGTGGTTTACACCGATTTAATCGAACAATCCAGAACTTCTAACCTACCGATATAACACAAGCATCGAAAGACCAATACAGATAATATAACACCTTGTTAATTTGTTTGTTAAAAACCCAGTAATTTGGAGCACTGCTTGAAATAATACTGAAATACAAATATGTAGAGAATTTATTAGTTAGATTTTAGAAGTTTTTCTGTAAGAAACAATCATTATGACCAAAGAATCATATCAAATATGTTTGCATTATTTTGGCATCCCGTTACTACTGCTTAAAGCATATAAACTTGTTTTAAGTTTAGTAACACATGTTGTTGCCAGAAATTTTGTAAGAGCATTTCTTTTATACAAATCAATCTAACTTTGTGGTTATTAGTAACGACAAAACTGTTGCTGTTAGTTGAAATGATACCTTTTACCAAATCATACATTAAGAAATATTTGTTTACATACTTTACAATGAAGATAACTATGTTTTATGACTATGATTCTTAGAATTGCGTTTTTTACAGCTGCTGAGTAAGTTGGTAATGAACTGCGGAAACATCAAGTCACTAACAATCCCAGAGTATTTGCTTACAGATGAAAGCAGTGCACAAGTTTTAGCACAATTACTTCATTTACAATCACTTAAGATAAAGCTCTGCAATACTTTTAACAAACGCCTTGATTTGGCTCCACTGGGCACAGGATGTCCTGAACTTTCCAAGCTGGAAATATGGACGAATTGTTTATACATGGAAGAGCTGAAACTATTTCTCGAAGGCAAGTTCAGAACTCTCACCCATCTGGCCTTGTCAAGGATTGATAAAAATGGAAGGTACGATCCAAGATTGACTCTTATTGTAACTAGGAAAAATTGAAACTCTGTCACCAAATTTTGATCCTACCTGAATTAACATTTTTTTTTTATTATTATTATTATTTTTTTAACTCTCAACCAAAGATATCAATGTGTGAAATATTGCAACAGTTTGTCAATGATTACATGATTTCTTAACTGGATGACTGCATTAAATTGTGAAAAATATTGTGATACACAGTATTGTTCATACAGTATTAGGAATGGAAAACGGGATTTATCCCTAATGTTTGCTTATTCCTTCCAGTGATTTAAAGGAACAGGGGGGGGGGCATGTTGACAGGTTTACTGGATTATAATTTGTAACTGGACTTAAGAACAAATAAATAAAACCTCCACTGACAGGAATTCTTCACGGGTCTACCATACGCCGGGAAAAACTTAATTGTCACAAAACCTCCACTTCTGCATGAATTATTCCCCCACCGTAATAAACTTTAATGAGTCAATTGGTTTTTTCCGCTTGCAGTCTAACTAGTTGCTTTACAATTCCTACAGCTTCTTCCACGTTTCCGCCATATTCTTAATACATCCTTGAACTTCTCCTTCATTATTGACTTCATAATTATTGCTTTCAGTTGTTCCTGACCTGCACATGTACTGATACATTAGGATTAGTATCGCATACTTTCAATTCATGATTCGAATAAATAATTACTAATTTTATATTTATAACTAGCTGCCCCGACAGACTACTTTCTGTGAGAAGTTATTGGCCTGTCATAGTTCAATAGCAAAAATAAATAATTAAAACGTATTTCAGAGTGATCACTTCATTTATTGATTTAATATCTCAATAATAAAAAAAAAACTTACAAAATTAAGTTTTCTATTTCGTACACTGCAAGAGGTTAGTAATAATGTGATGATATTTTTATTGTAATCCTTTACGGTGCACAATATTTTTTGTTTGATTACCTGGCGCGTAAACAAATAAAGCTGACGGTTTTCCAACGCGAAAGCAGGCAATATACAATTGTCCATGGAGAAACATGGTTTTTCAAGATTAACGCCGCTAAAACACTCATCGACTGATCCTGGGATTTATTTACGGTCATAGCAAAGTAAGCCGCACTGGAAATTGCAGTCGTTTAAATTCAAATGGTACGTTAGTTGGTACCATTGGGATGCGAGGTATCAACACATCTTCTCCCTTATATTTTTCCTTTAGAATGGTTGCTTTGATCACATTGTTGAGTAATTTTTTCACCTGAGCCGTGTGCTATTACAAAGACAAGGTTGGTTGATATTTCGCAACATTATGACCACCGATCCTACTTTTAATTGAAGATTATCAGGCGGCAATCCTGGCAAATCCAGTGAGTTCAAAAATTCTAGTGGATAGTTAAAGACATCATCTTGGTTAGTTGCGCAATCAAGTGATTTGTATGTCCTTAATTCACCGGCAATTTCATTTTGAATTTTGAAATTTATTTAATTTTCATCCGTGTTGTTGGCAGCTAATACAGTTCGTTCGCTCAACCAAAAATTATCTCTGTAATTCTCAGTGACACTAGGGAATACTTTTCGTATGAGCTCGATTTTTGATTCAGTAAACTGACAAAACTTGACAGGAAATGTAATGAAGCCTGTCAAAACGTCTACAGGGATTTTTCTATTACCAATTTCAAAGAGTTGTTTCGAAAATATTTCTCCAGATCGATCATTTTGCGATTCCAAAGATAATCCTAACGCGCCTTTGTTTTGTTTTGATTGACTGGTTTGTATGGGGAAAGAAAAGTGTTGTTTTTACTATTTTCCTCCCAATTTTTTCGTTTTTTCTCTCAATAAGAACCTTTCCAGTTCCTGAAACCAATGAGTATAATGGCTCCGGTGGCGGAACCAATGGCTCTAATTTCACTTTTTCCATTTGCTTCATTTTTGTATTTCAACGCCTTATAATGGGGGAAAACTGAATTCATGGCTCCAGTAGCAGCGCATTGGTGGGAATTGTAGTCCATTGAAACATCGCAACTGAAAGCCGCTCGCGAAACAATGAAAGCAGCTTGAAAAACGATGCTTTGCACGTGATTGTAATATCCTAATCCTTTCAATTTCATTTCGCTCTTCACGTTGCTGTGCAGTCCGATTAGATTGAAAATTAGCTTGGTTTGTACCGTTTCGAGTTCTTCGGCCCAAATTGCTGCACCCGCCTCTTATAGGCGGCATGGGTCTAAATGTAAACACACTGAACCAATAAACACACAACTGGTTTTCGAGAGAAGCGAAAATTTAAAAGCAACCAAGAAAATGCCACGCACAGAGGAAGTAATGATGACACGTACGTCAGTGATATTATTTTCGCTGATCACACGCAGACATAGATTAATATCCATAGAGCCTAATCAACTTGAAGGCATATCAAAGATAATCCTAATGAGCCTTTGTTTTGTTTTGATTGAGGGAAAGAAAAATAGTTGTTTTTATTATTTTCCTTCCAATTTTTACGTTTTTTCTCTCCATAAGAACCTTCCTTGTGCCTTAACGAAAATATAAAAAAAGAATTAGCTGAATTGGTCAAGCCGTTCTCGAGTTTTGCGCTTAGCAACACATTTGGCGATTCATTTTTATTATATAGATTATTAATATTTTGGTGTATATTATGACTATTACAACCTTTTGTTTAATAATTTCTGCAATTGTTACATAATCTACAATTTTAAAGATAAATAAATAACAAGGATTAATAATTAATATAAATTTGATCTTAGTACTTATTGCTATTCATACATGTGAATAACTCATTAAAGATTTGTGTTGTTCTCAGGTGTATAATTCCTCTGCTGAAGGACTGCTCTAATTTGGTGAAATTGGAACTGTATTCTTTTATGATTCAAGTTGGAGACGTGCTGGAGTCCCTCACAGCTCTCAGGCATCTGTCGAACCTACGGTCACTTACCTTGGGTTCTGGTGCTATTCTAGCTTCGGCAGAGGGAGCTGCTATCGAGTAAACACTTTAACTTTCTGGCAATAGAGGAAACCATTTTTAATAACTCAATCTGAAAAAAATCAAACTATTTAACTTTTCTGTTTATGTTATGCCCTGGCGTAATATATGGTATATAGTAGTTTAAATTAAGATAATGTAGTTGAGACTCTCCTATTAAGTGATGAACTAAAGATGTGGAATTTCTACTACTGTACCTTAAGGTATTTTATTAATGTGTTTTACCTGTTGCCTTATAGGACCGACGTACTTTTGGACCTGCAGGTGCTCAATATTAGAGGTCTCATGCTGGAGAATAGTGTGTTCGCAGCCATATTTGAAGGATGTCCAAACTTGAAGGAGTTGCACCTCACTGATTGTTGGAGTCTCTGTGAAGCAGACCTGAAGGAGTTATATCGACTCAAAAATCTTGAAGTGTATGTGGCTCCTATATTGTGTTTGATTTTTGTAAAAACAACAGCATCTACTGAATAGTTATTACTTTAATGTATTACTAGAAGACCTGTGCGAAACTTTCGCGAATATAATGAATAGTAAGGTTGAGGATTTGTAATAGGATGAAAGGAGAACCGCCTGATTTGTTACAAAAGTCGCCACCAGTGAAGAAGATTATTAATATCTCTGTGCTGCTGCTATCTAGTGGCTTGATTCTGAACTGTCGCATACGCGCGACATTCACAGTTATTACTTTTGCCCTTTAAGGGTCAAATTCGGAAAAATTTCATTCTTAAGAAATTATGTGACCAAAGCAGAAACCTTAATCTTTAATTTATCTATTTCGGTTTGATATCGAGGGAGATAAATGGCTCATGATTAAAAGAAATACATTATGGAAATAATGATAATTTTGCCCTTTAAGAGTCGATTTCAGAAAATTTCGTTTATAAATTGTGATGTGACCAAGGCGGAAACATTAATCTTTAAAATGATACCTCATTTGTCTACATCGATTAGGTATCAAGGGAGATAAATGGCTAGTGACTCAAAAACGCGTTGCAGAAATATTGATACTATTGCCCTGTAAGGGACGAATTCCAAAAAATTCAGGTCTTAATATATAATTTAACCAAAGCGGAGAGCGTAATCTATAAATTTATACCTTGTTTATTGATTTCTGTTAGTAATTCAGGGAGATAAATGGTTTGTGGTATAAAAAATAGCATTTTAGAAATATTTACATTTTTGCCCTGTAAGGGTTGAATTCCAAAAAATTCCTTTCTTAAAATGTAATCAAATTGCAGGCCTTAAGCTTTAAAATGATGCCTCAGTCATACATATCGGTTAGTTACCAAGGGAGATATTTTTTTTTTTAACTGCTTTAAGTCTCTCAACAGCGAGGTCTTTAGAGACGGGAAAGGATGGGGGGCAAAGATGGGGACAAGGAATGGGAAGGAATTCGGCCATGGCCTTTTGAAGGAAGCATCCCGGCATTTGCCTGGAGTGATTTGGGAAACCATGGAATACCCAAATCTGGATGCCCGGACGGGGATTCGAACCGCCTTCCTCCCGAATGCGAGGCCAGAACGCTAACCATTACACCGCCACGCTCGGTCTAATCACTCCAGGCAAATATATTCAAATAGTGATTGATGTCGGGGTATAATATATTGTGTGCTGTGTGGGAAGAACTAGCTCCAGTTTTGTTATTACAGATTTTAAATGTGTAAATTTGACAGATCGTTAAACATGTTTTTTAATTGTTAGTGGTTAGTGGCCTATAATTTCGGACCCTCCTCCTCATCTCTCCTTTGTGGACTAATTAAAACGTTTCAGGATAAGGTCCATCCCACTATCTTGTTGTAACATTACTTTTCTATTCTCATATTTTACTAGCCCCAAGGTCCATCAAAAATGACGGGTTTAATGGAATGTTCAGGCAATTCGTTTTTCTTTTTTCGATAGCACAGCTAAATAGAATTGTTATAAAGTAAAGCTCAGTGTAATTTCTCGTCCCCTGTGCTGTAGCAAAACAGTTGTCAGCTTATTCCGGTTGCATTTCAGCCTAACCACAAACTCCGCTAATATTTTTTCTCGAAATCAAAGCTGCAATCACACGTGAATAAATACGTTCCCTGTATGTTCTCATGTATCGCGATATAAACTTGATTCAAAATCTTTACAGGTTCTTATATCTTTATTATTTGTTATCCGTGATGCAAATCAATGTTTTAAAGGCTGATACGTAGCTTACAGTGGCTGAAATAATGATCCCAGTAATATGAAGTTAGTGAAAACGAAAGATGCTAAAATTAAATCTTAACTACTTACGTTAAGCCATGTAATATTAGTTTCAATTGTGGTGTAGGGCGCATAGATACCGTTCAATTTGGAACTAATTTCATTTAAAGCAAGTAATGATTTCAGTAAAAAGTAGCAAAAAATAAATAATAGGCATATTTAAATGAAATGCGTATTTTCTTTCAGTGTTCTGGTAATTCAGTTCATTTATTTGCAGTTGCTTAACTTAATAGAAGTATTACAAAATAATGTTCAGTGTAATTCCTCGTACCTTGCGCTGTACCAAAAATTTTTAGTTGTTATCCTGGTCCAGGTAGCATTTCAACCTAACCACAAACTACGCTAAATTGCAGTCAGAAAACAATACTTCAATCACGTGCATATTAATACATGGCGATATAAACTTAATCAAACATGTTCACGGGTTCTGACACCTTCCTGTTTTGATATTCGTGATTCATATATTTACTACAATGTTCGAATGGCTGACATAGTTACATGCGGCTGAAATATAGCATCAGTAGAAGCAACGGAAATTAAAAATAAATAATAATAACTTACATCATTGCACGTAATATTAGTTTTAATTCTAGTCTATGCTGTAGATGGTGATCAGTGTGCAACTACTTTAGTTAAAACGAAGTAATGATTTAAGAAACAGAAAACACATGACAAAATTTTTTTAAAAGAAATTAAATAAATAAATTTCTTATGCCCTCTACTGTAATTTCAAGTGCCAGTTCTAATAACAATGTTTAAATTTCGATTATCTTGTTTTAAATAATCTCTTAGCTCTGTTATGTTCTCTTCTTACCAACTGCCTTAAGTTCCTACCTCCGTATTACAGATTGTAGATTCTGTACTTGTTTTAAATTTCTGTTTTGGAATAAGTATTTCTTCCCTTTTTTATTAATTTAATGTAATTACAATTAAGCACTCACACCGGTGACAATTTCCCTATACACACATTCTGACCCTTTTCTACATTTCTCCTCTAAAAATTTTAACTTTAAATTCTTCTCTGATACGCCAGGGCCACCATCTGCTTTCCTGAACCAGTAAACTAGTGTCACTAAATAAAACTGCGTGCCCACTGTCAGCAGAGTGTTGCTGACGTCGTTATTTTTAAGATATCTTATGTGTTCACCGGTGTTCACACAGCCTTTGCTTGACCGTCCGTCCAGTCTCGTCAACATAAACTTGGCCACAGGTACATTGCAGACAGCGGGCATATACCAAATACCCTATAGCCGTGGCCAAATGTGTTAACAAGAGACCATATAATATGAACGCGGACGGCCGGCTACAACCTGACCAGAAATGGTCATGCTTGCTTAGGAAGGCGCGGGACGCAAGTCCCCATCGGACCGGCCACGTTGGCGGCGGCAGCTTGAGTGACGTCACCCCGAACGGTTAGCGCGCTCTTCGGGAGCTATAGATAGGCGGCAGCGACTCCAGTCCTCTGAAGAAGGCCGAAAAATGATGACCGAAACTTTAGGGTTCGATAAATTGACGCGGTTCAACCCGGACAACCAAAATAACATCGACAAGGACCGCGGAAGTCTGCGCACCCACTCCATAGCACAGATATTCATCAATTGATTGTCCAACCCTTACCAATACTAGTTGGGCGTTGAGGACGGCCGGGCTGGCTTCTAGCGGTCACAGGTTCGATGCCCAGACTGTCACGGCGTCGCCCTACCCCAGTATCGCGACTGACCCCGCCGTCGGCCTTATCCAGTCTGTTATACCCATCTGTCACATGTTTACGGCATGTTACTATGCACAAAGGCCTGACGTGGTAGTCAACGACGCCAGAGTTCCATCCCTGTTCTAGAATATTTTTCCACGTAACTTGTTAATCGGTTACGTTTAAGTGAAGCGTGATCTAGTCACGTGACTGCATGTGCCTCTGGCCAGTCACGTGACTACACTCTGGCCTACGTACTTCGCTTGGAGCGATGGCCGCCTGCCGTTTCACATAGTTACCCATTCTAAAATTATTCTATTACATAAGCTCGTCTCCAGTTTATATGCTCCCGTTCCTGAATCATTGTTTCTAATGGTCTCGCTAAACCAGTTACTTTAAATCCCTGCCGTTTTTCAAATCCTCAGTAACTTCTTCTCCATCCATATCTACTGTATAATTGTCTCAACACCCTCCCTTCACTTCGTCTTTTTAACAAAGTCATAGAAATTTCTAGATGCATCGTTACGTGGCACCCCTGCATGAATAATACTCTACATAAACCCATTTTTATCCACCTTCTTTGCTATTATTAATTCCTTGTTTAGTTTTTTCAAGTGTTCCCTACTTTCTAGCTGTTATGTTCTCTTCTCACCAACCACTTTAACTGCCTCACCTCCATATTGTAGTGCACAGATTCTGTACTTCTCTTTAGTTTCTGTTTTTTGCATATGTATCTCTTCACAGTTTATACTAGCGTCTTGAACTCTTCCCACATTCTGACTCAACTGTAATTGCTCCACCCTTCCATTTGATTTGTCTGCTTCAATACACTGGTCTTCATTTGATTTGGTGATTGTTTTATATATAAGGGGGTGGATTAATTACGCGAGGTGTTTCTCCTCCCGTGGTGATATCAGATGAGATCTGATCAGAAACAACCCCCACCCCCACCCCTCCTGTAGAACTTCATAGTTTTTTATTTTCAGGTCTACTGTTCTTCAAGAATTTAAAAAGAAGACGTGCGATTTACCTCGAACCCCTCCTACTGGTGAGATTTCGCAGGAAACCCCCCCCCCCCCACACACACACACACACACACAATCACGTATTTCACCCCACATAATTAATGGACGGCCACTTAACCAGAATTTCATCTTGAAACTAGAAGTAATATGAACCACATCTCAATATATGTTTATATTTTGTGTTATTAACTGGAAGTTATGTTTTTCTATTATATAGTCAGTTGTGGGATGTGCCCTAGTATCTGTATGACTATTTTTGTTTGGATAGAATTGATTAATAATTTTTAGTGTGGGATCTCAGACGTCAGTTAATCTTTTATTAATTCTTCCCCATACCTACCAACTGCTGTTCATGTAGGACTATTAAAGTCTCCTATTAATATTATTGCTGTCTGAGAGATTACATTCTCCATGATCTTCATCACATTTTGATAAACATTATCCTTAGTTTTAATATCCGTGTCATATAAAAATTTGATGTCCATTTTTCTTCACTTCTAAAGATATAATCCTCTCGTCTATTTGTTACCATCCTTTTATGCCAAGTAGGTTAAATTAATTAATTATAAATTTCGTTTGTCATAAGATTGCAGAAATCATGTATTTTATATATTAACTTACACATCACAATATGTGATAACCATCAATGAACAGTAATATTGCTACATCCTGCATCCATAAGATAAATGATTTACCACCCTTTTTTTATTTTTTTTTACATATTCTAACCAGCGATACTGGTAATGTGTTTGTAGGATACCAGTACTAATATGTAATATTAAGAGTAACACCTACTCCTTTACCATCCCAATATTATGCTTTTGTGAGTGTAAGCAGTGAATGTTTTTCTTTGTTCTCACAGATTGGTTTTTATACGGTGTAAAGTTCTGTGTGCAGCAGGATTATTGCACGTGTGCTATGTGCCAAACCTAAGGAAATTAAGGATTGAGAGATGCGAAGGAGAACTGAAAGATGCACTCCCGTTTATATTGTATATACGCACTTTGGAGATATTGCATTTCACCTCAGTTGAAGATGCCGATTATTTTCCGTTTGACTGTATACCTGAGAGACTCCCCAATCTCAGGTACGTAACAAACTATACTGTTGTGCTGTATGACTGATCCATGAATTAGAAATTTACATATGTGTATAGAAACTGAAGTTAATTATTAGGAATCTTAGAATTGACAGTAAATGAGTGATACACTTACCTGAATATATTGTCGTGCTGTTAATAAGATTGATTTAACAAAATTGATAAATCTATATATATAAAGTGAAAAACAGATAAATTTGAACTAAAAAAACTCAGAAACTTCTGCGCAGATATCGATGGGGTTTTCTCCGTTTTAAAGCATAGAATCTCAATTGAATTTATTGGTATATTTTATTTTTCAATGATTCATAACGCCAGAACTATAAATGAAATTATGAACGTATGGTGACAAATACCAAAGATGAGATGACTAGATGTTGCATACTCCGCAACAAGCACACAAATAGAATGTCTCTGATCATAGCCTTTAATGAAAGCAACAAAATCAGTTTAAAAACATAACAATTTTGCACACTAAACAAAAATTGAAATATTCTTTCCTTTAATTCAGGATATTCATTTTTTTAAATGCCGTGGATGGCCGTAATGAATGCGAGAAACCAATAACTAAGAAACAACAGAGATTTTCTTTGATCTCAAGCTCTGCCAGCACAACTACAATATATCTGGCCAACGTCTTTGGCTTTTTGTTCACAATAAAATGGCAGTTTGTAGCTCCCTGATACAAATCGAACGTAAAGAATATTTGATGTACAATTATGAAAACCTGATATTCAACTGTACAGGTTCCGAATATATTTTAATTATTTGTTCCAGTGCCAGATGAAGTAACATAATAATAATATTTTTAGCTCCCAGTGGCAGATGAGGCTGCATAATGAGTTACATGAATGTTTGATGCTGTTAAAACTTGGGCTAAATCGATTAGCAGTTTTCAGGTAATGCTAGATTATTCGTAAAATAAATGTGTCGTAATGTTCTAAGACATACGTTAAATTTTAACGTTTACCCCAAGCTTTCAAATTCTGAATATTCATTCAAAATCTGTTTTTTCTGTGCAATGCTGTAATAAACAGACTGATTCCAGATATATTTTTATGTATTAATGCGGTCAATGTTTCGATTTTTGAGCAGCAACATTAGCAGATGTAATTACGTTGAAATTTAACATGGACTAGAATGAAAACTGATTTTCCGTCTCAAAGTATCCAAACCACCCCATTCTTAGAACTCTGCTCCTAAATCACCGTTTAGTTTAGTACCGGAAATCAACGAAGCTTGGTACGCATGAACCTTTTCAGGCGAATAAAAATAGTGTCGGGTAAATCAACTTCAGTCCACTCCTTTCTTGGTAGGTTGCGGGTGATTCTAGGTGTAAGACCCAAGGCTGATACTGGGGCTGTAGTATAGCCTTAGTGCCTCAACTTACTCTTGATGTTGACTCAAAGTTCTATGGAAGATTTACGAAATAATTTAGACTTGACCATGTAGCCGGATAACTCAACTTAAATGCTTGAGGTCGCCACAATATTTGTTACACCACAAATAGAGAAAAGGTTGTATGATAACTATGAAATGATAACAGTTCACTTTCCGAAAATTCCAAATTTATTTAAAAGAAAATCAAAAGTTCAAAATTATAAATATGCACTTAATAGTTGAGTTGGAAAATCGAACACACTTTTCCAAAGTTTGCAAGTTGTGGAGAGATATTAGAACCGACCGAACCCCTGATGTAAATTTACAAGTTCATGTTACGAGTTATACGTCACAGCCTGAGCGCAGCTTTCTACTGCTGCCTAACCAAAATAGGCCTGAACTAACTAGGTAAGCAAACAGATATACGGTAATTAAAGGCTGACAGTGTTTAGACTTTTCTAATAGAGAATCAGTGGATATGCAGTGAGTAACTTTAAGTGATTGGTTTTAAAGATCTATTTTAACTTACGCGTATGAGGCGACCTACTTTCTGCTTGAGGGAATACCTACTCTTTTAAGTTTGCATAATTTCGTCATTTCTGCCAAATCGCAATTTATTTAAATAATGTTTATGTCAACGTGTTCTCCAAAAATTCCTGAGTTTAATGGTGTAAGTTTTATCGAGATTGATGCCAGGATAGTGAAATTACAGCTTTGACAAGATTTACAAAAATGATATATGTGTTTTAATTTAATAACTTTACTTCTACTGCTTTTATCGGAAATGTAAAATTACCAAAATATTCCCTGAATTAAATTACGTATTATGAAAGTTGTTTCATCTCTGTATCTAACTTCGATTGGCTGTAATAAATTCCTAAACTCGGCACATGGTTTCGTGATGAAATAAATTCTAAAATCTTTATAAAATCTGTTCTACTGCATGGAATGGCCTGAAATTAATATATGTGATATTAGATTTTTGGGTCTTTCAAGAAATCTACTTTTTATTCCGAAAGCTTACTAGGATTCTGTGATAAAAAATGTTAAAAGTGGAGTGCATCTAACGAAGTGTTTAAAAATTGATTTAAGTTATTTACACGTCCAGAAACTCCGGAATTTTAGTGAATTTATTCTTTTATTAAATTATTATTCCTTTAAAACTACTTTATTTCATTTAAAAGTGTGCAGAAATAGTGAAATACCAAATATCAAAAATCTATTGTTTGGTGAACTGAATTATTATGGATTATCACATTTCAGGTTAGTAGAAGGTTTTTATATCATTATAGAAAGTTAATTTAATTGTTTTATTAAATGTTGAGCCACTTTATTGCTCTCTAATCGGTTTAAAAATGACGAAATGCTCCTAAAGTAGAAGTTCATTGTTTCAAAGTTGGATTATTATTGATTATTTTATTTTCGGTTGATTTAGAGTTTGTTTACTGTTATACAAAGTTTATTTACGGCTTTTATTAAATACTGGCAGTCTTTACTGCATTTAAATTGGTTTAGAATGGTGAAATTGACCTATAGCAAAGTTTATTGTTTAGAAATTAAATTTATGTGAATTAACCTATTTCCGACCAAGATAATGTTTTCTTCCTGTCATAGAAAGTTTATTTAGGTCTTTTATTAACTTTTAAATACCTTTACTGCTACAGAAAGGGTTTATTTAGTTTGTTTGGTCATGGTATCTGCATGCTGTATAAAGCGTCACTCTCCTAACCTATATAAGCAACGAAACTATCTGTTACTGAAGAGTCAGCTTCCCCCCCTATGCCTAAAGGTGAAGAGCTAGAATTTGATAAAATTCTAATGTGCTTACATAGGTTTGCTTTAATTCCGGAAATGGATGGCGGGAATTGTATGAAACTTGGCACACGTTACTCACTGTGTGAATAAAAATGGCGTATGGGTAAATCAACGCCAACTAGACTGGTTAACGCCGAGAACTCTGCTAGTTTGGATTAAATCGGAGAATAAACGCAATAGAAAAGTTTATTTCTAATGATTAGTCTATATTTTGCTATGAGTATCGATAATGTAATAAACCTGTAAGCGAACTGCGTGTGTCTGAAGGTTTGAAAGGACGTCATGCAAAAACTACTGGGGCAGTTTGGATGGTGTTTTCATATTTTGAGAACTTATGGTCTACCTTATGACTAGGGTTCGAATCTTTTCGATAAGTCATATTTTTTTCCTGCCTTTTGAGCTGTAATGCTGAATTAAACACTGATTAAACGTTTCCTATTGTGTTTAAATTATTTTATATAGCGTAAAGAAGCATATTTTCGCTGCATATGAGGGTTGAGTACGCAAACGATATAGTGTATTAATACTGTGACGCTGCTGTCTTTTATTCAGTGTGCATATTATATACACAGCAGGGAGATTTTGTCACCATCAAACGGTACAGTTCCTGGCAACTCGGGGATGTGGGAAGATGTTGGGATGCATGATGACGAGTGAATGCTAGTGAACAGACTAGCTAATGAATATTTGAGTACTGTATTACTGTAAAGACAGCTCTTTAACGGTTCCCGTTACGAAATTTCTTTAAGAAAGTACAGTATCGCTCACGCCAAGCTAATCTAAACTGCTATTGAAAACTTGCATTTTGAAAAAGCGAAACGTATCTCTAAAGACGGACGCATATATAATTCTCGTGCGTTCTCACCTGAAGTATTCAAATCGCATCGAAACAACTGATTACCAATTGCAAGAAATAACAGAGACAGCGTCGGCCTTAGCCATTGCGAGGCCCCGGGCGACAAATCTTTGGGAGGCCCTTGTCCTTTGTACACAATATATTAATCGTAGGTATCAACGAAAAATGCAAACATCATAAATAAAAACTTTGAGTTTTAAAATATTATGTTAGAGGAGCTATTAAAAGTTAACAAGCATAAAGATGACAAATTATTAAGGATAAACTGAAGTACATTAAGGTGTTGGAAGATACGCGGGGATTTAAAAATGATGTTTGCGCCTTTTCCTTTTCCTGAGACTAAAATATTTAATAAAAGTACAAGAATCTAACGAATGAGCTATTTCATTTTCAATTCAAAGAATAGAAAGGGCTGAAAACCAATGTTGTGTCATCGAATTCCTCAAATAAGTTTTAATATTTTTTAACCATGGAAAACTTCTTTCTGCGGACGCAACTGTATTACGTGTGGCGGAAATTCTCAAGACTACTTCGATAGTGGGGTACACTTCAGTAACTCAGTTTTTTTTCTATTATTTATTACATCACCGATATACCGCATTCGTTTTATTCAAACAGTTCTTGTCCATCAATATCAGTTGTTTCTCCTGCTATCATAGAAATGTGACATTCAATTAATCTAATTGAGAAATTTTGATTAATTAATAATTAATATATACTTTACTATCAATTAACCAACTTTATTGCTACCACTAATAGCTGAAAATAAAATAATTTTTGTAAACATAAACTTTAATCAACTCGGGTAGCTGCGCGAGGCCCCTCCAAGAGCGAGGCCCTGGGCGATTGCCCTGTTCGCCACCCCCAAAGGCCGCCTCTGAACAGAGAAACTACTCCCATTGTTTGGTACTTAGTGCAGTGCTGCTTGTAAAAATTGCAACACCGAGAATCAATGGTCTGAAGTAGGGATGTAACGGAGCTCCGCATCCGCAAGAGCGGAACTTTCGCGTGAAATCCTGCATCCGCATCCGAAACTTTCAGTGCGAAAATACAGCGGAAGTTTTTTTTTTTTTTTTACATCGCTAGATTCATACCATCTTATTTTCCTCTCTTTACAGGAGAATCACCCCATCGTCACATAGCTAACAACAACATGGTTGTTTCATTTCTTACGATACTATAATTAAAGTAACAATGAACTGAACGGCGTTATTATTTAAGCACGAATTTACATTTTTGAACTTGCATGTAAAATAAAGCGGTCTGTTCACAGTCGAGCTCAGTGGTGGCCAACGTTTTCAGCAGCCGAGCCAAATTTTAGAAATAGAATTTTTTGGGAAAAAATACTTGTATATTTTTATGGATGAAAGAAATCATTAAAAGTGAAACATACATAATTAATGAAATATAGTTATTTAATGAGTTGAAGTGGAAAAGAGTGCTGAGTGGCGTAATGTCTGTTATCACCGTTTATCTATACAGGGTGTTACAAAAAGGTACGGCTAAACTTTCAGGAAACATTCCTCACACACAAACAAAGAAAATATGTTATGTGGACATGTGTCCGGAAACGCTTACTTTCCATGTTAGAGCTCATTTTATTACTTCTCTTCAAATCACATTAAACATGGAATGGAAACACACAGCAACAGAACGTACCAGCGTGACTTCAAACACCTTGTTACAGGAAATGTTCAAAATGTCCTCCGTTAGTGAGGATACATGCATCCACCCTCCGTCGCATGGAATCCCTGATGCGCTGATGCACCCCTGGAGAATGGCGTATCGTATCACAGCCGTCCACAATATGAGCTCTAACATGGAAAGTAAGCGTTTCCGGACACATGTCCACATAACATATTTTCTTTGTTTGTGTGTGAGGAATGTTTCCTAAAAGTTTGGCCGTACCTTTTTGTAACACCCTGTATAATGTACAAGTTCCGCGGGCCGCATGTTGACCTACGGCGGGCCGCATGTTGGTTTGTAGGATTTCCGTTTACAACTACTATAGGATGCGCTCACCGATTCACGATACTAGAAGAGTCTAACAAGATGTTCCAAGCAATCCTATCCACTTGTACATTCCAGCGGTGCACAGTGTCCTTTTCGCTCATAGGTGGCATGTTGATTTTTATTCCACATTTTTCTATGTCTTCATTGTTGGATAGAAACTGCTTTCCACATGCTAATGGCAGGCACTTCGAAAGTGAAAAATCAGTAACATTTACAATTTCTCTGTGCGTAGCTCATATATTAGATTTCGTGCAAAGGTTATTGCAATGGAGCCTACCTTCCAAGATGAACGGCGGTTTCTAGCATAACAGGGCATTTAAGTTAGTTTAATTTTTTGTTACTAGCAGTTGTGGATATGTTGAAGTGCAGCCTGGACCAAGAATCGATGGTAAGAAATATGTGAAATAAATGGAAACAGGTAATAATGTATTTCTTGCGTAATAACGTGTATGCATCTACCTACATTCCGAGTGATTTTACTTCATTTGTACATACTCGAAGCTTATTTTGTACACTTTTATCGCCTAAGGAAAGTGTATATCAAATTTCAGACCGATACCACAATTTTTGTAGGTTCCGACGTATTAACGTGTTACCCATTTGACGTTAGGTGTTACAGAAGGATGTTGAAAATAAATGTGGACAGATTAAGTACGAAATGTTGGTAATGAACGAAGTTTGTGAACAGTCTCACAAAAAAGAAGAGACAATATGATGGGTCACATTTTATCGCAGGAGTTATTGTTTAATTTTAAAGTTTGTAATTTCGGATTGAACTTATTGATATCCACACGAATATCCCTTTTTCATTTTTTACCGAGACATGTATTTTACAGATGTCATTCATTGAAAGCAGCTCGGAAGGACAGGGGAAAGAAGGCTGGTAAGTTAATACCAGCATCCTACCGAGCGTGGTGGTGTAACGGATAGCGTTCTGGCCTCGCATTCGGGAGGACGGCGGTTCGAATCCCCGTCCGGGCATCCAGATTTGGGTTTTCCATGGTTTCCCCAATCACTCCAGGTGAATGCCGGGATGCTTCCTTCAAAAGGCCATGGCCGAATTCCTTCCCATTCCTTGCCCTCCCCCCCCCCATCCTTTCCCGTCTCTAAAGACCTAGTTGTTAAAGAAGACGTTAAGCAGTTAAAAAAAAAAAAAAACAGCACTAAAGGCCACCAACAGAGTCTGCTGACTACTTGATCCGTCTATTGTACAAAGTCAATCCCAATAGTCCAAGATCCCAGAGCCCCCAGACCTACGTCATTTTAGCAAAGCTGAAATTTTGAGGATGAGTAGAGTAATATGTAGTTAAGAACGTATGCGTACTCGCCAGCATGGAAGTGGGGCCCTTTCAGAGGTAGCGGGTACTAAAGGGCCAAAAAATCTTGCTAACCTACGTCATTTTAGCAAAGCTGGTTTTTATATATGTTTTACAGGATATTGTTAAAAACCAACATTCATTATTGCCAGACACTTCCTGTGGGCCATTACTTGAGCCAGACGCTTTAAAGGTCGTAAAAAAAGGAGGTAAACTACGTCATACTAGCAAGCCTGAATTTATATATGTTGCTCGGGGTACTATTTCAAGACATTTGTAAGCAGCCAGACCAATCCGATGGGCCAAAGTTCCTGCCAGACACGATAAATGTCCGTTCTGAATATGAGCGCGTGGCCAGTATTCATGCGCATGAGCACGAGTGAGAGCATTAGTTGGCTTTGGAAGTCAGCTGTATGGAATTTTGGTTCTTCATTTGTCTTTATGACTTTTTATATTGATCCAATAATATTTCAATGCCAAATTATAAAATTAATTACGAACCAAACAATTATGCAAAATAAACTTCAAACGGTTGGATGGTTTAATATATCTCGGTTTTAAATACAAATTTAATGAAAAATTAATATTAAAATTATATTATGAACAATTAATCTTCATTGTCATCACTGTCCACATTTTCTGCTTCCTCATCAAGCCCATCTTCGATCTGAATATCAAATTCATCAATATCATCTTCATTGTTATTTAATTCCCCTGTAAAAACAAATAAATTAGTTATGTTGCGAATATCTACAAATTCATGAAAATAATATGAAGTGAAAGTCTAATACCTAATTCAGTTTGAAGTGACTCGCTGACAAAACTTGGCTACTGATCACCATCGAACCATTTAAAATTATACTGGTTGTCTTCAGTAGCCACCCATTATTCTCAGGACTGAAAGTGGTTGGATGTTTCATATGAGCATTACTCCAGATACTTGCAATATAATGTACTCGACGGAATTGTTGGAGTAGTTCTCTTTTGCATGGTGGCAGATTACTTGCATCGAAGTTTCTCATACTTTTACGGTTGAATTTTTCATTTATATTGGAAACTGCATATGTATTAATAAAAAGCTGAAGCCGAGCAGCATCCACATCATCCATCCCCGCAACATTGTAAACATCACAGATGAATTTTTGTATTGTATTGAATACATTTTGTTTTATGTCCTTACTGCTAAATAATTCAAGCTCGCCGAATTTTAGAAAAGCTTGTTGATACTCCTGATGTTTTTTAATATTTTGAATGGTCTTTGTTTTCCTCTCTTGAAGAATGCAGGATTGTAATCACATCCTGTGAGAGCGTGAAATCCTGGTAAGCCTCTACACAAAGATTGTCCCAAGTGTTCATAGATCTTGGTCAAATCAATAAATCTTTGGTTGTTTCCAGTTCCAGTTCCAAATGTGTGAAATATCATCTTTCAGATGATGCATATTACCCAGCATTATCGCTGCAACATCAGTATCAGAACATCTGATTACAATGTTTGCATGGGAATCGATATTACATACGTGGTAAATAATTTTTGTGTCAGCTTCTTCATGCTCTGGACACGATAAACTTTCATCAATACTAGTCACAACTGTGTTATTAGTGACACTAAAAGAATGACATTGCCTGAAATTAATTTTAATCAGTTTATTACCAATGAATGGTGCCATCTCATCAGTGGCCCAATGTAAAATAAAAAAATCTACGAGTGCCTGTTTAAAAAGTGAATTTTTCAACTCTTTCCCAAAATCAGCAGGTCGAACTTGATTGGGTCCAGTTATAGTAAAATCAAGTTGAGTACATTCATTTCGTAGAGATCTTTCATAATCCTTGATTGAAGGAGTAAAATACTGATCGAAAATAACGTCAGTTCTTGTCGCATTTAATTGTGTTACCAATTGTAACATTTTCTTTGAAATATTTCCAAATGTTTTAGGAATATCTTTCATGGTATGTAGCACAAAAAAACCATCAATTACTGAAACATCTATGAACGGTGGTGGATGATGCTCAATGTCTCTATCTATAGATTTCATCAAAGCAGATTTTTGTGTTTTACAAATAGCACCATCAAAATGACACATGGATAAAGGCACTGAAGTTATAGGATAAGATAAAATTTTTGCAATATCGACTTTATGATCAACAGATATACCAAGAATACGTCCAAATAAATCTCTTTGAATACGCACTTCCTGTACTTTACCACCAACTTTTGTTTTTGTTTTTGAATAATCTTGAGAAAAGTTTTCTAACGGTGTCTTTTTTATACTCTTCTCAAACCTACCAATATCTGCTTCACATTCTGCAATGAAGGTTTTACGTTTAGTATCTCCATTTTCTTCAATATTAAGGAGAAATTTTTCAACTGTATCTGATGCTGCTTTACCAGATGAAATATTTACTAAGAGATTTTTAGGTACTCCTGCGTCAAATGGGTTAATAAACTGATCAAATGTATTAACAAATTTTTGTAATTGCCTGATGCTATTTTTAATATTATGATTGTTTAAGTCTGCTGTAACATCTTGTTCTTTTTGCAAATCTAACTCTTCATAAACATAACTTATAACTGTTGACCTTAAATCATGACTTCGGGCCCATCGTTGCCGCGCTGAGATGGAATTTGTAAATTGCGTTATACCTGAAAGATTGTAATTTTTAAAGTTTGCTACATTTAATGTTAATTTATACCAAACTATGATAATAAAAATATTAAAGTTCTAGGCTAATTTATTTTTACTATATGGCCAAATAAATAATTGAAATAAATTTAATTAAAGCTTGATTTTCAATTGATGATGTGAATTATTAAAAAAACGGTTTTGTTTTGTTGTAAATTGAAATGAAGTTAATTACTATTTTTCGATTAATTAGTTGAAATAATAATTTTTTAATGAAGTTACGAATTAATTAAATCATGTTGTTTTCAGTACTGAATACCTGTAAGTCTCTTGGCAGCATCTGCATTGATTGTTTGCTCCAAAACTAAGTCAATTGGCTGTCTTGAGAAAGGTTTATTGGTTCTTTGAATGCTAAAGCAACCTTTTTGAAATTCTTCAAACAAATCAGGATGAGTTTTGGCGACGTTTACTAGATTAGCATGGTACTTAACTGCCCATCGAGCATAATTTTGCTGGTTGCATATGAAGAATAAGTTAGTGATTTTTGGCAATACAAATTTAAATAGTTCAAAATCTCCTGTGCGGATGCTTCTTGACAAAGTTAGATAATAATGTACAAGGTTTATGTAGATTAAATAAAACTGCGGTGTCTTACCAAACTCGCCATTAAGAGTTTGCTGCTTGTAAATACTATAGTCATTTAATAGTTCATTAAGTTCTTCATTTTCTATTTTAAATGACGATATTGGACAGGTTCCCAGTCGTGAGACTTCCTCTATCATTATATCTGTGAATACTATATTTTTAATTTCCAAAAATTTCTTGAAGTGTAAAATTTCCAATCCCACTGCCATCAAAGGATGAAGTCTCTTACACCTGTTAAAATGCTTTCCTTCAAGAAATCCACTTAACGAGCCCATTGCAAGCAAATTACTTTGGACCATAACACTAGATAAGCCGCAGTCAATAATAACTTTGCCCAAAGCTTTAAAATAAGCCATCATAATATGAAAAGGCCCTAAATGAATGAATAAATTATCAAATGTAGGCTTTTCGGTAGCTTGAATTTGTAAGGCTACTTTCGCAATCGCGAGATCATAAGTGACTTGAATAGAAGATTGTTTTACGTCTTGACAAATTTTCTGACTTTGTTTCATAGTCTCCAGAACTATTGATGGATTCGTTGGTGATGAATTGATGGGGGTCAGATAAGAAATTATTTGTTTTGTATTATTATAGTCACTTATTAAACTATTGAAACCAACCCACATTGGAACATTTGGTATGTGTAATGCATGGCTAACCATCCAAATTGTGTCTATTGCATCATATAATTTTAAATTTACAGGTTGTGAATTTTCAGATTCATGTACTGACAACTGCAAATCATCTGTCATCCTTGGTTTCTTAGGGTAAGCAACTTCATCTAAAGATATAGCTTCAAAAGTTCTCCGTCTTCTTTTCTTCGTATTCAAGGTTTCTCCATCATTGGGAATGGGGAAATTTGTTATTTCTGATACATTTGGAATTTTAAAATCAAGATTTTGGTAGATAATGCCAACAGTATCATGCAAGGTATCCTTACCACTTCTTGTTTCTACGAACCTATCAAAATTGTCGTAGGCAACACCAGTACAGAGATTTGGATTTTTTTTAACTGTTGCAGGACATAAACTTGATTTTTGAATAGAAGTGTATGTTGCTTCTGTTTCCAGCTCTTCTATTCCCGGATAACTTATGCAATGCCCATATCTATGAATAATATCAATAATTTTTCTACTACTGGTTAAACTTTTTAATGTTATTCCTAGAATAATATGTTTTGACGTTTTCACTTTTCCATTGTGTATTCCATATACGACATCTTCACAATAAGATCGCACTTGACGAATACATTTTGGATTATTTCTTCGTTTTCGATTACTACCGGCAATCAGAGTAAAGTAAAAGTCTAACAAATCTTGTGGCACTGATACTTCTCCTTCCTTTAAATCTTGTGTTGATATAGGTTTCAGGTAATTTTTTCTTTTCAAATGTGCAAAACTGATTTTCTTAACAGCAAAGCAGCTTTTTGCAAAATGTCTTCGTCCTTTAAAGTTTCAAATGATTGGTCATCAATGGTTATGAAATGTTTTGGGGCTAATAATTTTTTATTTTGAATGAAAAAAAAAAATTAATTTCTTTGCTAAATGTTTTAAGTATCTTATCTTCTAAATGCTGTGGTGTAAAATTCACTGTAATTTTTCAGCATTTTCTTCTTCAATTCTTTCTAAAAAGTCGATGTAATATCTGTGAAGATAAGTCAAAAAATAACATCGTCCTTTTCGATGACATTTTCTTGAATAAAAGCACTTATTTCATCAAAAGCCATTTGATGACACTGACGCAGATCATGCCAAATACCTTTAGTTGTTTTTTTACTGAACAATGATATTTTGTTAGCAAAGGCCACTTGACAAATATGATGATAGTAAATATTTGAATGAGAAAGATTTACTATCTTGTTAAATAAGTGTGGATAATTTTCATGTCCTCGTGATATGTTTGATAAAAAAAAAATTTTTCAGTTGAATGTAAAGGCTGTCTTTTTTAATGATGTTTCTTGGTCTTTTGGTCACAAAATAAGGCAAACAATATTTTTACGTTCAATACTTACATCACTTTCAATCTCAGTATTACTTTCAGATATAATGTTAACAATTTTTTAATGGAACACAATTTTCTTGATGAAAATGATGTTGCCTGTTCGATCGGTTCAGGTATTCTAATCTGGTCAGGTATAAGAGTAGCTGCTGGAAATGAAGACTGTGAAAAACATGACAGTGGTTCAATAGATTGTCTTTTAAGGTTAGGTATCGATGAATACGTTGCACATAGGTCCTCTGTAGCATTTGATGATTTCTTTTTTGGAGCAGGCTTTGTTGTAGATTTGGATTTGTAATATTTTTTCATCAATCCTGTAAATGACTTATAAACATTCTCTATGATAACCACTTTCAAATAATTCAACTGGAAAAACAACATCTTTAAATTTCAGATTATGATCCTTTCTAAGTTTTAAAATTTGTTGGCACTTTGGTAAACAATATTAAATTCTCATTAGAATTGTTACAAAAAACACAATTTAATAACTCTGCCATGATTATTTTTAAACACTGCAATTATTTAAATTTTTATTTCACTCACTCGAAATGTCAACTTATAGCAGAAGCATGACCAGAGACTGAAAAAAACGTTACACACAAATATAATCATAGGGTACACCATGAGTATAAGCAGGGCTGCCAGATTGTATAATTGGATACAAAACTTGTATAATTGTGACAACCTCTTGTATCCTGTTTGTATAGCAGATTGACTTGTATAATTGGATACAAAAAATGAGCACTTAAAAGTAAAGTTCATTCCAGGCTCCTTTTTGAAAGTGTTTGCCCTTTGTTTCATTGAGTTGGCAACCCTTCCTGCATATCTATTTCCTTTTTGTTATTCAAAATTTATCAGTGTATACATTTTTTACTTTTCGTGGACTTTTTTTGCTACCAGAACTTTCACTCACGTATGTAATCAATGGATGACCCCTTTGTATAATTTGGTTTCATTCTGTATAATTTCAAAGAGACAGCGGTATAATATAAGTTGGCTGTACTGGCAGCGCTGAGTATAAGACACAAAGATATCTCACTCGCGCTCATGCGCATGAATACTGGCCACGCGCTCATATTCAGAACGGAACATTTATCGTGTCTGGCAGGAACTTTGGCCCATCGGATTGGTCTGGCTGCTTACAAAAATGTCTTGAAATAGTACCCCGAGCAACATATATAAAATTCAGGCTTGCTAGTATGACGTAGTTTACCTCCTTTTTTTACGACCTTTAAAGCGTCTGGCTCAAGTAATGGCCCACAGGAAGTGTCTGGCAATAATGAATGTTGGTTTTTAACAATATCCTGTAAAACATATATAAAAACCAGCTTTGCTAAAATGACGTAGGTTAGCAAGATTTTTTGGGCCCTTTAGTACCCGCTACCTCTGAAAGGGCCCCACTTCCATGCTGGCGAGTACGCATACGTTCTTAACTACATATTACTCTACTCATCCTCAAAATTTCGGCTTTGCTAAAATGACGTAGGTCTGGGGCTCTGGGATCTTGAGCTACAAAACGCCATCGGCGAAAACGAAAAGAAATTACTGTCGCTCGTTGAACCAAATTACCTAGATTTCCTACAGTTTGTTCTTCATTTCTAGCACACACGGGAATATCTCGGACATCCTCACACATGGAACTTATTTTGATAAAGAAAAACATGTTTTACGAGATGTGTGTGACGTACATTTACCAATTCATTGTTTGGCTATGACAACGAGAATTGTAACAAATGAATGTAAGTTCCCAGAGGAATTTTCACAACTTCACTTCATATTTACTAAAATCTGTTCGCAGCAAACCGAGACAATTAATCCATCAGGAACAATACGCATACACGCTGCCATGGCAAATTTATGTAGAAGAAAGATTCGTCAAATCAGAGGGAATAGAACCTACAAATTCACCTTTCACATCCAATGCATTCGCGTTTCTGTTTGAGGAAATTCGGCATGGTCTTTAAACTGTCTGGAGTAGAAACCTCGATATTAAAAATTACAGTTTAGGTGGTCTTCAACAAATTGATGTATTGTTATAAGTTATACCACAGACATGCGTATTGCAAGAATAGGAAGAAAAGGGTTCTGCTGCTAGGTAGTAGCCATGGGAGAGGTGTAGGCCCTCTTCTGCAGGATCAGTTAGGTACAGGTTACCAGGTCAGAAGTTTTTTCAAACCTAGTGCAACATTAGGTCAGGTAATAGAGGATATAGGTTCACTTTGTAGGAGTTTCACTAAGGACGATAGAGTAGTGATAGTGGTAGGGGCGGGAAATAGTATTGATAGAAACGCGAGTTATAGTATAGAGAGTGACCTGAGGAAGGTGGTGAAGGAGGCACAGCATACCTGGGTGGAGCTCATGCAGGTCCTAAGACGCCATGACCGGCCACAATTGAACTCCGCTGTGAGGCGTGTAAATGTGGAAACGGAAGTGCTACTTGGGAAAGGCATTAGTTCTGTGTTGGGGTTGTGCCTGTAGACACCATAGGTAGGTGGGGTTTCACTAGGCATGGCCTACACCTAAATAGAAGTGGGAAGGGAGTACTTTCTTAGTTGTTAGCTAAAGCAGTGAGGGAGCCCATTTCCAGTGATGATGGGGTCAGGACTGTGCCTTTTTAGGTTAGGGGCTGCTGGTGAAGGGATGGAAATAGATGATGAAAGTGATACTGATTGTAGATCCACGACGAGAACGATCATAGATGTTAAAGAAATAAATGAAGTTGCTGAAACAATAACTGGCTGGGGTAAATCTGGGAAAGAGGAGTTAAATGCTGAAAATATAAAGCCGGTAATAAGGGTGTTAATGGTAAACTGTAGAAGTATAATGAACAAAGTAATCGAATTTGCAAACTTAATAGAGATACACGAACCACAAATAATAATTGGGGTAGAGAGTTGGTTAAAAGAAGAAGTACTAGACAGTGAAGTTTTTCCTGATGGTTACAGAGTGTACCGCAGAGACAGAGGAGCTATTGGTGGAGGAGTCTTCATACTAGTTAGAAAAACTACCACAGTTCACTGGCATTCATAGATCAAGACCATGAGTTACTTGGGGTAGATTTCTGGGGTAATAAAAAAGAAAAAATCAGGGTGGTGGCTGCTTACCGCAGTGGAAGAATGACAGATGAAGATGAGGCTCTTGGGGAGAAATTAAATTTCTACTCAGATTTCAGAGGTGAGAATAGAATAGTCATTATTGGTGGGGATTTAAATTTACCAGGTGTAAACTGGGAAGGAAATAAGATTAATAACACACGGGAACAAAGATTTGCAAATACCTTAGTAAGGGAAGGAGGATTTACACAAGTGGTAGAGCAAAACACTAGGGGGCAAAATATTTTGGATGTATTCCTAATAAAGCCCGATGATAAACTCGTGGGGTGTCAAGTAACGGAAGGAATAAGTGATCATGACGCAGTTCTGATGGATATTAGAGGATTCAGTGAACCTGCAGCCAAAACTGAAGGGGGAAATAGGTACAATTATAAAAAGGCACAGATTTCAAATTTGAAGAGATATTTCAGAGAACGTTTCAGCAAATGGAAGGAAGGCACAAGTACAGTAGAGTCAAGGTGGGAAGAGTTCAAGGAGATAATAAGAAAGGGGGAAGAAAAATTCATTCCAAAGCAGAATATAAAGAGAAGTAGAGTACCTGTGTACTATAATAGGGAAGTGAGGAGGTTAAAGAGGTTGGTAAGAAGAGAACATAACAGAGTTAAGAGACAGGAGGGTAGTAGGGAATATTTGAAACAACTAAACAAGGACTTAATAACAGCAAAGACAATGGCTAAAGATGGATTTATGAAGAGTATTGTCACTGCAGGAGGACCACTGACTGATGCATCTCGAAATTTCTATGGCTATATCAGGAAACTGAGGGGAAGGGAGGGTGTAGAGATGCTCATAGATAAGGATGGAGAAGTAGTTACTGAGGATTTGAAAAAGGCAGAGATTTTAAATAACTGGTTTAGTGAGAGCATTAGGGACAATGAATCAGAAACGGGAAGGTCTAATTCGGAGAACGAGCTTAACAATACGATTAGAAATGAAAACACTAAAAAATTTGAAATTCATCCTGAAGAAATCATGAAGGAAATAAGAAAGCTGAAAAAACATAAGGGGGCTGGTGCAGATAATATTACTACAGATATCTTAAAGATAGTCGGATATGACATTGTACCTTATCTTGAAATATTATTTAAATTGAGTCTGGATACTTGCTGCTTACCACAAGACTGGAAAAGTGCGATAGTAGTTCCGGTACAAAAAGGAGGGGTGAGAAATAGAGTCGAAAATTACAGGCCAATCAGTTTGACTTCAGTGGTAGGTAAATTAATGGAAAGATTGATATGCAACCACATCAGAAATGTATGTGAGGAACGTAAGTGGTTTTCAAGTAGGCAACATGGGTTCAGGCAAGGATATTCATGCGAATCTCAGTTGGTGGGATATATGCAAGATATTTCAGATGAAATGGACAAGGGAGGCCAAATTGATAGTGTAGCGCTGGATCTTTCAAAGGCGTTTGACAGAGTAAGCCACAAAATGGTAGTAAATAAGGTAAAAACTATTGGAGTGGATGAGAAAGTGATTTGCTGGGTAGAAGAATTTTTAAACGGTAGAAAACAGAAAGTTAGGGTGGGAAATGCGGTATCAAAGGAAATGGAAGTAAAAATGGGAGTGCCGCAGGGTAGCGTATTGGGACCATTGCTATTCATTATTCTAATGAATAATTGTGTTGATTGTTTACTATCTGAAATTAGATTGTTTGCAGATGACATAATGCTGTACAAAAGGATCAAAACGATAGAGGACTGTAAACAGTTGCAGGGTGATCTGGACAGGATATCTAGTTGGGTTGGTAAACATGGGATGAAGATAAATACAAAGAAGAGTCAGCTAATTAGATACACAAATAAAAAACAAAAGGTAAATTATGAATATAAGGTGGGGAAAGAATTGCTTACTGAAGACTTGAAATGTAAATATCTTGGCATTACATTTGATAACAAGCTTAACTGGGCAGGACACATTGGACAGGTGGTAGGAAAAGGTTTCAAAACTCTGCACTTGTTGGAGAGAGTGATGAGAGGATGCACGAGAGAAGTAAAGGAATTGGGTTACAAAACTTTGGTAAGACCATTGCTCGAATATGGTAGTGTAGTATGGGACCCACATTTTGAGTATCAAATACAGGAGTTGGAGAAGGTGCAAAGAAGGGCTGCTAGATTTGTTTCTGGAAATTATCGCAGAATGCAATCAGTGACAGATATGATAAAGGAGCTGGAATGGGATTCATTGCAAGACAGGAGGAGGATGAGGAGGGTCATGGGAGTGTACAGGGCGTATACTGGTGATGAGGCATGGAAAGATATTGCAGTAGGTATGAAAAGTAGTTCATCGAAGGGAAAAGATGACCATGACCACAAGCTGGCACTCGATTTCAGGCACAAGGGTGTGGGAAGATTTTCTTTTTTAGGTAAGTGTGTCAGGGATTGGAATGAGTTACCAAGGGGAATGATGAATAACCTACCGAAAACGTTAAAAGAATTTAAAGTTAAAATTTTTAGAGGGCAAATGTAGTTGAGTGTAGAATAGGGGGAAGTTGGGTGTGTAGGGAAATTGCCACCGGAGCCTGTGCTCCATTGCAATTAAATTAAATTAAATAAATTAAATAGTTATACTAGCCACAAAGGCCGTCAAAATTGACGGGTTTGAAGGAGTATTCCGGCAGTTAATTTCTTTTTAGTTGCTTACCTAAACAGAATTGTTTTGAAATAAAGCTCATGTGCTGTAATTTATCGTCCCTTGTAATGTAGCAAAAGGTTTCAGTTGTCATCTTGATGAAGGTCGCATTTCAGTCTAACCACAATCTTCGCTAACAATAGCGCTAGAAAACCAAAGATTCTATCACACACGAATTGAAATATTCCCTGTATCGCATTTGAGTGTCATCATGAATCGCGATATAAACTTGTTCCAAATTCTTCACGTGTTCTTACATCTTTATTTTTTATTATCTATGATGAAGATCGATGTGTTAACGGATGACATAGGTTACATAGCCTACAGTTGAAATAATGACCACAGTGAAAACGATGGATGCTAAATTAAATCATAACAACTTCAATGCTCTGGCAAATCATTTCATAGCAATTGCTTAAATAAACACAAAAATAAATCATAGTACAATTCCTATTGCCTTGCGCAGTAACAAAATGTTTCTGTAGCTATCCTAGTCCATCTTGCATTTCAATCTAACCACAGGCAGTTCAATCATTACCGTGGCGCCACAATCTGATAATGAATTCTTGTAAAACTCGACAAACAAATCGAAAATAAATTATAAAAAATGTATATCTTTCTTGGTTTTCGAGATATAGCATGTTGAAAATCAGTCTTAGGAATAGTTCCTTGTAATTTTGGTGAAGTTTCCTCTGGTCCAGGACGTATTTCAACCTAACAACAACCACCAGGAAGAAAATAAAACACACATAGTGCATTTCCACCGTGTAGATATAGCGGTTTTGGTAATTTGTTTTTTTCTGGTCCAGGCCAGATCTCACCCAAACCACCTCAATTTTGAGAAACAATATCTCGAGAACTAAGCGTGATATGAAAAGAAAATGTATTCTTTGTTTTCGAGTTACATAAAATATCATCGTCAAATTTGGCAATGGCGAAATTTTTCTTCTGTTCCAGGCCGCATTTCAACCTAACCACGTCAATTTTGAGATACAATATCTCGAGAATTACGTGAGATATCAAAAAATTTTATTCTCAACTTTCAATTTTTTTTCAGTTACATAAGAATCCATCAACAAATTACGGCTTCACGGTTATCGTAGAATCCCCTAACCACATACAATACTACGCTAAACCATGGAGGTAATATTTCCTTCTTCCATGCGCTAAACATGCCGCCAGAGAAACAATACTTTCGTTACACGCATATTAATACATATACTTATCACATTTTAGTGGCAATAATTCATCGCGATATAAACTAAATCAAAAATCTTCAAAGATGTTTACATCTGCCTTTCACGTTATCCGTTATTCAGATCAGTATTACAGTTACATACTGATGACATAATGTCATCAGTAAAAGCAAATGAAATTAAAAAAAAATATGAACACCTTACGTCTTGCCAGGTAATATTAGATTACTAATAGAGCTAATACTCTAATACTCTAACCAAACTATTCGGATCACTGATGGTCGAAATACGATGCTTTTATCTTACATATCTATGGACAAAGAATTTAAGGAATACTTCTATATATCAAAAGAATATTACGTCAATATAAGCATCTAATGATTGATATGTCGATTTTAATGCAATACATACTTTTATTTCAGTGTGCTGTGAGTTATTGTAATTTATTCACTGATGCTTGGAAATGTTATTAAATAACGCGCATTCCCACGAATAATATCGTAAAGCGTGACGTCAAAGCACAACGTCATAGATTGACGTCATCCCGTGACATGACATCAGCGTGACACTTGCCTATTATACTATACTGTTTTCACGCAGGAAAGGCGGGCCAAGGTCACTCCGCTCTATCCCCACCACGCTACCCCAGCCCCTACAGGCGAAGGGGAAACAGCTGCCGCGCATGCGCAAACGTCACCGCGACGTATGTCTTACAATATGTTGCATCTAATTTGATGATTTCTTCAGTAAAATCGATCATTTTAACTATTTGTCGTGACGAAAATGAGTGAATCGTATGTCATAGAAATTTCGTGTTTTCCAACTACAATTTCATATGTTAATAAATATAAAAATTATTTACATATCAAGGAATAAAACTTACTGCTTCCAATAATTATTTTTAGTTTTAAAACTTGCGCAAGACATTTCGACGATTAAATCCAATTTTTAGATGTCTTTCCCAGTGGAAGTTAATTATCTAAACACGTCGTTTAAATTTTGAAATGAAAGTGATATTTACTCGAAGCGATAGCTTCTGACTAAAGAAATCGTTGATAAGACCACCATTGCGTTTAGAGTGTTGTCAAATAAACTTCCTTGCGTGATTTTGATTTAACCACGTCTCGTCAACATAGATGACAGGTCGAAGAGAATGTTCCTTCCTTAAATCGTGCATTTTTCTTAAAAATGAGGCCCTTGCCGCAACAGTGTCTGTCTTTTCCATCAGAAAACGTCTACCGTCATTATATTTTCTGTATATGAAGTCGAGTGCTTTTAATAACTTATACTCCTCCAGTGTAGTTAATTTTCTCTTTCAGTACCTCCCTCAATTTTCATAAGGTAGGGTATTCACCACGGTCATAAAATTCTAGAACGTAACGTCGAATGACATCTTTCTGAAAGTAATCCATCTCCGTGACCAGTTTTTCTCGGTGAATGTTTTTATTTGGAGAAGAAAAGGATGTCCCTGGAACACTCAGCTGGGCTTCGCAACATACACGCTGCACTGTTCGTAACGATACGCCACACGCCTCTGCCGTCATTTTTAATGGTTTCCTAAAAAGTATACTAACTTTCTCTTCAGAGTTTTCTAACGTCTTAAAAAATTATACACATAAAAAATAATTGTTTTAACTGTCGCCTAATGTAACAACTATCTGACGCCATTTCACTTGCATTTTATAACGGTGTATCGGAATAGACATGACAATACTTCGACAAACGACAATGCCTGTAGGCAGCGGCCTGCTCGGAGGGGAAGGCAACTGGAGGGGGTGGTGAGGAGAGGCGCGGGGCAAGGGGCACATGACCTTGACGCGCCACTTGAGAGTGAATATAGTATAATAGATTGTACTGTTAGAACAGCAAAGCAGATTGAACATAATGAGTGATCTTTTGTGTTTCCTCAACAGAGTACTGACTGTGGAAGACTGTGATGATGTCGATCCAAGAACAATGGAGCAGCTGAAACAGCGAATGCCGCGCCTGTGGATTCACTATGATTTTGACTCACAGTAATAATGATTTTGTTAGGTGGTTGATAGTGAGCTTATAAACGAAGAGTATAATATCCATAAAAATGAGAGTGGTGTGATAACTTGTGTATATACTGCATTCTGGTTACTACTGTTTAATCCTGTAAATTCAGGATAGTGAACCTGTATTGTCACTTTCGCTATCACAATAATTTTCTCTAGAATACCAAAAAATACGCGTTTATGAGGCTATATTTCTACTATCTTGAAATTATGGATATGCGATTTACTGTTAGAAATGTCATCTGGTGACAAATTGAATGTGTTGGCAACAATAAAAACTATGAAAACCATTGTGATTGTATATTAATTAGTTGTCTAAGATCTACATCTAGATATATACTGTGCAATTCCAATACCCAACAGAAAGAATTCATATAAGCATCAGCATGGAGGTCGCGAAGCTTAGGCGTTAGTGCGTCTGACTTTTCCTTGAAGCTGAACGACCAGAATTTTTTATTTTTATTATTTTTTTTATTCACAAAGTACAATGATACTATTTTAATATGGTATTGAGTGTTATCAGGCTATCTTGTGAATCCCACATAAGGTAAAACTTGTGTGTGGGCTTCAATTTATGACTAGCTTGATTCTTATATTATGGATATTCACATTAACTTAAAATCTGTTTGACAATCTATACGTGACTGCATGTAAACAATAATCGATATAGTATATGAGGATTATAAAAATGCAAATGATACAATCATTATAAAGATTGGTTCCATATAGATGGACATTGTAAAGATTATTAGTAAAAAAGCCCATATTAAGACCTACATATATATAGATTGTTTATACCAGTGATGAAAGTTTATTAGTTCATTTAACAAGTCATAGTTATCTAAAAGCCAAGCTAATATATATTTCTTCATGGTATGCTTTCGTTTATTGATAACATCTGCAGGTAACTTACTATAAATTCGCGGACCAAGGCAGCTTGGATGTCTTTGTTGTAGTAGAGTGTTTCGGCGAGGGATGTATGCTCCATTTCTTTTTTATATTCTAGTATTTAAGTGTGGTAGGTCACTAGCGTTCAAGACTATTTAATACTAGCTTGTACCCGCGACTTCGTACGCGTGGATTAAGAATTTTTTTTGCCAGAATTAAATATAGAAAGTTGTTGGTAACGAAGGATTGGTCCAAAACAATATCGAGTCGGAATAATATGACAGGAAAGCTATCACTATATTATTCTAACGTCGAACCTGTCTCTTGAAGAGAATCAATTTCCAACATATTTCTGTCACCATTCGATAAGGTCTCAAAATTTCGTGACTACAACTGTTAATCATACTGGAAAAAATATCCTGTGCCCTTCATACAGATTTTCTTGTCAAATTCCATCGATATCAATATAGCCATTTAGTCGTCAAAACGTAACAAAAAGACAGAGACTTACTTCCGTATTTATAGTATTATTACTGCGATTCACACTCACACACTGATTGCGAACAACACCTGAGGGATCATTATAACGTAAACAAGTGTACACCTACAACATTGCAAGACTACCTACGATTTGCCTCGAATTGCACCCCTAAATTTGTGAAATCTACAGTTTAACATTCAATCCGAATAACCTACGGCCCAGGCATGATTCTTACGATCAAAAACAATTTTTAAAAATCTTAGCCTCCACGGAGTTTTGAACCGGAGACCACGATATATGTAAGCAAGCGCTTTAACCACTGAGCTGTCTGACCGCTACTCGGAAAACATTACGGAGACGTTTATATCCAATGCATCTGTCAATCGCCGTCCAGTAGTATTTCAAAATTATGAGACAACATGTGTTATTTATACAGATAATTTTTCAACCAAATGTAGACAGTATTTTTCTCCTTGTTTCAAAGGACAAGTGTGCAAAGTTTCATGGTGATCGGATGAAAACTGTGGATTTGTATGAAGAACAAATAAACAAACAAACATACATACATACATTCATCTTTATATATATAGATTGGTGTGTATGTTCATGACCGTTGTTTGAATAAATAGCTGACGGAAGTTTAACAAGATGCTCTGTTTGTACAGACGGCTCACAGTTCGGAGAAGTGTATGACATTCAGAATGCAATCTTGCCATCTGTTGACCTGAGTCAAGTGTGTATCATGTATCCCTCCCCAGCTGTTTATATCATATTGTGTTTGGACTAAGGCGAAATAAACAGTTCTTAATGCTTCGATTGGGAGAATGTTTCTAATCCTGTAATACATAATACATAAATAAGCTTTTATGATTTAGCAAGTAAGTTTGATGCGCGATGAACGGCCCTCTCAGCCTGCTGTCCAAAGAGTACCGTGGACGAAACTCCGCGGGAAGGTAAAGAACAGCTGCAACGTTCCGCTGACCCGTCACATCCATTCTAGAGTCGAAGGTTGTGATGGGAATCCAGAGCTCTATCTCCGTGAATCCTATAGGACGCGACAGGAGCTGTAGGAACCCCGTGAACCCCGTGACCTTTACCTTAATGCACCAGATGTCTCTAATGTTATCTTTGGTTGGAGGATGGCGTTTTTCATCACACGTAATTGAAAGGTTTTGCTCGCGTGCTGACCAATAAATTCAAACGAAACCTACGTGTTGTGTCTGCCATACACTGGCACTTTCAAAAACTTTGTGGCAAGCAGTCACAAACTGAGCAGCTGTTCTTTGCTGTTTCCCTATACTACCAATTAATCTATTGCGTTACAGATCCGCAAGGGCTTAGCTGTAGTCCAGATTTGGACGCACGTGTGTTTTGTATGTTATCTCCTTTATCGCTCAAATTTCGGTTTATGAACTGCAGCTTAGAAATAGCATTACCGACTACTGAAGGTCCAATTTAATGTTGCTTTATATTATTACGTCCAAATACTTTGTATCAGTAACTGATCTGTCTACTTTAAACCTCTGGAGAAACGGAATTTTTGTGATAGTTATGCTCTGTGTCTTACACTTTTGCAATTTAGTGTATGATTCCATTGATAGCACTATGCCGAAATAAAGTGCAAATTACACTGAGTTTCTAAGAAGTCGGCTGAATTCCTTACTTCCCTATAGAGAATTGCATCATGAAATAACAATCTCAAACTGCTATTGACATTGTCTACAAGAATCATTCTAAAAAATAATAAAAGTGGTCTTATTGCGCTTCGTTGAGAGACATCTTATGTAAGATCTAAATTATTTGAGGCTTCTCCGTTAATGACGACATACTGCAACCGACCAATTAGAAAATCACGAATCCACCCACAAATCTATTCCGGATATACGAATCTTCGGTACTAAGGGAGCGTTCATAAACTACGTGGCCCGGTGTATGGGACAGAGGGATTGGCTGGAAAGCTACGCTGGGATACGTAGGGAAAAGGGGGGGGGAGGGTTCCGAGACAGGCCACGTAGCATTCCATTCATATTATATGTCAAAGTTAAAACGAAATACAGAACACACAACAGCATGTAAACATTTATTCCCGTCATTTAATTATCTCCGTATGTAATTTACGATAGTTTGACTTGACAAAACGTCCTCTGGAATCAATAGGAGGAAAAGCAACGTGGAAGGGGTGGGAGGGGGGGTAAAGGTAAAAGCCACATCGGACTACGTGGGGGGGAGGGGGTTGTCCAAAAACTCGAAAATCCAACACGGACTGAGCAAGTTTTTACTAGAGATGTATTCAGCCAAGTCAGAGTAAAGATGTTCAGGTATTGTGGATAAAGGTACATGTGCGTATCGAGCACAATTAAATGGTCGACCACTTAGCTAAGGAATGTACAGTAGACGGAGAGAACCAGTTCATTCAGCTTCCCCATACAGATTTCAAGTCAGTTATCATGAAAGATTCCTTTCGCCTCTAGTCAGACTCTTGGGTATCTGCGCAAACCGGCAGAAGAAAATATTACTCCCAAATACAAAATCACAATCCATCAATCGCCTGGTTTCAAAATTCCAAATTGGGGAAAAGACACACAACATCAATTATACGAATGAGATTAGGACACGGCTGTTGCCCTAGCCACCTATTTAAAATCGGTATTGTTCATTCCCTCTACTGCCCGAAAGACCAAGAAGAGGTAGCAGACATCAACCATATAATACACGCATGCATCCGTTACCGCCTTATCCCAAAATGAATTGTACTAAAGTCTCGTTAAGCTCAACAATCCTCTACCAGTTTCTGTATCTGCCCTATTGAGGACAGAGCGACAAGATGTATACTGGGCGATAGCCCGTTTCTTAAGCGAAGCGAATATAATCTTTTAATGATTAATTCTTCATTGCAAAGATTCTACTTAGGTCTGTTAGGGCAAAGTGAAAATTGACAGTGAAACCTACAAATGTAATTAATAGTGATACACAAAGAATGAGTTAAATTTTATAACAAGAAGTATAAGTTATCAACAAAATTACAAATCTCTAAATAATTACCGCTATTTAAAACTGCTATGTCCTTACGGCGGCCGAACGTCACACGGTGGAACAGCGGTCCACAGGAGACAGTCACGAACACCCCGAACAAGTCCAAGGAGCAGGCCGAACGTAATCCAAAAACGCGCACAGGCAGAGTCCGACGTGTGGTTCACAGAGTACGAAGAGAGTACCGAAACGTAGCCGAGAACGAGCACTGTCAAGAGTCAGAGATGATTCCCAGTATGACGGAGACACGACCGAAAGCTCAGTGAACACCGAACTGTCGAGTGGAGCTGCGCCGGCTGTATTTATGTGCGGTCAGGTCGCCACCGATTGGCCGCGGCGGATACTATGCCGCGATGGCGCTGGTTGGCCCGCTGCCAGCGCCGTCTATATGTCGTCAACATCCATGCCCTCTACTGGGCATGCGGCGATAACGGGACGGGATACCAGATCCCTCCCCCCTGAAGTGGGCTCGTACGGACGGAAGCGCCCTCGGCGAAGCTTGGGATGATGAGGCTGATATGACTGTGGTATCCCGGCCGCATCCTTCTCGGTTTGTGCCGACGTACTCAATGGTTGAGGACGTGGTGACGTGGGTGCCGATGTGGTTGGTGGAGGGTTGATGGGTGTGTCCATGTCGACGTCACTCTCGGCCGGCACTGCTGGTTTTTTTGGGCGCAAGTGGTATCGTCGTTGTGGGGAGGGTGGCTTTGAGAACTCCGCTACTGGCGCTGGTGGTGTTATAATGTGTTCTTCCCGGTATTGTTGTGATGGGCCTGTTGTGCTGCGAGGTCGCAGCTGGTTTTGATGACGGCGTTCTATTCTGTGTGGAGTTTGCACCGAGATGACACGCCGTCCGTGTGTCCCCACTATTGTTGCTGGCGACCAAGTGGCGTTTCCTCCGTAGGCGCGTGCCAAGACCACGCTGCCGGGCGTGTAACGATGGGAAGGTTTGAATCGGGGCTCTGCCGGTGATGGTGCCAGGAGGTGTAGCAACGTCCGTGGTTGTCGCACATGGAGCAGTTCTGCTGGGCTGCGACCATTGATTGGTGTTGTCCGGTACGTGCAGAGAAAGAGGGTGAGGGCGGAAGAGTTCGTAGCTGACTGTACCTCTTCTTGTTTGAGCGTCCTTACGAGGCGTTCTGCTTCGCCATTTGAGGCGGGATGGAATGGAGGACTGAAGATGTATTTGATGCCATTTGCCTCGCAGAATTGTCTGAGACGAGGGTGCGTGGTAACCCCTCGATGGCCAAAACCTGGCTTAGTGCATTTAGTGTAGCATCCGTCGTTGTGAATGCCATGCGAACCACGTATGGGTATTTTGAATAGGCATCAATTATAAGTAGCCACATAGATCCCAAAAATGGGCCCGCAAAGTCCAGGTGAATGCGGTCCCACGGTTAGCGGGGAGTGGCCAGGGGGCGAAGGCTTGTGGTGGCGCTTCCTGATGTTGGGTGCAGGCTGTGCAGCTGCGTACCATCTTCTCAATGTCTCGATTGATTCCTGGCCAATAAGCATGTCTTCTTGCGAGATTCTTCATACGGGACATGCCCCAATGTCCTCGATGCAGGAGCCTTAGGATTTATGACCAAACGATGTGTGTCGTTTTCTGCGTCCAAAAGGATGACGTCGTTTGTGACCGAGAGTCTGTGGGATATGTGGCGCCATGTCTTCAATTCGCTGTCCATTCTGCGTGTGAGGTATGTTGGCCACCCGTGGATGATATAGCGCAGGACCTGGAGCAAGATTGGATCCCGGTGGGTGGCGGAGGCGATTCGGGCCGCTGTAATGGGGAACCCGTCCACTGTCTGCTTCCTCTCTGTGTCAATATGAAAACAAAGCACTTCTTGTTGGTCAAATTCCGGATCGGGGCCGGCAGGCAGGCGTGATAGGGCATCAGCATTGGAGTGTTGTGCTGTTGGCTTATATTGGATTGTGTAGTTATAAGAGCTCAGAAACATCGCCCATCGTTGGAGGCGTTGGGCCGTTCGCTCTGGGAGGCTGGAGCTAGGTCCGACTATTGCCACCAACGGTTTGTGGTCCGTGATAAGGGAGAACTTAGTTCCAAATAGATATACATGAAATTTCTTTATAGCGAAGACTATTGCCAAAGCCTCTTTCTCGATCTGCGAGTAGTTGCATTGTGCTGGCGTCAATGTCTTAGAGGCATAAGCTATCGGTTGTTCAGAGCCGTCTTCATTCCTGTGTGCGAGTCCCGCCCCGATTCCATATGCTGAGGCGTCGGCTGCCACGACTAGGGGCCGTGTAGGGGAAAACGGCGTTAGACAAGGAGCAGACTTTAGCATGCGCTTTAACCGGTCGAAGACTCTTTGACAAGACGGGGTTCAGTTGTAGGCAACGCCCTTCTTTCGGAGCTGATTGAGTGGTTACGAAATATGTGCCGCTTGTGGCAGAAACTTTGAGTAGTAGTTTATTTTCCCGAGGATGGCTTGTAGTTCCGGCAGGTTCTTTGGGCGGGGGAGGGAGTCTATGGCAGCCACGTTGCGGTCTGTTGGCCTAATTCCCTCTTTGTTGAGCCAATGGCCGAGAAATATTCCACTTCCTCATGAAAACACCGACATTTCTCGAGGCGACACCGCAGCCCTGCCTCCTGTAATGCTGCAAATAGAGTGCGGAGGTTTTGTAGATGCTCCTGACGAGTGGTTCCTGTGACAATGATATCATCCAGGCAGTTTGCGCATGCCGGGATTTGCCGCAACAGCTGTTCCAAGTATCTTTGGAAGATTGCCGGCGCAGAAGCGATGCCAAATGGGAGACGCTTGTATTTGTAAAGTCCAAACGGTGTGTTGATGACGACGATGTTTTGTGATTCCTCATCTAGTGAAAGCTGCAAGTATGCATCTGCGAGGTCAATCTTCGAGAAGTATTCGCCGCTCGCAAGTTTAGTGAGAAGGTCTTCTTGTCGTGGGATTGGATACGTCTCGACTTGAGACTGGTCGTTGATAGTAGCCTTAAAGTCTCCACATAACCGGAGGGTGCCACTGGGTTTCTGGATGATGAACAGTGGTGTAGCCCATGCGCTAGATTTGACAGGTTCGATTACTCCAATCTTCTGAAGCCGGTCAAGCTCCTGTTTTACTGCTGCCCGTAAGGTGACCGGAATTGGTCTGGCACCGCAAAAGCGAGGTACTGCACCTGGCCGGAGGGTGATGTGAGCCTCGAAATCTGAGGCGCACCCCAAGTCTGGTGTAAAGATGGGTGCGAACTGAGTACAGAGATCATCCAGGTCCTGGAATGGGACTGAGTCCGATATGACCTGGACTTCGTCCACGATTGAGAATCCGAATATGTTGAATGCGTCTAACCCAAAAATATTAGTAGCCGAGGGCTCATCAACCACAAAAAGGTGATTGGTCTGGTGACTTGTTTGTAGGCGGCCGTGATGGAGAACTGACCCCGCAGGGGAATATCTCTATCCCTGTACGATACTAAACGCCATGAAGGAGGATACAACGGTGGTGAGCCTAGTCGGACGTAGGTGGCTTGTTTTATCAGCGAGACGGTTGCCCCCATGTCCACTTGAAAACGGATGTCCTGGTTGGCGACTCTAAGAGTTAAGAATAGTTTCTGTGAGAGCGGCTCGCCAGTATGAGCTGCGGTCTGTAGTGTGTTGACCGTTTCTTGCTGCATGCGGGCTATCGGGCTGGGGCGAGGTGCCCGGTTTCGGCAGACTGACCGCAAGTGTCCCTCTTTACCGCAGCGTGTGCAATGTGCCCAACGGTCATGTCAATCCTCCAGTGAGTGCGAAGTGAAGCACTGTGGGCAAGACGGCAGGGGCCTCTGGATCCTTCGGCGGGGTGGGGGTTGGGGTTCGGACGTCATAGATACGTCGGAAAGCGATGGCGTCCTGCTATGTTGGCATCTGGAGCGCGCCATGGCTGTGCCTGGTACGCGGGAGTTGCGTTGTGTCGTTTTGACCGCCGCTACTTGTGTGCGTGCCATGAGGCGCTCGTTCGCTGCCTGTGCAATTTCATGCGAGTGCGCTATGCGTAGAATGTCCTCGAGTGATGGGTTATCCAACTTCAGTGCCGCTGTGCGCACCTCTGGGGATGGAGCTAGCTGCACTACGACGTCGCGGATCAGGGAGTCTGCATATGAAGCCTTGCACTCTGCGTTTGAGCAAGTGAAAATGCATTTGCGGCTAAGACCTTGGAGATCCGTCACCCATGACCGGTATGATTGTCCTGGTTGTTTGTGATACTGATGAAACTCAAGGTGGGAGGCCACCACATGGTATCTTTGAGAGTAGTATCTTGTTAGAAGTGTGCACATTTCCTTGAATGTGAGGGCGACCGGATCGGATAATGGGGCCAGTTTCCGCAGGAGGAGGAAAGTGTCGGGTGATGCCCACGACAGAAACAGCTAGCGCTGTAAGGCATCGTCCGTCAACTGGAACGCCGAGAAATTCTGTTTGAGAAGATGCAAATATGTGTCCCAGTCTTCCTTGGCGTCATTAAATGGTGGAAACGCTGGAGGCCGGATGTGCGAATTTTCCTGGGCGTGGACTGATTTGGCCTCCTGTGCTATCAGTTTCTCGAGTATTACTTGGAGCGTTTGCTGTAGCACCTCTGTCTGCTGTTGTTGTTGATCCAGAATGCGAGTCACGACGTCCGTGATGCCTGCTGATAACCTTTTTTGCTATGTCCTTACGGCGGCAGAACGTCACACGGTGGAAGGGCGGTCCACAGGAGACAGTCACGAACAACCCGAACAAGACCCAGGAGCAGGCCGAACCTAATCCAAAAACGCGCACAGGCAGAGTCCGATGTGTGGTTCACAGAGTACGAAGAGAGTACCGAAACGTAGCCGAGAACGAGCACTGTCAAGAGTCCGAGATGATTCACAGTATGACGGAGACACGACCGAAAGCGCAGTGAACACCGAACTGTCGAGTGGAGCTGCGCCGGCTGTATTTATGTGCGGTCGGGTCGCCTCCGATTGGCCGCGGTGGAAACTATGCCGCGGTGGCGCTGGTTGGCCCGCTGCCAGCGCCGTCTATATGTCGTCAACATCCATGCCCTCTACTGGGCAGGCGGCGATGTCGGGACGGGATACCAGAAAAACAACTATGTAGCCGACCCCGGCAGCGTAGGGGTAACGTGCTTGCTTCTCGTTGCAGGGGTCGCCGGTTCGAGTCCGGCCTAGGGCATGGGTGGTTTTAATTAAATGTTGTGTTCGTCTTGTGTCGTCCTTACACAAGAAAGAAAATAATTACACTTATAAGAAATCTGTACATTTTAAGAGAAACAAACATATTGAGCTGGCTGTATGGCTACACGGCCGAATGCCATTAAAAAAAAAAAAAAAAAAAAAAAAAAAAAAAAAAAAAAAAAAAAAAAAAAAAAACAACTATGTAAACTATCTGAAAAATTGAATCTTGGTCTGAACTTCTATATAAAATAATTGTAATCACTAGAGACTGGCTGCATGGTCGCAATGACCGAAAGCCAAATAAAAAAAAGATTTATTCAGTTCATCAGTAAATAGTTTACTCTTTGCAGTTGGATGTTCATGATAATTTCATGATTTAGGAATATAAATTAGTGTATAACGCCATTTCGGCTTGCCTTAAGTGATTTATATGAAATTCATATTGCTGGTGTATTAAATGACAAACAGAGAGATGTAAGTTTACTATATTTTCATATCAAATCGTTGACAATATATAATGATATTACTTGAAATAGAATGTTATATTTCTATAATTTTTCTCCGTTTCAAAGCTCTTGTGACAGAATTTATTTGGTTGGTAAACTCTAGATTGCAGACCTTTCTAAATCATTACGTGATATTAGGGAAACGTTTCAAAATTTTGCGTTTATTGGAGACGATGGTGAGGGATCGTACAAGACAGTAATGGCATTTGAATAGCAAAATTTGGTCAGACTATAATTGTGAGTTTGTATGGGAGCTTCATTTTGGATATCTAGCACAGGAGTGCACAAGATGACATCTGATTTTTGCTTATCAACGACTGGTAGGCTACTCAACGAGGAATTGTCCTTTCAGTCTGAAAACTTTTACACGCGTTCCTTGGACGGTATTATACTCTTTTAGCAATCAAATGTAGATAAATCAGACATAGTTCACACAAAGCATAGCGTTAACCTTTAAGATATTGCTGGCCGTTCAACGATATTAGATATTGGGTATATGCTCAGTACAATGAAATACACCCACCTGTTGCATATCTGTCACGCTGAATTTAAATGAAATTAATTTCGTTGGTGTGCATGCTGCGGAGGCAATTTCGCCAATCATCTATTGTCTCCTTTCCCATTTTTGGATATAAAAAACCACTCCCATCTACGTTTGCCATTTACGAATTTTAATTTTAAATTCCTACAGCATTTTTCGTAAATTATCCATCATCTCCCGTGAAAATGTATTCCGACCACTAATACCATTACTAAAAGAAACTTTTTCCCACTGCCTTATACATGAAATCAATTGCCAACTTGTTCTCATACTCCTAATTCTTTCAACCAATATGCTTCCAAGCCCCATTACCAACATATGACGTAGGTTACTGTCTGGCTCCTGCTATAATTTCCACAAACAAATCTTTACTATCCAACCTAATAATTCCACAGTATAAGATTTTTTTTATTATTTTTCCGTAGTATTATTTTCGTCGGTATTTATTCTAAATTAGCTGAAACTTGACCAAAATACCAAAAGTCATTATAGGAAAATAAGATCCTTAGAATATTGCTTTTGTCACAGATAAAATGAGTAGTCCTAAAAGCAGTTCATCCGATGCCAGGCTTCATGATGTTGATGATGAAGAGACCATCGATGGACTTCCCAAAAATAAAATGAAATTAGACCCAGTAAGTATTCACCATTTTTAAGTTGTATTGACAATTACACACACTATAAAATATTTTTAATTATACAGTCATGAAATGTTAGAAGAATGTTGGTTGTCATTCTAATGCAGTTACTAAGGCCCTTAAAAGGAGACTTGAATCTGATTACCATGAAAGATATGCGTTGTCAATGGATCAGTAATATTTCTTTAATAGAGCTTTACTTCCTATGTGGGATGCTATTAAACTAGGTTTGTTAACCATTAGGTAAAGTATCTGTCTTACTGAGCTTCCTGTGTCTTTCAAATACGATTTTCCGTCAAAAAACAGCCTTCACTGCAAGTTTATAATACAGTACGAAAATAGTGCAACACTTAATACAGACGCTAACTGTCACACACACACATCCAGAATGGTTTCCGAAATGAACTGGTCCAAATTAAGTTGTAATTGAATTAAATAATTAATTTAATTTCATTTAATTGCAATGGAGCACAGGCTCCGGTGGCAATTTCCCTACACACCCAACTTCCCCCTATCCTGCACCTGCCTACATTTGCCCTCCACAAATTTTAACTTTAAATTCTTTTAAAGATTTGGGTAAGTTATTCATCATTTCCCTTGGTAACTTATCCCAATCCCTCACAACTTTACCTAAAAAAGAAAATCTTCCCACACCCTTGTGCCTGAAATCGAGTGCCAGCTTGTGGTCATGGTCATCTTTTCCCTTCCATGAACTACTTTTCATACATATTGCAATATCTTTCCATGCCTAATCGCACTATACGCCCTGTATACTCCCATGACCCTCCTCATCCTCATCCTGTCTTGCAATGAATCCCATTTCAGCTCCTTTATCATATCTGTCTCTGATTGCATTCAGAACTTATCAGTCTTATTCAGGGGCGGATCCAGGGGGGTTGGCTAGAGGGCTCAAGCCCCCCCCCCCCCAAAGTATCTGGGTCCACCCCCGTTATTGTATTTTTTGTGCCTTTTTTTTATTTTTTAGTTCTACGGATTGGAGGCCTGGGGAGGCTATAAAGACTACCCCATAGCTGACTCAAGCCTCCCCACCCCCCAAAACCAAAATCCACTGAAGGCAAACCCTCTGAACCAAAATTCACTCAAGCCAAACCAAAATCCTGGATCAGCCCCTGGTCTTTTTACTCGACATTATAATAAGTCCGGCTTGTTGAGTAGGATAAGTAACAAAATGTTATGGAGAAAGTTGTACTTTGTAGTTGAATTTTATGCTATTAATAAGTATATAGTATTTATTTTTTATTAAACTGTTTTGTGTTTGATTATACTGCTTTTTCATAGCTTTGTTTTTTATAAAGTAGTTATAAAATTCGCCACAAGACAAACTGAAGTTGGTTTTAATTTGCAACTCTGCTTTAATACGGTCGAGTGAAAACCGCTTTCAAACCAAATAATAATAGCCTGGGAAATTTTACTTTCAGCTGCCGAATTGGTATTGGTATTGATGCTACAGAAGCATTTTTTTTTCCCCCAGATTGATTTTGAAATATATTGTGCCATTTCTGTAACGGTGTTGTCTTTCTGCACTGTTTCCTTCACAACGTTTTTAATGTTACAAACATCCTCACAAAGTTCATCCACTTCTCAAAACGGGTTAATTTTTAGTTTTTCTCTAATATCAACGATTGACCCATAAGTAAAAGAGTTATCTTGCTAAACAAAATGGCTTGAATAAGTCGAATTTACATTCTTTTCCTTTTACTTCGAGTTCGTAAGAAGCAGGAAAGCACTGAGGGCAAGGAATGGGAAGGAATTTCACCGTGGCCCTTTGCACGGACCATCCCGGCATCGGCTTGTAGTGATTTGGGGAAACAATATTGCTTTAATTGAATTAGTGCTTGGTTTCCACATCTCATAATTCAAAGCTTCTCCGCAGCACGCACAACATTCTTTTTTAGTTTTGAAACTGTTTCATCCGACTTTTTAAATAAATCTTATATCTTTAAACGAGCAATTATAGTATATATATATATGTATATTAGGGAGGTTTTTGAACAAATAGTTGTATTAATATCAATGAAATAAATTATATACAGAATAAATGAACACTAAAAGTATTTTATTTTAATAAAAGTATTTTGAAAATACCTATTTTGCATTTTGTATTTAAATACCTACATCTTAAAATATTTTGCATTTTGTATTTGAGATACAAAAAACAAGAAGGTATTTGTATTTTGTAATTAAATACTTTTTAAAAGCTATTTTGTATATCTCTGTATTTTACCAGCACAAGACAGCATGTGTATGCTTGTTGTCACGGGTTCACAAAATTATTTGAATACCCGGTCAGTAAGTGGCAGCCAGAAGACGATGGTGGTTGTGATGTATGTGTGCACACAGAAGAATAGCAGCTGAAGTTTCACAAAGTTTGTTCATGCTTAAAGTATGAGGAACACAAGATTAACAGAATGGGTCTGTCTTTGCAGAACCTCATTCGGTACATTGAGGAAGGAGAGGATTCCATGGCACAAACTGTTACAAGGGACAAGTCTAGGGTTCAACACTTTCAATCGGAATACAAATGATCCTCCAAGGAATAGAAATATCCCACAACCCCTAAAAAAAAAAAAAAAAAAAAAAATACAAAAAAAAAAATAAAAAAAAAAAGTTCAAGACAATTCCATCGATCTGCAAGCTTTTGCTCACTATGTTTTGGAACACATCAGACGTCATACTGTTGAAATTCCAGCCTTGTTGTGAGACCATGGATACCGCCTTGTACTGCACTTCTGCAGGAACTCTTACAAGCCACTCGCTGCAAATGACTTTAACTCCGACACTGTGTGTTTGTCTTCTGGATGACAATGACCACCCTCACACTGCAAAACAAACTCTGGAACTGTTGCAAACATTTCATTGTGAACACTTGAAACATCCAGCATACAGTGTCGACTTAGTATGCAGATATTATAATCTGTTCTGGTGCCTATAATCTCATTTGAGTGGCCAACATTTTGAAAATGGTGATGCTGTAGTCGAAACGATTACTTGTTAGATTCAACAGCTGCCGAAATATTTTTTGTGGCACTATCTCTCAAGAACTTACACTGCAATTCAGGAGAAATGATCAATATTGAAGGAGGTGGTAGTGTGACCAAAATTGAAGAAAAAAAACTACAGTACACAAACTGAAGCACTTTATTGACACTTGATTGAAGTCGACACGTACAGTCCTGATGTATGCGCTACATGTACTGTTGCAAAGATAGCTGCAAGAAGTATTGAAGTCGATGGTGGGATTTTCAAACATTTAATTTAAACTTTTGTAAAATATGCATGTGTTTTTGCATGAAAAAAGTACTTCAATAAATTAAATTCCATTGAACAATCCGACAGACAGAAGTGCGGCAAAAATGGCGCGAATTTACTCTGTTGAATAAAATATTCCATTAACAATATAATTCATATCAGGGAAGAAAACAAAATACAATTCGATAATACCATAAATTATCTCACAGAGAAATAAGTAAAATTGGCCGCATGATGGGATGTTAAAACCATTTTAGCAATACACGTAATTTGTAGATGACATTAACATGGAGGCCATCAGACATGTTAAGAATGGATTTCGATCTCCTGCATATATGTTGAAGGGTACACAGCATATATGTCTGTGGTACAATCGTTTCTTCAAACGCTCCCTAAGTTTTTAGATATTCGCAAGCAAAGGAACAGAAAAGAACTAAATGGCTTATAAACATTAAAATTATTGCCACTTTTTAAACGACAGCGTGGTGGTATGCGGAATAAGATGACAGATTTATAATTTTCTGATCTGTGTTCAAATTCCCGCAGAATCAAATATTTTTATCTTCAGAAATTGTCAACCAAGACTTTTTTTATTTTATTTCATTTCCATACTTTTATTGCGTGGAATAAAATCTATAACAAATCCCATTACTTATAACAGGTACAAGAAACGCAATGTCAGCTAATATATCGAGAATAGCTTTGTAATATGACTCGACCATGTAGAATGAAATTTAATGAGGAAGCGAAACAGTTAGTAATCTGGAATCTGACACAAGCATGCTGCAATATTCATAATCGTTTGTCACATGTTCTTCCATTTCCTCGTTGAGCTCACGGATATTATTTCATTTTCAAACATTTACGCGCAAAAGATCTTCGAATTAAACATATCGATTGTAGAAAAAAGAGGAAACTCTCTTCTTCATGCTTCATATTTCGTTTAAAACAATTCTTGACGACAAACAAGTACAGAAAAGACAAAGATGAAATAAATAAAATAATAATACATATTGCTATTGAAAACGCACCAAAACAATAAACTTAGTAACAAAAAGTGAAACCATATTATTGGAATAAGTCTTTCAAGGGTGTATGGCTGGATTGTGTTGTAAAAAGACAATCCGGCAGTAGACCGGAGAAGACTTCGTTTCGAAAAAACCGGTTTTCAGAAAAAAATGACACTGTAACGAAGGTAATACGATTTGTTTTAAATTTAATTTTACGCAATGAAAGTATCAAATGACGTTGAAATGAAATTACAAAACAATCATGCTTGACAATTTCTGAAGGGAAAAAAGAAATACAAAAAATTGATGTAGCGGGGATTTGAACCCGAGTCAGAAAAATACCGAATTTAAGATTTTATCACATACACTACCCTGCACTTAATAATGCGTGGCGTTAATTCTGGTATTTATAGGCTGTAAGAAGTATTTTTTTTTTTTTTTTTTGTTTCTTATCGTGCGAACATTTTAAAAACTAGAGTGCATTTAAAAAAAAAAAAGACTATATCACAAATATATAGGGCGTTGACTCTTCAATATATATGCAGGAGACTGAAATCTGTTCTTAACATGTCCACAAAACAAAAGAATGTTTAGAAATTTATAGTTTGGCATCTAAAGACATGCTACTTCCATGATTTATTATCAGGAGAATTTAAGAATTGCGCCATTGCTGTAAGATGTGTAGTTTACATCATTTATCAGGGAAATTCAGTTTACATAAACTACAAGGTACCACTGTAAAAGATCCATTCTTACCGCAAAAGCTGAATACAAAAATTCTTCCTTTTCTACTTTAAAATCAGGAGTGACCAATCAACAAATATCAAAGTGCAGCAAACGCTTTGAGATTGTCGCCCCTTCAAACATTATCGTGCCGCTCCCCTATGTCGCTACCCAGAGCAATAGTGGAGCTTTTTTTTAAAAAAAAAAAAAAAAAAATTGGCTTTCGGCGGCTAAGGCCATTCAGCCAGCTCAATGTGTTCATATTTTAGCTTCCAGTGAACAATTAGTCATCCAGTATACATCGTATCTTTCTATGTATGGACACCACAGGACGGACAGGACATTCACACAGACACACAACACTTAACATCCATGCCCGCGGCCGGATTCGAACCGGCGACCTAGCACTCTAGCCCCTACGCTACCGAGGCCGGCATAGTGGAGCTTCAAACATAACATGATTTTGCCGTCCCCCCGAAGTGTCTGCCCGGGTCAAGTGCTCCGGTTTGCTGCCCTCCTCCCCCCCCCCCCCCCACTAGATCCAGCACTTAAAACCAGTGTAGTTGTTGGGAGAAAATACAACGCGGCATTCCACAACCCTTCGTCCTTGGATCCTTTCTGCTTTTATTATACACTATGTACCTATAGCTGCCACATCTCTCTGTGGCTCAGTCTCATATGAGATGAGAAACAAACAGTTTACCGACTCTAGAACATGCGACTTATAATTGGCCATGCGAAAAACATTCAGTTTCTATTTGTGGTATAAAAAGGTACAGAAAAAAGATGTTTTTACAACAACAAAAAAAATTCATTTTTTATTTTGTAATGGATGTTGACAGACTACATTTTTTGAGTGTCAGTTTTCTGCATAAACATTAGAACCAGACACTTTATCGATCCTGGATCATGCGAAGTATAATTGCCCATGAGAGAAGCAATTGTTTTCTAAATTCAAACCACACACTGGCAAAGATATTAGGCCCTAATGGCGAACGCAAGGGGTATTGGAAATTGAAGTCGTTTAAACTCAAACAGCATGTCAGTCGAATGAGTAGTAGGCTATTCTTGGAGTTAGAATGTAATCATCTGTATGAGACCCAATTAGAATTGTTGCTTCAATGAAATTGATCATCAAGTTTCTTGCTACTAATCGTGTGCTATTACATAACTTTGACTGATTGATGTTTTGGAGCAATACAATTGGCACATATGTTTTTAATGTCGGGACGTTTTACGGTAATCCGGTAATATCGAGAAAATTTAGAGATTCCTTTGGTAAATTCACTAATTCATTTTGGTTCGATGGATCTGTATATCACTGTTCGAACTGCAAATTTGTTTTGAATGATATTCATATCACATTCGTCGACAGTTTTAACCGCTCAACCATGCTTGATTTCTATAATTTACTTCGACAACTTTGAAAATCTTGTCCACTAATTCCTCTTTTGGATTCAATGTGAATAGAAACACCAATTCTTCGCCAAATTGAACCTGATTATTTCGTAAATACATCAGTGATAATCACATCACTCCCAACAATTAATTATGCATATAAAGAGCAAGCAACGAAACAACGATGAAATTAAAAAAAATATAATATATATTGTGTGTTTTAAATAAAATCACAGGTGAGGAATGAAATACATCACATAGTCACAAAATTTCAAGTTTGACGTGTAACTACTATTCGAGTTTTGCGAGCACAAATACGCACAGACTGGATTTTTGTATATAATTTCACAGGAAATATATTTAAAAAAACACACACACAAAACCGGTACAGTGGTCTACACATAAATGCAATCAAGTACTGATCGATTTAGCAAACAGTTTTAAGACAAAAGATTTCATATTAACATTGATTAACCACATTAAGTATATTAGATTTAATCCAAAAAATTATTTACTAATAAATTTTAAAATTACACAAAGTTGGAAATAATTGGTATAAAATTGCTTGACATTCAGATAACTGAGAAACTTAATATGCAAGTACATATCACGATACCACTGAAGAATCAAAACAGTGCCACCTTTCTATATCAGCAGAAGAAATGAAAATATTTAGCCATCTTATTTTCATTCAGTACATTGACATTATACTCTGCTATTCACAAAATTGTGGGTGGCATAACAACTAATTTCTTCGCTGTGTATTCCACCTTATTTCTCAAACCTGTCTTTCCTGTAATTGCGACTCAAATACACTGATCACCCACAACATCATGAACACCTACCTAATAGTCGGTATGTCCGCCTTTTGCACGGATAACAGCGACGGTGCGTCTTGGCATGGAAGCAATGAGGCCTTGGTAGGTCGCTGGAGGGATCTGGCACCACATCTGCACACAAAAGTCACCTAATTCCCGAAAATTCCGGGGGGAGTGGGGTGATGAGTTCTGACGCCACATTCAATCACATCCCATATGTGTTCGTTCGGGTTCATATCTGGCGAATTGGGGGGGCCAGCACATCAATTGCTACTCGCCACAGTGTTTCTCGAACCACTCCATCACACTCCTGGCCTTGTGACATTGCGCATTATTTTGTTAAAAAATGCCACTGCCGTTGGGAAACATGGTCACCATTAAGGGGTGTAGGTGGTCTGCAACCTGTGTACGATAGTTATTCCCTTGCACCAGCTCCACTGGATCTCGCCTAGCATTCGGGAGGACGGCGGATCGAATCCCCGTCCGGGCGCTCAGATTTGGGTTTTCCATGGTTTCCCAAATCACTCCAGGCAAATGCCGGGATGCTTCCTTCAAAAGGCCATTGCCGAATTCCTTCCCATTCCTTGCCCCCATCCCTGCCCCCATCCTTTCCCGTCTCTAAACACCTCGCTGTTGAGAGACGTAAAACAGATAAAAAAAAATCCACTGGATCCATGGATGCCCACGTGAATGTTCCAAAGAGCATAATTGAGCCGCCGCCAGCTTGTCTTCGTCCCGAAGCACAGGTGTCAAGAAACAGTTCCCCTGGAAAACTACTAATTCGTACCCTCCCATTGGCATTATGAAGAAGGTATCGGGATTCATCAGACCATGGTGCCTATGTAGTTTCTACATTGGCACATGCATGGGTCGTTGGTTGCGGAATTATATCGTTAGGTGTGTTCGGCGCACTGTGTGTTCAGACACACTTTTTCTCTGTCTAGCATTAAAGTCTGCTGTTAGTTCTGCCATAGTTCGCCGCCTGTCCTGTTTTACGAATCGGTCCAGTCTACAACGTCCGACATCTGTAATGAGGGTTAACCGTTCAAGTGGCAGTGGCAGAGCGTTGCATGGTCTGATGAATCCCGATACCTTCTTCATCGTGTCGATGGAGGGCGCGAATCCGTCATTTTCCAGGCGAACAGCTTCTTGACACCTGTACTGCGGGACGGAGACGAGCTGGCGACGGCTCATTTATGCTCTAGGGAACATTCACGTGGCCATCCATGGATCCAGTGGAACTCGTGCAAGGCACCATAATGGCCAATAAGTATCTTAAACTGGTTGTATCACATGTGCACCCCTTCATGACGACTATGTTTCCCAATGGCAGTGGCATTTTTCAAAAAGGTAATGCGCTATGTCACAAGACCAGGAGTGTGATGGAGTGGTTCGAGGAACACAGTGGCGAGTTGCACCCCAATTCGACAGACCTGAACCCGATCGAACACATGTGGGATGTGATTCAATGTGGCTTCAGAGCTCATCGCTACCCTCCCTGCAATTCACGGGAATTAGGTGACTTGCGTGTGCAGATATGGTGCCAACTCCCTCCAGTGACCTACCAAGGCCTCATTGCTTCCATGCCAAGACGAGTCGCCGCTGTTGTCTGAACCAAAGGCGGACATACCGGCTATTAGGTAGGTGGTCACAATGTTCTGGCTGATCGGTGTAAACTCAGGATGAAAGAATAAGAGCCAAGAAACGGATAAAATGTTTCTTTGATAGTTTATCCGAAATTAGCAAACTTCAGATCCAGCGTGAAGAAGTCGCAAGCACAAATAGAAAATTGAATATATACCCTTCAGCCAGCTATGCATTAAGATGTTTAAAAAAAAAATACTTATCACTGAAGATAACTTTGTTTTATGACTATGATCATGGAACTGTCTTTTCTGCAGCTGCTGAGTAAGTTGGTGGTGAACTGCAAATACATCAATACACTAATAATCCCAGAGGAGCTGCTTGCTGACGAAAGCAATGCACAAGTTTTGGCGCAGTTACTTCACCTACAATCACTGTGGTTGTTAGACTGGTCTACTCCTGTCAACCCCATTTGTTTGGGGCCTTTAGGCAACGGTTGTCCAATACTTTCCAAGCTTAAAATGTCAGATTCAAATTATTTATGCGCGGAAGAGCTAAACCGATTTCTTGAAGGAAAGTGCAGGACTATCACCCATCTGGAATTGCCGTGGATTGATCAAAATGAAAGGTACGATCCAAGATTGAATCGTATTCTAATTGTTGTTCACTAACAGTTTAAATTCCGCACCACATAGGAGTTACAATATACATTCATGCGTTTTATAATTTCGTGCGGTTTTTGAAAATTCTTTGTGTCTAAAATTATTAAAATTTGTTTAGAATTAAGGAATGAGTGTAGTGATATCATCTTAATTGTATTTCTCAACAATGGTGCAAGAAAGCATCACCTGCCACCTGTGCTGGCAGGGCAGGTAGCTCGGTTGATGAGGTGCTTACTTTCTAAATTCAGTAGTGCCTATCACCGTTTAGAATTCTGGTTTAACAAGAAATTTTAATGCGTTTTGATTGTTATATGAGATGGATCAGATCAGAACGTTCAGTCGTTCGGATGCCACTTTAAATTGTATAGTCAGCCACAGCAAGATTGGAACGCTCGCAAAAATTGAAACTCTTTAGCCAGATTTTAAATCAACGTGAATATACTTTACTTTTACCTCTCAAAAAAAGATATGAATGTATGGAATATCACAACAGTTTGTTAATAATATATGATTTTCTAAATTAATGACTGTAGTATAACGTATTGGATATTGTATTCACAATTCAAAGAAAATAACATGATTTGATTTCTTTTGGTTCAAATTGTAGTAGTACAGAGAAAACGGGTGTGGTAACCCACGTGATTTTTGGTAAAGCCTTACAGTAGTTAGTATTTCATACAACTCTAGTTAAAGCAGGTCAGTTGCAACAGCAAAGTAAAACAATTTAAGACACTGGCATGTGGCTGTACAGAAGCCAACGCCCTGGAAAGCAGGTGAGGAGTCAGCAAGAATACGCTGAAACGTCATTTGGCAGAGTGGTGGAGGCCGCGATTGGTCGGGAAGCCTCCCTACCACTGGGAAATGGTGGGGGACTGGTGATCAAAACCGGGGTGCACGAAGGAGGGATGAGCCAACCTGCGCTGGAGGCTCTACCAGAAAGAGTCGGCAGAGGCAATGTAAAAGGCCTGGAGTAGCCGAAGACATCAACAGAAGCATTGACGAACGCAGCTAGAAGCATACAGCATCATCATTAAACCTAACAGGTGGGATGAAACCACATACAGGAATATCAAACAGTAGCAGCAATTAGAAACTGACATAACCGTTTGAAGGGCTAAAGGAATGTATGGAGGATTAATTATTGTGTAAATAAATGTAAATGTGTATACACCTTGCTAAATGTATCATTTATGTAAAACTACCACTCACGTTACCCACAGTTTAATGTACCTCTCGCGAAGTGGCAGAACGAAAACAAAAAGATCCGTCAGTCCACCACACGGGATTTAGTGTTCAGTTAATTTTTGAAAAGTATTTGCCTTCATAGGACGTCAAGCCGTGATTAATGGTCCTCGGGGGAGATGTTAACTTAGGACACAAGGATAATCGCCCGGGTCGGCGATTCCAGAGGGGCGGCAGGTGCCAGATGGGTAGAAGGTCCCAGAGGAGCGGCAGATCCCAAAGGACGACAGATCCCAGGCGGTTGGTGGGTTCCATAGGGGCGGCAGATCCCAGAGTGGTGGCAGGACGCAGAGGGGTGGCAGGTCCTAGGGTGGTGGCAGGTTCCAGACGGGCGGCAGGTGCCAGATGGGTAGCAGGTCCCAGAGGAGCGGCAGATCCCAAAGGACGACAGATCCCAGGCGGTTGGTGGGTTCCATAGGGGCGGCAGATCCCAGAGTGGTGGCAGGACGCAGAGGGGTGGCAGGTCCTAGGGTGGTGGCAGGTTCCAGACGGGCGGCAGGTGCCAGATGGGTAGCAGGTCCCAGAGGAGCGGCAGATCCCAAAGGACGACAGATCCCAGGGGGTTGGTCGGTTGGTGGGTTCCATAGGGGCGGCAGATCCCAGAGTGGTGGCAGGACACAGAGGGGTGGCAGGTCCTAGGGTGGTGGCAGGTTCCAGAGGGGCGGCTGGTCCCAGAGAGGGGTGGAATGGTGCGGACAACAATTGGGGCGCTGACGATGACCTTGGGGTGGCGACTATAGGGGTGGCAATCTCACCTTTTTGTCCCGGAATGGAAAATTCCTGGAGACGCCACTGCTATAGGATGTTGGGGGCAGCCGAACGTATTTGGTCAAGGCAAGAAATTTAGAAATACGTCCCTGCCAACATGTAATTTTAACCTAAATTATAATAGCGTATAGGTGGTGACAGATATTAATTTTTTAAATAAATAACTCCTCCTTTCTTCATATGATAATATCTGCAAGAAGCTGTTTATACTACCTTGTCTTGTTATTTACTCTTTTATTTCCAAATACTGTTATTCGTTTATTATGTTTTCTACAATAACATTGTTAAATCAAACTTCTCATACTTAATCATAAACTAATTACAACCTCCACAATAGCATGAATTATTATTATTATTAATTTAATTGTGATGGAGCACGCGTTCCGGTGTCAATTCCCTCAGTCATCTAATGGTCCTTTTTTTAAATCTATCTTATATACAATATAAATAATAGTACCTGGGTGACCGATCTTCGCTCGGTATCTTTCGATTTATGTTCAATATCCAAGATTTTGAGTAAAGTTTGATTATGTCCATTTAGGCGTTTTGAGGTGCACAGTTAACCAAATAGAAGCTTAACTAACATCAGTAGGCTTACTGGTACCAGAACCTTCTACGTAATGATGTTAGAGCGGTTTTCGAGAAACCAAATACAAAATTGCTCCTTCATAAAAAAAAAAAAAAAAAAAAAAAACTACATATGAAATTTCATCCAAATCGCTACATCCATTTGCAAGACCGCTCACAAATTGCTTTCAAAAAAAAAAAAAAAAAAAAAAAAAAAAAAAAAAAAAAAAAAATGCTATTATTACGTTAAATAGAAATCTTAATGCCAGTAAGGGATTAATTAATGATGCGAGATTTGTGGTAATCGAGAGGATTCTACGATAACCCTTGCTGATGGATTCTTATGTAACTCGACGAGAAAAATTGAAAGTAAAAAATATTTATATATATATATATATATATATATATATATATATATATATATATATATCGCTTATTTCTCGAGATATTGTATCTCAATAGCCAAGTTTGATGGTGAATTCGTATGAAACTCGTCGAGACAAATCGAAAATACGGAATTTAATTTTCTGATATCTCGCTTAGTTCTCGAGATATTATATCTCAAAAGTGAAGAGGTTAGGATTAGATCCGGCATGGATCAGAAAAAAACCACCGAAACTACTATGTCTATACGGTGGAAATGTACCTGAATTGTCTATGAGATGGCGCTAGTGCCGTTTTCGTGACACAGAGTGAGAAAATCGTTCATATTTTATAAACTCGCTATTTTGTAGGGGAGACAACTATTTAGGTAATCTTAAAAGTCAAAACGTTATCTAAATATCAAGTTTCATCCAAATCGTTGGCGCCGATCACGAGATACAAAATATATATATATATATATATATATACAAGAATTGCTCGTTTAAAGATATAAGTTTCCTATTAGTCATGGACATGACATACCTCCTTTTTGAGAAATGACATTGACTGCCTGAATTATATTACGTTATTTTAATAGAGCACCACGCCTCCAAATCATATTAATAAATTCGCATTAAAAGCAATTATTAAATAAAGTACAGATAAGCTTGGTTATGTTATTTGTATATTTTCATTTCCAATTTGCAGTACACATTCAATTTAAACATTTATCAAGCACGATCGTAGTGCAGCCTGGCGGTAGTCTTCGTGGGTCGTGTTGAGCCGCTGAGACCCCGCAGTGGGGCTGCTCGGCGTAGAGAACCGCAGTGCAGATCCCGTCCCCAGCCACGATCACTGCAACTTTAAAAGTCAGAGGGTCAGGAAAAACCTGAGTCAGTAGTTGACGGGCTGTGACGCCCAAAGCTAGAAGAATCCCGATCTCTCTAGCAGGGACGGAAAGACAGAACCATCGCCACGCTATACACCCGACAGCACGAGACACGACAGTCCCCACCCACAACCGCCACAGACCGGAGTCTCGCACGGCCAGACGTAATACACTCGCGAACGAGTGGCAGACAACTCCCTCGGGATCTCGCCACGGCCAGCGTGCTGGTCGCCGAGTCCCCGGCGACAGTAGCCTGTGCAGTAGCATTGGCCCTGCCGATCCGGAAGGAAAAAAAAAAAAAAAAAAAACCTGCATAGAGAAATCGAGAACCTGCTGGATAATGAACCACACGACACGTCAGCTACTGACCTGGTGCTGCACGGCGCATCTCGCTGCTCTGTCCCGGAGTCGACTGTGTTCTGAAGCCGTCGAGGACCTCCTTTTATACCCTGCCAACAATAGCGGCGACTATTTCCTAGGCAACGCGCCACAGCGTCATGGACACTTAATTGTTTCCTTGGAAACGAAGTCGTAGTACGCTTCAAATCTTGGTAACTTTCTTTTCGCAGTATTAACATTAAGCAACGATGTGGAAAGGATACTACGATAACCCTTGATGATAAATTCATATGTAATTCGACGAGAAAAATTGAGAGTAAAAAATTTCTATTATATATATATATCTCGCTTATTTCTCAGAGATTGCCAAGTTTGATGATGAATTCGTATGAAACTCGTCGAGACAAATCGAAAATGAGCAATTTAATTTTCTGATATCTCGCTTTGCTCTCGAGATATTATATCTCAAAAGTGAAGAGGTTAGGATTAGATGCGGCATGGATCAGAAAAAAATCCACCGAAACTACTATATCTATACGGTGGAAATGTACTTTCAATGTTTTATTTTGTTCCTAATGGTTGTTGTTAGACTGAAATACAGCCTGGACCTGAAGAAACATCGCCAAAAGCACAAGGAATTATACCTGACATGCTATATCTCGAAAATCTATAAGAATTCATCATCAGATTGTGACGTCATCTGTGCTAAAGTCATTCACTTCGATAAAACTATGCTTATACCTCGCAGTAATCTCGCATTTTTGATAAATCAATTCCCATAAGAAGTATTTTATAATTAAGGTGGTAGTATTTAATGACTAACTAACAACCAATTATAACTGGTACCGGTAATGTTATTTTCAAAGAAGTTTCTGTAAAGTATTACCTCTGACAAAACTTTTAATTAACTTCTTTTTAAATGCCTACGGGTCAGCCAGTACCATGGAGGAAGGAATAATATGGAGACGACGCAAGAGACCTTTGCCACGCATGGAAGTGAAGCAGGCCGGCGGAGGAGTGGGGGGGCATGGCCGGAGTGGTGGGGACTTGACCGCTTCCCAACAAACACGGGGAGTATGGTTAAACACCTCAAGGGGACTCTAGGATAAACGTGACGCCGCAATCTGGTGATGGATTATTATGTAACTCGATGAGACAAATAAAAAATGAAGAATAAAATTTTTTGATATCCTGCTTAGTTTTCGAGATATTCTGTCTCAAATGTGAAATGGTTTTGGTTGAAATTCAGAAGAAAAAATTATTCAAAGTCAAATTTTATGATGAATTTTTATTTAAAAAGACGAGACAAATAAAAAATAAAGAGTAAAATTTTTCGATATTTCACCTAGTTCTCGAGATATACTGTCTCAAAAGTGAGGTGTCTTGAGTTGAAATGCAGAAGAAAAATTTCGCAAAAGTCAAATTTAATGATGGATTCTTATGTAACACGACGAAAAAACTCGATAATAAGGAATAAATGTTTTCGATATCTTGCTTAGTTTGGGGGATATACAACAACCAAATTGAGGGGTTTAGGTTTGGATGCAGGCTGGACCAAAAATTAATTCTGTCAAAGCCACAATGATTACATGGTTGACATGCAGAATGGATATTTCAGTTTTATTACTACCACTTGTGGTTAGTCTGAAATGTGTCCTAGACCAGAAAAAAGTAAGAGGACCCACTCTAGGGATGAGCAACCCAGACATTTTGTAGGCTGGTACCAGAAATAAAATGTTTCCGCATAATTTATAGTTAGTATAAAGTGTATCAACAAAAAGTAAAGAGTGATACTTTACTATAATGTATGGTTGGCATCATGCGGTGTTCTTTTAAGTAACTTCAAGCAAGTGTGCTCCAATCATAAATGCGATGATGAGTCACTGTCTGAACAAGCCTATACTTTTTTCAACAAAATAACTTATCACGCTAGAAGAACTCTACTTCAACTTCTGTTTAAAAGGGCAGAGGCTTTATTATTACCTTTAAAAATAAAAGAGCCGTTTCACAATTGTTGCTATTACAGGAATGTACAAGTAACTTTATGACACAGAATTTGATTCATTATTTTCCTTTACTTCACATTATTAATAATGAATTAACATGTGGTTAAAGGTAGGGACCGTGCACAAACTACACGGCCTGGTCCGGGGGGGGGGGGGGTGCTGGAAGGCTACGTTGAGCTATGTAGGGAGAGGGGGGGGGGATTCCAAGCCAGGCCACGTAGCTATCCTTTCATAAAATTTGTCACAGTTAAAATGAGGAATGGAATTCACAACAGCATGTGAATATTTATTGGTTTAATTCTAGATGGCGATACCGCTATAGCACCTTTCTGCCGCACGCAGCTATCAAAGAATTATCCGTACCACTTTTATGACATTTTTCTTCTGGTCCAGGCTGTATTTCAACCTAACCTCAACTGCTAGGAATAATTAAAAAAAAAGCTAGATCCCTGTACTGGTAGTAGGCCTAAAGTAGTTGTAGCAGTATCATGATCTAGAATTAAACCTATTTATTTCCCTCAGCTAATTATCTCCTTATGTAATTTATAATAGTCTGACAAGAGAAAACAGTGCAAAATGTCTTCTGGAATCAAAAGGGGAAAAAAAACCTACTTGCTAGGGTGAGGGGGGGGGGGAAGGGGGGTGGAGGCAAAAGCCAAGTTGGTCTACATGGGGAGGGATAGTGGTTCACAGGAGGCCAAATTGGAGCTATGTGGTTTATGCACGCTCTCTTATGTATGTATCTCAATTGATGCTATCTATAAACATTAGAAATTAAGGAAAAAAAGTCTGTTAAAAATTATTTTAATAGAATTTTATTTGCCAAAACATCTACAGCCACAAAAAAAGACTAAGGGTATTATTATTTTATTTAATTTCAATGGAGCACACGCTCCATAATATCCAAGTGTAATTAGGAAACAGTGATACAAGATTGATTGAAACAGAAAGTTATATATGTAATTTGAAAGTGTCACCATATGGCAAGATAATACTTGACAGCAGTAGGAGCACTGGATTCTTAGGTTTTCTGATTCATGTTTGAAGTATTTCTTTAATTCCTTAGTTATTGATCAAAAAATCTTAAAATATATATTAGCATATAAATTTAGTCAGGATCACTTTGAAATATTTTTACAATGTATCAGATCTTTGGGGGGTGGAGGGGGGGGGAGGAATTCAAACAATCCCACTGCCCATACACTTTAAAGCAGCTTATAAAAAAAAAAACTACTCTTGAAATGTGAAGTGAAATATGCAAACACTGGTAATTGTATACTCCTGGAAAAATTGTTAATCATGCTCCAGAACATATTATAAATTTTACATCAAGACATCATCGAATTATTGAAGAGGAAAAAGAATTACAGTTTCCTCCCAAGTCCGACCACGAATGTGACGAAAGAAATCGTAATAGTAAATTCACTGAATCACGAAGTAAAACACGCCCCTTTAAATCTCATTTTAAACACTCGTTAAAAAATAATGCTAGTCTATTATGTGCAAAATAGCAAGGTTTGCTGATTTTCTACACTACACCAAGAAAAATTTGAGAACAAAGTCATCCCATTGAGAGCTATGACTAAATATTTATAGACGTGCTGCAAAGTTTGCGGTGTCTACCACTCACTTCAACAACGATAATTACAATTCAACTTACTTATGAAATGATATTCCAGGTTCATTCCTGTCTGGCCTATTTGTGCAACCGTACGCAACACAAGCTGGCATTTTTAAACACTTATACACAATACTAAATGAAATAATCACTGCCTCTACCACAATGTGAACACCTTAATTGTTGGGAAGCGCCATATGGTCGCTGCCGGTGCTGCCACCATGCGGGAGAGTTTAGTGCTTGCTTCACCGATTTAAGCTCACTTCTCCTCCATATAATTCCTTCCTCCATGGCCAGTACGAGAACTGTTAGTTTAAATATTCTTTGAAATCAAAGAATCTATTTGTAGTCTTTCTGTTACCTGAATTGTCTACGAGATGGCGCTAGTGCCGTTTAAATGACACAGTGTGAGAAAATCGTTCATATTTTATAAACTCGCTATTTTGTAGGGGAGACAACTATTTAGGTAATCTTAAAAGTCAAAATGTTATCTAAATATCAAGTTTCATCCAAATCGTTGGCACTGATCCCGAGATAAAAAAAAATATATATACAAGAATGGCTCGTTTAAAGATATATATATATATATATATACGAGATTAATAGACATTGGAACCATTTGTCCAATCACCAAGAAATTTGGCACATACATGTGTATTTTCATAGAGAAGGTTTAAGACCAAAAAATCCAATAATCACCTCCTCTCCCCATTACAACCCTTAATTTTTATAAAAAACCCACATTTTTATCTGATTTCAATGGAACTTTGCACATGTATACTTTAATTTAAAAAGAAATGGATTGTCAACATTTGGTTTTCAATAACCAAGATCCTCTTGCAATTTCCACCACCTTAATTAACACCAAGTTATAGTCGACACTGACTGATCACCATAAAAAGAGACAAAGATATGTATTTTTACATTGAGAAGTTTCTCACTAAAAATAAAAAATAAGAACCCAAACCCTCACTACCTTTCTACATCTTACTTTTTATACAAACCCACATTTTAATCTTATTTCAATAGAACTTTGCACATGTATACTTTAAAATAAAGAGAAAAATAATGTGTGTTTGATTTAAATAAATTCAACCATCTCCACTTTTCCACCCCCTCAATTTTTGTCATGTTATTTATATGAAACTATAGTTTCTATCTGATTTTGAAAGAACTTTTCACACACACACATTAAAACGAAAAGAAAAAATTATCTTTATAGAGACCCACAGTTTTAAATCCCATCAAAATCAGTTCTTCTGTTTTTAGTTGCATCAGAATACTGGTATTCATAATGCTTAATGGCTCAAGTTGTACGTAAGATTTTAACTAGAATCCCAAGCAGTCATCTTGTGAAAAGTCATTAAAAATCCAAATTTACTGCTGGAACTAACAGATATATTGCAGATACAGATTTATGTACGTGGTATGTATTAATGTGCAGATGGTACATTTTTCGATTATGGAGAAGCAATTTTAACAGAGCTGTTATTAGGTTGATATGCAGCATAGCCCAAAATATATACTGATACTGCTTATCACAGCATCCAATTTACTATGTTCTCCAAATTGTTAGGGTATATATAAATTTAGTTTACTTCTAGAAAGACAGGTACCAAATTAATGAAATTTGATACATGATTCACATTGAAAACTTAAAAATTTTATACTGATACATCAATCCCAATTAGACAGGGAAACGTCAGGTATTATGCTAGTTATCTTATATAATTTGGGGGTTAAATTCATCCCCCATATACACTGGCAGAGCAAGAACTAAATTCCGTGTGGGCAAGTTAAGTTTTGCGAGGCCCTCTGGTGGCACAATAGTGTGGGATTTAAAAAAGATTTTTTGAACCTATCAAATTTTTACTCTCAAAGAAGCAATCATCTTCACTGTAACTAACGTTATTGATTAATAGCTAACAGTAAAGAATTAAAGAAGCAGAAATTTCCTGCTATTATCCTCACTGAATTTCGTAATCTGCTTAGATTCTATATCTGCTCCACTGATAAAAATGCCAAAGCTGAAAGTCTTTGCTGAACAATTATACTTAGTCAATATTTTTTTATTAATTTTAATTTTAAAAGATCGTTTCAGCGCACGATGTAGTTTCTTATACGTTTTACAAAATTTGAATGACAATATAAATGTATGGATAAATTTCTTTTCAGTTACTTTCTGTTATGTACTTAAGCAGCTGTTTCACATCTTTAATGAAATAGGGTAAATATGGAATCAATGTTTGTAATTCTTCATATAATTCGTATGGTTGGGAGCCACTGCAATCATCCACTAGCAGGATTGTGTGTAAATCTTGGCAGTTTTTTAATAGGACCTATATACTCTTTTCAAATATTTTTTAACTACCTTAGATTAGGGTTACCAGATGTCCCCGTTTCCCGGGGACAGTCCCCGTATTTATCTCTCTGTCCCCGGACAGATTTCGTCCCCGCAATGTCCCCGGATTTTTACTGTTGTCCTCAGAATATTTTTTTTTAATCAAGCGAGAGTTGTTTAGAAGCCCTGTTTTGCTAATGCATGCGTTTAAAGCTAGGGATATGAAGTGCACTTCTTTCCTTGTACATGCCTATTAAAGGAATAAAAGAAAATTACAAGGATACTGCATCTTGAACACAACAGCTTTGGAAAATTAAGTCTCCTTGCTGTGTGCAAATATGACTGTCTGTGATACTCATTTAAAATACAAAATATAAACAATATGTTGCTTTTACGTTAAGTTAACCCAACCTTTAATCATATAACTTATAAAAGTACAATGTGTAATTAGGACAAATGCCGAAAGCGTCCCCGGATTTTGGTGAAAAAGTTGTGAAGCGCACCCGGATTTGGAGAAGAAACTCTGGTAACCCTACCTTAGATCATAGAGAAAATTGAAAATTTTAAATTGTTGGTTTAAAGACATAAATCTTGAATATATATTGTTCACTATGGAACCAATAATTGTGTTAAAAACATCTGTTTGATACCCGGTTTTGGGAGGTTTATCACTGCTTTCATAAGCGAACGTAAATTTGTTTTTGACTACCCTTTTATTTTTAAATTATGGATTTTTTAAGGGAACTGACCACTGTTGTACAAGCATTCCAAGCCCAGTTTGTCAATATTCTTTGATTCAGTTACAAAATTTGTGCAAATATTCAAGAGCAATGCTTAAATTAACTTGTACAGATTACTATAATTTGCTTTACATGTGATAATATCTCATAGTTATCACAAGTGTAATGATGTAATAAATTCTGAACTGAGCATTTCGTTCAAAACCAAATCACAATCACTAAGAGTATTTGAGTATTTCATGAGTTTTTAAGCATTCAGTGCATTCAACATAATCAAATTGAAATAATACGGCCACCACTGCCTCAATTCTGCAAGAAGTGAACTGAATTTGATTCCCAGTGTCAGTCACTGTAACACCAGGAGAAGTTGCTAGACCAGTGGTTCCCAAACTTTATTGGTTCACGACCCATTTTTAAGTAAAATTTTTTTTTTCGACCCACCTAATATGAGAGTCTTTCTAATATCAGAATGAGAACTGTTGTATGAGCTCAATACGCTATCAACTAGCCTATCCTATTTTTGTACAAAGGATCAGCAAAAACAAGAATTGATAATACCTAAAACAACAAACATGCTATACACCTGGAGGCGGCTGCACAGACCATCACATCATCAAGTTGACTGTTGAAATTCCATGATTACAAGTAAGTCAAACAGCATATTAAAATATAACTGGTCTGCCAAGTCACTTTTTGGTGGAAACCACCTGCAGACCCAATTACAATGGTTCATTGTTATGTTTATCATTGTGTTTTACAGCACCCAAATGAATGAAAATATGGAAGACTAGGAATAGGAAAACATAGTGGTAAACTTACCAGTCAACCACTAAATTGGATTTGTAGGCGTTTACCACCAAGATTTGACTTTCCACATCAGTGGTATTTTAATTTGCAAATTAGTTTTAACTAATCCTGGAATTTCAGCTGTCAACTTGATGAGGAGATGATTAGTGTAGCTGCCTCCCATGTTATTATAAAGATAATGAAAAATTCATTTAATTGTTACTGACTGACTGTTTAAGAAAACTTTTTTTTTCTCGCAAAGTTTTGATTTAAGCTAATAGCTTGCACTTGTAAAATATCATATTATATTTTTTAAATAGATGAAATAAAAGATATATTTTTGTGTCAAAAACCCCAATTGTTCCGTGACCCACCAGTGGGTCACGATCCATAGTTTGGGAACCGCTGTGCCAGACTTTTAGTACTGTCAGATGCTTGCTATCTGTTGGGATTTCTCGTTTCATGATAAGTAAAATATTTCATCACGGTTACCGCTTTTTACTGACCTAATTTATTTTACGAGATTAATAAAGCTGCATAAACCTTGGAGGTGCGAGGCTCCCTGGGCCGTGAGGCCATAGACAGTCACCCACTTCGCACACGCCTTACTCCACTTCTGCCCATAAACTTCTTCGATTTATGAAATTTAAATTTAAATTCCTTCGCCGTTTTTGGTAAATTGTTATTCCACCACCATATACTATTCATATGGATTTTTTTCATTATTTGTTTACAGTGCACTAAATGCTTTACAATTCCTGTAGCTTCATCAAGGCTGCTGCCATATTCTTAAAGCATAATAGGTTTCCTCTAATAACCTCTTTTCTGAACCAATGATTATTCTTTTTCGTCCACTCTAAATTGAACAATTTTTTTTTTTTTTTAATTTAATTGTGATTGCGTTGGAGCGCATGGTCCAATGGCAATTCACATAGTCATGAGGTACCTTCTTTTTATTTATTCTTTATTATAATATATAATTTGAGTGCTAAATTTCCCCCCTGTCAACTTTTGCGATTTACAAATCCTTGCTTTCAGAGATATTGATGAAATGTGATTAGTATAGCACATTTATAACTTGTGGTTCAAATAAATAAATACTGATTTATGACTGCTACAACTCTTTGTATAATACCTGCTGTATTTTAGCTAAAATATTATATTATCCACTACTTTAAAGGTAAATAAGGATTTTTAATAATAGATACAAATTTGATCTTATCACATAATGCTATAGTTTCTGCTATCCTTACAATCTTATTAACTCATTGAAGATTTGTGTTGCCCACAGGAGCATAGTTCCTCTGCTGAAGGACTGTTCTAATTTGGTTGAATTGGAACTGTCCGATATCTATGATAATTTTGGTGGTCTGCTAGAGGCCTGTACAGCCCTGAGTCACCTGTCAAACTTACGTTCACTCAGCTTGGTTTCTTTAGGTGAATCTTTAGCAGATACAGTGGCTATCAAGTAAGCACTTAAGCTTCCTGGAATTACTGAAAACTATTTTTAGTAAACCAATTTGAAATAAATTCTAACTATTTAACTTTTCTAATTATGTGATATCCTGGCTTAATAGGTTGTATACAGTAGTTTAAATTAAATAAATGTATTTGAGACTCTTGCATTAACATGTCTAAATTCTATTTCCTTCAGATATTTTATTGCCATGTTTTCCTCTTACCTTATAGGAACCGTCGTCTTTTACATCTCCAGGTGCTCAAAATTAGTTATCACCGTATGCAGAATAGTGTGTTTGTAGCCATATTTGAAGCATGCCCAAACCTGAAGGAGCTGCATCTGAGTGACTGTGAAGGTCTAAATGATGGAGACCTGAAGGAATTAAACCGCCTAAAAAAACTTGAAGTGTATGTGGCTCATTTGATATTTGTGAAAAATTTCCAGCTTCTATTGATCATGTATTATTTTCATGTGTTCTAGATTATTGAAATAGTTTCTGTCAAGGGGTAAAATATTGTTTGCAGAATGGATAGAAGTAGCTCTAGTTTTGTTATTAGTTTTTTTAAATATTTAATTTTGAGACAGTCAATAGTAACACAATATTTTAAATGTTAGTGATGCTATAGTGGATAGCTCACCAAAAGTGTTTCCCCCCGCCCCCTTTGAAGAACTTGCATTTACCCCTTCTATTTTTCTGCCAGTCATCAATTAAAATCTGATTAATTAGTTAAATCATCTTGTCAAAAGGAGCATCAGATAATTACATGATGGAAAGTTCTTTCACTTTGTTGCAGTATGAAAGCTGTGGCTAAATAACAAAGCAAGGATTGATTGTTTTGTGTATCAGCAAAATTTAACTGTTTCTAATGTTTTACTCAAATTAATTTAATTGCAATGGAACACAAGCTCCGGTAAAATTTCCTGCATACTCATTTTTTTCCCCTCTCATCTACTTATGTATCTTTTCCTTCCACAAATATCAAATTTAATTCTTTCAGATTTTTTTTGTTGGTAAATAATTCATAATTGTTCATGGTAATTTATAACAGTTCCTGACCTATTAAACCATGATGAAAAATTTCTCACACACTTTTGGTTGAAATCAAGTGATAACTTGCCACACACACGTTTTAATTTTCCTTCAATTGACAAAGAAATTTTCAGGTCATATCTTTTATTAATTAGAGAGGTGGTTTTTTTTATCATTTTTCTGGGAGTCTACTACAACACCCAACCGTTTTCCAATTGTAAAAGGATTAAGACAAGTGGTGGTTCATTTCCATATACTAATTTGAAATTGAGCCTCTAAATTTTAAATGCTGACTCTACTTTGCAATTATCTGTATTCCATGTTGTAATTACCAAGCTAGATATCCTGACCAGATCACACTGCAGTCATTACCAGGCATTTCCCATTCTAATCTTATTGTATAGCATAATGTCATATACAAACAGCCAATGTTTTGACAGTAAACCACCAACACAATCATTCATTGGTTTAACAAATACCATTGGTTCCAGTACACTGCCCTGAGGAATCTCCATTATAACTTCCATTTCTGTTAATAACATTTTTTTTCTACCTTTTAAGAATTCTACAAGTAAATTCAAATTGCTTATGTATTATTTACCATGATTTTATAGTCCATATTATTTACCATGATTTCATAGCTCATTTAATCAAAAGCCTTTGAAAGCATTTGTATTCCACTATCACTTTGGCCTCTCTTGTTCATTTCATCTGAAATATCTTGCATAAAGCCCACTAAGTGAAAACTGCATGAATATACTTCTGTAAAACCAAATTGTTGCCTCAAGAACCACTTTCGTTCTTCACAGATGTTTCTGATGTGGTTGTATATCAGTCTCTCCATTAATTTATCTGCCACTGATATCAATATGAACAGACTGTAATTTTGACCCTCTTTGTCACTCATTTATGGACCAATACTGCTGACACACTTTTCCAGTCCTCTGGTAGATAGCTAGTATCCATAATTCATTTTTAATAACATTTCAAAATAAAATACAATTTAATTTAATTTAATTTGCAATCGAGCACACGCTCTGGTGGCAATTTCCCTAAACACTCATCTTCCCCCTTTCCTGCACCCACCTTTATTTACCCTTTACAGATTTTAACTTCAAATTCTTTCATCATTTTTACCAAATTATTCATCATTTCTTCTGGTAGAAGGCATTGTAATGGAGTAATGGATATAAAAGTTACTTGTAAAAAAAAAACAAAAAAAAAGTTATGGTAATAAATGTAATATTACAGAGGGAGAAGTGAAAATGGAAGTACCACATGATAGTGTTGGAATCCTTGTTGTTTGTTAATTTAATTTATTTGTTTATCACATGATATTTAGCATGGCACACAATAGGTGAGGACAAATGTGCATATCACAAGCTTGTACAATTTCATATCTCTAGATATAATATTTTTATCCAGTCAGCTGCTCTGATCGATGCATAATGTATTCCCGCTATTGTTCCCTTGTAGACCCAAAGAGGACAGAAATGATGAGCTTGATTGTCTATAAGCAGGGTCCACAGTCACAATTTGTAGAATCTACCCAGCACCATCTGTGTAATAAGTTTGTCACAACCTCTGTCCCAAATTCCTTGTTTTGCCTTTGATATTTCCTTAACTTTCCTATTCACTCTCAAACCATTGTTTCAGTCTTCTGGATTTAGAAATAAAAGGCATTTTTGAGAAGTTGTTTTGTTTCTTAAAATTTCCGACTTTTTTTTATGTCACTTCTCTTTATTATTTTCACAAATGGGTTCCAGTAATCTTAAATCTTCTGTTATTGCATTGTGTGTACATTCTGTGATTTCCCTAAACAGTCTCTTTCCCTCATGTACTTGAACAATGAACAATTGATCGAGCTGCATGCCCGAAAAATCTTCATTCACCAGATTCTCTGGGAAAACCTACGATTACATATTTGTGTATCCTTCAATTTGATCGCCATGGGCAATGGGAGGGGGGTGCATGGGGCTGTACTTGCACCAACCTACCAAAAAGGAAAATACACAGAAAAAGATTAAGAAACAAAAATTAAATTATTAAATTCACTGTTTGAATAATAATTTAAGGCGCCTGGGTTGCTGTTGAAATTTGTTCAACACCTTTTCAATAAACTCAGTATCCTTAGTTAATAGGTGTTAGATATAATCTATAAAAATGATAGAGATGCACCTCCCTTAAGTAATCCTGCCGGCACCCATGTTGCTCACTAACCGTAATTACTGTATGAATATTGTAGATTTATCTTTCACGTAGTCCAAGTTAAATTTCCTTGTTGCTATTATATTCAATTCCTTCATCTTGATTTGAATTGTTGCTTGTATCATATGTAACCAAAATTTAACTTGAACCATATTTGACATCTCTCTACACTCATACATTTTGTGTTCTATTTTTCTGTTATACCAAATAGTTAAATATAGAATGCCACTTTCTTGTGGGAAGTATACATGTATGTTTATGAATATTTTATATTGATAGAATACATGAATAAGTTTTAGTGTGTGGGTCTCACACATTTCAGTTAATATTTTACTATCATCTATTATTTCTTCCTCACATCTACCCACATGTATGACCATTAAAATCATTCATTAATAGTATTTCTTCAGTTATACAGGGCGTTCGCCGGAAAACGCTACCCTCCCAGTCTGTTGCCGTCGGCAACTTGCTCGGTAAGTGGAGCCAGCCGTTTCTGCCAAACGGCACCGTGAATCACCGCACTGTTTAACACCTCCGCTGCCCCAACAGTGCAGTGCAGTGACCCTTACATCGTTAAGAACGGTTTCTTTGCATTGTAGATAGTTTGTGACTTCAGTCTCTTATTAATCAGTGTTGTGAATAAACGTTTCTTTGCGGTTTGGCTGGTTTGGGGCTTCATACTCTTATTAATCTGTACCGTGTTTGAGTGTGAGTAAAATTTTGGTACGTTACAGTTTGCAACAAAGAATATTTCTCTACGATACATATGTGAAGAAGAAGTCGTTTAAAAAGTGTCGCAGTAAATTTCGTCGGGAATTTCCTGGCGCTTTACTGCCAGCTAAATCAACAATTCTGCGTCTGGTTAAAAAAGTAAGAGAAACGGGTTCATTTTTTAACAATAAGAGACTGTCGGTCAACCGTATTCTCACAGAGGAGAAAATTGACGATATCGCTTTTCGACTAGAACAGTCACCCAAAAAATCATTAAGTCAGTTAGGGCAGCGTGTGTCTCGAAATATGTTCAGAAGATGTGAAATGTGCATTACACAAGAGGGTCAACACTTCCAGCATCTTTTATAAGGTAAGCTAATGAATTACGTCACATTTAAATGCTTAGCACACAAGTTTATGAAGTTTATGAAGCGTAATTATTATGAAATAGTCCGCAGCCGACGGTCGAACAATGCCGGAAACTGACCGCTCGCTCGCCGGGAGCAGTTTCTTCCTTGTAGCGCTAACAGTGGGTTGCGTTTCCCGGCGAACGCCCTGTATTTTTCACTCATCAGCCTGATGAGTCATTTTCCTTTTCCTTGTCAAAATATGTTTCCTTTTTCTTTAGTTTCATTACTGTTTGTATACAAACTAACACATCATATCATGTGATAAGCACCACTAAACAGTAATATTGCTGCATCCTGCTAACTGTCCATAAGATAAGGAGTGTACTTTTTTTATATAAATTACCAGTAGCATTTTCTGGTAATGTTTTGTGTATTTTAGGTTGCTGGTACTAAAGTATGTAACATAAGAATAGCAGCTACTTTTTGTAAGTCTACTACCCTTTTCCCCACCCCTATATTATGGTGTAATTTTGTGAGTGCAAGCAGTGGATATTCGTCTTTGTTCACACAGGTTGTCTTTAATACTCTGTGAAGGGCTGCGTGGAGAGCATTCCTGCACATATCCCATGTGCCAAACATGCGGAAATTGCAGATTGTAAGATATAACTTTAATGAAGTAAAATATGCACTTCCCTTCTTACTGTATAGACATACTTTGGAAATACTGCACTTCTCCTCCATTAAATATGTGAACTATTTCCCATTTGATCGTATACCTGAGATGCTGCCCAAATTGAGGTAGGTAACAAGTTCTGTATAGTTAATCCTTAAATTAGAAATTAATATGTTTATAAAAACCAACTTTTGAAAAATCATTAATTTGGAATCTAGTATGGTCAGAATATGAGTGATGGACTTTCAAAAAATACTCTTTTGCTGTTAAGTAAATTGATAAATAAGGAATAAGTAGTTCTAGTTACAAATCAAAGAAAAGTTTTTTTTTCTGGTGGTTAGTGTAATTGTTTCGTTTTGTGTATCTATAGTGTTATAAATCTGTAACTGAGCTGTGTGTGTCTGAGGAATTGAAGTGTCACTACACAAAAATTACTGTTGCAGTTTGGCTGGTGTTTTCATATTTTGAGAGCTTATGGCATAACTATAAGTCTTCAAAAGTATCTTATGACTGTATTACTCTATATGACTGATAAGCAGAGCAAGAAACAATAGTCATTTCAAGATGGGACTTTAATTTTTGAGCACTGATTTCAAGAAATACTAACAACATATTTCATTACTATTCTTCGGATTCTGTTTTATTTTTTGACTACAACAGAATACATTAACATGTCAGTTTGCATAACAGAATTGTTATATTTAATATGCAATAAACATCATTGTGCCAAATATTGCTACTAAAATCCAATAGCTAGTTGTCATTAATCAAACAACTACATCGTAAATTAATAGACTAAAATATGCAGTTGTAAAACCGTTGTTTAAAAAAGGAGAATCAAGATGTCTAGAGAACTATCGTCCCATTTCATTACTTTCAGGATTCTCAAAGATTTTTGAAAAAGTCATGTATTGTAGAGTAATAAAACATGTTACCCAAAATAATATCCTCACTAAATCCCAATTTGGGTTCCAAAAAGGATTGTGTATAGAAATGGCTATATATTCATTTTTAAATAACACCTTTGAGGAACTTAATAATAAATTGAGCCTTGTAGGAATATTTTGTGATCTTGCAAAAGCATTTGAATGTGTAAATCATGAATTACTTTTGAAGAAAATGGAATACTATGGTATTTATGGAACCACAGGTAAATGGTTTAGATCATACATGGAAAGTCGAATGCAAAACGTGTCCATTTTTTATTCTAAAATAAGTAAAGATTCTTCATCAGACTGGGAGAAAATAAAACATGGAATTGCACAAGGATCTGTCTTAGGTCCCCTCCTCTTTCTGTTATACATCAATGACCATCCTGGAAATTTATCCGACAAAGTTAAGAGTGTTTTATTTGCAGATGACACTAACCTGACTGTGAGAAAAAGACCAAACAGCAATCTAGAATTTAATGTAAATGAAGTACTTAATGAAGTAGCAAATTGGTTTAAGGCAAATTCATTAAAACTAAATTTTGAAAAAAAAAAAAACACATTATATTAGGTTTAAAACAAAAAATTATGCATAGCCAGATTTACAAGTAAGCTATAAAAATAACACAATATTAGAAACAAAGAGTATAAAATTCCTTGGTATTGAAATAGATGAGAAGCTCTGTTGGCATGAACATATCACTTCACTACTGAAGAAGATAAGTAGTGCTACCTTTGCAAATACGAACACTTTCTCTAACAGATCTAGAATTAACGAAACAGGTTTACTCCTCATATTTTCATTCAGTAATGTCATATGGCATAATTTTTTGGGGAAACTCTTCACAACTTTTTCGGAATTAAAGCAAACTTACATTCATCTGCCCCCTTCACAAAGTAAACTCAGGTGTTGGGATATATGAACAATAATTCGGATGAAATAAGTGTGGGAGGTTAAATTGAGAATAGAGCTATAGATCTTTCAAAGGATTTTTTAGAGTGAGCCATAAAATGTTAGTAAATAAAGTTAAATCTACTGGAGTGGGTGAGAAAGTGATTTGCTGGGTAGTAGATTTTTAAAGGTAAGAAACACAAAGTTAATGTAAGAAGTGCAGTATCAAAGGAAGTGGATTACCAGTACCGTAACAAGAAAGAACAGAGAAACCGGTCCCTTTGCGTTAAAATATGTATGAAACAAATCAAAAAATTTGGACATCAGGAGTTAAATCCAATATATGGTAATGTTATAGGTACTAGTTATACACTAATTTTGGTTGAGACGTAGCTATGACTATGATGTAATGCGTTCATTTAACCAAATCACCTCATTTGCTCTTCAATTTCATTACACATAAGATTATCATAGACATACCTGCCAAAGAAACTTATTTTCATAACAAAAACATGTTTTACAAAAAGCGTAAGATTTACATTTCCTAATTACGAGTACTTGCTTGGTTATTACAACGACAGTTGTAACATATTTAATGTAAGTTCCCAGTGGACATTTCACAACTTCATAAATACTAACAACTATTTGTAGCATACTGAGACATTTAATCTATTCATAAACAAGACATACACATACTGCTATGGAAAAGTTATATTGTATGATGAAGTAAGATTCACCAAATCAGGTGGATTAGGACCTACAACTTTATTTCTCACAACCAATGCATTCAAATTTTTTCATGTGGAAATTTGGTATGAACCTAATGGAGTTTAGATTGTCCAAAACAGAAACTTCAGTATCACAAACATAATAAAAATATATATTTCAACTGCTAGTCAATAAATTGGTGTGTTGTTATAAATTATACCACAAACATGTCTATTATGGTTATATTTGATGGTTAGAACTGCAAAGCAGAATGAACTTAAGGAATTAATTTTGTGTTTTTTCCTTAGGGTCCTGAAAGTGACATTCTGTGATGATCTCGATCGAAGACTAATAGAAAACCTGAAGCAGCGAATGCCGCGCCTTCATGTTCAATTCCACTTGTGGTAGTAATGATTTTAATGGTTGAATGATAATCAGAATAGGAGAATGGTAGTTAATGGGGTGATAACGTGTGTACTACATTCTGGTTACTACTAATTAATACTGTAAACTAAGTATAGTGAATCTTTCACAGTAATTTTATCTAGAACAATACCAAATTCCCCTTTTTAAGGCTATATTTCTCCTATCTTTAAAATTGTGGATGTTGGATTTAGTGTTTGACATGTTGTCTGGTGACTAATTGAAGGATTTTGGAACAATAAAAATTATGAAAAGTATTATTTATTTATTGTATGGCAATTCAGACACTTTTAAAAACATTGATAAAATATATACACTGCAACTTTACAAGATTAAATACTTATATCTAGTTTATTAACATAGTTTATCGATTCCTGAGTTGCCAGCAGGAAGTCCACAGGATCACCACTGTAAGATGTTATAGGACATTCTGCAATAATATGACCAATAGTCTGAATCTCTCCGCATTCGCATAAGGGGGATGGTTGCTTGCCCCACTTGTACAGGGAGTGTCCGCATCTGCCATGCCGAGTTCTGATTCTGTTGAGTGTGAACCAAGTTTTAGGAGGTAAATCAAAATCTGGTGGCTTTTGCGTAATGCAAGGTAAGCTGCTGTTTTGGTGTACAGTCAACTCCTGGATCCAAGCTTTGGTGATGACGAATAGCATCCCTTGCCATTTACATTGGTGGTTTTCTAGAGCAAAGCCTGTTGATGCTGGCATCCTTAATATCTTGGTGGATCGGTAAGTTTCTGTTGTCCATTATTCTCTTGTACTCACGTGTAAGAGCATTTATCCATCGCAGGTTAGGTGGTGGTATGTGGCTCAGTATCGAGAGCCATCTTATGGGAGTTGTCTTGATCACGCCTGCAATCATAAGCATAGTGTTAGAGTTGGGTGTCCACTTTTCTTGCGTGCGGGCTATTCACCCAGACCGGGGCACAGTACTTGGCAGCCGAAAAGACAAGACCCAGAGCAGAGGAGCAGAGAGTGGAGGCCGATGCACCCCAGGAGGTACCACATAGTTTTTGAATGATATTGTTTCTTGTTTGTAGCTTCTGTGTTATTTTCATTAGATGTGCATTAAAGGATAATGTTCGGTCAAGGGTAACGCCCAGGTACTTTGGTGTCTTATTGTGGGTGAGAATGGTTTCTTCGAACCTTATGTTAAGTTCCCTTCTAGCGAGTTTGCTATTTAGATGGAAGCAGGTAACCTCTGTTTTAGAAGCATTGGGTTGGAGTCGCCACCTACGGAAATATTTTACTATTGTTTCCAGATCTTCTGTTAGGATTTCTTCAGACATTTCGATTGACCTGCAACTCATGGCGAGAACCCAGTTGCCGGCATAAACAAACTTTTTTGATCTTGTTTTTGGTATGTCTGCGATATATAGGCTTAAATGGAGTGGAGCAAGCACTGATCCCTGCGGTAGGCAGTTCTTAAGTTTCCTCTGAGAGCTGATGTCGGAGCCCATGACAACCTGGAACACCCGGCCATTAAGCATGTTGTCTAATAGGCGTGCAATTAGTTTGCAGGGATTATACGATAAAGTTTATATATCATGTCCTCTCTCCACACTGTGTTGTAAGCCACCGAGAAGTCGATAAATGCAGCTGAAGTTTTTAGTTTCCTTTGGAATCCTGCTTCAATATAGGTAGTTAGCAAAAGAACTTGATCTACACAGCTTCGTTGTGGTTGGAAGCCTGCCTGTTCCACTGGAATCGCTTCAAACAGTCTCTGGCTGATTCTGTTATATATAAGTCTCTCCAGTAGCTTGTAGGTCACAGACAATAGAGCAATTGATCTGTAGTTTCTTGTGCTGTCTGCATGCTTACCTGGTTTTAGTATGGCTATTATCTTAGGGCATTTAAATCCCTGTGGAATGTTACCAGACTGCATGACGTTCGTAAAGAATTGCGCCAGCCATTTTTTAGTATACTTGCCTCAATTTATTAGGAATTCAGGGTGTATGATGTCAAACCCTGCAGCTTATCTTGCCGAGGTTTTCTTAAGGGCCTCTGAAACATCTTCGGTGGTAAAGGGGTGGGAGTATTCGGTTTCTGTGGCTTCACTTTTTTTAAAAGATTTTCAGCTTTCTCTTTACTTGGATGGTATGTGCTTTATCTTTTGGTGCCCTGGATGTAGTTACTTTGTGTGAGACCACTTTGTTTGGGCTAATGGTTGTTTTTTGGCGTTTTATGGGGGCACCACTCCCTAATTTCTTTAATAATGACCATGCTTTCCTGCTCGACGTCTGGAAGTTGAGGCTTTCCACTGTTTCCATCCACTTCTCCCTTCTTGCTGCATCCAGACTGTGTAGAAGTTCGTCTGCTATTTCCTGATCACCAGATTCAAGAAAGATCTGGTACAGTTCAACACTGTTTTGAGACCAGCCTGAAATGTACTGTTTACGGTACCCTCATGGTATGTGCTTTTTGGCAGTACTTAGAACGGCGCCAACAAATCGATGATAATTATCACTAGTAGGTGGTATCCAGCCCAGGCACTTGTCTAAGTCTATTGAGAACTTAGTCCAGTTGGCTTTTGTAAAGTTCCATCTTGGGCAGGAGACAGAATTGATTAGGGGAATTTGAGTCCCTACTTCTATTATTATTGGTCGATGTTGACTATGTGGGAAATCTGGAAGCACTTTTCGATAGGCCGCTAGGGCCCATCCTCTGCTATCAGATGAAACAAAACATAAGTCGGGGTTGTATTCCTGTCTCCAGGCTGCTGATCTAAATGTATATCGATCCTTGGTGTTGAACACAAGATGCAGATGTTCGTCTTCTGCCCACTTTACCAGTGCTTCCCCGTTCGAGTCATTGTCTCTGTACTTCCACTGTTCATGGTGGCTATTATAATCACCTACATAAACTGCAGGGTGAGGCTGCGTTTGAATAACCTGGGCTGGCCAGGGTGTGGCAGGTGGCTTGTAAGTGTTGGAAATGGCGATGCTGCTGATTTTTGAGACGATGCTATGAACGTTATCAACTGTCGTGTTTAACATAGGTAGCTATGCCATATGATCGGTGGTATTTACAATACAATACAATACATTCATTTTCGATTGATCCCAATATAGGAGACTGGCTCTGTGGGATGTGGAAAGTTGTCAGTTTACAGATAAACAGTTGCATAACAAAATAATAAGTACACCACTAGATGTACAGTCATAGTATACATGGTACATTAAACACTTCCATTACAAAATAATACATACACCAGAAGATGTACAGTCATAGCATATATGGTACATTAAAAAAAAATCCATAACAAAATAATACATACACCACAAGATGTACAGTCATAGCATATATGGTACATTAAAAAAAAATCCATAACAAAATAATACATACACCACAAGATGTACAGTCATAACATATATGGTACCATAAACAATTACGTAACAAACTAAATACATACACCAGGAGATGTACAGTCATAGCATACATGGTAGATTAATTATGTGAACTATATTTACACAAGATACTGGCAGTTATTTTTTAGATACCTTAGAAATAAATTCTTCGACAGAGTAGAAGGAGTTGTCAATTAAAAATTCTTTCAATTTTTTCTTGAATTTATTCTTATCATCTACTAGACATTTAATATGTGTTGGGAGCATATTGAAGATATGTATCCCTGAATATCGGACCCCTTTTTGAACAAATGACAATGACTTGTAAGTCTTGTGAAGATCATTTTTACTTCTAGAGCCATAACTGTGTACTTTACTATTTGTTTCAAACAAAGCATAATTTGTGACTACAAACGACATTAATGTGTATATATACTCAGATGCTAATGTTAAAATCCCTAACATCTTGAACAGCTCTCTACATGAAGTTCTATTGCTAACCCCACACATAATTCTTATTACACGCTTTTGGGCTCTGAACACTTTGTCTCTATGGGTAGAATTGCCCCAGAATATTATTCCATATGACAATAAGGAGTGAAAATAAGCAAAATAAACTAGCTGCCTCATACGAAGATCACCTAAAGCTGAAATTGTACGAATTGCAAACGTTGCTGCTCCCAATCGCTTTAATAAGTCAGAAACATGTACTTTCCTATTTAAATTATGATCAATATACAAACCTAGAAATTTCACACTCTCTACCTCTTGAATGGACTGGCCTGCAAATTTTATATCTATATCAGGTGTTAATCTGTGTGATGTACTGAATTGCATATACTGAGTTTTATCAAAGTTTAAAGACAAGCCATTAGCTGTAAACCATTTATTAATCAGTTCAAAGACATAATTTGAAATATATTCTGTAGATAAATCTGGAGTGTTTTTAATTCCTATGTTTGTGTCATCTGCAAATTGGACAAATTTTGAGTTTTTAGATGAAACACAGGGTAGATCATTTATATATATTAAAAACAATAGTGGCCCCAATGTAGAACCCTGGACCACATTAAACATTCACAAATCACTCAAAGCAACAACTCGGCTACCCTTTCAGCGCTGTCACTTAGACCAGACTCTTACTACTACACCGTATCCAGGCAATGATCTGCCCTAGATATTATAACACTATTCCCTTATTTGATTAAACTAAGGAAAAAGGAAGCTGCTTTAGGCAAAATAATTGCAAGGAAAGGGAAAATGACTCATCACACCGGGGGTTGCTGCCGGTGTGTGCACACCTCCCGAGGTGCATGACTCATTTTCTATGTCATGAATAAGGTTAACTACCGAAATATCGAGTTTATTTATTTGTGTGTTAGTAATATATGTTCTTCTCTCGTCGCTGCCTTCAACTTTGGTGAGTGATGAGTCATTTTCCCTTTCCTTGCAATTATTCCCTTATTTGTAATCATTTAAAAATGTTTATTTTTTTACGTGTGTGCCTGATGTGCTTATTCTTCTACGTATTTTTCTTCATATCTTATCAAGTTGTTAGCCTGACCAGATTCCTCTTCAGTTGTTCACTGCACCCTACCCTTTTAAGAATATTTTATAATATTATGCCATCAGCAAACTACCTCACTTCTAACTAAAAACCACCAACACATACATTCATTAAAATCATGAGTTCCAACACCAACCTGTGGAGCTCCCACATTCATTTCCACCTCTTTTATACTGCATTTCACAACATATATTTATTTTATTTTCATTCTTTTATGGTTTCTCTACACAAGATATTACTTTTACATACACTCAAACCGTCTTTACCATATTTACCACCATTTAACGTTTTACTCTGCCAACCATCTTAGAGAAACCCAGTGATACACTAACAATTTCAATCCCTTTTCCATTTCATCCAGAGTTACTTTCTTCATTGTTTTATTTGGTTTTCAGAGAACATTCATACAACCAGCTGTCAATTCATATAGTGGAGAACTTCTTTTTATTTATTTCTCAATGTATCAATTATTCTAATGAATGATTGTCTTGATGGTTTAGGATAAGAAATTAGGTTGTTTGAAGATGACATAATGGTATATAGTAGGATAAAAAAAACCTAACTTAGTCCACAACCCGAAGGTTGGTTGGATCCTCCCAAAGGAGGCATACTAATCCATTGTGTCAGAGGTAGGATGGCCAGTTCCTTTCCTCTGGGACCTACAGTTTAACATGGAATCTGAGCCACGGAGCAGCCTGGTGTAGCTCATATGATTAAACTCAACTCTCAAAATTTCTGCACCTGCTGGGATTTGAACCCGGGACTGGAGCAGCAAATGTTTGGAAAGCAAGCTGCTTAACCACTGAGCCACCAGACCACACAATAGTACAATAAAAACACATTAAGTTTGTGAACAGGTGATGGGTGGCCTGTAGAGAGTATCTAAATGAGTAGGTCAGCATGGAATTAAAATAAATGCCAACAAGAGTCAGCTTATTAACAGATAAAAAATAAAGATTGTTTATGATTGTGAATTGCTCGTTGAAGGCTTCATGTGTAATTATCTTTGGTAATAAATTCAACTGGGCAAAGCACACTGGACAGGTTGCAGAGAAAAGTTACAAAATCCTTCATTTACTGGAGAGGATGATGAGAGGATGTATCAGAGAAGTTTGGGAGTTGGGTTGCAAACCTTTGGTTAGACCAACATTTTGGTTATCAAATACAGGAGCTGGAAGGTGTGCAAAGGAGAGCAGCTAGATTTGTTTGTAGTAATCATGTTGGAGATGGACCTTGGAAGGATATTGGTCAAAGAATTAGGAATGGTGCATGGAAGGGGAAAGACGACCATGCCCACAAACTGGCACTCGACTTCATGAATAAAGGAGGGAGAAAATTCTCTTTTCTGGGTAAGGAACAAATTACCAATTGAAGTGGAGAATAATTTACCAAAATTTAAAATTTGTAAATCGCAAAAGTATATCGGAGAGGAATGTAAAATTCAACTTATATATGGTAATAAAAATAGAAAAGAAAAATAAATAAATTGCCACCAGAGCATGTGCTCCCTTGCAATTAAATTAAATAGAAGATAAAAACATCCCACCACTAACATTTAAAATATTCAGTTAGAATCAAAATTAAACATTTAAAATTGTAGTAGCATATCTATAACTAGAACATACCACACAGACTACAATAGTTTACTCCCCAAGAACAAACACCTTTTCAGTAACAAATAACAGTAAACCATAATAATGACTGGTCCATAGTACTAGACAACTTTTCACACAAAACAAATACATTAAATCAGCCACATACGTTTCAAGTTTCTGGAGGCGGTACAACTCCCTTAGGTCTCCGTCATTTAGGCCTCTACAGTAACTCAGCTGCAATGCAGTGAGTTTTGGACAGCCGACGCATACGGCCAGCAAAACACTATACTGCAGATAGAGTCCATTTATCTCGAGTTGCTGCAGGTGCGAGAGGTGAGAGAAGCTACAGTGTAACAGGAAAAACATGACAATAAAATATCAGTTCATCAGACAATAAGAGATTTCAGAGTTACATATTAGTTCACATTTATTTCAGGTCAGTTTATTAAAAGTGATTTTCAGTATTTCAAGAAAGCTAAAGTGCTTACTTGACAGCAACTGTACCTGTTGGGTCTTTATTATCATTAAAACACAGGCCGAGTGAGCATAGTTTTGACAGGTGTTTCAGGGCTCTGCAGGCCTCAATTACCTCTCCAATGTTATTAGAGTATTCATGCAGTTCCAAGCTAACTAAACTAGTGCAGTCCTTCAGCAAAGGAATTATACACCTGTTGACAACACAAATAACCAATAAGTCATAGACATGTAAGGATAGCAGAAACTGTAGCATTCAACAGTTCAATCATATTTATCCTTCTTATTTATTTTTAAAGTAGTTAATGATGTAACAGTTTTAACTTTAGCACAGCATATACTATGCAAAGAGGTTGAACTGATCATACATCAAGCCAAAATATTATCAATATATATATAAATGAATGTTTAAAGACTAAGCCCAACTGGTTTAAGGAAGTGGAAAAGGATTTGAGAGAACTCCAGATTACCGAAGTGATGTTAAAGAATGGTACAGCCAAGACCGTGACCAAAGACAAAAGTAAGAGGTTCCAAGTTGCGATAAACACCAGAAAACCGATTCAAATTTCAGAAGAGGAAAGAAGGAAGAGATCAGATAGAATGAAGAGATACTGGGAGAAGAAGAAAACGCAAGCATCCAAGAAGTGATTGATCTGACGTACCCCAAAGATGGGTGATTCGAAAAAAAAAAAAAAAAAAAAAAAAAAAAAAAAAAAAAAGAATGTTTGTTCTCTATGGACTTTAATTTTTAATTTAATTTAATTTAATTGCAATGGAGCACAGGCTCCGGTGGCAAATTCCATACACACCCATCTTCCCCCTATCCTGCACCTACCTACATTTGCCCACTACAAATTTTATCTTTAAATTCATTCAAAGTTTTCGGTAAATTATTCATCGTTTCTCTTGGTAACTCATTCCAATCCCTGACACCCTTCCCACACCCTTGTGCATGAAATCGAGTGCCAGCTTGTGGTCATGGTCATGTTTTCCCTTCCATGCACTACTTTTCATACCTATTGCAATATCTTTCCATGCCTCATCGCCAGTATATGCCCTGTACACTCCCATGACCCTCCTCAACCTTATCCTGTCTTGCAATGAATCCCATTCCAGCTCCTTTATAATATACGTCACTGATTGCATTCTGCAATAATTTCCAGAAACAATTCTAGCAGCCCTTTTTTGCTCCCTCTCCAACTCCTGTATTTGATACGTAAAATGAGGGTCCCATACTACACTACCATATTCGAGCAATGGTCTGACCAAAGTTTTGTTAACCAATTCCTTGACTTCTCTCGTACATCCACTCATCACTCTCTCCAACAAGTGCAGAACTTTGAAACCTTTTCCTACCACCTGTCCTATGTGTCCTGCCCAGTTAAGTTTTGTTATCAAAAGTAATGCCAAGATGATTCTTGGCTGTCCGGGTGGCGCCGCGTCATGTTCATGACGCGGCGCCACCCGGACAGCCAAGAATCAACTGACTCTGGCCGCGGAAGCCTACAATTACATAATTCCAAGATATTTACATTTCAAGTCTTCAGCAAGCAATTCTTTCCTCACCTTATATTCATAATTAACCTTTTGTTTTTTATTTGTGTATTTAATAAGCTGATTCTTCTTAGCATTTATCTTCATTCCATGTTTACCAAACCAATTAGATATCCTGTCCAGATCACCCTGCAACTGTTTACAATCCTCTATCGTTTTGATTCTTTTATACAGCATTATGTCATCTGCAAACAATCTAATTTCAGATAGTAAACAATCAACACAATTATTCATTAGAATAATCAATAGCAATGGTCCCAATATGCTACCCTGTGGCACACCCATTTTTACTTCCACTTCTTTTGATACTACATTTCCTACCCTAACTTTCTGTTTTCTACCTTTTAAAAATTCTTCTACCCAGAAAATCACTTTCTCATCCACTCCAATGGTTTTTACCTCATTTACTACCATTTTATGGATTACTCTGACAAACGCCTTTGACAGATCTAGTGCTACACTATCAATTTGGCCTCCCTTGTCCATTTCATCTGAAATATCTTGCATATATCCCACCAACTGAGATTCGCATGAATATCCTTGCCTGAAACCATGTTGCCTGCTTGAAAACCACTTACGTTCCTCACATATATTTCTGATGTGGTTGCATATCAATTTTTCCATTAATTTACCTACCACTGATGTCAAACTGATTGGCCTGTAATTCTCAACTCTATTTCTCACCTTTCCTTTATGTACTGGTGCTGCTATTGCACTTTTCCAGTCCTGTGGTAAGCAGCAAGTGTCTAGACTCAATTTAAATAATATTTCAAGATAAGGTACAATGTCACATCTGGCTATCTTAAGATATCTGTAGTAATATTATCTTCACCAGCACCTTTATTTTTTTTTTTCAGCTTTCTTATTTCCTTCATGATTTCCTCAGGATGGATATCAAATTTTTTACTACCGTCATTTCTAATTGTGTTGTTAGCTCGTTCTCCGAATTAGACCCTCATGTTTCTGATTCATTGTCCCTAACGCTTTCACTGAACCAGTTACTTAAAATCTCTGCCTTTTTCAAATCGTCAGTAACTTCTTTTCCATCCTTATCTATAAGTGTCTCTACACCCTCCCTTCCCCTCAGTTTCCTGATATAGCCATAGAAATTTCTAGATGCATCAGTCAATGGTCCTCCTGCACTGACAATACTCTTCATAAACCCATCTTTAGCCATTTTCTTTGCTGTTATTAAGTCCTTGTTTAGTTGTTTTAAATATTCCCTACTACCCTGCTGTCTCTTAACTCTGTTATGTTCTTTTCTTACCAACCTCTTTACCTCCTCACTTCCCTATTATAGTACATAAGTTCTCTACTTCTATTTATTTTCTGCTTTGGAATAAATTTTTCTTCCCCCTTTCTTATTATCTCTTTAAACTCTTCCCACCCTGACTCTACTGTACCTGAGCCTTCCTTCCATTTGCTGAATAGTTCTCTGAAATATCTCTTCAAATTTGAAACCTGTGTCTTTATAATTGTACCTATTTCCCCCTTCAATTTTGGCTGCTGGTTTACTGAATCCTCTAACATCCATCAGAACTGCTTCATGATCACTTATTCCTTCAGTTACTTGATACCTCAAAAGGTTTCATCGGGCTTAATTAGAAATATATCCAAAATATTTTGTCCCCTAGTGTTTTGCTCAACCACTTGTGTAAATCCTCCTTCCCTTATTAAGATATTTGCAAATCTTTGTTCCCTTGTGTTATTTATCTTATTCCCTTCCCAATTTACACCTGGTAAATTTAAATCCCTGCCGATGATGATCATTCTATTCTCACCTCTGAAATCTGAGTATGAATTTAATTTCTCCCCAAGAGCCTCATCCTCTTCTGTCATTCTTCCACTGCGGTAAACAGCCAACACTCTGATTTTTTCTTTTTTATTACCCCAGAAATCTACCCCAAGTAACTCATGGTCTTGATCTATGAATGCCAGTGAACTGTGGTAGTTTTTGCTAACTAGTATGAAGACTCCTCCACCAATTGCTCCTCTATTTATGCGGTACACTCTGTAACCATCAGGAAAAACCTCACTGTCTAGTACTTCTTCTTTTAACCAACTCTCTACCCCAATTATTACTTGTGGTTCGTGCATCTGTATTAAGTTTGAAAATTCGATTACTTTGTTCATTATACTTCTACAGTTTACCATTAACTCCCTTACTACTGGCTTTACATTTTCAGAATTTATCTCCTCTTTCCCACTTTTTCCACAGTCAGTTATTGTTTTATCAATTTAATCTATTTCTTTAACATCTGTGACTTTCCCCATCGCGAATCTGCAATCAGTATCACTTTGATAATCTATTTCTGTCCCTTCACCAGCAGCCCCTAACCTAAAAAAAGGCACAGTCCTGACCCCATCATCACTGGAAACAGGCTCCCTCACTGCTTTAGCTAACAACTCAAAAAGTACTCCCTTCCCCCCTTCTATTTAGGTGTAGGCCATGCCTAGTGAAACCCCACCTACCAATGGTGTTCACAGGCACAACCTCCAACACAGAACTAATGCCTTTCCCAAGTAGCACTTCCGTTTCCACATTAACCCGCCTCTCAGTTCAATTGTGGCCGGTCATGGCGACTTAGGACCTGCATGAGCTCCACCCTGGTATGCTGTGCCTCTTTCACCACCTTCCTCAGGTCACTCTCTACACTATAACTCGCGTTTCTATCAATACTATTCCTGCACCTCCCACTATCACTATATCGTTCATCCTTGTTCCTGAAATCGAGTACCAGCTAGTGGTAGTGGTCATCTATTTTTAATTCATGCACCAATATCTTTCCTCACCTCATCATCAATATACCCCTTGCAAACTCCCATGGCCCTCTTCACCCTCCTCCTGTATTCCTGAGAATCCTATTCCGGCTCTTTTATCATATCGGTTACTGATTGTGTTCTACGCTAATTTTCAGAGGTCGCTGCATAAGATTTCGAACGAACTTTCTGTTCCGTTCACACCTAGCACTTGGTAATACGATGAAGTTGCACATATCCTATGGCATCGTGACCATAGGATTGTCTCGCCGATCTGAAAATACGTGAAAGCAAAGCTTTAAGTCCCATAGGTATGTACTAGTGCATAAAAAAAATCACACGACATTCATAACAAAGATTAGACCATTTGCGCTTGGTAATGGTTAAGCTTTCTTTTTTTTAAAAAAATCAGTTTATTAGATAAATGGTTGAAATACTCACGCAGACGTTTTGACATTTAGAAACTCAGCTGCATAAAAATCCGTATTGGTGGCAAAGAATTTTCCAACCATTATAATACCCACTCACGGGAGATTTCGACATCGGTCAGCATTAGTAAATCCTTGATTCGCTAGTGCTATTCTGCTTTTAGCATCATTCCTGCTTCGGCCTTCGGTTGTGATTTTACTTTATAACTAGCAAAATTCACTAACTTCTTCGGTCGCATCTGGCCCCACTTTTATATTTAATATACTATTATTGGTATTATTTCTGCAAAAATTCATTACTTTTTTCTTGCTTTGGCCAAAATCTTCCTTCAGTATTTTGTTCATGATATTCAGTAACTAGACAATATCCTCAACCTGTTCTGCTGACAAGACAATGTCATCAATAAATCGTAGCATACTGTTTTTTTCTCCTTGGACACTCATGCAACATTCAAATATTTGTTTTTTTGCTGTCACTAGTCTTTCGACCTTCGACTGTTCCCTCCACTTAACAAATTAGATGGGGATACCACTACAATATCTTTACCGCGTAGTAAACACACAGATGGTATATATGACGTCATTGTGACGTTTTCAGTCTGCACGTACCAATACAGTAACAGCGATAGATATGATTTGAAAATTGGGTATCTACAATATCGTGCGTTATGGGTACGTTTCACTCTGGTACAGGCTGCATTAAGACCAAAACGCATATTTATAAATTATGATTTCGTCATTAATCATTTGAGTTTACGTTGTAATGCAGCCTGGACCATACATAATAATGACATCATATACACCACGTGATTTGTGCGTGGTGGTAAGAGATTGTAGCGGTATCCCCATCTAGGGTTGAACCCTTGTCATTTCTTTCTGTAAGCTTCTTCCACAAACATCTTTCCTCACCCATTATTTCCAAAACTCGCTCATTTTGTACTTGTCTGTCCACTTAATTTTCAGAATTCTTCTGTAGCACATTTCAAATGCTTTAATTTTATTTATTTCCGGTATTCCTAAAGTCCCTGCTACGCTACCATAAAGTGCTGTGCTCCACACGTAGAGTTTTAAAAGTTCTTTCTGAGTCCTATATGAATATTTGAAACTAAAAGATTTCTTTTTTTCATGAAGGCTCTTTGTGCTAGTGCTATTCTGCTTTTAACATCATTCCTACTTCGGCCATCTGTTGTAATTTTGCTTCCCAAGTAACAGTATTCAACTTACTTCTCCTATAGCGTCAGGTCCTATTTTCATATTTAATCTACTAGAATTGGTGTAATTTCTGCTACATTTCATCACTTTAGTCTTGCTTTGATTAATATTCAGTCCAAAATTCTTCCTTCAGTATTTTGTTTATGCCATTCAGTAATTTCTCAATATCCTCAGCCTGTTCTGCTAACAAGACAATATCATCAGGAAATCGTACATCTGATTTTTTTTTCTCTCCTGGAACTCTTATGCCAAATGAAAAATTTTCTTTTGCTTCCTTTATTGCTTCCTCTACATACAAGTTGAATATTAAGGGGATACACTACAACCTTGTCTCACACCCTTCTTAGCTGATGTGTATCTCTCATGATTCTCTACTTTTATTATTAACGATGGTTTAAATAATCTGCAAATAACGTCATGTTGGAATATTGTTACCATGTCCCTTATAACTCAGTATTATAGCAGTGCTGTGACATAAACTGAAACAAACTTATAAACACTTAAAAAAATAAAAGTTAACGCAGCGCGTATCGCATCTGTTTCTTAACGTATGACGTCACGCACGCGCTGTGTTTGGTGTTCATTGGACCTGAAGATTAGACTAAAGTAAGATTTTATTTATTGATTTAAAAATATAAATAACTATTATTTCACAAAAATGTATTGGATGATGTTTCTGAATTTAGAAATATTATTTCTAAGTAAATTCCAGATTTTCTTGTTTTACCTCATTGTCTAGTACTCCTTCTTTTAACAAAGACTCTATCCCCATAATCACTTGTGGCTCGTGTACCTCTATTAATTTTGCAAATTATACTACTTTGATCATTATACTGTCCACAGTTCACTAGTAAAACTTCTATTACTGGCCTTCTCAGTTCATCAATTCTTTAATATCTGTGTTTTTCCTATGATAGACCTACGTCAGTATCACTTTGATCACTTATTTTTATCCCCTAACCAGCAGCTTGTAGCATATACGCTAAGACTAGCTTGTGAGTATTGACGTTAAGTGACAATTATCTTTGGTCAGCGGGCGCTGCCAAAGAATAATATAACTAGTATTGTATGTATGTAATCGCAGTAAGACAAAAGCAAGCAAGGACTGTGTTAAGTTTACGAGAGGTTGTGTTATTTTTGGATATATGAGTTTGAATAAATGTCTCATGTTGATGGTGTTCTATATATGTGTGGTTTTTCTTGGTTTAGCAAATATTAATTTCACTTTAATGCATTACATTACTATGCAACAACTGCCGAATTAAATAAAAAGGAATGACCGGCAGTTTATAACCTGGCTTGCCTGGTAAGGTGAATAGAATAATATAGCCACTGTTATATTTGGCGACCCTGGACCAGAATTTATGGGTGTACTACTAATGAGAATAGCACCCTAAACGATTGGAATCTTCTGATGACGCAGTGGCAGCGGCGAGTTCCAGATTTTCATTCTACACAGCGCGGCAAGTAGAGAACATTCTAGTTATAAGTTCTGAGGTGGCAGTAATCATCAGACATATAAAGAAAAAAGAAAAGAAAAGTAATTAAAATTTGAACACTGAGTGAATGACGTACAGTAAAGAACTTGAAACTGAAGCAGTGATTGTTATTGAGACTGTCTTTCTTCAGTAGTAAATCATTTATTATTTTGATAAGGAGTGAGTTGTGTATAGTAAAGAAGTTAAATATGAAGCAGTGATTTTTGCTGTGGGGATTGGCTCTCCTGAGTAGTAAAACTTTTGTTGTTGCTTGTAATATATGTATTATATATAATAATTGTATGAAATTTGCTAGAATGAGTGCCGAAAAGAGTACAGACCTAAAGAGTATGGACCTTGAATTGATATTAAATGCCATCCGAGGATTTGAACAGAGCCAAGAAAAAAAACCAGACAAGGATTTGAACAGAGCCAAGAAAAAACCAGACAAGACATCGGAATAATTAATGAAAAAATCACGCAAGTTATACAAAGTAGTCAAGAATCTGAGAAAAGGATTACGGATAGTATTAATCAGAATATTAAAAGGACAGAAGAATTGATAGTAAGTGTGTCTGGAAGAAATTTGATGGTGGAGAAGGAGTCAGAAAAAGAACTGAAAACAATGAGGGAAGATACCATTGAAATCAAGAAAGTTATGGAGCAAGATGTCGTTGTTTTAATGGATCACTATATGGAAGAAAAGGAGAAAACTATTGTTGAAACTGTAGAAGTGTCATTAAATAAAAAATAGAAGAAGTCAGAAAAATGTGGAAAATAAAATGGAAGAAATTTTGGAAGGCCAAGTATGAAGGTTATGTAGAAGCTGTTGAAGAAAAAATGAGTTAGCAGAAGCACGAAAAGAATCGTTAAAAGAGACATTCAAGGAAGAAGAATTAGCATATAATGATAGCGAGCTACCGTTAGTATTAACGAAAGTGAAAAAATTGAAAATGTTCCTAGCATCTATGGAGAATACGAATGCAGAAGTAGTGAGAATGAATATGAAGAAAATGATGAAAGTGAAATAAGAATGTTTTTTATAAGGAGTTATGACGAAGAAGAAGATGAAAATGTATTGCAGGCATGGGAACCGAAGAAAAGAATATTGTACCAGGTCCAGGTAGCAGTAAACGAAACGAATGTATTTTTCCGGCACGGTAATACAGAAGCCGCTACATATGTTTCTTTTGACAGGAAAGATGAGAAGGGATCGATGGAAGTATTGTTGCAGGACACAATCGATGACGGCCGACACTGAATTACTTCAAATTATTTGAGAAAAGAGTACCCACCTGATATAAGTACAAGAGAAGTAGTTGAATGGTCTCATGAAAAGGAAAACTGGAAACAAGAAAGAAATTACATGAAGGGCTGGAAGAATATATAAAAGTGGCAGAAAGGAATTGGAAGAGGCGGAAGAAAAAGCTACGGTAGAACTACGTGTATGCAAGAAGCTTATCGGGGGCAAGTATTTCCATTATCGATTCGTTTGTAGAATTTATTTTTGGTAAAAACTAGACAAAATTCTTGCGAATAAATGCAGAGATTAAAAATTCTTTAAAATATATCACGGACCTTTTAAGATTGTTGTTAAGCCAAATGCGAGCGCCTATTTGCTTGCTTATGCCAAATCTAATAAAATATTAGGATTAAGAAATGTGATCGATTTAAAATTGTATAGAACAAAGGACTGAAAAGATAAAATGTTAAGTAATTGTCAAAGTAATATTGTATTGATCTTAAAACAGAATAGTATCATAAAAGAAACATGAAAAGCAATCCAATGGTTCATAGTAATATGTAATGTTATTGTTAACGCCTGTTGTGATGAAAAAAGTAGCATGATAAATGTAATGGTTAAGATTGAAATTTGAGCATGTTTAATCTGAACTGAGTGTACGTGTCAGGGCGAACGAACAATAATAGAATTGGACGCTATGCCAGATTTAGTGACAAGCAAAATTTAAATAGTGAACTGATATAAACCGTGAAAATACTTTGGATTTTTAATCGAAATTATTAACATAGTGTGGAAAAGTAATGCCATTGCAAACTAAATTTGAGAAGTACTGTTGAACATTGTATTCAAGGAGAAAAAGGTGTCATCCACTGTGTATTTCGATAACTTCTCGGCAAATTAAAAATTGTGCTAAATTTATTAATCTGCCTCGAAGTGGGGGCAGGTGTAGCATATACGCTAAGACTAGCTTGTGAGTATTGACGTTAAGTGACAATTATCTTTGGTCAGCGGGCGCTGCCAAAGAATAATATAACTAGTATGGTATGTATGTAATCGCAGTAAGACAAAAGCAAGCAAGGACTGTGTTAAGTTTACGAGAGGTTGTGTTATTTTTGGATATATGAGTTTGAATAAATGTCTCATGTTGATGGTGTTCTATATATGTGTGGTTTTTCTTGGTTTAGCAAATATTAATTTCACTTTAATGCATTACATTACTATGCAACAACTGCCGAATTAAATAAAAAGGAATGACCGGCTGTTTATAACCTGGCTTGCCTGGTAAGGTGAATAGAATAATATAGCCACTGTTATAAGCTCCGTACCTAGAAAAGCAACAATCTTGACCTCATCACCACTGGTAATGGACTCCCTTACAGTTTCAGCTAACAACAGAGATAGAACCCCATTCCCCATTCTACTTATGGGTAGGCCATGCCTAATGAAACCCCACCTACCACGGGCACAACCCCCCATCATAAAACAAATAGCTTTTCCCACGTAGCACCTCCATTTTCACATTTAGTGGCCTCACACCATGGTTCAACTGTGGTCGGTCTTGGTAATTTAGGACCTCCATAAACTCAACCCTGGTATGCCGCGTATCCTTTAAAGGTCACTCTCTATAGTATAATTCGCGTTTCTATCAATACTATACCCAAGACATCAATTTAGTTGTTGACATTCCTGTTCTGAACCGATGTTGCTCCTTTTTCTAGTCTAATTTCCACTAATCCTCTTACCACAGTCCTTCCAAATACGAGGGCGAGTCAAATGAAAACCTTAAATATTATTTATTGTGCAGAAGTGGTACAAAGCTGTATAACTTTTCAACATAATCTCCCCCACGCAAGTCCTCCATCGCTTACAAAGTGCATAAATTCCTTTAAAAAAAATTCTTTTGGTAGTCCGCACAACCACTCATGCACCGCGTGGCATACCTCTTCATCAGAACGGAACTTCTTTCCTCCCATTGCTTCTTTGAGTGGTCCAAACATATGGAAATCACTTGGGGCAAGGTCTGGTGGGTATGGTGGATGAGGTAGGCACTCAAAATGCAGGTCTGTGATTGTTGCAACTGTTGTACGGGCAGTGTGGGGCTTGGCATTGTCATGTTGCAAAAGGACACCTGATGACAGCAATCCATGTCGCTTTGATTTGATTGCAGGCCGAAGATGATTTTTAGGAGATCTGTGTATGATTCACTGGTGACAGTGGTCCCTCCAGGCATGTAATGCTCCAAAATGACGTCTTTTTCGTCCCAAAAGAGAGTCAGCATAACCTTCCCTGCTGATGGTTCTGTTCGAAACTTCTTTTGTTTTGGTGATGAGGAATGGCACCATTCCTTGCTTGCTCTCTTCGTTTCCGGTTGGTGGAAGTGAACCCAGGTTTCATCCGCAGTAACGATTCTTGCAAAGGAAGCCATCACCTTCTCATTCAAAGCGCCGAAGAAGTTCTTCACAAGCGTCAACACATTGTTCTCTCATTTCAGGAGTCAGCTGCCATAGCACCCATCTTGCAGACACTTTGTGAAACTGGAGCACATCATGCACAATGTGGTGTGCTGAACCATCACAAATCTTTAAACATGCTGCAATGTCATTCAGTGTCACTCGGTGGTTTTCCATCACTATGGCTTCAACTGCTTCAATGTTCTGTGGAGTCACAACTCGTTGTGCCTGACCTGGACGAGGAGCATCTTCCACTGAAGTCACATCATTTGCGAATTTCCTACTCCATTCGTAGACTTGCTGCTATGACAAACATGCATCACCGTACTGAACTTTCATTCTTCGATGAATTTCAATAGGTTTCACACCTCCACTACTCAAAAACCGAATAACAGAACGCTGTTCTTCCCTGGTGCAAGTCTCAAGTGGGGCAGCCATCTTTATACTGATACTGCGACGGTATTTGTGCATCTGCACTATGCTGCCACCTACAGGCCATTCTGCATGCTGCTTGTAGCACGCTTACCAACTCACAGGATAACGGCGCGAAATTTTAATTTTTTATTACAAATTTATGGGTTCATTTGACTCATCCTCGTACATAAATAAATATAATCGTTTATCCACACTTTTAAATTTATTTTGTAAACTGAATGTTTTACCAGCTCAACCTTCAAACACAAAACCTTAATCATCTGGATTAGCTTCAAATAAAATAATTCTCAGTACTGTGGTAATAAGGTCCTGAGAAATCTACAGTGTGGAAATTACCGCAGGACACAGTCGCTATAACTAAAATGATAAAGGAGCTGGAGTTGGATTCATTGGAGGATAGAAGGAGGGTGAAGAGAGTCATGGGAGTGTACAAAGCCTATACTGGTGATGAAGCATGGAAAGATAGTGGTGGGAAAATTAAGAGAGCTGCTTGGAAGGTAAGGTTGACCATGACCACAAGCTGGCACTTGATTTCAGACATAAGGGTGAGGGAAAATTTTGTTTCATAGGAAAGGGTGTGAGGGACTGTAATAAATTGGAAGAGAAGTGATGAATAACTAACCGGAAACACTGAAGGAATTTAAAGTAAAAATTAGTAGAGGGCAAAAGTAGGTTGGAAGAGGAAAGGAGAAAGAGTTGTGTGTATGGAGATTGCCATCGGAACTGGTGCTCCATCGCAATTTTATCAATTATACATCAAGATTTAACGTAATATTGTTACTTACGGAATAACTTATCGTCTGCGAGTCTTCAGGTGTCAGATGTTCAAGCCATGAACAGTTCTCGCACACGGCATTTAGGATTGTGTCGTGTCACTGAGAAAACAATCTAATTCCAGGCTCCGAAGTTGCGGTACCCGGCGCAGTGTAGTTAACACGCCGGCTTCAGAAAACAAGTAGCTGGAAAAATGGATGTGTCAATTATAGGACTTCCATCGATCGCCGCAATATCAACGATGCGTTGATGAGAGCAGCTAATTGGATCAAAATCTTAGATCTAGAAATATAAAATTGTACAAGCTTGTGATGTGCACATTTGTCCTCAAGTTTTGAATTTCTTGTTAAATATCGTACTATAATACACTGAAGAGCCACAGAAACCGGTACAGCCGCCTAATATCGTGTGGGGCCCCCGCGAGCATGCAGAAGTGCCGCAACACGACGTGGCACGGACTCGACTAATGTCTGAAGTAGTGCTGGAGGGACTTGACACCATTCATCCTGCAGGGCTGTCCATAAATCCATTAAGAGTACGAGGGGGTGGAGATCTCTTCTGAACGGCACGTTGCAAGGTATCCCAGCATAATGTTCATGTCTGGGGATTTTGGTGGCCAGCGGAGGTATTTAAACTCAGAAGAGTGTTCCTGCAGCCACTCTGTAGCAATTCTGGACGTGTGGGTTGTCACATTGTCTTGCTGGAATTGCCCAAGTTCGTCGGAATGCACAATGGACATTAATGGATGCAGGTGATCAGCCAGGATGCTGTCAGAGTCGTATCTAGACATATCAGGGGTCCCATGTCACTCCAACTGCACACGCCCCACACCATAACAGAGCCTCCACCAGATTTAACAATCCCCTGCTGACCTGCAGGGTCCATGAAATCATGAGGTTATCACCATACCCGTACATGTCCATCCGCTCGATACAATTGGAAACGAGACTAGTCAGACCAGGCTACATGTTTCCAATCATCAACAGTCAAATGTCGGTGTTGACAGGCCCATGCTACGCGAAAGCTTTGTGTCGAGCTCTCAGCAATGGTACATGAGTGGGCCTTCGGCTCCGAAAGCCCGTGTTTCGTTGAATGATTCGCATGCTGACACTTGTTGATGGCCCAGCACTGAAATCCGCAGCAATTTGCTGAAGGGTCGACTTTTTTCATTTGAATGATTGTCTTCAGTCATCGTTTTTCCTGTCCTTGCAGGATCTTTTTCCGGGCGCAGTGATGTCGGAGGTTTGATGTTTTACCAGATTCCTGATATTCATGGTGCACTCGTGAAATGGTCGTACGGGAAAATCCCCACCTCATCGCTATCTCAGAGATGCTGTGTCCCACCTCTCGTACGCCGACTATAACACCACGTTCAAACTCACTTAAATCGTGATAATCTGCCATTGTAGCAGCAGTAACCGATCTAAAGCCTGCGCCAGACAGCTGTTGTCTTATATAGGCGTTGCTGACCAAAGCGCCTTACTCTCATTGTTTACATATCACCACGTTTGCATAAGCATGCCTATACCAGTTTTTTTTCCCCCTCTTCAGTGTAATAACAATTCCAACCTTACATCAATGTAATAGCTTCCGAGTATATCTGTTTAGTGCGCAAAATACATCTTAAGACCTTTATCTGAATGTATCAGAAAGGAATATGCACAAAAATTGATAATAAGACCTTGGAGTCCAAAATAATAGTGTAGCACTAGATCTTTCTATATAATTTGACAGAGTAAGCTATAAAAGTGAGGTAAATAAATAAACAAAAAAAACCATTCGAGTAGATGAAAATGTGTTTTTCTGGGTATTATAATTGTTAAAATGGTAGAAATAATAGTGGAAAAAGATTAATTGACACGTGTGTGACAGACACACTAAAAATTACGAATGGCTTCTATTCATATAAAAACATCCATAAATACACTTGGGTGCAACATGCAAGAAATCTGCACTATGTAATTGATTATATTTTACAAAAACAGAATTCACAGTTAATAACACAAGATGTGAGAGTGTAGAGAGGTGTGGAATGTAGTTCAGACCACTTTATGGATCAAGCAAATGTTCTTGTTAAGCACAAAGCAATGAATGGATGAAACCAAAGTATTGAAGAAGGCAACGCAAATTTGGTGGAACAGGGTAAAAAAACTTAGAAAGCTTGTAAGAAGAATCTACACAATTCTTATGTAAAATAAGGTTAGCGAACAAATTGAAAGATATACAAGTAGATGCAGGACAGGCAGTATATAGTCAAATCAAAAAAATTGTATACACAGTGCAGCAGCAGAATGTTTAGGATGTGAACCTCTTCATGAAAAGAAACGAGATTGGTGGAGCCAAGACAAAGAGCAGAAAGTTAAAGAAAAGAAACAACTCTTCCAAAAATGGATGGCATCTCAAGATCCAGAAGACAGAGAAAACTTTATGCGAGTTAATAGGGACGTGAAAAGAGAAGTTTCAAAGGCAAAACAAGAAATGAGGGACAAATGAGGGACAAAACATATGATAAAGTTGTTGAATCTTGGAAGCTAGTAAAGAATGTAAGCAAAGACGTAAAGGAAAAGGCTAAAATTCCACTTATTAGCATGGACACATGGGTGGACCATGTTAACAATTTACTAACTGAAAACATGAATATAAACTAGCATTCCATCAAGTAAATGACCCAGAACACAGAAATGTAGAACCAATTTCACTCAAGCAGGTGAAACAAGGACTAAAACAAATGAAGAATGGAAAACCTGCAGGACGGGGAGATGTACTTAAGTATGGATCAAGCATCCTTTCGGAGTTACTGACAAAGATGTTTAATATGTTTTTATTGGAAGGAAAAAATTTACCCCAGGATTTTAAAACTTATATAATAAGTTGTATTTACAAAAAAAAAAAAAAAAAGGGTGGGACAAACGAGAAAGCAATAATTGTCGGGGCCTTAGTGTAACCAACTCACTGGGAAGATTTTATTGACGCATATTGAAAGAAATACTTATTACTGAAGAGCAAAGCGGATTTCGAGCAGAAAAATCCTATATTGATAACATTTTTTCTTTGAAACAGCTAATAGAGAAAAATATGGAAAGAAACTTAGACACGCATTTAGCTATTATTGATTTAGAGAGAGTATACGTTAATGTGCCATTATGTGAGATTCTTGAAATTTTGGAGAAGATTAGTATCAATGGAGCCATTCAGAATATTTATAAGGATTTGAAGGGGATTGTAAGGACTCGAAAGAAAGTTTCTCAGTCCTTCGCAATTAACAAAGGTTTAAAGCAAGGTTGTTGCCTTTCTCCAATTTTGTTTAAAATATACATTCAAGATGTCTTAGACAACTGGAAAAGAAAGTGCTTAGGAAAGGGGATAGAAATGGATGGAACCTGTTTATATAGTCTCTTGTTTGCAGATGACCAGATTGTAGTAGCAAAGGATGGAGAGGACTTAGCGTACACGTTAAGGAAGTTACTAGAGGAGTATGATAAATGGGAATTAAAAATCAACACCACAAAGACAGAACACCTGGCTGTCAAAAAGATGACATCTCATGTCAAAGTATCAGATAACTTAGCGATAAATACATGTGAAAAGTATAAGTATTTAAGGGAGCATTATTTAATTTTTTTATTTTGGTGTCGTCAGTCTTTTGACTGGTTTGATGCAATCCTCCATCCCTTCCTATCCTGTGCTAACCTCTTCATTTCTACATATCCCTTACAACCCATGTCCTCAATTATCTGTTTCATATATTCTAATCTCAGTCTTCCTCTACAGTTCTTACCTTAGACTGTTCCCTCCACAAGTAAATTAACCAATCCAGCATGTCTCAAAATATGACCTACCAACCTGTCTCTTCTTTCTGTAAGCTTCTTCCATAAACTTCTTTTCTCACCAATCATTTCCAAAACTCATTCATTTCTTACTTTATCCGTCCACCTAATTTTCAGCATTCTTCTGTAGGACCACATTTCAAATGCTTCAATTTTCTTTCTTTCCGGTATTCCTAATATCCATGTTTCGCTACAGTTAAGTGCTGTGCTCCACACATAGAGTTTTAAAAAATTCTTTCTAATTCCAATAATTGAAACTCTCTTTTTCATGAAGGGTCTTTTTGCTAGTGCTATTCTGCTTTTAACATCATTCCTGGTTCGGCCATCGGTTATAATTTTACTTCCCAAGTAACAGAATTCACTTACTTCTCCTATTGCATCAGATCCTATTTTTATATTTAATCTACTAGTGTTGGTATCATTTCTGCTACATTTCATCACTTTTGTTTTGCTTTGATTTATATTCAGTCCAAAATCTTCCTTCAGTATTTTGTTCATGCCATTCAGTAACTTCTCAATATCCTCAGCCCTCTCTGCTAACAAGACAATGTCATCAGCAAATCGTAGCATACTGATTTTTTCTCCCTGAAAACTTATGCCACATGGAAATTTTTCTTTTACTTTCTTCATTGCTTCTTCTACATACAAGTTGAATATTAACGGGGACAGACTACAACCTTGTCTCACACCCTTTTTAACTGATGCATGTCTCTCGTGATTCTCTACTTTTATTATAGCTACTTGATTCTTATATAGTTTGTAGAGTATTCTTCTATCTCGATACTTTAGACCTGACTTCTTTAATATTTTGAACATCTTGTCCCACCTAACATTATCAAAAGCTTTTTCCAAATCAACAAACGCCATAAAAGTATCTTTGTTTTTCTTGATCCGCCCTTCAAGTATTAATCTTAAAGACAGAATTGCTTCCCTTGTACCGTGATTTTTCCTAAACCCAAACTGATCTTCACCTACTATCTCTTCTACTACCCTTTCCATCCTTCTATGTATTATTCTGGTCAGTAATTTTGAAGCATGTGATGTTAGACTAATGGTGCGATAATTCTCATATTTGTCAGCTTGTGCTTTCTTTGGAAGCGTAAAGATGATATTTTTATTAAAATCAGTTGGAATTCTCCCGTTTCATAACTGTTTGATATAAGCTTGAAAATCTTTCGATTACTTCCTCTCCTAGGGATTTAAGAAGTTCAGCAGGGATCTCATCAATTCCAACTGCCTTATTTGCTTTCAAATCATTCAGAGCTTTATTAAATTCTGTCCTCAAAACAGGATCTCCTAAGTCATCAATGTCAACATCGCCTACCTTTTCCATTACAGTATTGTTCAAGTCGTCCGCCACATACAGTTTCTCAATGTATTCCTTCCATCAGTTAGCTCTGTCTTCTGAGCTTAAAAGAGGTTTCCCATCGGCAGCTTTAATGTTCATACCTCTTTTCTTCATTTCTCCAAAATTCTGTTTGATCTTTCTATATGCAACATCTACTTTTCCTACGACCATTTCCTTTTCTACTTCTTCACACTTTTCTTGTAGCCATTTTTCTTTTGCTACTTTGCATTCCCTATTTATTTGATTTCTAAATTGCCTGTATTGCTCTCTTCCTGCTTCATCCTGAGCATTTTTGTACCTTCTCCTCTGATCCATCAGCTCCAAAATGTCTTCTGTGATCCAAGGTTTTCGGGCAGCTTGTTCCCTAAAGCCTAATGTTTCTTTACCAGCTTTCATTATTTCGGTCATTAATGCATTCCATTTGTCCTCAGTTGAGCTCCTTTCACATTTACTTCTTAGACCTAAGTCTACCATTTCTGCAAATTTTTCTCTCGTGCTAGATTGTTTCAGTTTATTCACTTCCAGTCTGTTCTGCTTATACTGCTTCCTTAGGGAGCATTATTAGTAATAAGGAAACATGTGAAGAAGATATCAGATAGACCAAACCAAGGGAGGTCAAAAACTAAATATACTTCTGTGGTGCACTAAGTTCACCTGAAATCAAAGATCAATATTTACAGAGCCATAATGGAACTAATTACCACCTATGGTGCAGATTGTTGGACACACTTACAGAAAGAAATTGAAAGAGGATAGAAGCAGGAGATATGGATTTCCCTCGAAGAGTTTATAAATTGGAGCATGTGTGGAATTAACAAATCAGGGAGCAAACTGGCATCAAAGATACTATAGTTGAGAACACTGAAAGGAAACAGCTATTATAGTTCTGGCACCTAACTAGAATGGATGAAGAAAGAATACCAGAAATAGACTTTAACTACCAACCAGCTAACCAGAGAAGATGAGGCAGACCACTGCTAAGATGGTGTAAGGGATGGAGTGCTCAATGAAAGAACAAAATACAGAATTGGAAGAGGCCCACAATAGCCAGTTGTGGGACTGAGAAGCGGGAAGCAACAGGCGCTGTAGGACGAGAACTGCTATTCATTGTTCTAATGAATGATCGTGTTAATTATTTACAGTTAGAAATTAGGTTCTTTGCAGATGACACAATGCCATATAATAAGATCAAAATGGTAGAAGACTGAACAGCTAGCTACATGGTGATCTGGGCAGGATATCTAGCAGGGTAGACCAACATGGGTGAAGATAAATGCCAACAGGAGTCAGCCTCTTAAGTACACAGCTAAATACTAATCTATGATTATAGCGTGGGGAGCCAAGTGATTGCTGAAGACTCGAAATGTAAATATGTTGCCCCATCAGCTCGTAGTAAACTTTATAGGGTAGGACACACTAACCAGGTGGCATGAAAAGGTTTCAAAATCCTACATACAGTGATGAGGCGATATACCAGAAAAGTAACAGAATTGGGTTACAAATCTCTGGTCAAACCATTGCCTGATTATAGTGGTGCATTATCAGACCCACACTATGAGTATCAAATGCAGGGCTGCTTGCTGGATGTACAAAGACAGGCTGCTAGATTTGTCTTTGGAAATTATTGCAGAATTAATAATAGATAAATGAGGTAGAATGGAATTCATTGGAAGAAGGAGGATGGTTACAAGGCGTATTTTACTTACAAGGCATGGAAAGATATTGATGGAATGGAAAAGACCATCGTAACAGCGTACTGGCATTCGATTTCATGGATACTGGTATGGGAAAACTTTCTTTGGAGGTAAGGGAGTCGGATGTTGGAATACATTATAGAAGAAGTAATGAATAATTTACCAAAACTGTTAAAACAATTTAGAATTATGAACCATAGATGGCAAGGAAAAATGCGTGTGCAGGGGAATTGTCACCGGCGGGTGCACTCCATCGCAATTATACTAAATTAAAATTAAATTAAATAGAATACTAATTGAATATTTTCCATGGCAATGCTTTAAAATTTACAGTAACATATGACCGTCTGCATTGAAAAGATTGTACCTTGTCCAGTCCTTGAGTGGGCCACAAAAATGCGACTGCTGGAGACAAATTTTAACATTTTTTAAAAAAATTATTTGTATTTAATGATATTATGATGTTGTACTTGGATTGCTACATCTATTCTACTTTCTTAGGATGTGGAAGTCATTATTCTAGGATGTGAATCACTGTGGAGGGCTGCTTCAAACATTAAGTAAAAAAAAAACAATTTAAGTTAATTGCAAATTTCCTGGTACACCGTCGGTCGTGGGCAGTTCTATCATTACTGTGGTGTCACAAACTGGCCATGAATTCTTGTAGAACTCGACGAAACAAATCGAATAATTGTTTGATATCTCGCTTGGTTTTTCAGAAATAACATGTTAAACATCAGTTACAGGTATAATTCCTTGCGCTTTTGGTGACGTTTCTTCTGGTCCAGGTCGTATTTCAACCTAACAACAACAACTAGGAAGAAAATAAAATACATATAGTGCATTTCCACCGAGTAGATATGGTGGTTTTAGTGTAAAAAAAATTTCTGGTCCAGGCCGGATCTCAACCTAACCTCCTCACTTTTGAAATAAAATAAAATATCTTGAGAACTAAGCGAGAAATCAATATACAGGGTGAGTCAAAAGTCACAGTACACCCTTTTATTTCAAAAACTCTGCAGGAATTGGGAAACCTGAATATTCCAGTAAGGTATTGGTGAGGTGGTCTATCTTTTACGGTATGTACCGAACATGGGCGCCATCTTGAAATCGGCCATCTTGAATCTAAGTCAATTTTTTTAAATGGAAAGGAGGTCGTGTGACACAGCAAATAACATCAGAATTTTCTCACAAGTTCATTCCTGTAAACAGATTTGAAATAGCAGTTGTGGTTCAAAAGTTACATAGCTTTTTTGTTGCAGATAACTGAAGATGGCTTTGACCAAGGAGGAGAGAATTGAAATCATTTTGATGTCTGGAGAACGAAGTTTCCGTGTCATAGCTGCAGAATTTAACAACCGGCACGCAGAAAGACCTCCAATTTCACACAACACTGTCAGGTGCTTAATTTCCAAATTCCGAGAAACTGGGACTGTGGCTGACAAGGCACGGAGTGGCCGTCCAAATAGTGCTACTGACGAGACAACCTCAACAATGGTTTTGGCGTCCTTCGTGAAGAGCCCACAATGCAGCACACGACGTTTGTCAGCAGAATGTGCAATCAGCCAGTCATCGATCATACGAATCCTTCATACCCATCGATGGCATCCATTCAAGATTCAGTTACTCCAGCACCTAGCAGAGGATGACCCAGACAGACGTATGCAGTTTTGCACGTGGGCCTTAGAGAAACATCAACAAGATCCCTCTTTTGCACAAGGCATCTTGTTCAGTGATGAGGCAAACTTTTATGTCAGTGGTGAAGTTAACCGTCACAACCACAGGTACTGGAGTGACCACAATCCACGCTGGATGGAACCTTCCAAGGTAGTTGGTGACGTAAAGGTTATGGTGTGGTGTGGGATAAGGGGTACCCATGTAATTGGACCCATTTTCATTGACGAAAACCTAAATGCTCAACGCTATCTGGAAATGCTGCAAGAAGTGGTTTTTCCCGCAGTCCTGAATGAAGATGGCAGCTTTCCCTGCTACTTTCAACAGGATGGGGCTCCACCACACTGCGGAGCATTTGTTCGTCACTGGTTAGATGGTCAATTTCCTGGTCACTGGATTGGCCGACGTGGTTCTGTGGAATGGCCACCCAGATCACCTGATCTCACACAACTTGACTTTTATCTGTGGGGCCATTTAAAGCAACTTGTGTATGCAGAGAAAATAAGAAACAAACACCATCTCCAGCAACGCATTGTAGGAGCGTGTGCCAGCATTTCTGCGAAAATCCTTCTGCGAGTGCATGACGATTGGATCCAGCGCCTTCAAATGTGCTTTGACCGAGAGGGACAACATGTTTAACACATAAAATGACTGTCCTTTCTGGAGAACAATCCGGCTTGTAATTCTAACCGAAATATGTTGTAACTTTTGAACCACCGCTGCTATTTCAAATTTGTTTACAGGAATGAACTTGTGAGAAAATTCTGATGTTATTTGATGTGTCACACGACCCCCTTTCCATTTAAAAAAATTTACTTAGATTCAAGATGGCCGATTTCATGATGGCACCCATGTTCGGTACATACCGTAAAAGATAGACCACTTCACCAATACCTTACTGGAATATTCAGGTTTCCCAATTCCTGCAGAGTTTTTGAAACAAAAGGGTGTACTGCGACTTTTAACTCCCCCTGTATATATATATATATATATATATATTATTTTCGATTTGTCTCGTTGATTTATATACGAATTCATCATTAAATTTGCAATGGTGAAATTTTTCTTCTGGTTCAGGTCGCATTTCAGCCTAACCACGTCAATTTTGAGATATAATTTCTCGAGAACTAAGCGAATTTGTTGAGTCGACTTTCGTAATAACCCATCATCAAATTGAGGCGCCATGGTTACCGTAGAATACCCCCATCGCGGCTTGCTGTACATTTTAACGTGAAATCCGAATCACGGAACGACCTGGCATAGTTTGTGTGATAGAGAAGTACACTTTAAAAAATTAAACCGACTGAGATTAGCAGCCAGGACGTTAAGCTTTGTGAGTAAGCCACTGAGTAGTGATACTGTTCGGGTTAAGTTTATTCAGATTTATATTTCTAAAAACAGTTAATAGTAAATATCTCCATCGGCTGCATCTCATAACTCAGCATTTACCAACAAAACAACTTAACAAATGAGCTACCAGACCACTCCACATATTCAGATAATACCATCTTATTGTTACTGTCATACTTTAAATTAACAACTGAAACAACTCTGCAACAGAATTTTATTTTATTTTATTGCAATGGAGCACAGGCTCCGGTGGCAATTTCCCTAAACCCCCATCTTCCCCCTATTCTGCACCCACCTGCATTTGCCCTCTACAAATTTTATCTTTAAATTCTTTCAACGTTTTCGGTAAATTATTCATCATTTCTCTTGGTCAATCCCTGACACCCTTACCTATAAAAGAGAATCTTCCCACACCCTTGTGCCTGAAATCGACTGCCAGCTTGTGGTAACAAATTTGGTAAAGTTGGCAGAAACATCAAACTCTGGCAGTGGCAGTTATATGGAAATCCGTTTCATTTGTTATTAAAATAAACTTATAATTAACAAAGCACGCTCTCTTACCGAGCAATATACTTCTTGTTGAGCCACACTATAGGCTCATCCAATGCTTGTTTCCATTTCTGGGAAAGGTATGGAACAATTTCGGACAGTTCTGTGAGTGACAAGAACGACAGAATCTTCACAATCGCCGAGTCTGGTAAGTCATCCATACTGAGTTCGGTGGTGGAGATTCCATACTCCATAGCTGAGTGCTGTGCTTCCTGAAATGAAAACAATTAGCGAAACTAAATATAAAATTACCTACTAATCAATCACTGCAATGGAACAAGTTGTTGCGACTAGTAATTACTGTGTTTTATTTAGTTCATGTGAAAACACAGAAACTTTCATTGTTTCATTGTAAAAGCATTATCGATAGAGGAGAATCCATTTTAGATCCACGTTGCTCTCTCAATGTAATAACGCCCTATTATTTTGTAATATTTTGGTTAAAATAACTTAATATCTCATTGGTTCAGAAGTTGTATACGGTCACATTTTTCTGGCTGCGATAGGAGTAAAAATTGAAGTCAATTAAAATCGTGAAAAGGTGTTCGTTTTTCGGAAATATATATATATATATATAAATAGACGTGATTTTCCATATTTCTCTTTTCAGCCATCACAGCCTAGCAGAGACCATCAGGATTAAATTTATTGGTTGAAACATATCTGATTAGAAGAGTAATTTGCTGTATCTTACTAAAGTCAGGAGTACAGTTTAAAATTATGGAAAAATATTTGAATTTTTTTATTTCATTAATAACATGAGACTTTACACTTTGATGCAGCAGATCTACTATCCCGGTTTGTATATTTTTCCCAAGATATTGAGCTTTAGTCTCTACTTTTTGGAGCACTCAACGGTCGTCCTCTTCCATAATGGGATCGTATTCAGACAGTAACTCAACTATTTTTAAGAAATTAGCGTTATTATGTTCAAACAACTTGTCGCTTGTACCTTGAAAAACCAGACAACTTTTACCAAGCATTTTGGTAATTGCAACGATTCTTAGAAGCACCTCATTCCAATGATTTATTTCGGCATTAATAACTCTTTGAGTGGCAGCATCTACAGTTTTACAACAATTTAATCTTTCGTTCATTTATAGCCATGATTTTTGTGCCTGAATATTATTTTTCGAAATTTCATGTTCTTTTAAAGTTTCGTCGAGGTGCTTCCAATTTTTAAAACCCTCCTTTGAGGGAGAACTAACTAAACAGCCGAAAATTTTGCAACAGAAGCAGTAAACGCAGTTTTGTGAAAGATAGTAGCTAATCTCGCAATATTTACCCTCCGTTGCTTAAAATTCGTGCATAATATTTTGCGCTAAAATGTAGATCTGTGTCATTGGAAGGAAATTTGTAATAATGCAATAGTTTAGGTGGACCTTGCCTTACTAAAAAGCTTCTTACGGCGTTTCGTAAAATTCTTGGCCACAAAGTTTTAGAACGCCTTCTGTGAGCATCACGTTGGTGTCAGTTCCAATTGGTTTAGAAACTTCGTTCATTTGTTATTATTCTCTGACGATTCTGTACTTCGTTTGTATCCCGACCTGATATTGGATTCTAATATTTGTTTTGGTAAACCCTGAATATAGTATATTTTTTTAACGCGACAGATTGATTCTGCTTTTCCGCTTCCTTTCCCAACCTTCTTTTTTTGTACTGGTAACCAGATAGTTTTCTTTGACCATCAGACATTTTGGAAGAGGCACACACGTAACTCAAAAAATGTACAATATAAAAAGTAAATATTTATCCTTGTTCTAAATAAGCTAAAACCATAACTAAGATAAATTATTCTCAGTCGATATAAAAAAAAATATTTATGCACAACACAAAATATTTTCCATACCCTGTGAACATGAAGAAAGTAGTGTTACTACACAGTCAAAGCTTATTCGCGTGGGATACGATCCGTAAATTTTGTGCAAATACAGGCTTAAACGGAATACGTTCGAAGTTGACAAAAAAAGAAGATGTAGTGGAGTGATTGTCGCGCAATGCACTTATTAAACCAACTGACAAAGTTATTCACATTCACTAAAATAGTTGATGAATTTCTTTTTGTTGAAACGGTTTACAAATGCAGCAATTAGAGTATCTGGAAACCGCATTCGTATATATAATAAGCATCATGGGTTATTATACAGGGCGTTCGCCGGAAAACGCTACCCTCCCAGTCTGTTGCCGTCGGCAACTTGCTCGGGCAGTGGAGCCAGCAGCTCCCGCCACACGGCACCGTGAATCACCGCACTGTTTAACACCTCCGCTGCCCCAACAGTGCAGTGACGCAGTATAATGGGACCCTTACATTGTTAAGAACGGTTTCTTTGCATTGTAGCTAGTTTGTAACTTCAGTCTCTTACAAGGGCGTAGCCAGGATTTTGTTTAGGGGGGGGGGGGGCAGGCAAGAGAAAACTAATAATATGTATACTAAAAAAAGTATTCTATTAACTGAATAATTAATTAATATTATTATATTTTAATTAATTATAATTTAATTAATTAGTATATATAATTATACTAATAATAATTTTCGAGCTACTTCAACTGCAATTTTATCACAATTTTCTTGTAAATGTTTTCTGTGTACACCAAGTATGCACAGACAGGTCAGTTGGATCTCTAGAATAGTTCCATCTTATTTAACTCTTTCATAAGGTCTAGTTCTCTAAGAGTTTCTGTTGTGATACCCTTGTCCTTCCATAGATTATACCATAGTGCGACTTTATAAACACTTTTAACTTCTAGCATTGGCAGAAACATCGTGATTTTACAAAAAAAAAAAATCAACCAACTAGAGTTGTTTCTGAGGAGTAAGTAAAAACAATACAAAAAGGAGGGTACAGCTATTGACAGATATTTCAAAATCTAGTGCATAAATGATGTGTTAAAATGTTTTTGTCATAAACTGTAATTCATTATATTTCAGTTATTTCTTTTCAAAAAGTGGATTTAAGAAACAATTGCGAATATTTTTCGTCGAATGTTTGATGAATAGAAGCCCCCCAAAAAAAAAATCACCTATATTTAAGGCGGGACCACACGTTTGCTAAACCCCGTCAAGCCGTCACGAATTGAAATGTGTTGATAGAGCGTTTAACTTGACTTGTGTAGGCTGGCACTTGTGGCTGATCCAATCGAGTGTCTGTTTTTTGGCACAAATCAAAGAAAGTTTGCGGCAAGTGCTTGTAAAGCGCCTACTCGTTTCTGCGGACTTGATACACTTTGTGCACTGCGGCTGACAGACATGCGTTCTTGTTTGTTGTGATAGAAGTGCCGTAGGAAAAATGAGTAATTGGTTCAACAACAATATTTCAAATTCCTTGAATGCTAATATTCACAATCATTATATCTCTTCCGGCAGAAGTTATCAAGATGGCTCATAAAGAAGCGTGGTCACCGAGCGTAGTGGGTGAGCAATTAACGCCCTGGCCTTGCATTCGGCAGGACGCCGGATCAAATCCTCATCCGGGCATTGAGATTTGCGGTTTCCATTGTTTCTCCAAATCACTCTAGACGAATGCCGGGATGCTTCCTTCAGAAAAAGGCCAAATCCGAATTCATTCCCATTCCTTGCCCCATGTACTTTCCCGCCTCTAATGACCTCGTTGCTGACAAGGCGTAAAGCCGTAAGCAAAATAAAAAGTCATATAGTAGCTCATTAAAATTATTTTCCATAAATTCTCTGCAGTCAAAAAATAATTGATATAGACATTATAATACTGTAAAAACAATAATTATTATACAATTTCAATTATAAAACAATAATTTCATATAGGCCCCTAATTATATTAAATGAAATACATACATGAAACTACATACTAAATATAGTTTCACGACTGAAATTATACCTGGAACGGTTTCCATGGATTTTTAACATCCACCATCATCTTCGCCGTCTTTCACGTTATATTTTCATTTTCGTTTAAATTTTTATGATAAATATAGGTTAAGCAAAAATTTATATCCAACACAACATCGACGTCCCTCACGCTTTCTTCTCCAAAACATACCAGCGCATTCGCAAGCGTGTGGCTGTCAATGTTCGGCTCCCCACAATTAACCAAGCGTTTGTAAAGGTTTGGAGTTATCGGCAAGTGCCAAGCGTGTGGACCCGGGGTTATGTTCACCGCAAAGAAACACATTTTAATATCAGCTTGCTTAGAATACAGGGTTCGTGCACCACGGAGCATTGCATCAGTTTGGTCAAGGAACGACTGACAGGCTTTGGTGTTGCTGTTGAAACTGCTGTTTACGGCAAAAGATCTAATGGAACAAGCGTCATGGAAAACATTCTTCCTTCGTACCTGCAATTGTACTTTTCACACAGCACACAATTGGTAATTGTCGATGTTTTATACCCCTCCCCCGAAAAAAAAAAACACTGAAAGAAATTGAGAGTATAGAAAAAACTTTCATTCGGACGTAAACCACAAAGACCTGGATGCCACAATTGAAGCACAAAGCGTAATCGTAGCACTGGATATTCCACATACTGAGGTGATTCAAAGATATGGTGATCTCAAAAAAGTGCAGAAAGATGTTAAGTTTTTCAAAAAGTTTTTATTTATGACCATTTCAATCAAACCAACTAATGAGGGGGCAGAAAGGGCTTTCTCGGCTGCTGGCTATATATGAAATTCTTTGCAAATAAAGTGATAATTTCAGCGCTTATTAGATAGACAGATTATTTTTCAAACTGACATGATTTTCTGTGATACATGTAAATTGATCTAAAACCAAATACTTACTATAATTGAATATTTACTAAATAACTAGAGTTAAATTTAAAACAAAGCGTGTAAAAGCGCAATGTATAATCCTTAAACACTACTCCAGGGAAACTATCAAGGAATTTAAATAAGGTATGAAAATAGATTCCTTTCAAAAATCGTACAGAGATTGAGCAGGGTGAATGGGGCGACGTTGTTGGACAGATACAATGCACCGGACTTTCAAATTGGTTTCAATGGCAAATGCAGTACTGGTAGATATGTTTAAAATAATTTAGCTCTCCGTTTCCGCGTCACTGAGATTATCTTTTATGACAGACATTACTCCCATGTCGATCGTCTTTGATTTTTACGCAGTGGCAAAATCCTGAGTATTCAATCCAACGCATATAATGAATTCTGACTTAGTAGCAGCGCACTATAACTGGTAAGCACCTTTCCTCGCCGCATCATTTTCTTCCCTAGAAACATTCGAAAGTCCTTTGACAATGTCTTCAAAATTCTTGTTAATAATAGCAAAACACGTATATTTTTGAGACCAGTTGGTCTCGTATAAAGCTGAAATATTTGGCACGTACTTTCTCTGTAAAAAGTTTATGATGTACTCTGTAGTTCAAATTGTGTTCCATATTTATGTAATTTGATTTAAATTATTTACAACCATGTTGTCTGTGGCTTTCACAATGAAAATACAATGCTTTTTTTTTGTAAATTTCTCTTTAAAAAAACTTTGAACCCCATCAATATCACCCACCAATTTAGAACACACTTCACATCCTTGGCTAACACAACTATTAGTCCCAAGTCCTTCGTTTTCTAAAAACCTGTCGATTTCTAATGCTATAATTTGTCATTTAAATTCATCGGTTCCACGAATCTGAGAGATTTTTGGCGGACTGTATTTTATCTTCGCCAGTAAAACTATTTTTATGGAAAGCTGTTCTTTCCAAGCTATATCACACGAGTCATCTGCCAACACAATATAAGTATAAGCCTTCTTTGCAGGCTTGCACAATTTCATTTTTAACGACCAAGCCAAACAGGGCAATGATTTCGTTTTGAATCTGTGAGGAGATATATATGACATTTTTCTTAAATTTTTCAATATGCTGTTTCAAAACCAGAACACTTGAATCAATTCATAGTTTCAGCAGGTATTCAAGAACACCCTGATGTTCCTCTTTACATCTTCAAGGCAACTTATTTGTACGGTGTAACACAGAAAATAATCGAAGATATTATAGATGACGCGATTTATCGATTGTCTTCTAGTTCCTTCTGGTGAGCAGTATTCCTCATTACAGCGACCTATATTTTCTCCAAGAAGTTCTTAACATCGTTAGCTGCTGATTGATGATAATGTGATGAAGCATGTTTTTGCAATATTCATGGATATTTTTAGTGACAGAAAGTTCGAGTAACAAATTAATTAGACTATACTAGCAGAGGCAAGTAAGTCTGCAAGCAACAATGATTAAATTTTAATTTCAAATTAGTGGCTTTAGTATCTACAGAAAATTTATTTTCAGGAAGGTACCCAGCAGCTGGGCTGTAACACAGTATGTAGCAGTATAGGTACGACCACAGAATGAGAAACAACTTGACTGTTGTACCGACCCAACTCATATCCGAACACCTATGACAAATATACTGTAAAGTCAAGAGTAATAAATATTTTGTCACAAATTATCTCTTACACTATCGACTTTTTCACAATCGCTTGATAGTAATAAAAATAAATAAAATACAAACGAATGCAGATAATTATAGTTATTAAATAAAAGTCGTACTTTTTGTATGTACTGTATGTAATACTTAAAAGCCATCGTTAGCCTTACGGAAAATACAAATTAATTACTTTTAAGAACAGATTATTAGCGCGCTCTCTGGTTATATCACAGTATAAACGATCGGATGCGTTGTGTATGCGGGTCGAGTCAGCCTGCAATCTATCGGTATTTAATCGCAGTTAAGACGGGATGTCTTTGTTCGAGTTGGCTCGCGCGGCACAGCGACAGTTTGTTGCCATGGATAACAAAAACGACCGCCTTTTAATACAATTGTACGGTGCCAAATTTTTTTGTGTAATAGCAAACGTGCAGCCTAATCAGACTCAAATGGTATCACCTCCATCACAACCACAACCGTCACTTGAAACTCCAATCAACGAATCTATAGAATCGCCAGATGACAGAATCAACATAATACCTTTTACCTAAGTAAGGAGTAAGTTCTCGTTAAGAATGGCAACAGAAAATTGAATAGCAATAAAGAAAAAAGTACTAAACGGGTGCTATTACCTAATCTTTGACCATTCTTTCAGAGCTTCGCATAGTGCGTCAGAAACATCTGAAACTGTTCAAATAAATGATTGTTTTGAAACTCGAATTTAATGCAGGCTAGTACACGAGTCTCCAATTACTAGAAATCTTGAAGTCACAGCGTTTATCAGTAACTGAAATGCCTTCCGAAATTGAGTGCACTGGCTCAATTAATTATTTTAGAAACTCTGCGATTGTCAATCTCGTAAAATTTGTTTATTGTATCCTCAATGGCTTTATATCTAATGTCTTCCATGAGTTTCTCGCCATACTTTATTCAATTAAAATACAATTTCCATATCCACCAAATCATTTTTCGTTTAGGTTTCTAGTATACAGCGTGTCGGATCACAGTGAAAGTTGCGGCTATTCGCGCACGTGAAATGTCCACGGTGGCTTCACAAAAAGACAGTGCCTGGATAGTTTGCCGCGCAAGCCGCGCTCGTCAACAGAAATGATTCGCGCGACAAATAACCGGTTTGGCGCGCTCGAACATGGCTCGCGCAGCAGCCGCTCATACTCGATACGCAGCTTTGGGACCGTCCATAAACCACGTAGCTCCATTTTGGCCTCCTGTGAACCCCCCTCCCACACATAGCCCAACGTGGCTTTTGTCTATTCCCCCCCCCCACACGTAGATTTTTCTTATAATGATTCCTGAAGTCATTTTTGTACTGTTTTCTCTTGTCAGGCTATCATAAATTACAAGCTGGGATAATAAAATGACGGAAATAATTATTCACATGCTTCTGTATCTTAATATGAAAGAAAAGCTACGTGGCCTGGCTTGGAAATCCCCCTCCCCTTTAAGTAGCTCAGCATAGCTTTCCAGCCAACCCCTCCCCCTCTAGACCGAGCCACGTAGGTTATGCACAATCCCTTAAGGCCGGTTCACACTGTGCGGTTTTCACCGCAGTGGAAACTTAACCGTCGCCGCCTACAGAATTTGAGGTGTTTACTTATTCGGCGGTAGAACTGTTGCTGCTATTACAGCGGTAAAATTTTCGCTGCTATGACGAGCTGGTATAGGGTGAAGTAGTCGGACGTCAGTACATTTCTTTTGATAACTACGAAGTAATAAACACCAAATTAATTAAATTAACTTCTAATTTCACAAAATGAAACTCAGGTTAAGTTTTAAAATTGTTATTTTGAAGGTTCCATAGCCATTGAATAGGAAAAGAAAAAGCCAAAGGAAAACAGAATATTTGAAGAACGACGACACCAAGTTTTTCAATTGTTTTGGGATGTTTATTTCGACAGTTGCTTGCGAAACTTAAGTACGGCATTCAAAGGAGGAATACCCAGTTGATGAATTGTATTTAACGTGTGGCAATCTCCTTGAAGTCAGCAGATTTCTCATGGGCCTACTATAAATAAACATTTAATTTCATATAATTCCAATTCGCTATATTTATTTTATGTTAATTACGGTGAAACCTTCTTGAGGTGAATATGAATAGATGTACAAGAAAAGTTTGAAAAATACACTATGCCATATAATGGCTAAGACTTACATTTATTTGTAACTAATACACATACTTCACTGTGTAATCAACTATCAGTGTTGAGTTTATATTGCTTTTATACTTACAAGCACAATCGACTAGTTAAACTTTTGTGTTTAGATTGTAATCTGTTAAGTGTTTTAATAACTATTACTTTACAAAGAAAAATCGAAAGTATATGGCGAAGATGATGCCGAAGTTACTAAACACCTTGTCGCACTGCATTCGTCACTGCTGTGTTAGAAGAAAAGAAGAAGAAAAAAAAAAAGAGGAAAAAATGTCGATCCACAGAATTTCGAATATTGAAAGTTTTCCTTGGCAAATGTCTAAGATATAAGGACACAGTTATATAGTATTAAACATCAAAATCTTTCTATAAAATGTGATTCAACATTTTTCAACTTCTAGTTGAAGCTCTAAAAATTTATGTAAATACGTGATCAAAAGTTTACTATCCAAAGGCATTTTTCCACATTTTTCATTTCGTCAAAATCATTCCTAATTTCAAGGCACACTTCTTTCCAAGCGTTCCTGGTAGCGTTCAGATCTTTAAAAGAATCTATAGTTTTGTCTCTTAAAACTGCTAACGAAATGAGATCAGTATCCATCATCATTTAACTTACATTACGATTTTTAAATTTAAAAAAATGTTAACTTTAACAGACTGAAAGCGCACAAGCGATTAAAAAAATCGCCGAGTGTGCAAGCGCCTATTTGACCACATGGGCCACTGTCTGGATTGGGGCGGTCAAATTACCGTCGAATGTGTTGGCAGCGTGCGGCAGCATACCTGCCGTCGACGGCAGCTCTGCCGTGGGTGTACGCCCAGTGTGTAAGCTCCCATTTGATCCCTCGCGCCACTACTGGAACGACGGCGACGGAAAACTTTCCGCCACGGCCGAAACCGCACAGTGTGTAACCGATCTAAGAGTCGTCAGCAGCGCCGTACGTGGCCCGTTGTGCTACCCCGCCCTCGCTGACGTCTGTTTTCCCGCAAATAGCAGTAGAAAGCAGGTTTAAATCGAACGAACCGAATTAATTTTTGAAAGTTACTTAACATTGTTTAGATAGATAGATAGATAGATATGTTCACTTTGATCCCATGTGAGAATAATCTCGGGGATGTGGAACAGTACATACACTTATTAGTAATGTCAATATTACTATATAATTGATAATATTATTATATATTGACAACAAGTTAGCAACAACCCATTAGTATAACCAATATCTCCTGTAATATACAAATACAATCCCGAGTTAATTAATACTTATTATGTGGAACAGTGTATACACTTGTTACCAGCATCTAATAAACAGTTATTTTCTTACCAACCAGTTACCATGTAAGGTTTCACTGTAATTTGTGACTACATATTATATTATGTTAGTTGCTATTTATGTGGAACAGTACACACACCTATTAGCAATATCAATTATATTACCAACAACTCATAAGCAGTCAATTACTTAAAAACCTGTTAATATGATAATTTTTCACAGCAGTTTTTGAGTGCATGCTATCCCATGTTAGTTACTATATATAAGTGAAATTTTGTAAACAGTGTAATTAGTTCATTTGTCAAGTTTCAACAGAAAGAAAAACCATATATCATTTTAGTAATTGTGGATAATTTTGTCACCTTCCCCTTCCATACACCATATATACTATTTTATCAGTCATTCTTATTTACCAAATTCCAAGAAGAAAATTCTTTTACAGAGTAAAATGGGTTCTGAAGCAGAAATTCTTTCAGTTTGGACTTAAAGTAGTTGGGTTTTTGTAGATAATATTTAATTTCTGTTGGTAATACATTGAATAAGGAAGCTCCAGTAAATGTTAGCCCTTTCTGAACAATTGACAGTGATTTGTAATCCTTGTGAATATTATATTTATTCCTAGTATTATGGCTATGTATGTCAGCATTAAGATTGAAGTGTTCAGGATTTTCTACTACAAATGATAATACAGAGTATACATACTGTGCTGGCATTGTTAGAACACCCATGTTTTTAAATAGATTTCTGCACGGTGTCTGTGGGTTTGCTCCACAAATAGTTCTTATAGCACGCTTTTGCAATTTAAATACCCTCTGTGCTTGTGACGAGTTTCCCCAGAATGAGATGCCATAAGTGAGCAGGGAATGAAAATATGCAAAATATACTAACTTTCTGGTTTCTATATTAGCTATTCTAGATATTACCCTCAGTGAAAATGTTGCAGAATTCAGTTTTTTAAGAAGTTGTTGAATATGCTGTTTCCAGTTCAATTTGTTATCTATATATACACCCAGGAATTTTGTGAAACTGCTTTCATCGATTGCTTTTCCTTCTGATAATACATTATAGCTGTCCTTTGTTTTATTTTTTGTAACAAACTGAAGTAACTGTGTCTTTTCTATATTAAGTATTAGTTTGTTGGCATTAAACCACCTGTTAATTTTCTTTATAACTTCATTTGCTGTGTTTTCGAGGTTTTGTGCTGATGGGTCTTTCAAGGATATGCTAGTATCATCTGCAAAGAGCACCATGTGTTCATTATCACCTAGTATATGTGGGAGATCATTTATATAGATTAAGAACAGCAGAGGACCAAGAATTGAACCCTGAGGCACACCACATTTAACTATACCCCATTCTGAGTTTATAACATCTCCTGTATTAACATCTTTCAGTGATACACATTGCTTTCTATTTTCCAGGTATGATTTAAACCAATGTCCTGGCTTACCACTAACTCCATAGTGGTCTAATTTACCTAGTAGAATTTCATGATCAACACAGTCAAAAGCCTTAGCAAGATCACAGAATATACCTAGGGAATTTAATTTTTTATGCATTGATTCCAGTATGTTGTTTACAAAAGCAAAAATTGCTGAATCTGTTGAAACGCCTTGTCTAAAACCAAACTGTACTTTACTGAGTAGGTCATTTTTTTGTAAATGTGCATACACCCTTCTGTACATTGCTTTTTCAAAGATTTTTGAAAATGCTGGTAGAAGTGAAATGGGTCTGTAATTCTCAATTTTTGAGGTATCCCCCTTTTTATAAAGCGGTTTGATTATTGACTTCTTGAGTGAGTCAGGGAAGATACCTTCTTCAAAAGAACTATTACAAATATGACTAATAACTCTACTAATGCTGGTGTTACATTGTTTCACTACATGGGTTGAAACCTCATCATAACCAAATGACTTTTTATTTTTGAGGGATTTAATAATTTTTTCAATTTCATTTTTACTGGTGGGAAATATAGACATAGGTGCTGTTTTTGGTGACAAGGATTTAAGTATTGCTATAGCATCCATATTCCCAATATATTTTCCTTTTATTTTTTCAGCAACTGTTAAGAAGTAGTTATTGAAAGCATTTCCTACATAAGAGGGGTCAGTTACAAGCTTATCATTAATGCTTATAGATATAGGTTTATGTTCAAGGGATGATACAGTTGTTTCTCTTTTAATAATGTTCCAAACACTTTTTATCTTATTATCTGAACTACTAATCTCATCGTTTATGGCCGAACGTTTAGCTTCTTTTATTACTTTGGTTAAAATTCTACAGTAAGTTTTGTAATGTTGTCTGAGAAGCATATTATCAGTATTCCTAACTTTTACATACAATTCCCTTTTATGTCTGCAAGATGTTTTAATACCAACTGTAACCCAATTTTTGTTTACTCGTTTTTGACCAATTGGAACTAGTTTTGTAGGGAGACACCTTTTGTAAATTTCTGAAAACCTTTGGTGAAAGTAATTGAATTTATTGTTTACCCCTTTTAATTTATAAACAGTGCTCCAGTCCTCATTGAGAAGTTCATCATTTAATATTTTTATTGAATTGTTCTTTAATGGCCTAACTCTGACAAATCCTATCTTTTTGTTACATTCATTTCCCACAACATCCAAAATATTTATTTGAGCATTATGGTCTGACAAACCATTTTCCATTGGAACTGTTTCATATATTTCTAATTTATTGTGCTCTACAAAAATGTTATCAATAATGGTACTACTATCTTTTTGTGTTCTAGTTGGGAAATTTACAGTTTGATAGAGATTGAATGATCTAAGCATTCCTAGAAGATAATCTGTCTGGTTACATTCTACAGCAAAATTTATGTTGAAGTCTCCACAGAGGATAATTTCCCTTTTAGTACGTGATAAGTTTATTAGAACCGCCTCAAGTTTATTACAAAATTTACTGAAGTCTCCTGTGGGAGCCCTATAAACTGTCAGCACTATAAGATATTTGTTTTCTAATTCTAACTGTATTGCACAACATTCAAAATCTTTTTCTATACAGTATTTACTTACATCTAACGATTTTGTCTCGGTATTTTCGCTTACATATATTGCTGCACCACCCATTCTCATCTCTGACCTGCAATAACAAGAAGCTAATCTATATCCAATAAAAGGGAGGAAACCTATTTCAGAATTCTTCAGATGATGTTCTGTCAGACATACGATATTTATGTTAAGATTCAATGATTTTGGGTTTCTTCTATAGATATTATGAACTCATCAAGTTTGCTTGAGATACCCCTAATGTTCTGATGGAACAAAGCTATTTTAGACTGACATTCTTTATTTTTGACTGTAATACCATTATGTACATTTCTTAAATAACTCTTCCTACTCTTGACATTTGGCCTTACTCTTCGGCTCGGCAGAACTCTGATCGAGCGCAAAGCCGCGTCCGCGTCCGCGGGCAGCTGCCCCCCCCCCCCCCTGCCCGTACCTGGCTACGCCCTTGGTCTCTTATTAATCAGTGTTGTGAATAAACATTTCTTTGCGGTTTTGCTGGTTTGGGGCTTCATACTCTTACTAATCTGTACCGTGTTTGAGTGTGAGTAAAATTATGGTACGTTACAGTTTGCAACAAAGAATATTTCTCTACGATACATATGTGAAGAAGAAGTCGTTTAAAAAGTGTCGCAGTAAATTTCGTCGCGAATTTCCTGGCGCTTTACTGCCAACTAAATCAACAATTCTGCGTCTGGTTAAAAAAGTAAGAGAAACGGGTTCATTTTTTAACAAAAAGAGACTGTCGGTCAACCGTATTCTCACAGAGGAGAAAATTGACGATATTGCTTTTCGACTAGAACAGTCACCCAAAAAATTATTAAGTCAGTTAGGGCAGCGTGTGTCTCGAAATATGTTCAGAAGATGTGAAATGTGCATTACACAAGAGGGTCAACACTTCCAGCATCTTTTATAAGGTAAGCTAATGAATTACGTCACATTTAATTGCTTAGCACATACAAGTTTATGAAGCGTAATTATTATGAAATAGTCCGCGGCCGACGGTCGAACAATGCCGGAAGCTGACCGCTCGCTCGCCGGGAGCAGTTTCTTCCTTGTAGCGCTAACAGTGGGTTGCGTTTCCCGGCGAACGCCCTGTGTATTAGCAGTTAACATTTGAAATTGAATATATTAATGGTATGCGAAGTAACTAATCGGTAATCAGCAGCTGGTAATATTATTTATTTATTAATTATTGTAAGTACTGTCCCACACCCAATAAACTACAGTATTTTCACAAGCGATCAAAGCTAGCGTATGTAATTTAACCCAACCATAACACTTTCAATGCCTGTATCTAATTTATACAACAAATCTGTGAGGCTCGGATTACGAGAAGAAATTATTATGCAAATTATTCCATTTCCAATAACTAAGATTCATATTGATTTGGCTCATCAATTCAATAAAATAAATATTCAGCATCTCCCGCCAAGCACTAGAGATTCCATGTATTAGAGGCTAATTGCAATTGCGTGTCTAGTAACTTGTGGGCAGTATAACGTCGGAATCAGTGCAGGTAGCCGAGGTCAGGTGTACCAGCCCCCACCTACCGCGCTTCTGTTGTGCACTTTTGTCGTTGTACGCTTTTGTCGTTGTGCGCTTATGTCGTTGTGCGCTTGTGTCGTAGAAATTATGAAATCCTGAAGCAGATTTTATAAACTTCCACTTATAACTAATAACGTAATAGTAAGACTAATGCTGTTGTGTAATGAAACCACTTTTACAATTAGCAATAATAAGCAAGTTGAGACAACAAAAGTCGAAACAGCGTTCTACTCACGTGCTACAGCCCAATTCACACAGAAGAGACGTGGCGCGGACTTCGGGCTGAGACATGGCGCAGACGCGGCGCATTTTGAAGTTGCTCCTATGGCGCATTTCACAAAGAGGCGGCTGTGCAATGGCGCACCCCTTTGAGGTCCGCGCCCCGTCTCTTCGAAGTTTCTAAGGGCACACCCAAATAGCTAAGAACTGTAAGTTTTTAACGAACGAAAAAATCGGTATGTGGATTTTTTTATTAATTGGGTATTTAACACATTAATATCATTAATATTTTTCTCACACTTACAGCCGAAATTGCGCTCCTAAATTTTAGCGCCCCGGGCAAATGCCCGGTTTGCCCCCCCCTAGAGCGGGCCCTGGTGGGAGATATGATAGTTAAAAGTGGTCGGTGCAGGGCATTTTCGTATTTCAACCAAAGACATCTGTCTCCGTATATGTCACTCTACTGCCACAACTACATAGCACAGACCAATGGTATTTGTATGTGATAGTGGTATCGTGTCTCGTATCATTTACTATGGTGGTTAGACGTCGGTAGCTATGGGGGTGTTGGATATATGGTGGTTGAAATTGGCCGACCTGCGGCACTTTCACATTTCTACCACCGAGTGTGGTGGTGTAACGGTTAGCGGCCTCGCATTCGGGAGGACGCCGGTTCGAATCCCCGTCCAGGATTCCAGATTTGGGTTTTCTATGGTTTCCAAAATCACTCCAGGCAAATGCCGGGATGCTTCCTAAAAAAAGGCTATGG
>CM061918.1:121531265-121723795 GCA_031002005.1 Vandiemenella viatica
CATGACGTAATGAAAATTATCGAAGCAAGTTCAGAAATTGATGCAATTTTCTTGGATTTTCAGAAAGTTTTCGACTTTGTACCACACAACCACCTTTTAGCGAATATTCAGAAAAGATTTGATCGGCATCAGTATATTGTCGAGAAGCCTCAAAATTCTACATATTACCTCAGATTTCTCTCTGGGAAGTTTAATAGAACCGCTTTACTTCTTTCTTCTAAACTATCTAGAAGACAAAGTTAATAGAAGTTTGAGATTGTTCGCTAATGGTGCAGTTATCAATAGGGAAGTAAGGAATTAAGCCAATTGCTTAGAAATTCAGTGTGTTCTGGCCGTTATTTCGGCATAGTCCGATCAATGACAACATACACTAAATTGCAAAAGTGCATAACTAATGAAAAGAATACGATTGTTCAGGAGTATAAAGTAAACAGTTCAGTATTTGGGCGAAAAAGTACAAAGTATCTACGCATAACTACTGTCGTAGGTAGAGCAAATTCTATGCGATTAATTAATTCAATTTTGAACATACAAAGAAAGGTGTTAAAATATTTCAGCTGTGTACTTTCGGATCAGTTACGCGAGGGATTGATTGACAGTACAGTGAGGGTACAGAGAGGAGCCTCTAGATTCGGACTACTTACCATAATTCTTACAAAAGTGTCGTAGATTGGTCTGGGATTTCGTTTCAGTTTACTGGCCAAAATGCGAGAAACACCTTTCATTTTCGAGTTCGATGAAATACTTTATCCACCAACCTATTCGGTCATAATTACAAGAAAGATAATGTGAGAGAAATTAGGCGCCATATTGGTGCTTACTTATACTTTCTTCCCCCATGCTTTTCTGCATTGGAATAGGCAGAGATAGGTTTTGTGCAAAACACCCTCCACCACCATCAATTTTATGAATTGCAGAATATAGATGTTAATGTACATTTTACATTACTAATCAGTATGCAATCACAGTTCTTTTCATATTTTTATTTTGTCAAAATATACACTGTCACAAAACTACATTTTAAACGCTACACGAAACCACAATATTAGGATAGTAAAAAGTTGTTTTACAAATGCATATTTGGCGGTATTCTATAGAAAATTTGTTCTATACCGAAAGTCACAAGGTAGGTTCATTGTCCCGATTTTACAGGATTGAAAAGTAGTAACCAGTCAGGCAAAGTCAATCCACAGGCGCGGCATCCGCTGCTTCAGGTGCTCCAGTGTTCTCGGATCTACCTCACAGTATTTAACATTCAACTTCCTGTGGAATAAAGAGAACAGCTCATTCTTTGTGTTATCCCTGCCTTCTAGTTCTAACCATCATACCGAAGTTTCTGTTTCTTACAATCTTAAACCCATCAAACTCATACAGAATTCTCTCAACCAGAAACGCGTTGGATTCGAGAAGTGAATTTGTAGCTGGTATTTTATGAACTAATAAACGATGGCGAATGAGATAAGAAGAGAACGATTCCTCACTGTACCTGGAAAGAGGTTCTCCCAATGTGTGATCATCTGCAGAAGTGGACAGTTTCAACATTCCATTCAGGATATTTATACTTATAGAATACTAGCTTCGCTCAGGGAGTTGAAATGAGATTGTGTGATAGTTGGAATAAAAGGACAAACTTTAAAATGCAAGAGGTATTTTTTTTTATTGTAAACATATTCTAACGTTTGCAATACTTGTTTATACACAACATTTTTCATTTTGTTATCCGGGGTATATATATGTACAAATTTTTTGAATTTCCTACGCGATAGCAAGCTACATATAGTTGACCGTGAGAGAAACAGGAGCCTTTGAGGTTGATGCGGCAATGTTTATAAGTTTGTCCTTGGCTTTGATAGTTGTAAACCTATAGGCTAATTTGATTGTAAATTGCAGTCTTTTAAATTGGGATGGCGGTTCAGTATAAACCAGTGGTATTCTGAGGATTAATACTGTGTGTTTCGATTCTGGATTTTCCCCGGTCATGTAATGTAGAAATTCCCGTGGAGGTGCTTCCAGTGGTGGTAATCGAATTTTTTCACTCGTGTAACAGAATCCTCGTGTTTCTCCACTGAATTTTTTCGCGTTGCAAAATTGGTAGATGTTATCCATTTTTTTCCGATTACGACGTGGTTGTTTTTGTTATATTGTTTTGTTGGGTCATAGTGGAATCCTTCATTTGTCGGGTTAAACTGCTTACTTGTCCTCGTCCGCGGTTCTCGTAGGGTGATATTTTCATGGGTGGCTTGCGTTTGCAGTCTTCTATTGTAAGATTGTGTCGCAATTCTTGATTCTTTAGTTCGTTCATTTCGTTCTTCTTCGGTTTCTATGCTTTTGACAGTGCTGATTCACGTTCACTGAGAACATAAACGTGCAACGCGCTCTTCGACTGTTTCGTTTTTTTCTCTGGTTTTTTTTTTTTTTAATTGTTTTGTTTCGTTCGTTGGCAATGTAAAGGTGCTTCGCGCTCTTCGACTGTTTTGTTTTCTCGCTGTTCTAGAGGGCGAAACTTCCTGCCCTTATATCTTCAAAATCACGCTCTTCAGGTAAAAACGGAAACCTTCTTCATGGATAAGGGATGGAGGGCTACCACACCATGTAACTCCCTTGATCGTTCCGGGACTCGTTTTTGAGTTTTAGCGACATACACATTGTACACTTACTTTTATAATATATATTGATTATATAAATTAAATATCGGTGCCGTTCATTATATAGCCTGTAATTTTAATGATAGTCTAGTAAGAAGAAACAGCACAAAATGTCTTATGCAATTAATAGGTAAAAGCAGGTACGCTCCACACAAGGAGGGGCAGGATGTCAAGGGAAGAGCAACGTAAGGCTACCTGCCGGGGAGGGGGGGGGGGGGCTAAGATGGAGCCACGCAGTTTATAGATCAGGGATGGCGAACCAGTGGCACGCGTGCCAATGATGGCACGCGACAAAATAATTTGGGCACGGCATTAAGTAGGAACCTAATCGATATGAATAATTTATTTTTTCGTTCACATAATTTGCGATCATAGTAACAAAGATCATGAAATAACGAAACTACCGGTCCCGAAACAACTACAGATTGCCAAAAGTGGTAGATTTTCAGCGAATTTATGACCGAACGGACTGAGTTAGCAAGTGCAGGTGGCGCGGCGGCGGGAGGAGCGCTAATTTATTCACTTGTTTGCATTATTTGCATATATTGTCTCTGCTTGTTTGTTTTGTTAACGTCGCTGACTGCTTTTACCAGTTAAACATGGTTGTTGTAGTTTATGAACTAGTTTGATTAACACAACTGCTTGTTTGAGTTTGTATGACTTAAATTTACTACTATTCAAAATGGATAGTTTCGTAAAAAAACAAAAAGTTCAAGATAAGTGTAATAGGGAATTTCAACCTCGGTGGACTAAGAAAAATTGAATGATTAATAAAGGTAATAAAGCGGTGTGTGTTTTGTGTTCTGGAACAGTGGTATGTACAACATCGTCTGTAAAACGGCACTATGAAACAAATCTCGGTTCAAGCACAACGTCAGGGTCCCAAGAAGTAAATGTGCTATCGGTCTGAAATTTACTACACACGTTCCTAAATGCATATTATTTCATAAAACGGTGCGTATGAAGCCGTCAAGGGTATGAAAAATGTATAAAGTTGTTTGAAATATGGGTAGTTTGTTACAAGTTATCACGCAATAAATGTTATTACCACCCACGTTATTACATGTTGATATTTTTCTGCGTGTTTCTTACTTTTAACTATTGGTCCAGGCTGCATTTCAACCTAACCACAACTGCTAATTATCAAAAATTTAAACTAACTTAAATTCTCTGTATCCAACATCCGTTACGGTAGCGCCATGTTTTACCCTGGAAGGTAGGCTGCCATGCAATATAAATCAGCATTGAAATCCAATATGTCGCCACGCACATATGAATTGTAAATGTTAATGATTTTCTTCTTATCAAGTGTAGGCAATTTGCAGGTGGAAAGCAGTTTTTATCCAATAATGAAGACTTAAGAACACGTGGAATAAATATTAACAGCTAATAACGTGCATTTATTGCGTGATTACTTCTAACGAGCTACCCATATTTCAAACAACTTTATACATTTTTCATACGCTTGACGGCTTCATATGCACCATTTTATGAAATAATATGCATTTAGGAACATGTGTAGTAAATTTCAGACCGATAGCACATTTACTTCTTGGGACCCTGGCGTTGCGCTCGAGCCCAAATCTCTTTGTCAAAAAAGCGAACCAGAGCAAAAAGAATTCATTGTGTGTGGAATTAAAGATAGAAATAAACAATAGACGTCAATGATTAAGTATGTTAGCAAGGATAGTCATACTGGTGCAGCAAGTTTTTCGTCTGCAAATGTTATTGCTCGACAAGGTAAAACCTTTTAGCGAGAATTTTTGAAGGAAGCCTGGTTAACATGTGCCCCATCACTTTTTGAAGACTTTGAAAATAAGGATAAGATAATTCAGCGTATCAAAGATACTCCTTTATCCAGAAACACAATAAAAGATAGAATACTAAAACTTGCACAAAATGTGAAAGAACAACAAACAAATGATATCAAGTCATCTCCTTTTATATCGCTGTGTCTTGACGAAAGTACTGATATAACTAAATCCGCTCGTTTAGCTGTTTTTGCTCGATATTATGTGGTAAATGAGATCAAGGAAGAATTAATTGCGATAACATCATTACCAACAACTACTAAGGGCACAGATATTTGTACGGCTGTTAAAAATTTACTTGCTGAAAAAGAAGTAGATTTAAGTAAAATTGTTTCGATAACGAATGATGCTGCTCGAAGTATGGTGGGCCAAATAAATGGTTTTGTCAGTTTATTTCAAACACACATAGGACATCCGATTCTCGAATTTCACTGCATCATACATCAACAAGCCTTATGCGAAAAAGGTGGATACGCCTCCCTTGGTAATATAATCGACGTGGTCTCAAAAATAGTGAACCTCATATCGTCGCAGGCTTTAAATAAACGAAAATTTGATGCCTTGTTGGATGAAGTGAACTCTGTGTACAATGGCTTACTGATGTATAACAAAGTTCGCTGGTTGAGCCGCGGTAACGTACTTCAAAGATTTTTTGATTGTTTGGAAGAAATCAGACTGTTTTTACAAAATGAGGGAAAAATGGAACAATATTCACAGTTGGTGGATGTTATCTGGCTTTCAAAATTAATGTTTTTTACGGACATGTGCCAGCATTTCAGTGAATTTAACGTGAAGCATCAAGGCGCAAACAAAACAATTATCATTATGCTAGATCTCATTCGTGCTTTTGAGGCTAAACTGCAAGATTTCAGTAACGTTATTATTTTAAATAATTACAAGTATTTCCCAAACTTGAAAAAATCATCAGAGATTTGGATGTACACGAAAAACCAGAACAATTAAAACTCACTAAAGAGTTATCTTTAGTAATTAATTGTTCAATCGAAGAATTTTCATCGAGAAGTTTCTCAGATCAAAGAATTATTGGAAACACTCAAGTTTATTATGTATCCTGATGTAACTACACCTGATAAACTGAACTTGTCTAAATTTGAATGGTTGGGAATTGAAGAAATGGAGATGTATCTGATTGAGTTCCAGTGTAGTCCAATATGGACTCAAAAATTCATCGAAATGAGGGAAGGAGTTGGAATTAAATGAATTAGCAAGACTATCAAGCAATGTGAGTAAAAATGCCAATACCATCATTATGAAAACTTGGAATTCAATTCCAAACATATTTAGCTGTCTTAAGAAACTGGCTTTCGCTATCTTAACAATATTTTCATCTACCTATGCCTGTGAGTCATTATTTTTAGAAATGAATAACATTAAAGACTCTCTTCGGAACCATTTGTCAGATGACTCCACTTCCGCTTGCATTCTGCTAAAAGTAACGAACTATGAACCTAACATAAACTGTTTGGCATCTAATTTGCAACAACAGAAATCGCACTAATTTCATCTACGTAAATAAACACAAAACTTTTGACGTTATACTTGCTTTTTATTTTTAAAAAATATAAATTTCTGGCTGCAAATATAATGTTTTAAGATGATTAGTATTTAGTTTTATTTATTTTCCCATTAATCACTGAGACATGATTGTTTACTGGCACGCCATAGCTTCAGTCAATATTTGCTTAGAAAAAATGGCACATGGATCAATAAAGGTTCGCCATCCCTGTTATAGATGGTCCCTTAGTATTTATATGAAGTAACTAACAACTTTCATTTCAGATGTATTTCTGTTAGCTCAACAGGCCAATGGGAACTGTATGGCACGCACATTTCAGAAATATGTTTTTATAAAAAGAAATTCCGTTTGAGATTGTGTATATTTGCGAAATATTCCATTAGTCCTGAAAATGAAGAACAACCTACGCGATTTTGTCCAACGTACGAGAGTCATTTCATTTACTTTGCGCCGATAGTGATTTGGGAGAGACATCCCTCTCCTTGAAATTGAACTGTAGCCAACAAAGTAAGGTTGCTCCGTAATGTTTTATTACCGAAATCGTTAACACTGAGGGCATACGGTGGGGCGTTAGATAATTTGAACCCCTGTGGTGAATACATTTACTTCGTTTGAGACATCGCAGTCCTCGAATACATTATGTTGTCCTCTATATAGAAGATTGTAGCCGTGTACCTTTTGCCTCTAGAAATAAATACACTATTGTTTCGAACACCAAGAAGAAAACGTGATTATAACTGAATTTATTCAACATAATTGTTTAGAATTAAAGAATTCGTATTTGAGGAAAGTGAAACAGAGCCTCTAGACGTCGTGGCTTGGAATGACACAGAGTCTGGATTCGCAGTTGTACACCCTGTTTATACAGTAGGTGCTTGCCAGAGCAACGACAGTGTATGCTGGAATACCAGAACGAAGAAGTTGACCACTTCCATATCCCTGACATGTTTAATGGGTGACTTGTCAGACGAACGAGGTGGTCTGGGAGCCAGTGGTACCCGCTGTTGCGTGGAGAAGACACGCACATTCCTCGCCACGCGTGGCCGTACTTTGTCCTGCTAGAGACGTCTGCATAAGTGCCAATACCTGTGGCTCTAAAATATGCCTGGTGCACCGGACGCTGTTCAGATTGTCGTCAATACGTAAAACGTGTTATAGCTAATCGCGCCCCAAACCGTCACACAACATGTCCGGTTGCGTACACGACGGTAGCATATATTTCAAGTACGCGGCCATGACAGTAAGATTCGTCCGAAAGCACTGTTTTCGCTATCAATCACGCTAATGACAGCGGGGTCTAAGGAATTGGTGGTAAGGACGTAATGGCACCAGTTCAGTCCCCAGTAAACAGCGTCAAATCGTGGATGTAGACACGTCCTCATACACTGCAGTACTCCAGCTTCGAGTCGACTCTGTGGTCGAAGCTGGTCTGTCGGTTACGGCCATGCGGACAAGGGGGCGGTCATCATACACTGTGGTCACATTGTGATGTCCAGTACGCGCTCATCGCTGTGTTATCCACTGGCTATACACACGCTCTTTACGAGCCGCAATGTCGCGATATCACAAATCCATTTTCCTGGAGACCAATCATTGGGCCACCCCCTAATTCACTCCCCTGATGGTATTGCATCCTTTGACGTCGACGAAGCATACTGGCACCTCTTGCACGTTTCCACTTCGTTCTGTACCGACTGAGCGTTGCGTAACATTGACCTCTCGGGTTACACAAAAGAAAGCGTTGCTGGGCCTACATGCACGCCGTATGTATAAATCATTTAAATGATTCCTAAGCCTTCGTTCAGATCTTCGGTGTACGCCGCGCTGTTTATTTCATAATCTGAGCTTTCGCCTGCCATCCTACAGTCTCCGTCAGAGATATTGTTCTGTCGACACAAGAATATCTCTGACGAAGGCTGTAGGATGGCAGCCGACAACTCTAGATTATGAAATAAACAACGCGGCATACACCAAAAATCTATTAATCATTATAAATCACATATTACGGCGCCACAGTTAGGCACATTCTCCGATTTTGGAGTGATTGAGACCATTCCTGCTGGGTATTGTGATTTTTTGCAAACAGTATTGATTACTCAACAAAGCGAGCGGTTTCGCTGTGCTTTCTTGTTACTGGTAACGCTAAAGAACTTTCTACAAGATAATACTCATACATTCATTAGCCATTATATTCACAGCCTGAATTTCCTCAAGCCCTCACTCGTCAATAGGCACCGTAACATCTTCCCACATCCCCGAGTGGCAAAACCTGCAGAGTTTGATAGTGACAAAACCTTTCCACTGAGTTTATGAAGTAGATAGTCTGCAATCAGAATACCAGACATCTTCGAAGGAATGGCAGGGGCATAAGATTAACACACTACATCATACACATACTCAACCATTCCATGTATTCAATCAAAATGTACTTTAATTACTGACAAAATCTAATGCCATTCATTATTGAATTTCGATGCACACGTTTGATTAACGTATTCCGTTTATCTTAATGTAGTACATTTCAGGATACGGAAAAAAATACATAATCAAAGTTAAAAAAAAAAAAATAGAATCCAAAGAGTACTAGTGTGATGTTTTGACAGTATTTCTTGAGAGGACTGCTCATCTCAAATACAGAGTGATCTGTGGCCAATAGTTGTCCCTTCTTGGAATGATTTACCAGTTTCAGCGCGTGTCAAAAACGACGGGTATAACCTATGATGGTAGTAGGAATTTATTCTGGAAAGCTAGTAAGGAAAAATGAACAACGATCATTTTTAATTACATTTTTCGTAATATGACTGGACTTGGAAGTTCGCAAGCGGGGAGCATTATACTGGCTCAGGAAAGGGAATCCGGAACAGGTAGAGAAAATCACGGGAGCACCAGCAACAACAGCTGCAGAAGTAAACAAATTGTTACTGGAAGAATGGCAGCAAAGGTGGAATGATAGCACAACAGGAAGAAGGACATATGATATGTTTCCAAGTGTCTGTGAAAGGCTCAAAATGTCGCATCTTCTCCCATCGCCTGGGCTGGTACATTACATAACAGGTCATGGCCCTTACAACAGTGAATTGCAAAGAAGAGGAGTAGTGGACAATGGTAGCTGTGACTGCGGAAGCGAGGGCACTCCGGAACATGTTGTATGGGAGTGTATTTCAACAGCGGAACAAAGAACCCCATTTCAGCAAATATTACAGGGCAGGCGAATTTTTGACATATTGCGTGACCAGGAATTGTGGTACTATCTTGATGAAGCTTGCAATCTGGCCTCACAAGCAGCCAAAGAAAGGTTCTTGGCACTTAGAAACCGTTTCAACCGACAGCGACCAGCGACCGAGCAGTGATGATTCCCGAATAAAGAAACTCCCGATGGGTCGAAGGAGGACGCCTCTACTTCCAGAAGTCATCTCCTGAGGGAGGTAAGTTACTCCGAAGTGGCTGTGCCGGGAGTAAATGTGTAAACTGTCGTAAATATACAAATTGAGAAACAGTGGGACAACAGTGAAATAAGTGATTTGTGTATGTGAAAGTTTCTTTGTTTAATTATATATAGTAGTATTGTGTGTGAATGTATGTTATTCAAATTACTAATTTACAGTATATATGTATATATCAAAAAACACTAACACATATCATATACATTCTTACACATTGTTAATTTAATTATGTAACAAATTTTTGTGAAATTTGATAAGTTTATGCGTTACTAACTTGTTTTACATCCTGAACAATATTTAGCTATTAGCTGCAAACTATAATTTTATCTTATGTACCTCTTGTAATATATTGGAAATATGGGCCCAGAGTAGAAACTAGGTGCTGGGCTATTATGTACCAGGATATAAAAATAAAAATAAAAAAAAAAAAAAAAAAAAAAAAAAAAAAAAATAAAAAAAAAAAATAAAAATATGACTACCGTACTCTAGTTAGATTTTAGGAGTATTAACAAACGCATTTTACTTTAAATGATGGAAAATATAATGGATAACTGATTTATTTGACTGATACATTTCGCAATTACGTACCTTTCGTGTAATCTTTCTATGATTTTTTTAATAAACTTGATTGTATTTTATATCCTGGCAAAAAAAATTCTTAGGTTATGTTTTATATTGATTCTTATAACTGATTTAGAAAATATAGCGTAAACATCGAATACCCTCCTCGTTAAATGTATTTCTACATTTACCTGTCATAAATAAACAAAAAGCAAGCAATATAAATTGAAACAAACATAACATTTTAACTTTGTAATGTATGATTGCCTCCTCGCATATATATATATCGTATGTTTGTGCAGTTACTTGAAATTACGTAATTACGTGTTATCTGGCATAGTACTTACAATTTCTTTTAACACTATAAGTGCAAATAAAATAAAATTAAGTTTCTTATTTGAATCTAACACTACTTTTTAACAGTAAAAGCGTAAATAAAGTCAGAAGTCAGTGCAGTTATTAAACTGAATTTGGCTGATTAATCAAGCAGCGCCGTAGTGGGAGGCAATGTAACTAACACTTCGCGCAGTACCGAGACTCGTCGAAGGTGGCCGATCTTATCGAGGTGAGCGCGCATTTCACTAAACAGGCTTGCTCTGTTCCTGTGTCAGGACATAACCGCGCAGATTTCAAGTTACTTCATCCAAATTGCTGTGGTAGTTTATACAACTTCAAACCTTCAAACTGACGCAACTCACCTACAGGTTTATTATGGTAACGATACACAAAACATAATAATTAGATTAATCAAGAGGAATAAACTTTACTCGGAGTAATTTACCAATTTACATAAATCAATGTTATTAACAGCACGACAATATTATTAGGTAATTGCCTCGCACATTTACTAGCCTTTCGGGTCCGGGGTAAAATGGGCGACCTTTTTTTCTTATTTTTTTTTTTTTATTTTTTTTTAGCTCTACAAAATGGCCAGGCGACAATGAATGGGCGTCAGTCGGTGATCGGGCCCCCCATCAGCCGGCTGGGCCCGGGTACTTTTGACCCGCTTACCCCCCCCCCCCTAACGCCAGCCCTGTATGTAAATGTCTTATTCTGGCGTCTGCCACACAACACAATTATATGCTACATACCTGAGGTTGGGAAGCATCTCAGGAATAAGGTCGAACTGAAAGTAGCTCGTATACTGACTGCTGGCGAAACTAAGTTTTTCCAAAGTGTTGATGTCCAGGATTAAACGAATTTCATTCTTCATATCTCTGCAGTCACATCCTTCCAGCGACAACATCCGCAGTTTTGGAATCTGTGATATATTCACCAAAGCTGCTCCGCGCAGATCTGCACAGTACTTGAGAGCTAACCTGTGTAAACAATTACAATGCTTACACTTACGAAAGCACTACATTTTATTGGGGCAAGGTGTAAAATTATATTAATTAGCACTTACTCCAAATCTATATATATAGAGATGAATGTATGTATGTTTGTTTGTTAGTTCTTCATACAAATCCACAATTTTCATCTGATATCGATGAAACTTTGCACACTTATACTTTGAAACAAGGAGAAAAATACTGTCTACATTTGGTTGAAAAATTATCTGTATAAATAATACATGTTTTCCCATAATTTCGAAATATTACTGAATGGCGATAGATAGACGCGTTGGATATGGACGTCTCTATAATGCTTTTTCCGTGTATCGGTAAGACAGCTCAGTGATTAAAGCACTTGCATACTTTGGGTCGTGGTCTGTGGTTCAAATCTCCGTGGAGGCTAAGATTTTTAAAAATTGTTTTTGATCGTAAGAGTCACGCCTGGGCCGTAGGTTATTCGGATTGAATGTTAAACTGGAAATATCATAAAGTTAGGGGTGCAATGCGAGGCAAATCGTAGGTAGTCTTGCAATGCTGTAGGTGTACACTTTTTTACGTTATAATGATTCCTCAGGTGTTGTTCGCAGTCAGAGAGAGAGAGAGAGAGAGAGAGAGTGTGTGTGTGTGTGTGTGTGTGTGAACCGCAGTAATAATACTATAAATACGGAAGTAAGTCTCTGTGTTTTTACGACCAAACGGCTATATCGATATAGAAGGAATTTTTACAAGAAAATCTGTATGAAGGGCACAGGACATTTTCTCCAGTATGTTTAATAGTTGTAGTCACGAAATTTTGATATCTTATCGAATGGTGACAGAAATATGTTGGAAATTGATTCTCTTCAAGAGACTGGTTCGACGGTAGAATGATATAGTGATAGCTTTCCTGTCATATTATGCCGACTTGGTGTTGTTTGGGACCAAACCTTCATTACCAACAACTTTCTATATTAAATTCTGGCAAAAAATACTTAAACCAGACGTACGAAGTAGCGGGTAGAAGGTAGTAATATATAATTTAGCAGTGGCAGCCTAAGCAACACGAAACATTATAAGAAAATTCTTGTCTACAATAGGTAAGACCAGTAAGACATGACCAGTGCGAAAATTTCTCGAATTCAATGAGTAGTAAGGTTTGTAGTTTGTAATACGATATAAAAAGAGCCGCGTCATGTGTAGCAATCGTTTATTTGTTTTATGTTATAAGTACGTAACAAATTCTTACAACATATTATGAAAAAATAGGAAAATCTTTTGAATGCTTAAAACATATGTATGACAAACGGTCACTGACCTTAATAGAATACGATTAAACTGAGCAAAATACATACAGAATATCCAAATATCTATATCTCTGTGATATATGTTGCTGCAATAGTATCCCGTAAGAAAATTTCGCGAATTAAATAATGTCTACATAGGAATTGTATTGAAAAGCAGATATGTTAGATATATTTTCTTTCTAAACACTCCTTTTTGTGATTCTGCTATTTATCAGCAAAGTCGACGCTAATGAAGCCGTTTATTAATATCTCTAATATGTACTGCTTCTCTCCAGCGACTTGGGCCTGGACTGTCCCACACACCAGACTTTCACGATTATTACTTTTGTTAGTCAAGGGTCATAGACCGAAAAACATTCGTTATTAACTTATGATATTGCCTAACAGGAGACCTTGATCTTTAAAAAGATACCTCATTTAACGATTTCGGTTAGGTATAAAGGGAGATAAATCAATCGTAACAAAACAACACGTTTTGGAAATAATGATACTTTTGCCCTTTAAGGGTCGAATTCCAAAAAAAATTACTTTCTAAAACTACGATGTGTCCAAAGTGGAAAACTTAATCTTTAAAATGATACGCCATTTATCTATTTCTATCAGATATAAAAGGAAATAAGTGACTCGTGACACAAAAATGCGTAGTAGAAATTCTGATATTTGTGCCCTTTAAGGATCAAATTCGGAAAATACAATGTCAGCAAAGCGGAGACGTTAATCTTTGAAATGATACCTCATTTATCGGTTTCGGTTAGGTGTACAGGGGGATACATGGCTATTTTTTTTTCTAAATGTATTTTAGAAATATTCACATTTTTGCACTTTAAGGGTCGATGGGGAGTAAGGGTTTGGGAGAGATTATATTAGCCTTTACCAACCAAATGTCAACCTCTCCTTCACGTGGTGCACCCTGTTTGCATGGACGAGGCTCTGGCGACAGAATGATTCCCGGTATAAGGAGTCACCCACTGCTTGCCAACGGCCTCCGAAAGAAGGGCGGAAGAGCGGTGAGCGATGCAGGAGCAATCTTTAGCACTTGGGGTTGGAAATGGCCCCTAAAGGCGGATGAATCAGAAATGATCAACGGCCTGGGGATGCAGAAGGTAACTGGAATTAAAGACCGAAACGGTATGCCGAGGACATGTAATCCTCTCAAACTACATATATCATGATGGACCCCAATAGGATTTCTAGGTGGGTACTGCTGAGGGAGGAGTCATAAAAACGGATAGAAACTTTCTACAAGTCTGCGCGTGGAATGTTAGAAGTCTGAATAGGGCAGGTAGGTTAGAAAACTTAAAAAGGGAGATGGAGCAACTTAACTTAGATGTGGTCGGGATTAATGAGATTAAGTGGAAGGATGCACAGGATTTCTGATCGGGGGAACACAGAATAATCAGTGGAGTTACTGGTGTAGATTTTGTAATGAATAAGGGAGTAGGGAAATGGGTGAGCTATTATGAACAGAGTAGAGACAGAATTATTTTGATGAGGTTTGAAACTAAGTCTGCCCCGACCACGTTGTTAGAAGTGTACAAGCTTACTGTTGTTAATTAGTTTCACTTTGGTTGTAGCAAGGAACTGTGGAACTGTGCATCAATTCTTGTATATTTCTGAATTCGGAAACGGCTATAACGATTTAAGCGATTATTAAAAAAAACTAGCATTTCTTGTATTTGGAAACGGCTCTAACGCCATCTCGTAAGTAAGCAAAAACATGAAAAAAACGTGAATTTACAACAAATATATTTTTTCTTATGTTTTCATCTCGTAGAAGTTTGAGGTAGGATTGAAGCGGTTTTATAAATTTGGATGATAACTTACTGTAAAAGTTTCAGGTAAGCTTGAAGCGATTTTATATGTTTGGATGGTAACTGTAAAGTGAAAATGAATAAGAAATATGATACAGCTGATTATTTAAAATAAAATGTTAAACTATGCGCATTCATGAATTTTGTTTAATCCACTGCAGTTCTTATATATGTAGGTATCAAATGTATTGAAGGTTTTTTATGGCATTATGCCCCGTCGAAGTTGAGGTCATTAGAGGCAGGAAAGGACTGGGAGCAAGAAATGGGAAGGATTTCGGCCATGGTCTTTTTAAGGAAGCATCCCGGTTTGATGTCTAATAAATATAGAGCGGACTGGTAGCTCAAAAGTGATTAATGAAAAAAAAAGTGGTTACGGCGCTTGCTCTCAAAAAATTCTGGTTCCGTTTCGGTTGTATTTGGTCTTATGGTTCAGGTTCCACGTTAAACTGTAGGTCCAAGAGGAAAGGAACTGGGCGTCCTACCTCCGGTACAATGGCTTACTTACAGTAGTATGCTTCCTTGCGGAGGATCCAACTAACCTTCGGGTTTTTATAATATATGCCGTCTATATATCGAATCTATCCAACCTAATGCTATTATGTGAGCAACTCTGGTATATAGGTAAATTTAATTTCTCTTAGGATTTTTGATGAAATCTGGCATACTGAACAGAAGATGCCGAGTGAAGATCGGTCATCCACGTACTTTTCACCTCTTCAACAAGCAGTTGATCATACCGTAACAACAAAAAAACATTTTCTTGTGTGTTCCCAATCTACTTATTCTTTTTGGTATATTTTCGTCTCATACTGACCTACCCAGCTGTCCAGATCACCCTGCAGCTGTTGAAACTTCTACCGTTTCGATCCTGTTATACAGCATTATGTCATCTGCAAAAATCATTGCTTCTGACTGTAAACTACAATCATTAATTATGATAATTAACAGCAATGGTCCCAATACGCTACCCTGTGGCATTGTGGCACTCCCATTTTCACTTCCACCTCCTTTATTGTGTATTTCCCATTATACCTTTTTACTGTCATTCTGTTATTACTATACTGTACGATGCAGCACTATTACGAAACAATTAAGTCAGCGCAGATTTTTTTATTTCTCAGTGTGTCAATGTCACATCAAAACAAAATGTGAGCTATACCCCCCATACATTTTCATTGAATATCACCATATAATCTGATTTAATTCATAAAGAGGTGGTGACATTATGATCTGCATTTAAGGGACTCAATGAATGGAATAAATAATTGAGGTATGTAGCCAATTATATAGCTGAAACGGAAAAAAAACATAAAGAGGTAATCCTTATAAGTCAAAAATGTAAATAAAAGGAAAACGCCTTCAATAAAATAGGAATAGTATAAATATCCATATTGATCTGGCTGGTAATGACTTAATCCGTTATTATTGAATTCAAACTAAAAGCCAAGAGATCGATTGGACTGAAATGCAATTATGCTGACGTAACAGTTGATGCTAAACTCATATTGGCAGGACACACTGGGCAGGCGATACCAGGGGGTTTCGAAATCCTTCACTTGGTGGAGAGAGTGACGAAGGGAAGTTCTTGAGGAGGGGAGGAACTTGGTTACAAAACCTTGATCAGACCATAGCTTGAGTGATGTAGTTTGTGACCTATATTACGAGAAATACAAATTTTTGGACATTACTGCATAACACGATCAGTAATTGATATGATGGAAGAGGATTCATTGGAAGACAGGAGGGTCATGGGAGCGTACAAGCCGTATATTGGTGATGAGTAGGGTTCGCATTTTATGATCAAAAGAATAGAGAAATATGGATGCAAATATGACCTTAAATACTGGTAAATATGACCTAAAAATAACAAAATATGACCAAACATTACATTTACTATACATCAAAACATGCTCAATTATAGATTATAGATACATCGTTTTACCTAGTAACTTCGTTTTTATGTAGAAAGTATGATTTGCTTCAGTTAAATTTTAAATCGTTTTGTAGAAATAACTGTAATTTGACATTATTTATAGAAAAGAACTCTTTCCTCTGCACTAAAATACTCCTCTCCAAATTCCTTTATTTTTAACGCCGCAGCTTAGCACTCTCAGAAGATTTCGTTTTTGGCATGGTGGTACTAACTGATCCACTGCAAGTTTAATACTGACTGAGGATTATTTTCAAAAGTATTGGCGACAGCGAACCGACTCAGGCACGCTGCTGCTGCTGCAATGTCAATATTTCTGGTACTATTAAAAAATTACCCGATTTTTTCCTAAAAATATGACCATATGAACATAAATTTTATCTTAATATGAACCAAAGATAGTAAAATGGCCCGAATATGCATTTATATGGTACATAAAATACATTTAAACACAATCAGAAACGTATTACTGCTCAAAAAGAAGGCAGGAAAAATATGACTTGTCCAAAGATCCGAACCCGATGAGGCATCGAGAAATATTGGCGGAAGAATTAAGAATGTTGCATGGTAGGGAAAACATGGCCATTTCATTTCAGACGTGAGGGTGCGTGGAATTTTCTTTCTTAGGTAAGTGAATCAGCTGTTTGAATATATTACACTGAAAGAATTTAAAATTTGTAGAGGGCAAAAGTAGGCAGGTGTAAGACAGTGAAAAAATGAGTGTGTAGGGAAATTGTCACCGGAGCGTGTGCTGCATCACAATTAAATTAAATTAAATCCTGCTGTATTATCTTTAAAAACACTTGTTATGAAAATAATTATTCTTTTGGTATTTTCAGGTGAGAAAGTTTCGTTTTACTGTCCCAAAATTAAAAAACTCTAGTAACACAACTAAAACTAGATTTTTCCACGCAGACTACAATATTTTACTCCCTGACAGCAAACATCATTTCGGTAACAAACCTATAGTACACAAGAAATAATAACTGTACAATATGTTGGAAAATTTTTCATAAAAAATCAAATTCACTAAACCAACCACATACACTTCAAGATGGCTCAGTCTGTGTATCTCCTTCAAGTCTCCATCAGAAAGACCACCACAATCAGTCAGACGCAGCTGCTTCAGGTTTGGACATCCATCAAATATGGAAAAAAACACACTATATTCGAAACAGAGATTCTTAATCTTGAGCACCTGCAGGTGTAAAAGTTTAGCGGACCTGCAAGGCAACAGAGGAAACATGGCGATATAACATCTGAAGCAAGAACAGGTTCCACATGTTATGTGCATCAGTTAATAAGAGTGTCTCAGTTATATTAGTTTAATTTATATCGCTGTATATAAGAGGATGTCCCAACATCACAAAACAGAAAAGTTGAATACTATGAATTTATTTGAGGTCAATTTATTAAAAATGGTTTTCGGTATTTCTAAAAGCTAAATAGCTTACTCTAAAGAAAGTTCAACCCGAAGACCAGTGGACAACTAGCTTAGCTTATTTGGGTCTAATTTTTTTACCTACACGTATTGACTATTATTAACATCTAGGACACCCTTTATTGTGCCACTGTAATATAATACATCTAGCAGCATGTTTTGAATTCCTAGGAAGCACAGTTAAAAAAACTGGAAGTGAATTATTGAAAGTTAATTGCATACTGACCAGACTCTAAATACAGGGTGTTTCAAAATTAATACCGAGGTACTGAAACTATAGAATTTTTATTATTTGAACTTATCATTATGAACGATACATCAAATGAAAGATCAGATCAGACATTCGTGTGGATCGCAGTGTTTCCTCTATCTTCCGCCAGAAAGCGCTAGTGGTCAAGATGGCCGCTGCTGAACAGAAAGCTTTTTGTGTTTTATAGTTTGCAAGGTATAAACCTGTAGTTACATTTCAACGAACGTTCCGTACTGAGTTCCATTAAAATCGTCCAAGTGATAATTACATCTTCAGTTTGAAGACACCTGCTGTTTTTGTAAAGGGAAAGAGTACTGACGACCAAGGCTGACTGAAGAACGTGTTGAACGCGTGAGAAATAATTTCAGGTGTAGCTTCAAGAAATTTAATTTAATTGCAATGGAGCCTGTTAGGAAGGATAGTCCTTAATAAACAATACCAGTGAATCTGTGTGGGGAGTTTAAAGAAAACGCTTACATCTACGTCCTTACCAGTTAAGAGACAGCAGGGTAGTAGGGAATATTTAAAACAACTAAACAAGGACTTAATAACAGCAAAGAAAGATGCTAAAGATGGGTTTATGAAGAGTATTGTCAGTGCAGGAGGACCATTGACTGATGCATCAAGAAATTTCTATGGCTATATTAGAAAACTGAAGGGAAGGGAGGGTGTAGAGACACTTATAGATAAGGATAGAGAAGAAGTTACTGAGGATTTGAAAAATGCAGTGATTTTAAGTAACTGGTTCAGTGAAAGCATTAGGGACAATGAATCAGAAACAGGAGGGTCTAATTCGGGGAACGAGCTTAACAACACAATTAGAAATGACGATAGTAAAAAATTTGATATTCATCCTGAGGAAATCATGAAGGAAATAAGAAAGCTGAAAAAACATAAAGGTGCTGGTGAAGATAATATTACTACAGATACCTTAAACATAGCCGGATGTGACATTGTACCTTATCTTGAAATATTATTTAAATTGAGTATGGATACTTGCTGCTTACCACAGGACTGGAAAAGTGCAATAGTAGTACCGATACATAAAGGAAGGGTGAGAAATAGAATTGAGAATTACAGGCCAATCAGTTTGACATCAGTGGTAGGTAAATTAATGGAAAGATTGATATGCAACCACATCAGAAATATATGTGACGAACGTAAGTGGTTTTCAAGTAGGCAACATGGGTTCAGGCAAGGATATTCATGCGAATCTCAGTTGGTGGGATATATGCAAGATATTTCAGATGAAATGGACAAGGGAGGCCAAATTGATAGTGTAGCACTAGATCTGTCAAAGGCGTTTAACAGAGTGAGCCATAAAATGGTAGTAAATAAGGTAAAAACCATTAGAGTTGATGAGAAAGTATTTGCTGGGTAGAAGAACTTTTAAAAGGTAGAAAATAGAAAGTTAGGGTAGGAAACGTAAGTATCAAAAGTAGTAGAAGTAAAAATGGAAGTACCCGCAGGGTAGTGTATTGGGACCATTGCTATTCATTATTCTAATGAATAAATGTGTAGATTGTTTACTATCTGAAATTACATTGTTTGCAGATGACATAATGCTGTATAAAAGGATCAAAACGATATAGGATTTTAAACAGTTGCAGGGTGATCTGGATAGGATATCTAGTTGGGTTGGTAAACATGGGATGAAGATAAATGCAAAGAAGAGTCAGTTTATTAGATACACAAATAAAAAACAAAAGGTTAATTATGAATATAAGGTGGGGAAAGAATTGCTTGCTGAAGACTTGAAATGTAAATATCTTGGCATTACATTTGATAACAAGCTTAACTGGGAAGGATACATTGGACAGGTGGTAGGAAAAGGTTTCAAGTGATGAGGGTCATGGGAGTGTACAGGGCATATACTGACGATGAGGCATGGAAAGATATTGCAGTAGGTATGAAAAGTTGTGCATGGAAGGGAAACGATGACCATGAACACAAGCTGGCACTCGATTTCAGGCACAAGGGTGTGGGAAGATTCTCTTTTTTAAGTAAGGGTATCAGGGATTGGAATGAGTTACCAAGAGAAATGATGAATAATTTAGCGAAAACGTTGAAAGAGTTTAAAAATAAAATTTGTAGAGGGCAAATGTAGGTGGGTGCAGGATAGGGGGAAGAAGGGGGTGAAGGGAAATTTCCACCGGAGCTTGTGCTCCATTGCAATTAAATTAAATTAAATTACCGTGTACAGCTGTTACAAGCCTACAGACTAAGTTTATGTGACAACTTCACAAACTAAATGTTGCTGCATGAAGATGAAGATTTTCTTGAACGTGTCATTTTTAGTGATGAATCGTTATTTGACCTAAGAGGAAATGTGACCACTCATATTGTGCGCATCTGGGGATATGATAGTCCCCACGTGGTTGTACAATGCAACGAAACTCCCAACTTTGATTTTTTTTTTTTTTTTTTGCCATATATAGATGGAAAGTTTACGGGCCTTTTTTGGAAGAGGGGGGGGGGATAGGGTGCTACTGTAACTGGTGATTATGATCTTGGTGCGCTATAACAATGGCACTTTTCTCAACTGCAATATGATGAACCAGAGAGCTTCATTTTGTAGCAAGATGGTGCGCCTCTTGAATGCAATAATTCAGTACGCGATACGTTAAACGACGTTGTACCCAATCGCTGGATTTCCATGGGCCGAATGACAGGGCATATGTTTCGCATGGCCTTCACGTTCAACCGATCACCCGCCAAGTGATTTTTATCTTTGGGGGTCCAAAAACGATAGTGTGTGTAGCGCCAGGGAGCGTGTACAAACTACGTGGCTCGGTCCAGGGGAGAGGGGGAGGGGTTGGCTGGAAGGCTACGCTGGGCTACGTGGTGGGAGAGGGGGTTCCGAACCAGGCCACGTAGCTTTCCTTTCATAACATTTTTCACAGTTAAAATGAGGAACAGAACTCACAACAGCATGTGAATATTTATCTCCGTTTGTAATTTACAATAGTCTGACAGGAGAAAACAGTAATAAATGCCTTCTGGAATCAAAAGGGAAAAAAGCTACCTGGTTCGTGGGGGGGGGGGGGGAGGTAGTGGCAAAAGAAACGTAGGGCTACGGAGGGGGAGGCGAGGTTCACAGGAGGCCAAAATGGGGCTTCCAGCTGACCTGCCGAATTTAAAAATGATTGAAGCTTTTGTTGCATCAATTACTCCAGACACACTGATCAAGGTATGGGAAGAACTCGCCTATCTACAGGATGAGTGCCGTGTTTCGTGTGACGAACTGTGTTCATATTGAACACTTGTAAGTTTAGAAAAACTGTTTGATTTGTTCTTTTAAAAGTATTATTTATAATTTAAGTCAAATAATAACAATTCTGCAAAGCCTACGAATCCAGAAATTCGTTTTGAAACACCCTGTATTTAGCAACAAAGTGAATAATAATCTTACTGTAAGCTGAATGCTACACTAAACCACAGAATACATGTACAAAATAAAAGAAAAAATAGACCTTACAGATTTTATTTTTGTTTACTTCATCACTCTTATATTACCAACCTATCAGGTACCGCAGTACCTGACTTCTACTACACGATCCTCTAAAAAACAAGTCGTTTACTTAATGCTTAGACGAATGACCCTCTTTTTGATGCCAAATGATCGTGTATATACTATTTTAGGAACATTGGTGTCCTTCCCTTATTCTGGATACGCCAGATTTTTGCCTGGTCATTGAAATATTCGTGGCTTTTAAAAAGTTGGGCTTATAGTTTATACTCGCTTATAGCCGTGCTAGTACGAATAAAGTATCTAACTTTATAATTTGCGGACTACCTGAGCCATTTTGGAGGGGTACTGGTGATCGGCGAGCCACTAGTAACCGGCGGATCATCTGCGCCGTCCATTACAGCCAAATCATCGTTGAAAGCCAAGGTGAGTGAATCAAGGTTCGACAGATGTCTCAGGGCTGTGCAAGACTCAAGGAGCCCTTCAACGTTGTTAGTCTCGTCAAACAGTTTCAGTTTTACCAGTGCACTACAGTCCTTCAGCAAAGGCACTATACACCTGAAAACGACACAAATCTTCAATGAGTTAAACACATTGTAATATCCCGTGGTGACGGGAAGTTTATGCGTGTGAATTCCACGTTTCTTTGGCATCGGCGAGAGCCAGGTGACTCATACCTGCGCTGAAAGACCGAACGATTTATGGCAGGCCGTAAAGTTAAAAGCTTTACGCATTCAATGAAATTCACAGGACAGTATAGGGACTTGCAGAAATGAGGATTTCCTGGTACAGTAGAAAGTTGAGACTAGAGAAACGATGCTTCGGAGAAAAAGTCAGGTTGCGGAACACCTCTGTTGGGAACCAGCGAATCAGACTGTGTTACGAACTTTTAGAAACCATAAGTTTTTTATGATTCATGAGGAGCGCCAATCGAGATCATGGACAAACCGCCAAACGCTGCGACTGGCTGAAATTTCCCGCGTTTGCTAATACTCGGCAGCCTGCAAGTTTCAACGGAGCGAACATGCGGGAGTGACGACATTCTGTTTCTGGCCAGCAGCACCGGCGCATCCCGGGAGATCGCCGGACAGGTTACTCCACTACCTGCGGGGAGCCAACTCGCCAAGTGGACGTTACTAAGTGATCTTCCGCCCAGCTGATCAACGGTAAAGAACGCCGACGATGTATAGACACTCTTGCGTCATTCAACCCTAGGCAACGCTCTGAGATGAGAATCATGCTCTAAATTAGATAATTATGTACGTTTTCGCGGCGGCAATGCTTTATAAAAACTTCTCGGGTTTCAAGCCGCGTCAGAATTGAGCCGTCTGGCGACGTTTCGGAAGCTTGCACTGCTTCCATTGTCAAGCCCCCGCTTAACATTACTGAAGTCTGCTTTTTTTTTTTTTTTTTTTTTTTTTTTTTATTGTTTTTTCATTCCTTCCCCGGTGGGGAAGGCGGGCTGGCAGCGCATTGGTAGCGCTCTTCAGCCTAGTGAGTTACATAAAATATACAATTGTTTTTAACATATGCATTTGCTTACAACTAGACATTATAATTGAGTTTACAGTTGTTTTACATATAATTTTTTTTTTTTTTTTTTTTTTTAGGAGCTGTTCAGGAGTTGGTACTTAGCTGATTAGCTTATAGTGTGGGATATATTATTGGGCGCTTCTGTCGCATCGGATATGGGTGGTGGTCGGTCGATGTGTTGGGTGAGTATGAGGATGTTCAGGAGGTGGAGAGTGGGAGGTATTTGTTTGTAGTAGTTGGGGAGATGGGGTGGTTCAGTGATTAGTTTTAAGGTTATGGGATTGTTGTTATGGATACTGTTGATAGCATATTTGATACGGAGTGATTCGAGGTGGATGAGGATGTGGGGGAATTTTATGAGGCTGTATAGTAGATTGGTAGGTGATGGTAATCGGATGCGGTAGGCGATGCGGAGTGCGTGGCGTTCTATTATTTGCAGTCTATTGTAAAAACGGTCGGGAGCGGATATCCATGAGAGGTGACCATAGGTGAGAATAGGGCGGAGAAATGCTTTGTAAGTATTGATGATGATATTGCTGCGGAGTCCCCATGATGTGCCAGTGAGTGATTTGAGTAAATTGAGGCGGGTTTTTGCTTTTGCTATGATTGTGTTGAGGTGGGGTGTCCATGTTAGGTGCCGGTCGAGGGTTACGCCTAGATATTTCACTGTAGGTTGTTGCGGGATGGGGTGGTTGTAGATGGTGATGTGAAAATCCGTGAGGCGGTATTTTCGGCTTGTTTTGCCGAAAATTATTGCTTGCGTTTTGTTGGGGTTAATGATCAGTCTCCATCGGTTACACCACTGCACAAATTTGTTGAGTTCGGTTTGTATTGCTTTTTGGGATTGTTGCAGTGATTTATGGATGGCTAAGTATGCGGTATCGTCGGCGTATTTAAGGACGTAAGTTGGTGGTGCGGGGAAGGGTATGTCGCAAATGTATAGGATGTATAGGAGGGGTGAAAGAACAGATCCCTGGGGGACACCTGCGGTAGGGGAGAAGGTACGGGAAAGGAAGTTGTTGATAGTTACAAAGGAGGTGCGGTGTGAGAGGAAGGAGGCTATTGTACGGATGAAGGTGATGGGGAGGGCGAAGGTTTGGAGTTTGAAGATGAGTCCAGCGTGCCATACTGTGTCGAATGCTTTTTCGATATCTAGCAGGACGAGGATTGCGGATCGGTGGGTGTTCAGGTGCGTAGTCAGGAGGTGTACTAATTTCAGGAGTTGATCTTGAGTTGACAATTTCGGGCGGAAGCCGCACTGGGCTGGGGATAGGAGTGAGTGTTGGGATAGGTGTTGATGGATTCTTTTGGATAGTATTGTTTCGAAGATCTTGCTGAAAACGGAGGTAAGGCTGATAGGTCGGTATGAGGTGGGGTCTGATTTGGGCTTATTGGGTTTGGGGAACATGAGAATTTTAGAGGTTTTCCATTTGGGGGGGTAGATACCAGAGTATAGGATATATGTGAATAGGAGAGCTAGGAGTTGATGAAATGAATGGGGTGCTTCTTTAAGGTGTCTGTAGGTGATGGAATCGGGGCCGGGTGCTGTATTTTTCTTGGTGTGGAGTACGGAAAGGATGTCGTTAGTGGTGATGGGGGTGTTAAGCCCAGTGCGGCTGACATTATGGATGTAGTTGTAGTCGGGCTTGAGGGGGGGTGAGGAGGTATCGGCACGCTGTTCTATTATGGGGGAGTCTGTATAATCAAAGCGGGGGTCGTTGGGTGTGGTATGGACTTTCTGGAGATGGTCGGCGAAAAGATTTGCTTTTTGGATGTCATTGGATACGGGATGGTTGTTATGTAGAAGGGGGTAGGTGGGTGCGGTTTTGAGGCCAGTTATACGTCTGAAGGTGGACCAGTATTTGGAGGAGTTCTGAATGTATTGTAGGCTTAGCTGGTTGCAGGTGTCCCTCCAGGTACGGCGTTTATGGGCGGTAATGTAATTGCGAACTGTGCGTTGGAGCTGGCGGTGAAGGGTGAGGAGCTGATGGTCATGGGTGCGTTGATAGGTGCGGAAAAGTTGTCGTGAAGTATGAAGAAGTTGGAGGGCTCGTGCTGGTAGGGAAGGTTTGTGAGGGGTGATCGGTGTCAGGGGAATATGAGCGTCGATGGCGTCAGTGATGGTGCGTTCGAGGAAGTCTGCAGTTTGTAGTAGGCTGTCTGTGTCGGTGATATATGGGTTGTCTGTGTCAATTTTGTCGTCGATGAATTTTCTATAATTATTCCAGTTAGTCTTGTGATAATTTTGGATGTAACGGTGGGGTATCTGGTTTGGTGGACGTGGGGTGTTTGGGGGGTTGTATTGAATGGAGAGCATGATTGGAAGGTGGTCGCTGCCAATGGGGTCCAGAACATGAAGGGTGGAGCGGGTGAGGATGTTTGGGGAGGCGATGACGATGTCGGGGGTTGTATTGGATTCGGGGCGCGTGGGTGATGGAATGTTAATGAGATCACCTCTCATGGCTGCTAGGGTGTGGTGGAGTTGATGAAGTTCTTGTTGGGTACGGCTGTGGATGTTTATGTCGGCCATGATGATATATGAATTGAAGTGGTTGTCTATGTAGGAGAGAAAGTTGATAGGTAGTGGAACGCGGGGCCGGATGTAAATAGTGACTAAGGTGACAGTGAGTGATTTTAGAAATACGGTGACGATGACATGTTCGGATGGATGATTTAGGGGTGGGTGTATTTGGGTGGGGATGTGATTATGATATCCAATGGCCACGCCTCCGCGTGCCGCCCGGGTAGGATTGTCAGATCGGATGAGGTGGTATGGGGGCATGCGGATCTGGTGACGAGGTGTGAGGAAGGTTTCGTTTAGTAGGAGGCAATGGATGTCGTGTGTGGTAAGGGTGTGTAGGAGGAGGTTTTTGTTGGTGGGTAGGGAACGGATGTTATTGAATAAAATGTTATGATAAAGTGGCATATTTGGGCTTTCGGTTGGGTGGGGAGTTGGAGGGCTTTAGACGAGAGTTTCCAGAGGGAGAAATTGGAAATGGGCATTATTGTGTGAATAGGTGGCATTGATATGAATTCCGAAGACTGCTCTGGCTGCTATTGATATTTGGGAGAGTGTGTGGTCGCGTGAAAAGGGGTTTAAGTTTTGTAGGGTGATAGTGATGAATCTTAAGATGTCCTCTATTGTTGGCGGGGGGCGTATGGAGTTGGTGGGTGGCGTAGGAGGGTCTATTGGTCGGATGGGTACGGTGAGTTCGGCTTTTGTAGGTGCTGGTTTTGATTTGCATTTGAAGGAGTAGGTGGGGTGATTTTCGTTACAGGTATTGCAGGTTGGGGTTTTTTGTAGGTTCGGACATGTTTTTAGGAAGTGGTTTTCCTTGCAGTGCGGACAGATAGGGGTGTTTTTGCAATCAGAGGTAAGGTGGTCGTTATATTTTAGGCAGCGTGCACATCGAGTGGGTTGAGGGGAAGGGGTTTTAGACGGTTCCACTCTGTATTTTTGATGATAGATTAAGGCTCCATTGTTTAGCAGTTGGTCAATGGTTGGCACGTCTTCTGTGAATATTCTGACCATGTAGGTAGGTCCTAGACTGTTTTTGATACGGAGGGCTTTTCTGACATGTAACTCATTGTTTGAATTGAGCTCAGCGACTACTTCTTCTTCCGTTATTGATGGGTCTACCCCACGGATGACGGCAGAGAGTGTGGGGGGTCGTTTTGGCGGTGTTGGTTGCTTTGGTGGGGGTGGGGCGACGGTTGTTAGTGTGGCGTGGTCGCCAAAAGATGATAGTCCAATTTTGGTTTTAATGAGTTTGGGAAGATCTGGTTCGTTACTTTTTATGATCATCCCATTTTTAGTGGGAACGAGCTGATGAAGAGATATGTTTGGTATATGTCGTTTGATAAATTTTGTGAGGATTTTGCTGTTGGTGTATCCGGGAAGGTTCCTTTTAGAAGGTATGTTCTAATTGTTTGTGAAGTAGTGGGAGGTGAGATTGTGGTATCCATATCTTCTTCAGCAGCTGCATTGGTAGATATGGGATTTTGTAATGATGGTAATGGGCCACTTTTGGTTGGGCCGTAGGGTTGTGCCTTGTTTCTGGCAGTCTGGAGGTAGCTGGTGCTGCGTGATGGTTTTTGAATTATCTGAGGGAGGTTTTGATGAGTGCCAGCGGATGCGGCAGGGCTGATGGTTGAAGAGGTGGTAATGGTGCTAGTGGTGGTTGTGGTCGTAATTGATGATGTGGCCATGGTGTACAGGTGGGGACTAGTGGTGACTGTGGGTGGAAGAATGGTTGGGTTGGTTACGGGGTCCATGGTGTTACCGTATTTTGGAGTGTCCGGGCGAGGTCCGTGGGCAGGTGGGGTTGGCAGCAAGCTGTGGTCCGCAGGCAGGCGTAGTCCGTGGGCAGGCGAAGTCGGCTGAAAGCGAAGGTCTGGAGACGGGCGAGGTCCGTAGGCAGGCTTGGCTGAGAGCGGAAGTCCGTAGGCAGGCGAGGTTGGTAGAGTGAAGAAGTCCGTAGGCAGGCGAAGTCCGTGGGCAGGCGAGGTCGGCAGAGAGCAGAAGTCCGTGGGCAGGCGAGGTTGGCAGATAGCAGAAGTCCGTGGGCAGGCGAGGTCGGTAGAGAGCAGAAGTCCGTAGGCAGGCGAGGTCGGTAGAGAGAAGTCCGTAGGCAGGCGAAGTACGTGGGTTAATGAGGTCGGCAGGCAGGCAAGCGAGGTCAGTGGGCAGGCGTAGTCCGATGATGCAGATGAGTTCCACAGGCCAGTAGTCGAAGTCCAGGGGCAGTAGGCGGGGTCCAAACACAAGCAGCAGAAGATCCAAGAGAGAGTCCAAAAGGCGATGTCCAGTAGAAAGCGTGGTCCAATAATAGCTGGCGACAACGTGAAGAATGCGAATAAATCCAGGTTGAGCTGCTACGTGAAGTCTGCCGCACGGTAGTCTATTATATAGCGCCAGCAGCCGGGAGCGGAGGGGAAAGCGCGTGGAGGGGGGAAATCGAAAGGAATGGATCACTTCCGTTTTTAGATGTTCTAGTGCGTCGGAAGCCTAATGGAAGGTTAGGGCACAACGTTTACAGAAAACCTACACACACCGATCGCTATCTTAATGCTCAAAGTTTTCACCATCCTTCTCAGAAACTGGGAGTGCTCAATACTCTTGTCCATAGGGCAAAGGTGGTGTCCGACAATGAACATTTAAAGGAGGAACTGCAACACCTGGAACGCATATTTCGTGCCAATGGTTATAGCACTAAAGAAATCCGACGTGCAACCATGGGAAGACACAACAGAACCAAGACAGATGACAAAGATCAAGACAAGCCGCGTGCCTTTCTACCTTTCTGTGGAGCAGTAACGTCAAAAATAGCAAGATTACTCAACAAACAGGGCATCAGTTCGATTTTTCGACCTCCACCAAAAATTGGACAGCTGTTGCGAACTCCGAAAGATAGTCTCAATCTTCGGGCTCCTGGGGTGTACAAAATTCCATGTGAATGCGGCACTTCTTATATAGGGCAAACCTTAAGGACAATTAATGAAAGACGAAAAGAACACATCAGATATTTTAAACTTGGACAAAAAGAAAAATCTGCCTTAGCCGGACACGAGCCGTGCTTCGACAAAACGACACGCCTTTGTTACGCAAATAACTTTTGGGACAGTGTTGTGAAGGAGGCTATTGAGATTAGGCTTAGCAACAATGTTATTAATCGTGATCAAGGCCTCAATTTAAGCCAAGCTTGGATGCCAGCATTTGGATTATTACCAACGAGACGGAATCGAGCCATATTAGGGCATACGAGTGACCCGATCGTGACGTCACCAAGCGAGCAGGGCCTAACTAGACCGCCCCTCCACGCGCTTTCCCCTCCGTTCCCGGCTGCTGGCGCTATATAATAGACTACCGTGCGGCAGACTTCAGTAATGTTAAGCGGGGGCTTGACAATGGAAGCAGTGCAAGCTTTCGAAACGTCGCCAGACGGCTCAATTCTGACGCGGCTTGAAACCCGAGAAGTTTTTATAAATGCTCTAAATTGTTCAAAAGAAACTTTTAATATTCAATTCTGTTCAATAAACCAATCAATTTTGTATTCAAAGAAAATAATAGGTGTTGTAAACCCTGCTTTCAATAACTTCCTTTCCAATCAATCAGTATATCATTTGAATAGATGACGATATGTGTTTTTTATTGGTATTTTAAAATTACAATTGCTTTGACTAAAAGTATTTCAGAATTGGAATGTCGTTTCTCTCGGATAGAGAACACTTCCATTCTTGGCGCCTACCCGGGATTAATTTTGCAAATTAACTTATTAATTAATAATGCTCATTAGTTTATTCTAAATATAATAACGTCACGTAGCAATCTACACTAAAAATCAAATTTATATCACATAATAATCCTTTTATTTAACTTAAAAGTAGTGTATGATGTACCAGTTTAAACTTTAACACAACAGATACTATACAAAGAGGTTGTAGTGATCGTACATCAAGCCCAAATATAAATAACTGTAAAATCTATAACTATAAAACGAAAACCGATTAAATTTGAACTACAAAAACTCAGAAACTAATGAACAGATGGAAATGGGGTTTTCACCATTTTAAAGCTTAAAATCTCAATTGAGTCGTTTGGTATATCTTATGTTTCAATGTAATATAACGCCGGAACATTAAATGGAATGCTGAACGTATGATCACAAATACCAAAGAAGGAATTGCATACTCTGCAATAAAAATACAACTAGAATCTCTCTTACCGTAGCCTTTAATGAAAGCAGTAAAATCAGTTTAAAATAATAACTATTTTCCACACTAAACAAAACTTGAAATATTCTTTCCTTTTATTCGACATCGGGCATATTCAGTTTTCAAACGCCATAGATGGCCGTATTTAATGCGAGAAAGTAATAACGAGAAAACAACAGAGATTTTCTTTGATCAAATGCTCTGACAGCACAACTACAAAAGTGTCTGGCTATCGTCTATGAAGCTATGTTCACAATAAGATCGCGCCGCAGTTTTGAGCTACCTCAAATAAAAATTAACAATAATTTTTATTTCATATCTCGCTTAGTTTTGAATACTTGATATACAATTATTAATGCCTGATATTCAACTGTACAGACGCCGAATATATTATAATTCTGTGTTCCACTGCCAGGTGAAGTGACATAATAATAAAATCTTTGGCTCTGAGTGGCAGATGAATCAAAATATTGAAACAATCAAATTTTGGCATTATGAAATCTCAGGCTAAATCGATTTAAATGTTTTCAGGTAATGTTAGCTTATACGTAAAATAAATGAGTCGTCTTAAATTTTAATGTTGATCCAAAGCATTCAAATTCTGAAAATCCATTCAAAATATGCATTTTCTGCGGGATGCTGGAATAGACAGACACCTTCCAGATACATTTTTATGTATGTACACAGACGGAAAAAAAAATCCCAACACCAAGAAAAAATTATTGTAGAGTAATGAAATTTGGACAATGCATTTGTCAAGTTAACATGTTTAATTGATTAAATTTTCAAGATCACAGGTTAATTTAAGCTCAAGAAAATGCATTTCAAATGTGAAATACTGTTAAATTAATAGCCGGTGTAACCTCCAGAATTTTGAATGCAAGCCTGCAAACGTGAATGCATTGTGTCATACAGGTTTCGAATGTCACTTTGTGGTATGGAGTTCCATGCTTGTTGTACTTGTGCTGTCAATACTGGGACGGTCAGTGCTGGCTGTGGATGATGCTGGAGTTGTCGTCCAATGATATCCCATACGTGTTCAATTGGAGACAGATCTGGTGATCTCGCAGGCCAAGGTAACATGTCGACACTCTGTAGAGCACTTTGCGAGACAACAGCGGTATGAGGGCGAGCGTTATCCTGTTGAAAAACTCCCCCTTGAATGCTGTTCATGAATGGCAGCATTACAGGTTGAATTACCAGACTGACGTACAAATTTGCAGTCCAGTGTGTTTGGTATAACCACAAGAGTGCTCCTGCTGTCATAGGAAATTGCTCCCCAAACCATGACTGCAGGTGTAGGTCCAGTGTGTCTAGGCCGCAGACAGTTTGGTTGCAGGCGTTCCCCTGGCCTCCTTCTGACCAACACTCGGCCATCACTGGCACCAAGGCAGAACCTGCTTTCATCAGAAAACACAACAGATCTCCACTCCGTCCTCCAATGAGCTCTGGCTTGACGCCACTGGAGTCGCAAACGGCGATGGCTTGTAGTCAGTGGAATGCACGCTACAGGGCTGGAGTCATGGTCTGGGGAGCAATTTCCTATGACAGCAGGAGCACTCTTGTGGTTATACCAAACACACTGACTGCAAATTTGTACGTCAGTCTGGTAATTCAACCTGTAGTGCTGCCATTCATGAACAGCATTCAAGGGGGAGTTTTTCAACAGGATAACGCTCGCCCTCATACCGCTGTTGTCTCGCAACGTGCTCTACAGAGTGTCGACATGTTACCTTGGCCTGCGAGATCACCAGATCTGTCTCCAATTGAACACGTATGGGATATCATTGGACGACAACTCCAGCATCATCCACAGCCAGCACTGACCGTCCCAGTATTGACAGCACAAGTACAACAAGCATGGAACTCCATACCACAAAGTGACATTCGAAACCTGTATGACACAATGCATTCACGTTTGCAGGCTTGCATTCAAAATTCTGGAGGTTACACCGGCTATTAATTTAACAGTATTTCACATTTGAAATGCATTTTCTTGAGCTTAAATTAACCTGTGATCTTGAAAGTTTAATCAATTAAACATGTTAACTTGACAAATGCATTGTCCAAATTTCATTACTCTACAATAATTTTTTCTTGGTGTTGGGATTTTTTTTTCCGTCTGTGTATTAATGCGGTTAATGTTTCGATTTTCGAGCAGCCAGATTAGAAGATGCAATTACGTTGAAATATAACCTCAACGAAAACTGACATTACGGGCAGTTCTATCACTACCGTGGCGCCACAGTCTGGTGGTGAATTTTTGTAGAACTCGACGAAACAAACCGAAAATAAAGAATAACACTTTTTGATATCTCCTTTAGTTTTCGAGATATACCACGTCAAAATTCAGTTATATGTAGAGACCTTTACCGAGCGTGGTGGGTGAACGGTTAACGCTCTGGCCTCGCATTCGGGAGGGCACGGGTTCGAATCCCCGTCCGGGCATCCAGATTTGGTTTTCCATTGTTTCCTCAAATCACTTCAGGCAAATTCCGGGATGCTTCGTTCAAAAATCCAATGGCCGAATTCCTTCCCGTTCCTTGTCTCCAGTCCCATCCCGCCTCTGATGACCTTAACTTTCGACGAGGGTAAAGTCATAGTTAAGAAAAAAATAAAAATAAATAGGTTTCCTTGTAGTTTTGGTGACCTTTCTTCTGGTCCAGGCCGTATTTTAACCTAACAACAACCGATAGGAAGAAAATAAAACACCTATAGTGCGTTTCCACCTTGTAGATATAGTGGTCCAGGTCAGATCTCATCCTAACCTCCTCACTTTCGAGAATCTCAAGAGCTAAACGAGATATCAAATAAATAAATAAATAAATAAAAAATAAATAATTTCTTTATTTTCGATTTGTCTCGTCGAGTTGGCGAAATTTTTCTGTGGTCCAAGTCGCGGTTCAACCTTACCACGTCAAATTTGAGATATGAAATTTCGAAAACTTAAGAGAGATGGATTCTTATGTAACTCGTTGAGTTACATAAGAATCCATCACCAAATTACGACGCCGTAGTTATCGTTGAATCCCCGTATTACGTCTCGAAGTATCCAAACTAGGGATATCCACAAATCATCGATGCTTCGTATCCATTCGATGTTTACCGTAAGATACATCGGATTGACTCGATGTCTTGACAAAGAATTTTTCTATTCGATGCATCGATTTTTTCTTAAACAATCGAATCATTAAAAAATTAATAATAACAAAAATAATTGAACTAAAGGTTAAGATTACTAAATTTGTCCAAGATTAAATTAAATTATTTCAATTTGAAGTAACTGTCATTAACAGGTGGTGCCACCTGTGAGCAACTAGCGGGACTTAGCAACGTGAAGATGAATTTTTCTTGCTGTTGGCTGTCCTGCCGGTATGAGAGAATTAATCAAATCAATTTCATAGGATTACTCGTACTGGTTTTTATTGTAATGGTCTGGTATCGTAATAAAATATTTCTGTTAATCTGTAGTTGTGTGTCACTCACAAACCTATACCTCACACATACAACACTACTTAAGCAGCACACAGTAACATAAAATTAAATTTTTAATGTTGGGTGAAAGGTAACGCTCTGGCCTCGCATTCCGGTGGACGTGGGTCCGAATCCCCGTACAGGCATCCAGGTTTTCCTGGTTTTCGTAAACCACTCTAGCAGAATGCCAGGAAGCTTCCTTCTAATGGCCTTGGCCGAATTACTTCCCGTTTCTTGCCCCCTGTCTTTTCTCGCCTCTAATGACCTCCATTTCGACGAAGCCATAAACAAAAAAAGCATAAAATCAAACACATCATTACAGCTACAGCACTACACTCCAGGTTCACACAGACCAAACGAAAGACAATGAATTATCTGCGTTTAACTGGAAATGATGAATATCAAACATTTTCCATAGGTGATTTTAAAGAAACATTTAAGAGAAATGAAACGACATTTGCCGACGGATAATGTTGGTTTGTATTTGTTGAATAAAGAAAAACATAAAAGTATTCGATGTTGAAAAAACATCAATGATTTTAAGGGATGCATCTAAAAACATAGATGCAGGGTTCCGATGTTTTAAATAGAATAAAAAAATCGATGTACTTTCTAAGTGGACACCCCTAAGCCAAATGTGCTGTAATTTCTCGTCCTTTGTGATGTTGCAAAAGGTTTCAGTTGTCAACTTGATGGAGTTCGCATTTCAGTCTAACCACAATCTTCGCTAATAATGGCGCTAGAAAACCAAAGCTTCTATCACATGCGAATTGAAATATTCCCTGTATCGCATTTGAGTGTCATCATGAATCGCGATATAAACTTGTTCCAAATTCTTCACGTGTTCTTACATCTTTATTTTTTATTATCTATGATGATGAAGATCGATGTGTTAACGGATGACATAGGTTACATACAGTTGAAATAATGACCACAGTGAAAACGAAGGATGCTAAATTAAATCATAACAACTTCAGTGTTCTGGCAAATCATTTCTTAGCAATTGCTTAAATAAACACAAAAATAAATCATAATATAATTCCTATTGCCTTGCGCAGTAACAAAATGTTTCTGTTGCTATCCTGGTCCAGGTTGCATTTAAATATAACCACAGGCAGTTCAATCATTTCCGTGGCTCCACAATCTGATGATGAATTCTTGTAGAACTGGACGAAACAAATCGAAAATAATGAATAAAATTTTTTGATATTTTTCTTGGTTTTCAAGATATAGCATGTTGAAAATCGGTTATAGGTACAGTTCCTTGTGATTTTGGTGAAGTTTCCTCTGGTCCATGACGTATTTCAACCTAACAACAACCACCAGGAAGAAAATAAAACACGTATAGTGCATTGCCTCCGTGTAGATATAGCGGTTTTGGTAATTTGTTTTTTTCTGGTCCAGGCAAGATCTCACCTAAACCTCCTCAATTTTGAGATACAATATATCGAGAACTAAGCGAGATACGAAAAGAAAATGTATTCTTTGTTTTCGATTTGTCTCTTCGAGTTACATACGATATCATCATCAAATTTGGCAATGGCGAAATTTTTCTTCTGTTCCAGGCCGCATTTCAATCTCACCAAGTCAATTTCGAGATACAATATCTCTAGAATTAAGTGAGATATCAAAAAAATTTATTCTCTACTTTAAATTTTTTTTCGTCGTGTTACGTAAGAATCCATCAACAAATTGCGGCTTCACGGTTATCGTAGAATCCCCTAACCACATACAGTACTACGCTAAACATGCCGCCAGAGAAACAATAGGCCTAGTTCCGTTACACGCATATTAATACATATACTTATCACATTTTAGTTGCAATAATTCATCGCGATATAAACTAAATAAAAAATCTTCAAAGATGTTTACATCTGCCTTTCACGTTATCCGTTATTCAGATCAGTATTACAGTTAAATACGGCTGAAATATGTCATCAGTAAAAAGCAAAGGAAATTTTAAAAAATATGAGCAACTTACATCTTGCCAAGTAATATTAGATTACTAATAGAGCAAAGTAATACTCTAACCAAATTTTAGGAACACTGATGCTCGAAATACGAACTTTCATCTTACATATCTATGGAGAATATAATTGTAAGGACAGGGAAAATGACTCATCACTCACCAAAGTTGAAGGCAGCGACGAGAGAAGAACATACACAGACGGAAAAAAAAAATCCCAACACCAAGAAAAAATTATTGTAGAGTAATGAAATTTGGACAATGCATTTGTCAAGTTAACATGTTTAATTGATTAAATTTTTCAAGATCACAGGTTAATTTAAGCTCAAGAAAATGCATTTCAAATGTGAAATACTGTTAAATTAATAGCCGGTGTAACCTCCAGAATTTTGAATGCAAGCCTGCAAACGTGAATGCATTGTGTCATACAGGTTTCGAATGTCACTTTGTGGTATGGAGTTCCATGCTTGTTGTACTTGTGCTGTCAATACTGGGACGGTCAGTGCTGGCTGTGGATGATGCTGGAGTTGTCGTCCAATGATATCCCATACGTGTTCAATTGGAGACAGATCTGGTGATCTCGCAGGCCAAGGTAACATGTCGACACTCTGTAGAGCACGTTGCGAGACAACAGCGGTATGAGGGCGAGCGTTATCCTGTTGAAAAACTCCCCCTTGAATGCTGTTCATGAATGGCAGCACTACAGGTTGAATTACCAGACTGACGTACAAATTTGCAGTCAGTGTGTTTGGTATAACCACAAGAGTGCTCCTGCTGTCATAGGAAATTGCTCCCCAGACCATGACTCCAGGTGTAGGTCCAGTGTGTCTAGGCCGCAGACAGTTTGGTTGCAGGCGTTCCCCTGGCCTCCTTCTGACCAACACTCGGCCATCACTGGCACCAAGGCAGAACCTGCTTTCATCAGAAAACACAACAGATCTCCACTCCGTCCTCCAATGAGCTCTGGCTTGACACCACTGGAGTCGCAAACGGCGATGGCTTGTAGTCAGTGGAATGCACGCTACAGGGCGCCTGGCTCGGAGCTGTCCTTGAAGTAACCGATTTCTAACAGTTCGTTGTGTCACTGTGGTACCAACTGCAGCTCGAATTTCTGTAGTGCTGCCATTCATGAACAGCAATTCAAGGGGGAGTTTTTCAACAGGATAACGCTCGCCCTCATACCGCTGTTGTCTCGCAACGTGCTCTACAGAGTGTCGACATGTTACCTTGGCCTGCGAGATCACCAGATCTGTCTCCAATTGAACACGTATGGGATATCATTGGACGACAACTCCAGCATCATCCACAGCCAGCACTGACCGTCCCAGTATTGACAGCACAAGTACAACAAGCATGGAACTCCATACCACAAAGTGACATTCGAAACCTGTATGACACAATGCATTCACGTTTGCAGGCTTGCATTCAAAATTCTGGAGGTTACACCGGCTATTAATTTAACAGTATTTCACATTTGAAATGCATTTTCTTGAGCTTAAATTAACCTGTGATCTTGAAAATTTAATCAATTAAACATGTTAACTTGACAAATGCATTGTCCAAATTTCATTACTCTACAATAATTTTTTCTTGGTGTTGGGATTTTTTTTTTTCCGTCTGTGTATATAAACACACAAATAAACTCAATATTTCGGTTAAACCTTAATCATGATGGAGGAAAATGAGTCATGAGACTCGGGAGGTGTGCACACGCCGAGGGTTGCTACACAAAGAATTTAAGGAATACTTCTATGTATCAAAAGAATATTACGTAAATATAAGCATCTAATGATTGATATGTCGATTTTAACGCAATAAATACTTTTATTTCAGTGTTCTGTGAGTTAATTTATTCACTGATGCTTGGAAATGTTATTAAATAACGTGCACTCCCACGAATAATATCGTAAAGCGAGACGTCATAGCGCAACGTCATAAATTGACGTAATGCCGTGACATGACGTAGGTGCGACATGCTACATTAAGCCTATTATACTAATAGATTGCGTGAACAAAAATGGTGTTTCTATAAATCAACGCCAACTAGACCAGGATCTCTGGTGGTAATGCATGTATTTGTTTGTGTTACAAATCATAAATGTACAATACTAATCCTATTTTACAAGTATCTCCAAACGCTAGGAGTAAATGATCGATTTAGAATCGCGAAAAATGTATGATTACGACGCCAAGAGCAGAGAAGATAAGAGAAAGCATAGGATGTCGTTAGAATAAAGGCAGCAACCTGGACCAAATTGCAAGAATTATAAAGTAATTAGTTACTGTGAATGTACAGGTCTATACCAAAAGTAGTAGGACTGATTTTTTTTTAAAAAAATATTGAAGATATCTTTACAATTCCTTAATCCTCTTCGAAATAGCACCTTAGGCAGCTCAAACCAAAAATTACGCTGCTGCCATTGGCCGTACGCCTTCTGGAAGTCAGTTTCGGGGACGCTGTTGAGAGCCCTCGTCGATGCTGCTTCATCGTCCTGGATTGAGTCAAACCGCTGTCCCTTCAGCTGCCTTTTCATCCGTGGGAATAAAAAAAAAGTCATTTGGAGCCAGATTGGGACTGTAGGTGGGGTGCAGCAACGTGGCAACGCTGAATCGGGCCAACAGTTGCCTTCTTCATCCTCCCGTCCAATAAAGGCTCGCATGAGCAAATCAAAGATCAAGACAATGCTGATCGTGTTTTTTGACGGTCACGGGGTGATTCATAAGGAGTTCGTTTCCCCTGGGGAAACTGTCAATTCGAACTTTTACGTGCAAATGTCAGCCCGCCTGTGAGACCGAGTGAATCGCGTCCGACAAGTCATCTCCGACAACTGGACTCTGCATCACGACAATGCGCCTTGCCAAGGCGCGCCGTCATGAGGCAACTGTTGGCCCAAACTGACATTGCCGCATTGCTGCACCCCGCCTACAGTCCTGATTTGGCTCCATCTGACTTTTCTTACTCACATGGATGAAAAAGTAGCTGAAGGAACCGCAGTTTGACTCAATCCAGGGCGTTGAAGCAGCATCGACGAGGGCTCTCAACAGCGTCCCCGAAACTGACTTCCAGAAGGCGTATGGCCAATGGCAGCAGCGTAATTTTTGGTGTGTAGCTGCCTAAGGGTGCTATTTCGAAGAGGATTAAGGAATTGTAAAGATATCTTCAATATTTTTTTTTTAATCAGTCCTACTACTTTTGGTATATACCATGTATATATGTAGGTAATTACGGCAATGAAATAAGGCATATAGAAGTGGAATTTGAAGTTAGTTAGTTAGTTGTGTTTGGTTTAAGCTCTGAAGTTATTGATGAATATCTCCTCTATTACGCTATGAGATATTCTTTGCTCTGCTTAAAAGATTACTATAACTTATTGGATAGGTAAACACGTTAGAAAAACCCTTTCGATAAGTCTCGTGAAGTAGGTGTGGTCACACGTGGTTGACCCGAATCAAAACAACTTTATTTCAGACCATCACTGCCATGGAAATTCCCGGGTGATGTGTAACGGACTAGTCGAGTGGTCTAGCTTCTCTTCTGTGGGCGTAATTTGGAATCGGCAGAGTGTGTCTGGAAACTCAGGTACTAACCTTTAATGGAGTTGCTGCTGCTGACCTCCGGCGACCTCGGCTCCACTCTCCAGCTCAGCTGTAAGGCTATTTACTAATATCAGGTTCTGAAACCACTGTGGATTAAGGCCACAGACCTGTGTGGTTGTTAGTATGGCTTCACAAACTTAGGCTTACTATGGCAAACAGCAGGTTCCTTTACATTCTACCAATGAGAACATAGCCTAATTGCTGTACGATACTGTTTATTGCTCGTCCTTGACTGAATACATATCATCCGTTTTGACGCCGTCTGCGAGGCTATCCCCGTAGGCTTCTATTGGATTTACATCTTCTGAAGTACTAGCAGATGATGGAACAATTACTTACGTACAGGTAGAATTGCTATCGGAGGATTCCAGCAAGTGTGCAGCATTGTCGACCCTAACGCGAGACCAGGCTATTGGAGAGAGAGAGAGACTATCCAACTGGCATAGTGACGTGCCTACTGTCAATCTGTCACTGAGCAGACCGAACGCATGTCCTGCGCTCCTTATATTGCCCGTATCGAACATTCTAGACTTCTTTCGGCAATTGACCGGCCAGTGTCCCTGGCTGTGGTATGCGCTGATCGTTTTCGTCAGCAAAACCTGACTCATTACTAGGGCCCGGATTTTTCAAAAAAGCATATGCGCATATGCAAATGCATATTTTGAGGGTTAGTGCATATTTTATGGATATGTGCATATTTTAGCTTTTATTTCATCTCATAACTGAATATCCGATACTTCTGAAGAAACTGTAAAGCCTAATGTACCTGTATGTTGGACATCCTTGGCAACCGCAACAAGTAAGTTAAATTCTTGGAGTAAACAGGATTTTTTTGTACTGGCATTCACATGTAGAGAATTTTCTACCTTATCCAAACTCACACAGTGACATGTTTGGAGGTGCTGCAAATGGAAAATTTGTGTGGCGGCGACCTTCTCTACTGCCCTGAGCGGTAACATTCACGGGAAGGGCGGGTGGGGTCGGCAAAATCAAAGAATAGCTCTATTCTCCCTCAGGCGGCAAATTCTTGTTTGAGGAGACGACAGTCACAAGTATTTACCCCCACTTGGAATATTCGTTATCTACCAGTGTGTTTATTCGTGCGACAACTACCGGGAAGGCCAGCGGTTTTCTTTAATCTTTTCGGGAATATTCCCCTAATTGCGGTACGAGCCAGTTTTCCTGAGAACAGATTCCTGGCTTCCAGACCTGAGGGATTCGTACTTTTAAAGGGACGTGTACATTCCTTTCCAAAAACAGTAGCCTCTCAAAGTTTGTGTTGACAGGAGTGTTCGTGTGCTAAGATTAAGTTTCTTTAATCTGACTCCAAAAATGCCTAAAGAAAAATGCACAAGATCAGTTTTAATTAAGCAGTGGATTTCAGGCAACAGTGACTATTCTAGTGACGGTGAAGTTGTGTACTGTCAAGTATGTGAGAAGAATATAAAATGTGAGAAAAAATTTCAACTTGAACAGCATTCTAAAACAGCTGTACATCTCAGGTCAAAAGAAAAGAATAGGAACACGCAACAGCTACTTTTAACTCAGGTATCACGGTCTGTTAATACATTCTCTGCTGACCTGTGTAAGGCTTTTGTATGCAGCAATATCCCGCTGCATAAATTGAATAATCCAGATCTACGAGCATTTCTTCAAAAGTATTGTGTTAATCAAAGGATACCGGATGAATCCACCCTCAGGAAAAATTATTTGCTCTCTCTACACGATTCTGTCCTGGATTCAATTCGGTCTGACATAGGAGGGAACTGTGTCTGGATATCGGTAGATGAAACAACCGATTCATGTGGCCGATACGTAGCGAACTTTATAGTGGGCAAACTATGTCAAGAAGAACCCGGAAAACCACATTTACTTTCAACCAAAGTGTTAGAGAAAACCAACCACAGTACAATTGCAAGATTTATAAACGATTCCCTGCGACTTCTGTGGCCTACTGAATCGGAGAGTGATTGTTACAAGGTGCGTGTTTTAATCACAGACGCAGCTTCATATATGTTAAAAGCTGGTCAGTCGCTTCGAGTGTTTTTCCCCAATCTGATCCATGTTACATGTTTGGCGCATGGATTACATCGCATTGCAGAAGAGATACGTTCTCTATTTCCTTCAGTTAACAAAGTAATTTCAAGTGGAAAAAAAGTGTTCCTAAAAGCACCAGCGCGTGTACAGTTTTATAAGGATCGTCTGCCTGGGGTTCCTCTTCCACCGGAACCTGTTCTCACTAGATGGGGAACTTGGTTGTCTGCAGTGCTGTTCTACCAGGAGAACTTTCATCAAGTGAAAGATGTGGTTACAAGTATTGGTCATGACGATCGTGCTGCGTGTGTTCGTGAAGCAAAGTGCGCATTTGATTGTGATACTGTATATCGAGATATCAATTTCATCCATGTACACTATTCGTCACTTTCTAATGCTATTAAGGGTCTAGAAACTAGCGGTGCACCCCTTCACGAGTCTATTCAGTTGCTTCACAAAACAATTTCTTCTTTAAATGCCGTCCCTGGTGAAATTGGAGAAAAAGTTAAATCTAAACTCAGCAGGGTGTTAGACTCAAACCCAGGTCTGCAAAAGATTCAATCAATTAATACGTATTTAAGTGGAACCACACAATCTTTGCCAGATGAATGTTCCGAACAGTCAGCACCATCGTACAAGTATTGCCCAATAACGTCCGTTGACGTGGAACGATCATTTTCGGCTTATAAACTAATTTTGTCTGACAACAGAAAATCTTTGACCCCTGAAAACATTGAAAAACTGTTGGTAACATATTGTGATTCATCATTTTGTAAGGAATGAAACGTGTATATCAGTGAGTTGACATAAAATAAATCATTTGATAACTGTATATTCTTTAATAGTTAGTCCATGTTCGTTAATTGTTAGTGTATATTCGTTAATTGTTAGTGTAGATTCGTTAATTGTTAGTGCATATTCTTTAATTGTTAGTGCATATTTTAGGACTTTTTTGTGCATATTTGCATGCATATATTAGATGTTTTACGTGCATATATATCCGGGCCCTACATTACTCTCGTGTGCGGACGGCACGCGACTCTGGCGTACTGTCTCGACTCAACCTAGCACTCGTTTAAATCTAAATCACACAACTAAATCTTTTGACCCAAAACTTGGGCTGTTACAGATGTCTATAAGTAAGTTTGATTTTAGGTACGGCATATCTAATGTTTTTCGAATCGTAATGTGCCGGGGTGTAGGCTAGTTCAAATGCGTCGGCCGTATGCAACCCAACGCTATGACTTCAAGTCACACGCATTCGCGAACTGTCTGTAATAGGATATCTGAACTACATACGGAGGTAAATGTATGCACATGCTATGGTGTGTTCTGTACCTTATACCCCCCACTAGCACTAGAACGAGTCACGTAGTTTATGGACGGCTCCTTACGATCCGGCTGTGGCCGAATGTAGAATTTTGCATGACATCCGAACGACGGAGCATCATGGTGTATCTCAGATTAAAAACTCAGCATTCATAATAATTTCTGGCCACTCCGGAATTCGATAAAGAATTTCGAAAGTAAGCACCGGAACAAACGAGCTACCTGTTAGCACTTGTGGTTAGTGATACTTTCTTCGTAAATATAATTAATATCACTCATTACTTAATTCTGGACAGATTTAGACATTTTCAGACTGAAAGAATTTTTAAAAGTGGTATGAAATTACAAAACGCACGAATATCTAGAGTCAATCTGATACACTGTCAGATACAATTCAGACTTGGATCCTACCTTTCGCTGTTCGCAATCCATGTAGAGGTCAGGTGAGTGAGTGTTTTGCACTTTGTCTCGAGAAACTGTTTCACATCTTCCATGCAAACATTATCCGGCAGCGTCAACCTGGAAAGCGCAGGGCATCCAATACCCAGTGGTGCCAAATAAATGGTTCTGCCATCTTGTCTTCCATCTGCCACCTCTAAAGATTCCAATAGCACCAGCTGTGCCAAGACTTCCACATTACATTTATTTTTCAGCACATGCTCTGGGATTCTTAGAGACCTAATGTATTGGCAGTTAGTGACCAATTTATTCAGAATCTGCAGGAAATGCGGTTCTATCAATAACGGTCATGAAGTTATTTTTACTGTCAAGTATATTAAGTTTTTAATTTTAATCCATAACTAGATAACAAGTATCTATTCAATTTTCAGCGAACATGTATTTACTAGTAACCATCAAATTGGAGTGATTTCTACAAATGAAATGCTTTTATAATAGATATCAACAAAATTTTAACTAACTGTATGCATTAGCAACTATGTAATATACACTGGAGAGCCAAAGAAACTGGTACACCTGCCTAATATCGTGTAGGGCCCCCGCGAGCACGCAGAAGTGGCATGGACTCGACTAATGTCTGAAGTAGTGCTGGAGGGAATTGACACCATACATCCTGCAGGGCTGTCCACAAATCCGTAAGAGTACGAGGGAGGAGGGGGGGGGGGGAGAAGATAAGAATTAAAAAAAAAAGGTCTCACCCATTCCTTTGCCGCATCTATTTCAAATTTTTTATCAGCTATTTTTAGTTTATTTTGAAAATGGAATGTTTTGAGACCACAAAATTCTAACACAAAAAAAATTATTCGTATTAATCTTTATACAGTATATATTTTGCTATCTCGTACACGGCTCTAACGATTTTGATGAAATTTCATATTTAGATAATATTTTGCTCTTCAAGTTTATCGAAATAGGTGTCTTCCATACAAAAGCCAACAATTCTTGTATTTGGAATGTCTGAAACGGCAGTAACGCCATCTCGTAAACTTTTTAGGTACCAGCAAGCCAGCTGAAGCTAGATAAGATTCTTTTTGTTTAAGGCAGAGGTCTCTTATTTCTTTAAAGAACAATTTTTCGTTTTCAGTCACGGAAGGGTAATAAAATATTGTGGAAACAAGTAAATGCAAGTATATTTATTAATGAAAGGTATTTTATTTTGAAGAGTTGTAAGGGGGCATCCATTAATTACTTAGAGTGAAAATAGGGGTGGGGGGGGGGGTTCCAGCAAAATCTTACTAAACCTCGCCAAGGGGGAGGTGGGTGGTCAACGGAAATGTCACGTGAGGTTTTGAAATTCTTGCAGAGTGGTAGAGATAAAAAAAAAAGTCTACAAACGACGCAAAAGTCAACTTTAGGGGGGTTACTTTCTAAAACCGACGCGGAAACTGCCCCCTTAGGGGGGTATAACCGCCCCTGGAAGCATGAGAGCTAAAAAAAAAGGCTTCAAAAATTAAGAGGTCGATTAGCAGAATCTCACGTCATTTTAGAGTGGGAGGGGGGGGGGGGTTCCGACCAGATCTCACCAGAGAGGGGGGACGCCCCCTAATAAATATCACATTCACTGTAAAAATTACAAGTATAATTGTAAAACATTTAGAAAGCAGATATTTAAAAAATAGGTATTCGATTTGTCAGATGTGATTTTTTTTTTTTTTCAAAACTTCTTTACTTTACAGAACTTCAATGAAGACAATATCAACAGTTAAAATGTGATCGTCATTTGCTTTCTGAATGTATATGTCTTTAACGTAAACATAAATATTATTGAATCTAAGAACTCATGAAAAAGCCAAGTACAGGTGTTAATTCGAAAAAAAAATAAAAAATACAGGTTCTGGTAAATACAATCCTGCTATTTGAAACATCTGACCGTGTGCTTTGTTAACTGTCATAACGAAAGTTACATTTGTTTGAGATTTTAGCACTGATGATGTACTCGTCTAATTGAATTATCACTAATCTTGCACCATTAATTAAACCTTGATTAGCATTAAGATTTCTATTTAACTTAGTAATAACATTTATCCGTAAAAAAAAAAAAAAAATATCAGATGGTAAGCCGAACGATTTCGGAAATGGCTCTAGCGATTTGGATGAAATTTTATATGTAGATAATGATACGCTTTTAAAGTTTGTAATACGATTTTACAAAAAAAAAAAAAAAAAAAAAAAATTGAAATTCTTGTATTGGGTATTTCGAAAACGGCTTGTGGACTAAGTTAGGTTGATATGATATATATCCAATCTAATACTATTATATGAGCAACTCTTGTAGGTATACAGGTAAAATTAATTTCTCACAAACGTCTCTAAAGATTTAGATGAAATCTTTCCTACTGAACATAAATCGAAGGATGTTGAGCGAAGATCGGTCACCCAGGTACTTAACATACTTTACATACTGTTCATTAATGTTTTGATGGCATATCATTACTTACCCAATAATTTAAACTTTGCCTCCTTGAAAATAGCAGGCAGTCAAGGTCCTTGCAGTTGGTGCACAGGGCATTGAGCACAGCATTAGTGACGGGTTCCGACATGTGCACAATACGGAGTTGAGGCACCCGCCGCAGTGTACTCAACACGTCGCCTTCTGAATCATCGTGGCTGGAAGAACGGAATGGAACAATACCAACACTATAGTAACGATGTAGGTGCAGGGAATAGAGTACCGAAAAGTATACGGCCAACAAAGACAAGTGACACATGAAAAGATCAAGTTTGAAAGCGTGCACGCTAGATGGCAACAGGGGACAAGATGGCGGAAAATTAGGAGAATAATTTTTGTGTGTTAGAATATGCGAAGAGTTCTTCGGTTAGGAATGAGCAGCACGCATTCTTATGAAAATATGTAAAAGCTGCGCCCAATCAGCAGAGCATTTTATGTTGGTTCCATAGTTTCGTGACAATGGTTGTCTGTGTGCGATTACTTGCCTCAGAGGATATCGTGGAGCGGGGGTGTGTTTGACGAGGAGAGAGGCTCTGGCTATACGGGCAGGTTTTCTCTTCGGCCTGGTCCGTGGCAGGCGCCGCATCCCCGGCGCTCCCCGCGGGCACCCACATTGGTGGCGAAGTGTGCCCAGCGTCACCATCCCCGCTGTAATTGCGGGTAGTTCGGAAGGGTTCTTTTCTGTGGTGGTTGGGGATGTTGGATGGGGGAGTTCTGCGAGGGAGGGAATGGGCGAAAGCTTTTGCATTCCCCTTGACCAGACTCCATAAACCCTCAAACTGTATGTTCGTGCCAGCTGTGAACTGGGCATTCTGCAGACAGTGTAGAATGTTTTGCGTCGGCATCTGTGTTTTAAATCCTACCATGTGGAATTGATTATTGCAGCCCTTTTAGTTTTTGTGTCCGAATGTTGGAAGATATGGGAAATGATGAGGACTTGGAGGGAAACTTTGTAATCAGTGACGAGGCGACTTTTCGTCTGTCTCGATAGGTGAATCGTCACCCTGTAACAGTATGGGGTACTAAATTGCCGCATACTTTCGTGGATCTGGAAAGGGATTCGCCAAAAGTGAATGTCTTCTGTGCCATATCAAAGGGAAAGCTGTGTGGGCCCTTTTTCTTCATCGAGCAGACGGTGACAACATCCGTGTAGCCTATCCGGATTTGTTGCAGGTGTGGTTGTTTCCACAACGGACTACTGGCTCCTCCACTAACAAGACGGGGCTCCACCTCACTGGAATACAAATGTCCGCGACTATCTCAACAGAGAACTGCCACATCGCTGGACAGGGTGCTCTGGTCCGAGTGATGTTCCTATATCGTCATGGCCCATCGTTTTCTTTTTTTTTTAACTGCTTAATGTCTCTTAACAGCGAGGTTTTTAGAGACGGGAAAGGGTAGGGGGCAAGGAATGAGAAGGAATTCGGCCATAGCCTTTTGAAGGTAGCATCCCAGCATTTGCCTGGAGTGATTTGGGAAACCATGGAAAACCCAAATATAGATGCCCGGACTGGGATTCGAACTGTGGTCTTCCCGAATGCGAGGCCAGAACGCTAACCGTTACACCACCACGCTCGGTATGGCCCCCCGGTTAACCGATCTGATCCCATGTGATTTCTTCTTGAGGGGTCATATAAAGTACAAAGTTTATGAACCGCCAAAGACAACAACACTGCAAGAATTACAGGAACGGATCACAGCTGCTATGACGGACGCTGACACAAACATGCTATCAAATGTATGGACGTACCTGGATTACCGTTTGAATGTGTTCCAGGTGACTAAGGGGCACACACATTGAAAATTTATGGTGTGCACCAGAAACTTGGTCAGTTCATGTATCATTCGTCTTTGTAGCTCGGTTACTTTCAAATAAACAGTACTTTTAAACCCCATGAATCATTTGCGCTAGCCCTACATAACTGTTTCGTGCAAAAGTTACATATCTTAACATATCTGAACATACGTTGCAATGCAGCAAAATTGATAATAAGAACCTGGAGGCTTTGTTGACAGAGTAGCACTAGGTCTGTTGAATGGAATTGACATAAAAATGGCCAGATGGTGGTAAATAAGGTAAAAACCATTGGAGTGAATGAAAAAGTGATTTTTAGACTAGAAGCTTTGTTAGATGGTTGAAAGTAAAGAGGGTTCGAAAAGCTGTAGCAGGTTCCAGTAGAAATGGGAGTTTCAAGGCTAGAATATCGGGACCATTGCTATTACGAGTATATTGAATGATTGTGTCCATGGTTTACTGTCGGAATTTACGTTGCTTGCAGCCTTATTGTAAACAAGTGTTGGAAGTCTAATTTAAGCGGGTCAAGTTTACATCGCGATACAATCAATATGTTGTTCTGCATGCCTTAGTACAGTTCACTTTACACTGAAAGTGTACGATGAAATTAATTGTGCTAATTTGTGCTGTGGAACTGTGAAATGTGATAAAGGGAACGTTGTTGTTACCAGACATTTATTTCGCGATGCATTTCATGTGTTTAGGTGTGTCTACATAGTTTGATTTTTTAGCGACTATATTAATGGAAATGTGGGTAGGTTGAAATACAGCCTGTACCAGAAAGAACAAACAATTTATTATTAGTTGTTAGTAATTTCATAAGCACCATGTTAGTGAAGCAACGTGTATCGCGTATCGCAATGTATACCACTCCCATTTAAGCTTCTGACTTTTGGAGACAGTATATCTCGAGAACTAAACGAGATATCGAACATTTTTATTGTTTACTTTTCATTTCTCTTGTCATGTTACATAAGAATCTATTAACAAATTTGACCTTGGGGAAATGTTTCTTCTGAATTTCAACCCAAAACACCTCAATTTTGGGACAGTATATCTCGAATACTAAGCATGATATCAAAAAAACTATTCTTCATTTGTGATCTGTCTCGTCGAGTTACATAATAAGCCATCATCAAATTGCTGTGCCACGGTTGTCGTATGATTCCCTTGAAGTTTTTATGCCTATTCCCCGTGTTTCTACGGCCGACCAATATGGCGACCTCCACATCCCGCTTCTCTCTGCCGGCTTCACTCCAGTGCGTGGTGAGGGTCCCTTGCGTGGCTCCACATATTCCTCCCTCTATGGGCATACCCCGCAACTACAATGTCTCTGACTATAGAATATATTTAAAAAATCCGGCCTCGGTAGCGTAGGGGCTAGAGTGTTAGCTCCACGTGCCGAAGGTCGCCGGTTCGAGTCCGGCCGAGGGCATGGGTGTTTAGTGTATGTGTTGTCTCTATGTCATGTCCATCGTGTTGTGTCTAGAACCACTTGGAAAATAATACACTGTGAAGCAATGAAATACACTGGATGATTCAAAATACACTTGAGTTGGCTGTATGGCCTCGAAGCCAAAGCCATTAAAAATATATATATATATATATATATATATTAAAAAAAGGAGTAAGGAAGTAAGGGGTGTGATTGAGGAAGTTAGACGTGTTTACCTGCGCGAGTGTTAGTGGCAGCGAAGCGGACTCATCTTCCGGCGACTATCAACAGTGCTAACTGCGGTCGTGTTATATTCACAGAACTTTTGGTGAATCAGTGGACAGTTATAGTAATTTTCATCTAGAGAAGACAACCTAACTGTGTTAATACATCCTTGGCTGAGCTCATCTCGTCGGACCCTTCTGCCGGAGGGCGAGAGGAAATGGCAGAAGCAAGTGATGGAATCGACCCGAGAAAAGAAGAGGCGTATACCGTGTACCAGAGTGACCAAGAGATGATGGAGACAGCGAGGAAGACAAAGGAGGCAAACCTAAACGACACCGACGAAGAAGAAAAGTACAATCTGAGGAAGAAACGTAAAGCTGCAGACAGGAGAAACGTCACGAAAGAGAAAATTGAAGAACCGATGATCACTGAGTTGATTCCTAGCAGAGGTAAGGAGGTAGCGTGCAGCCTAGCGACCCATCCACAAACAAATCCCAGTGGAGATTCAGGAGATGGAGGCCATCAGTTGAACACCTTAGGTAACCATCTGACAACTAGTCAGGCAAGCCAAGTAAGAGAAGAAGCAGTCAAGCGGAACCCCCCCCCCCGCGCTGGCAATGCGGAAGAGGCTTTATAATGACCATGCAGAGGGTCCATATATGGTTATAATCGAGAACGCTTCAGACAGTGCTTCTATACACCCAATTCAGCTGGGGAAAATTTTTTATAACAAGGTCACTGGGCTGAAACGACTCAATCAACTGGGGAAAAACAGAATGTCTATGGAATTTTTGAATGCCAGCACTGCTAATGGCTTCGTTGAAAACAAGATGTTTCTTCAATCCTTGGGTCTGCATGCTTATATACCGGCTAACCGAGTAGAACGGAAAGGGATAATCAAGTTTGTGCCTACGGACCTAGCAGAAGAAGAAATAAGGATTAACGCTGTTTCGTCGGCACCAATTATCGATGTACGGCGATTTACCAAGAAAATATTCAATGACGGCAAGGTGGAAACAGTTCTCCTGCAAACTGTGCTCATAACCTTTGATAGCCATCTTCCTGCCAGAGGAAATCGAGATTTTCTACCTGAGATTCAAGGTGGCTCCCTACATATTTCCAGTAACGCAGTGCTTCAAATGCTATAGATTTGGTCATACGGCCAAATTCTGTAAAGGAAAAGAAAGATGTATGAAGTGTGGTGGGTAACACAACATAGCCAGCTGCTCAAATGAGTTCCAAAAATGCGTAAACTGTGGCGGTGACCACAAAGCCAACGATAGGAAATGCCCCGAACGGAAGCGACAAGAAGAGGACAAAGCAAAAATGGCGACGGATAACAAGAGGAGTAAACTGCAAAGTTACCAATACAAGGCAGCGGAATTCCCACCTATACAGAGTAAAAGGTACAGCGCGGTGACGATGCCACAGGAAACGAAGCAAGTCAGGGAACACTGCCAAAGTACCGTCAGTACTCCCAAAGAATCTGTCGCTACCCAAACGGAAGAAGTAACCAGCAAAGAACAAACTAGCAGAGAGGCAGGAGAAGACATCGTTAATATAATAGTCAAAATAGTGGTTAAACTGATAGCACAGCAGATGAAAGGCAAGCTGGCAGCCACCACAGTGAAGAAAATTCAGGACGAAGCGTTTCGACAAGTGCTTCAAGAAATTAAAGAAATGGGGCCAAGTGGAACCACATCGGAGGCTGCAAATCTGTTAATTAAAAATGGCTAGAAGGACTAAATTTACAGTGTTACAGTGGAACGCACGTAGCCTATTACCAAAATGGGACGAATTTCAAAGAACCATAACAGAACATAAGGCCGACCTAGTCCTTATATCGGAAACATGGCTGCGCAACTCGTCGAACATAAACATCAAGAATTTTAATGTGTTTCGGAAAGACAGAGATGATGGGCACGGGGGTGTTGCCATCTTGGTGAGAAGCCATATTAATAGTTCCGTGCGTAGATTAGCGGCACCAATTGAAAACGTAGATGTGCTCTCTATAGACCTCTCTTACGATGGACCTATCCAAGCGGCCTCCGTCATATATAAGCCGCCTCAAATTAACATGAGCGAAGAAAATTGGACTGCAATATTTAATCAGCTTCCACCTAATAGCTTTGTGGGAGGAGACTTTAATGCGCATCCACTGTGGCATGATTTTCAAGCAAACAAGCAGGGAGAAGAGCTGGCTCAAGCTATCACATCATCCACATTATCAGTGCTCAATCACTTCGTTCTTAAAACAACTATTGACACGTCATTACTGCAAAACTTTAACACTCAAATGAGACGCTGGAATTGCAAGAAAGCGAACTGGAAACTATATCAAGAAAAAGTCAACATGCGGCTGGGTCAGATTTCTGAATCCTCAACTGACTTGCAGGTCCGTTACAACGAATTTGAGGATGTTATAGTCAGGAGTGCAGAACAGTGTATACCAATGGCAAACTTCGGAATAAAGAAACCTGATAGCAGAAAACCTTGGTGGAACAGCGACTGCTCCAGAGCCGTCGCTTTGAGACGCCTAGCTATTAAAACTTATAGACACGACTCAACCTTAGAAAACTTTATACTGCTCAAACGAAGGTCAGCTGAGGCAAGAGCAATTATTTGACGGTCAAAACGAGAAGGCTGGAAAAAGTTTTGCTCTAGCATTTCGTATGGTATCTCTTCCCAAGAGATGTGGAGGAAGATACGTTGGTACAAGGGCGACAGGACGGTTGCTAACTGGGTCAATACTGATAACGAAGCAGCGGAACTATTTCTAAGCAAGACTGCGCCCCCGTTCGTCCCATTAAATACGGAACCTGAATCAGGAAACGATTCTAACGCTAATTCCACCAGATTGGGGGAACCACCCTTTCTTATGTCAGAATTGGTCTGTGCCTTGAAGAAGGAAGACACTGCACCAGGAATGGACAAGATCACTTACTCCATGATTTACAACCTGCCGCAAAAGGCGAAAGAGGTGCTCCTACAACTGTACAATGACATGCTGGCAGCTACGTTTGTCCCAGTACAGTGGAGAAATGTTATAATTATACCTGTGGCAAAACCTAACAAGGACAAAAATAACGTTTCCTCCTACCGCCCTATATCTCTTCTACAGTGTTTGGCAAAGCTGATGAGTGCGATGTTAAAAAACAGAATTGAATGGCATATGGAACATCATAGGTTGCTTAGTGATCGAACGATGGGATTCCGCAAAGGGTATAGCACCATGGACAATTTAAGCACCTTAATTACTGACAAACAGCTTAATTTTGTTAGGAGAAACTTCCTTCTTGCCGCTTTTCTTGATATCAAGGAAGCCTACAATAATGTGCAGATCAACATACTTAGGGAAATAATGGAAAATATAGGACTCTCGAAAAAACTTTCGTCATGGTGTTTTCATTACCTGGCGCACAGAGTACACTTTATCTCTACTTCATGCGGTGACTGCTTCAGTCGACATGTATTCCAAGGTTTGCCTCAGGGAGACCCAATGAGTCCTATTCTATTTGACATTTATACCTTGAAAGTTTGCAATAGCCTGAGAGGATTTGTAACCTATCTTCAATACTCTGATGATTTTGTGGTCTATGTTTCTCATCCTGACAAACAAAACGCAAAAAATTTGCTCGAAACTCAGTTAAATGAAGTACAAATCTGTCTGAAAGATAGAGGCCTAGAGCTTTCGGTAGATAAAAGCAATTTATGTGTATTCTCACAAAGACAATTTCAGAATAATGACTTTAAAATTACAATAGGTGGATCTACTATGGAAGTAGTCCCCGAAGTAAAGTTTCTGGGGATGTGGTTAGACACTAAACTCTCATGGCGAAGACATATAACAGAACTAAAACAATCATCCATACAGCGAATAAATATCCTCAAGGCCCTAGCAGCTCTGAGCTGGGGCACGGATCCCAGACCCCTGAGAAACATTTATTATAGCTTACTGAGGAGCAGACTCGAATATGGGGGATTTCTCTACGAAACTGCGTCAATTTCTACCCTCAGAAAGTTAGACATCATTCAATTGGCAGCTTTAAGGGTGGTAGGCGGTTTCCTTAAAACTACTCCCGTTGCTGCGATGGAGGTAGAAACAGCAACTCCTCCATTAGACCTAAGAAGAAAGAAAGTGGGAATGAATTTTTGGCTAAGAGTTTGTTCCACCAAACGACATCCACTAATAAGAAAAGTGCAGCTTCTTGCTCATGAGCAATCTTGGAACCTATCTAAGTATCACAAAACACCTTCACTTGTGGATTTCCTTCAAACAACAGCTCAGTGGGCCATTTACAGTTCAGATATCAATGAGTCGTACAGTGAGGAACAACTATGGCAACGGTCAGATCTATCCCCTCTAGTTCACATTTACCTCATGACAGACCGATTAATGAAAAAAGATCACAGTGAGGAGGAACTGAAGTGCCTCACACTAGAAGCACTGAACTCGAGATGGAAGGCATGGCACAAAATTTTTACAGACGGCTCAAAGGAAAAAGGAAAGGCTTCCGCAGCTGCATTTGTAGACCCTGGTCACTGCGTTCACGAAGCTTACAGGTTACCAAGACAGTTTTCGACGTTCTCCTCAGAGCGTTATGCCATTCTAAAAGCGCTGCAATACATTCATTCGACAGTTCATTCAAATACAGTAATTTGTACAGATTCTAGAAGTGCCCTACAGGCAATAATGGAATTGTCAAAAGGAAGATGCCGGAACTATTTAGTCTATGACATAGCCAGGGAACTTCAGAAGTTATCGGTAGAAGGAATACAAGTGCAGTTCCAGTGGGTACCGAGCCATGTTGGGGTGTCGGGAAATGAGGCAGCGGACAGAACAGCACGTCGCCACCTTACTGCTGCAGAAACAGAAAAAGTTTCGGTACCCGGTACAGACTTCAAGGCCATTGTTACCGACATGGTTAAGACTGAGTGGGAGAAGAGATGGTTTGCCGACTGCCAGGGAAAGGGACTTTGGTATCGAGCCATCTGCAACAACATAGTAAGCGAGCCATGGTACGCTCAACTAGAACTGAACAGGAAAGAAATTACTTTAATGAACAGACTTAGGACAGGACACACTTTATTACGTGACAAAAAATACCTCATGCGGTTGGTGGATTCGCCGATGTGCCCAACGTGTGATTCTGTAGAGGATATTTATCACTTCATGCTGAGCTGCAAGCAACATCAATCAGCGAGGAAACAACTGCTAGAAGATGGACTAAATATAACTGATATAACTTCTCTGATGCAATCTCTCTCAGTTCCGAGAAAGAAATCGGTCAAGATAATCTCCCTGTATATCAAGTGTACTAAAGGTGTAATTTAAAATTAATTCGAACATATTGTATGAGGTTATTGGCTGTATTAGCCTTTGGCTAAAGCCATTAAAAATATATATATATATATATATATTAAAAGCATCAAAAGCAATTAATATTAATACCTATGTTACATACTCTATCTTCTATTATATAAAAATCAATATCTGTCTGTCTGTTTGTCCTCTATGCGCTCCTAAACCATTTGTCCGATTACGGTGAAACTTTAGTGAGTTGTCAAGTGCGCGTCCGGGGTGGTTCCTAAGAAATAAAATTGACTAAAAACCACCCCCTCTTCCCCATAACACACCATAATTTTGACAACCAACAGATTTTGTCCGATTTCTACGGAAATTTGCACGTGTATACTGTAAAGCAAACAGAAAATTACTGCCTACATTCTTTTTCCAAAAACACATCCCCTCTCCCCCTTCGCACCCCATAATTTTTACACATATCAGACTTTTTATCTGATTTCGATGGAACTTTGCACACACATATACTTAAAAAAATATAGAAAATACTGTTGACAATAGCTTTACAAAAACCAAATCCCTCTCCCATTTTCCACCCCAAAACACCCCTCTTCCCCCTTACACCCCATAATTTTAAAAAACCACAGATTTTATCCAATTTTGATGGAAATTGGCACACATATACTTTAAGACAGAAAAATACTGCCTACATATCGTTTCAAAAAAACACAACCCCTCTTCCCCATAACACCCCATAATTTAAACAACCCAACAAATTTTATCAGATCTCTATGGAAATGTGCACATGTGTACTGTAAAACAAACAGAAAAACACCGTCCAGATTTGGTTTCTAAAAATGCATCCCATCTCTCCCTTCCCACCCCTTAATTTCTACATAAACCCTTACTTTTTATCGGATTTCGATGGAAATTTTCACACATATACTTTAAAACAAATTGAAAAATATAAAGGCAACCCCTTCGTCACCTTTACATCCCCTTAATTTTTTGCCACTGTGTCATATATAAAGGTACAGTTTTTACCCGATTTTGAAGGAACTTTAACACACGTATACTTCAAAACAAGCAGAAAAATACTATGTAAATTTGGTTAGCCTAATCCCATCCCTCTTCCCTTTTAACCATTTCCCTCTTAATTTCCAATGATATTTATCAAAACCCCCAAACTTTTATCCGATTATGATGAAACTCTGTTGAGTTGTAGAGAGCACGTCTGGGATGGTTCCTGAGGGAAAAATTTAAAAAAAAAACAACCCCCTCCACCCCTTAATTTAAACAAACCCATAGAATTAATCAGATTTCCACCAAAATTTGCAACATATGGTATCCAAAAATGCAACCCCTTTTCCCCTTTAAACCCCCTTAATTTTGCCAATATCCCTTTAAAAAAAAGCCAGTTTTTTCCCAATTTTTAAGGTACTTAGCACACATATACTTTAAAATAAACTGAAAAATACTGTCTACATTTGGTTTGCCTTAACCAAGTCTAGTAATAGCGAAGCATTGTCGGGACAGCTAGTGCTAAATAAAACTTGAAATATTCTTTCCTATAATTGGGGAGATTTAGTTTTTAAACGTCGTAGATGTCCATATTTAATTCCGAAAAAGTAGGTTGCCACACGAAAAGGAAAAAGTGTCTGCGTAGGGAAATTTACACCATTGCAATGAAATTAAAATTAATTAAATTTATTGGAATAGTAATTCTACGTTTACCGTAGTAACTTATGCCTATCTGTACCGTGAAGAGTGTTCTTTTTACAGTCCGTCAGTAGGCCATATAGAATAGGACTGCTGTAGGTTTATTTGTACAGTACTTTTTAATTGCGGTTTGATTTAATGGTATTGGGACTTGGCAGTGCGATTGCTACATCTAGTCTATGACAGTCATTTAACACTAGGATGGGAGTGACTCTGAAGAGCTGCCCAAAAATTCAGTTTAAAAAAAATTAACTTAATGGCAATAGAGTGTGTTCTCAAGTGGCAATTGCCTGATACACCTACACTGATAATCCAACACATTATGACCACCTGCTTATTAGTGTGTTGGTCCACCTTTGGAGCGCAATACAGCAGTGATTCGGCGTGGCATGGATTCAAAATGTCCTTGTTAGGTTTCCGGAGTTGTCTGGCACCAGATGCCTACGCACAGGTCATGCAATTCCCTTAAATTACTGGCCGGTGGTTTGTTGGCGCGGCACCTGGGAACGAGCATCTCGGAAACGGCGAGGTGGTACTGTAGTGGCCATCTATGTAGAATTGTTGAAGGACGATGAAACCACGACAAGGCGACAAGGTGGTGGACGTCCACGCCTCATCACAGAGCTCTGAAACACTTGTGCCTGCACCAGCATTGTGCTCTGCCGTGAGATCTGCCACAGATCGCCGCCTATCCCGCTTTACAGAGCGGGCAAGCCTCCGACCTCCACGTTCTGTGATGAGGCGTGGACGTCCACCACCTTGTCGCCCAGTCGTGGTTTCACCGTCCTTCAACCACTCTGCATAGATTCTCACTACAGTAGCACGCGAACAACCGACCAGCCTCACCGTTTCCGAGATGCTCGTTCCCAGCCGCCGCGCTCACAAACCACCGTCCCGTAATTTAAGGGAATTGCGTGACCTGTGCGTAGACATCTGGTGCCAGACAACTTCGGAAACCTAACAAGGACTTTTCGAATCCATGCCACGCCGAATCGCTGCTGTATTGCGCTCCAAAAATGGAACAACACACTAATATGCAGGTGGTCATTATGTTTTGGCTGTTCAGTGCAGAGATTTGTCTTCGTCGTGGCTCTACGTATAGTTTAACGTGGAATCCGAACCACGGAACGTTCGTGCATACCTCATATCATCAAGTAGAACACTTAAAAATGGCTGACTGAGACTTGTCCCCGTGACGTTAAACAACAGCTTTCACGTTAATCTTATCCAGATTTATATTTCTTCAAACATTTAACAGTAAATGTCTCTATCGGCTGCATCTCATATCACAGCATTTACTAACAAAGTATCTCAACCAATGACCTATCAGACGGCTCCACTAATATCACCTCATTACTGCTGCTATACTTTAACACCAGAAAAAACTCTGCAACAGAACTCAACAAATTTGGCAGGTAACACCCAGCTCTTGCAGTGGTATTTATATATAGTAGTCTGTTTCATCTATAGCTCTAAAACGAAAACTGGACATATTTGTCGTATAAAAACTCGGAAACTACGGGGCAGATTTCGATGGAGTTTTCACCGTTTTAAAGCTTAGAATCTTAATTCATTTGTCTGGCATTTCTGGTGTTTCAACGTTAAATAATGTAGGAGCATTAAATGAAATTCTGAACGTATGGTGAGAAATTCCACAGGAGGAATCACTATATGCGGTATACTCCCTTTCGTAGCCTCTTAACGTAACCCTGTAATCCTACCGGACATAGAGGACCCACAGTTCAACACGGAATCAGAACCAAGGTGAGCATTGTGGCGTAATTCACGTCACACAACCTATGCCCGATGTGAAGGTCGAGCTAAGAACCTTTGAAAATCCTCTCCGAGCCTGGGATTCAAGCTGGGGACTTCTCCATCTCCAGTTGGTCGCCCTAAGCACTGAGCAACCAAACCTCTCAAGAAAATCTTATATTACAACACTTTTCAACGCGGACGAAGACGCGGGTAACTGCTAGTTGTTTACATAAAAAAACTTTAATTGATTTACTATCTTAACTAACCCTTAGATTAAGTGGTTGGACTAGTATATTAATCAATCGCAAAAAATTGTCTTCAGTAGGTTTGAGTTTCATTTTGTTTGAAATCATGTTTTTGTCACCCGCGCCACTTCCTTGAAACCAATATGAGTTGCCCCTCCCTCCCCCCCCTCCCTAGCTCTGATACTGCATACACCCTTGGATTTAGCCCTAAGATAGGTAATTCCTTAGGATATGATGACAATCATTTGATCGTAGGATGGTAGTGACTGTGGGGGGCTGCTCCAAACATTAAGTTTCGAGAAAAAATTGAATTAATTGCAATGGAACGTATGCTCCGGTACAGGTAGGTAGGTGACACATCTGTTTTCGCCTGCGTTGGCATGACCTAGAGTTTAACCACGGACCAACCTGGCATACCTCATATGGTAAGTCAGATACTTAAAAAAAAAAAAAAATTAACTGACTGAGATTTGAACCCATGACGTTAAACTTTGAGAGTAAAGGACTGAACCACTTCAGACAGCGATCAGGTTAACTTTATCCATATTTATAATTCTTCAAACAGTTAACAGTAATTCTCTCCATCGGCTGCATCACGTAGCTCAGCATACATCAAAAAAGTTCCATAAACACTGACCTTAAAGATCGCAAACATTTTCAAATGATGTCACCTTATTAATATCGTTATACTTTAAATTAACAACTGAAGGAATTCTGCAATACAATTTAACGAATTTGGTAAAGTTGTCTGAAATACCCGGCGTTATACAGAAGTCTCTTTCATTTGTTATTGATATAAACAGACAATAGACGAAGCAGTGACTCTCACCGAACAATATACGTCTTGTTAAGCCAGACTAAAGGATCACTTAATGCGTTTCTCCATTTTGTGCAGACCTTTGGCACCACTTGAGTCAATTCATAGAATGATAATAACGACAGGATCGTCACTATGACCAAGTCAGGCAGGTCATCAATTTTTACTTTTGTCGCGGCGCCCTCACAATCGACTGAATTCACCATCGATGACAGATGTGCCTCCTGAAATGAGAACAAGTAGTGTAACTAAAACCAAAACCTGGTTACATCAGTTATAAAAAGAACAAGAAAGGCTATATGAAAACAAAGCAAAGATTAATTATATGAGGGAAACAAATAATAGCTTAACTCGATGATAACAAACGTGTTACAGATAAAACGGCAGTATTGGACCACATTTATCAGACCGTATACAGAAAGCAAGGCGAAAATCCTTTAATGACAGATTTGCTAATTCCTGAATTACTCACATCTGAAGCTAGAAGGGTAGTGCATGCAATGAAAACAGGATCCTACAAAAACAATTCTTGTAAAAATAGACCAAGTCTCGTGTTCGTGCAGTGACAAAAAGTTATGAGATCTTCCTCTGAGCCAAGTCTACACTTTTCAGTGTATATTCACTTCACTTCATGAAACAGAATGGTTTCTCTCGGTATCATAGATCGTTTATTTAGGATAAAAAATCTGATGACTTGGCCGTTATGCATGTCATAATTTGAACTTAAATTGAGGGCATAATATATATACTTGTCAAATTCGAAAAATAGCGATGGAAATCTTGGCCTTTACGTATTTATAAGTTTGTGTACGTTAGCTAAAACATGGCATGCATAACGGCCAAGTCATCAGATTTTTTATCCTAAATAACTATCTATGATACCGAGAGAAACCATTCTGTTTCATGAAGCGAAGTGAATATACACTGAAAAGTGTAGACTTGGCTCAGAGGAAGATCTCATAACTTTTTGTCACTGCACGAACACGAGACTTGGCCTATTTTTACAAGAATTGTTTTTGTGGGATCTCATTTCTTTTTGTAAGTTTATCGCTTATCCTGAATCGCCACTCAAATGTAATTATTCCACTTGAAAATCGGTTAATAGGAACATTTCAGATTTTAAGACATAAATATACGTTTACCAACAATGCCCCAATCTCTGAGAGCAATTGATGTGACCAGTAGCCGAGCAATGCAGATTGCCGCTGGATTAACTACCACCATAAATAAATTATTAGTAACTTCCATAAGACCAAAGTAAAATTTAGGATGTCACTTAAAATTGCTTATGTCTTTGCACTAAAAATTTCTCCGCCATGTAGCTTCATCGGGAGAAAAGCAATTAAGCCGCAAATATGTGCCAGAATTTTTCATATTTGGGATTGTAATTAAATAAATACGGGAGAAAACTCCAATATTAGACTTTTCTCATGATAATGGGGTGAAACCATATATGTGTACCAAATTACTTGTTTCTGGAATGGCTGGAGGTACAGTGGGATTTTGATATCGCGGTGTCGTGGTCAAAATAAAATTTTGAATTTCAATAACTTCCAGAATAAGAAATGCAAATAAGTAACATTTAATACATTAGTTGAACTTAGTAAGCTCACTCTACAATTGAAATCTGAAGTGTATAAAGTTATTAGGGTAGGAAGCGATTTCACGTTAGGGGTAGGTAAGGGGTAGATATATGGAAATTTACGAGTTTGTTGGTATGTGAGTATATGTGAGTAAAATTTTATCTGTGTAGCAAATTTCAGCTTTCCACAGCTACGGGAAGTGCCTTAGAGTTTTGATGATCATCAGTCAGTCAGTGAGTAAGTGAGTGACAAAATCGCTGTAGTTTGCATCCTAACAACAACCGAACTAAGACCAGTATCGAAATAAAATTTAGTACGTTTGTTAAGATTGCTGATATCTATGCATAACAGAAATTTGAGACATGTAGCATAAATACGACCGAAGAAATTGAGGTTCAAAAATGGCCCGAATCGCTTCGAGAAAAGGGTAGGCAATGCCGCCGTTGACTCGACTTGTCGGGTGCACTGCCGTGCACTCAAATTATAAATGCGGAAGTAGGTCTCTGTCTTTTTGTTACGTTTTGACGACTTAGTGGCTATACCAATAACGATGCAATTTGACAAAGAAATACTGTGTATCTGTAGGAAGGACACCGGAAATATTTTTTTCGGTATGAATAACAGTTGTATCCACGAAATTTTTAGAACTTATCGAATGGTGACGTGTGTTAGTTTGTAATGATACATCGGTTGCTCAAGTTGTGCTTCTCGCGCGATTTGTTAGTGTATGATTTGTTATTAAATTTCGTTTAGAGACAAATCGTATTATTTAATATAGAGTTCGATTTGCTCAGCACTGTACTATTATTTTGTGTCTGCTTGAAAGTTTTGACATGCCTTGCGGGTGTAAACCTAGCCTAAAGTGTAACTCTAGCAGAGTGCGAGTAGCTAAAGTTATTAGAACCCAAGAATTGGATGCTCATGCTAAAGAAAGAAGAAAAGACCAAGCTGAATTAAAGCTGCCATTAGTTAACCCCCCCCCCCCCCCCCCACACACACACACACACACACATTTCCGAACCCCCGCACCTATTTTTGTTTTTCTGTTTTTAAATATGTTGGAAATTAATTCTCTTCATGAGACAGGTTCGACGGTTTGAGCATACTGATTCATCCAAAACAAAGCAATTAACCTGCAAATATGTACCAGAAAGTTTCACGTTTGGGTTTCCATTGAATAAATATAAGGAAAATATCATTACCAACAATGCCCCAATCTCTGCAAACAATTAATGTGCGTCGTAGCCTAGCAATGAGCATTGCCGCTGGTTTAACTACCACCTCAAATAAATAACAAGTAACTTCCAAACTAACCATAGGAACAAAGTTAAATTTAAAGCTTTTGTTAAACTTGTTTGCCTCTATATAGTATAGAAATGTCAGGTTTATAGCTCAATCCGGAGCAAAGTAATTAAGCCGCAAATATGTGCCAGAATTTTTTATGTTTGGGATTATAATTAAACTAGCTGATACCCGCGACTTCGTACGCGTGGATTAAGAATTTCTTTGCCAGAATTGAATATAGAAAGTTTTTGGTGACGAAGGATTGGTCCCAAACAACACCGAGTTGGCATAATATGACAGGAAAGCCATCACTATATCATTCTACCGTCGAACCTATCTCTTGAAGAGAATCAATTCCCAACATATTTAAAAAAAAAAACAAACAAACGAAGGTATTGGGATGAGGGGGGTGTTAACTAAGGGAAGCTTTATTTCAGATTGGTCTTTTCTTCCTTCTTCTGCATGAGCATCCGATTCTTGGGTTCTAATAACTTTAGCTGCTCGTGCTCTGCTAGAGCTACAACTTAGGCCAGTTTACGCCCGCAAGGCATGTCAAAAAAGAAGACAAAATAAACTGGTGTCAGAAACATTTAAGCAGACGCAACGTAATAGGACAGAGAAAATCTACATCTATACTAAATAATACTTTTTTTTTCTAAACGAAATTTATTAACAAATTATTCACTAAGATAATGCGCGAGAAGCACACCTTGAGCAACCGACCTAACATTACAGACTAACACACACATCCGCCTCTCCGTCACCATTCCATAAGTTCTCAAAATTTCGTTACTACAACTGTTAATCATACCGAAAAAAAAAATGTCCTGTACCCTCCCTACAGATTTTCTTGTCAAATTCCGATATAGGCATTTAGTCGTCATAACGTAACAAAAGGTAGAGACTTACTTCCACATTTATAGTATTATTTCTGCAGATCACACACACACTGACTGCGAATCACCCCTGAGCGGTCAATATAACGTAAAAAAGTGTACACCTACAGCATTGCAAGACTACTTACGATTTTCCTCTCATTGCACCCCTAAATTTGTGAAATCTACAGTTTAACATTCAATCCGAATAACCGACGGTCCAGGCGTGACTCTTACGATCAAAAACAATTTTTAAAAATCTTTGCCTCCATTGGGATTTGATCCGGCGGTACAAACATTAGTTAGCAAGCGAGTTAACCAACGGGCCACCAGCGCACAATAGTATATGGAACTACAGAGTCTTCCACATCCTAAACGTCGGTCTATGTTCGTTTCGGTAATTTTTCAAATTTACGTGACAATATGACGAGAAATTGTTCGACCAAATATAGACAGTATTTTTCTCCATGTTTCAAAGGAAAAGTGTGCAAAGTTTCATTGAGATCGGATGAAAACTGTAGATTTGTATGAAGAATAAACAAACAAATATTCATCTTTTTATATATAGATAAATACGGGGGAAAACTCCAATATCAGATTTTTCTTATGATTTAGGGATGAAACCATATATGTGTACCAAATTACTTGTTTCTAGGATTACTGGAAGTACAGTGGAATGTTGATGTCGGGGTGTTGGCCAAAATAAAATTTTGAATTTCAATAACTTCAAAAGTAAGAAAAGGAAAGAAGTGTAATTAAACACTCTAGTTAAACATATTAAGCTCACTCTACAGTGAAAATCTGAGCTTTATAAAGTAATTAGGGTAGAAAGCGATTTCACATTAGGGGTAGGTAAGGGGTAGGTATAATTTACGAGTTTCAGACATTTCTTATAATATGTGGGTAAAATTTTATCTGTGTACCAAATTTCAGCTTTCTACGGTTACGGGAAGTGCCTTAGAATTTTGATGATCATCAGTCAGTCAGTCAGTCAGTGAGTGACAAATTCTCTGAAGTTTGCATCCGAATAACATACGAACATAGAACAGTAACATAGTAAAATTAAGTATGTTTGCTAAGATTGCTGATATCTATGTATAACAGAAATTTGAGATATATAGCAAAAATACGACCGAAGAAATTGAGGTTCAAAAATGGCCCGAATCGCTTCGAGAAAAGGGTAGGCAGTGCCGCCGTTGACTCGACTTTGCGGGTGCACTGCCGTGCACCCAAATCATCTAGTGGTTATGATGGCCCATTGGTTGACGTACTCCAATTCATTGGAGAAGAAACCTACAGACACCTAGCTAAGATATTTTCACAATGCTTCGAAGAGAAAAATATCCCATCCATCTGGAATAAAGCAATTATTGTGTTGTTACCGGTACACAAAAAAGTGCAGTCGTTATGACATTAGCAACTACCGCCCCCACAGCCTGTTTACGAAGGTCGTCAATAACCGCATCAGTTCTACCTTGGACACAGTACAACCAATCGAACAGGCTGGCTTTAGGTCAGCATTCAGCATGAGAGATAACATACAAGTCATTCACGAAGTAATAAGCCGCGTGAATGAATACCACCGTTTGGCCTTTATCGATTTTGAAAAACCATTTGATTCACTTCAAAACTCGACAATCATGAAAGTACTTCTAGAACAAGGAGTGAATCCAGGTTATATCAGCGTACTTTATAACATCTACATTACTTCAGCTGCCTTTGTCAACATCGCTGAAGCCACCAAAGAGATCCCAGGAGAAAGAGGCGTAAAACAAGGAGACTCTATATCCCCCAAGCTATTCACATTAGTCCTGGAGTCAAAAATCCAATGGCAGAAATCCAATGGCAGAATAATAATAATTGATAAAATTGCGAAGGAGAGCATGCTCCGGTGGAAATTCCACTACACCCCCATCCTTCTCCCTTCCTCCTCCAGCCCACTTTTGCTCTCAACCTATTTTTACTTTAAATTCTTTCAGTGATTTAGATAAATTACTCATCACTTATCTTGACAATTTATTCCAAACCCTTACACCCTTTCCTATTAAAGAAATTTTCCCCACACCCTTATGCCTGAAATCAAGTGCCAGCTTGTGGTCATAGTCAAGTTTACCCTTCCAAGCATCTCTCTTAATTTTCCCACCAATATCTTTCCACACTTCCCAATATAGACTTTAAACACTCCCATGACTCTCTTCAACCTCCTTCTATCCTTCAATGAACCCCACTCCAGCTCCTTCATCATATTAGTTACCGATTGTGTATTATGGTAATTTACAAACACAAATCTGGCAGCTCTTCTCTGCACTCCCTCCAACTCCTGTATTTGATACCCAAAATGTGGATCCCAAACTACACCGCCATATTCCAGCAGTGGTCTGACCAGAGTTCAGTAACCAAATTCCCTTACTTCTCTAGTGCAGCCCCTCATCACTCTTTCCAACAGCTGAAGTATTTTGAACCCTTTCTCTACTACCTGCCCAATTTGTTCTGCCCAGTTTAATCTGCTGTCAAATTGCCTTCAGTTAGTAGCTCCTTCCCAACTTTATAATCAACATCAAATTTTAGCTTCTTATCCGTTTACCTAAAATGCTGGCCCTATTTTGTAATTATCTTCATCCCAAGTTGACTCACACAGCTAGTTATCCTATCTAGATCACCCTGCAGCTGCAGAATAGAGGGTTGAGAATAAATTGATGAAGTCTGAATAACTTAAGATTCGCCGGTGATATAGTTTTACTCTCAAAGTCTGGAAGAGCTAAAAGAACTGACAAATCAACCAGAGGCAGCTTGAAGAGTAGTAAGCCTTAAAATAAACCTACAAAAAGCAAAATCAGCAGAACAAATGGCTAGATAAAGACAAAGACAAGGAAGACACGAAAGAAGCTGGTGTCGAGTCCGTAGAACAGTACATCTATCTTTGCCAACTAATCAACATGAATGGCGACTCAAAGCCTGAGATCTACAGACGCATGAAGCGGGGCTGGAGATTACACGGAAGAAATTCCATAGTTTTTAACATACCAGTACATCTTAAAAAATAGGTATTTGAACAATGTGTACATGGTCCTTATGGATGAGTGCCAGACTTAGGCCATCAACAGTGAAATGAAGTAAAAACTGAGAACTGTCCTGTGAAGTATGGAAAGAGCAATTCTGGGGTTTACAAGAAGAGACGGGAAAAGGGTCGTCTACATTCGTTCGATAACTAAAGTGACAGACATCTTAGAAAGAGTGACGACCCAAAAATGGCAATGGGCTGGTCATATTGCTCCAAAAAGAGACGACATTTGGAGTACGGCAGTTCTGGATTGGATACCAAGGAACGTGAAAAGTATTAAAAAATAAAACACAAGGAAAAAATAATGTATTACAGATTCATTAACAAAACCCATCTCTTTTTGTAACATGGTTCCTGCCAGTTTTGAAATACCTGATATATTCGCTCTGACAGATAACATCCTTTCATTCTTTCGTAACTGTATATTGAATTAGAAATATTTTAAACTGTGAATTATTCATTCCAATAAAACTTAAAAATTACGAGTACTTACTGGATCTAATTTTATTTGCTTCCTGGGAAGTTGGTCGACGGTATCTTCGCCCTCAGCATCATGATGACTTTCAACAGAAGAACTACGTTTCACTAGACTCATTTTGTCTTCAGCAAAGAAAAGTGTTCCATGTACAGTAATTTTTCTGAAAAGGATTTTAGGCGTTTTGGTCAAGGTTGAGCTAATTTGAAAAAAAAAAATAATAATAATAATATATTACTACGCCAAATCTTCAAAACACAAAAACATTATAATGTGGAATTAACAGTTTGGAAGCTAAAAGTCTCTTATTTGCAATGGCTCAAAGTAAGCAGCTATCTTTCATCATTTAGTCTCCACAGCGAGTTCAAAATGCAATATGGCGTTGCAGCTTTAAGTTTTCAAGAATAGTTCGGCTGTATGGGAATCACTCAATTCTGCAACAAAGAAGCATCTCTTGTTTTACTAAACAATGAGAGTAAGCGAGGATACTCAAGCAATTATGGTATTACTTTGAGTTGCAATGGCCGAAGATATGAAGAAGACAGAGTTAGTGGTTCAATTAGTCCTGTAGAAACTTAAATTCACTGACTTTGGGGTAAAAATCAGAGCAGTAGGCTTTCCATGTAAGTAGAAATATATTGTCTAAGAACAAGGATATTGTATGGGAATTAGGTAAGCTAAAACAGCGTGGAGTATTGGAATAGATACTATGACAACATTTGCGCCATTGTAGCTTATGATAAAATACTACTTAAATTGAGTTGCGCGACTTGCTGCTTACATGTGAATGTGAAAAGTTCTATTTAGCAGTACGGGTACGTAAGCGAGTACAGAAAAACAAGATTCAAACTTACAGGTGTATTACTTCGATTTCATTGTAATGCATGTTTATGGCTAGCTTGATACGCCACGTCATTCAGAAATGTCTGTGAGAAAAAGAACTGGTTTTTTAATTAGCTCTTCGTTTTGTATATTTCGTAAGCAAGCAAGCGGGTATTTAAAATAATGGGAAATTTAAGATATATATTGACAATAAGACCTGAATAGATATTGATAGATGAATTTTGAATAGTAAGTGGAAGAATCACTGATAGTCAATTGATAATATAGCACTCGGCAGTGTAAACGCTGCACCAGCCATCCAGCTTGTATGTGTAAGTCGCTCGGGGAAACACTACTGAGCAGCCAACTCCGTTAGCCTGCTTAGACCCATCCGTATATACCAGGGTAAAATAGCGATGCTCGTTTAAAACATCGTTAAAAACACTCATAAATACCCTGTCAGCAGTCAACAGCTTACTGTAACACGACAGTTCTAAAATCGTTCTGGGTCCCTTTAACCCTGCAGTGGTCGCGCTCTGAAAAGTCCCATTAGAAATGGCTTAAGTGGACTACATATGTAATCCACGCGACCACTGCAGGGTTAAAAGTCAGGAAGGAGATTTACTCCAATCCTGGTGATAAAAACCATATTGTTCTAATATAGCCTTTGTATGGAGATTGAACGGTTTGGTCACTCTATGGCGATTAGCGTAAAGCTGTCCAAAGTTTGGTTTAGTAACTACGCCGTACACTGGACTGCCAGGTGTTGTGGCAAAATGTATATAGTGTCACACCATGAGGACATGCCAGTGGATGGAAAGTGGCAGCTCGCCAGATTTAGCAGAAATGCTGGTATTGGGCTGGTGCGGTAGGCACCCGTGGCGAGCCGAGTTCCTGCATGATGGACACCAAGGGCGAATCCAGGATCAGAACTAGAGGGGGGCAGGATTTGAACTAGGGGGGGCAGCATTTGACCTGGGGGGGGCAGCATTTGAACTAGGGGGGGGCAACTCATTTTGGTTTCGAGGAAGTGGGGTGGGGGACTGAAACATGACATTACAAAATCAAACTCAAACCTATTCAGGAAACTATTTTTATCATTGATTAATATAGTAACCCAACTACTTAATATAAGGACCTACTATGTAGTTAATCAAGATCGTAAGTCAGTTAGTTTTTTATGTAAACATTAATTGTCTCGGATTTTCAATTTCAATAATTTTGTTTGTCAATATCTCATGGTGTTCTATCACGAAATTTCGATGCACACTCATCAGACATAATCCAGTCAATCTATCTCTCCCAAAGTGCTCCTGAACTAGTTCTTCACTCGTCGAAGCGTACTGAAGGCAACTTAATTTTTCTTCTAGGGGGGGCAGCAGCCCCCCTCTGCCCCTCGCTGGATACGCCCATGATGGACACTATCCAGTATCCGAAGATAACTCTCCCGTGCCGAACCGTATACAATACAACCAAACTCCAGCCACGACCGTACAAAGGCTCTATAAAATTGTGGCACCCAGGAGCTGTCAGCGCCTCATGACCTGCCACACAAACATTTTAAAATGTTTAGAGCTTTCGAAGCTCTGGCGTCTCCTCCCGAATTCGAGGCCAGAGCGTTAACCGCTCACCCACCACACTCAGTACAAATACGCCTCATCATGCGGGAATTGAATGGTTCACCCAGCGACTACTGAATCAGAGTTAGAGAATGAAAATTTGAACATCGTGCGTCGCATATTTCTGGGAATTTTGATTTGAATTCGTTTCGTTACAAAGAAAGTTTAAGTACAAATATGTTAGGCATTCATAATTTTAATAGACTACAATTAATATTATTTAATGTTAGGTGTTGATATTTTTAATGAGGTAAGTAATTATGACAACAAATAGAGTTATTTTGTAGTTTTGCTTTTGTTTGAGATTAAAATTTATGGAGCATAATTTGTTAATAGAAAATTTGGATAGATAATTTTAGATTTTTTTTTTTTTTACTGATCAGTCCTTAGGGAGATTGTATAATATCTGATTGGCTAAAGTTGAAACTATTCATCATGAACTACTTTAAAGATAAATAATAAGGATAAATATTTTGTAAAACTTGAACTGTTTAATGCTACAGTTTCCACTATCCTTGTCTAAAACTTATTGATTACCGGTATTTGTGTTGTCTGCAGGTGCATAGTTCCTCTTCTGAAAGACTGCACCACATTAGTTAGCTTGGAACTGCACGATTACTATAATAGAATTGGAAAAATACTCGATGCCTGTACTGCCCTGAGATATATGCCAAACTTACATTCACTCAGCTTGGTTTTTATTGATGATGATAATGATGAAGATCCAGCAGATGCAGTTGCTTTAAAGTAGGCACTTAAGCTTTCTGGAAATACTGAAAATCACTTTAAATAAACTGACTTTGAAATAAATTCAAACTATTTAACTTTTCTCTTTATGTTGTGTGCAGGCATAATGTGTGGTATACGTAACTAAAACTCAGTTATTGGTGTGGAAGTTCTTGATGCTTCAGATATTTTATTGCCATGTTTTCCCCATTATAGGTGCAATCATCTTTTACACCTGCAGAAACTGGAAATTAGTCATCTCTATCTGCAGAATAGTATTTTTGTGACCATATGTGAAGGCTGTCCTAACATCAATGAGTTGCAGCTGAATTACTGTACAGGTCTCAATGGAAACCTAAAGGAGTTATGCCGCCTCCAGAAACTTGAAACGTATGTGACTGATCTACTCAATTTGATTTTTGTAAAAAAAAAAAAAAAAGAAAAAAAAAAAGAAAAAAAAAAAAAAAGAAAAAAAAAAAAATCCAGTATCATTTTTGGCGTACTATAGATTTGTTACTGAAAAGGTGTTTGCTGTATAGGAATAAACTATTGTAGCCTGTTTGGTACAATCCAGCTTTAGATATACAGGGTGTTTCAAAAAGAATATACATATTTTGAATGCATATATTTATTAAACTCTAAGACATACAAATATGAAACTTTACACACATATTTATGAACCTCTTAAGTTCAGATTACAAATGTTCAACATGTCCTCCATCAGCCACATGAACAATATCACATCAATACTCAAATTCCTCCCATACTCGGGCAAGCATGTCCTTCGTCACTGATGTTACGGCAGTACGGATCCGGTTCCTCAAGTCCTCAAGATTCTGGAGTGGTGGTACATAAATGTTATCTTTAATGAAACCCCACAGGCACGACGAGTTGATTTTGAATGACTACGTTGGAAAGCAGTTTGAATTCGTGCAACATGTGCCTCAGAAACACGAGGGCGGCCAGGACTCTTTCCTTTACATACACATCCGGTATCTACAAACTGTCAATACCATCTACGAATGTTCCACCCATTTGGAGGATGCATTTGGTACCTCAACCTGAAACGTCTTTGCACTGTAATCACGGAATTGCACTTCGCAAACTCGATAACACAAAATGATTTCTGCTGTGGAGTAGCCATTTTAAACATATGACGGTTACCAAGAATAACACAAGACGACTGACATCTAGCGGCTATTAAATAAACTAGACTATATATTCGTTTCTCCAATAGCCGAGCTGGGGCGCAGCGATCGATAGTTTGGACAATAGAATAGTTTGTAATACGTATATTATTTTTGAAACACCCTGTATTACTGCAATTTTTAAATGCTTAATTATGAGACAGAAAATCATGGAAACTTGATTGTAACACAATATTTTAAATGTTAGAGGTGGGTTATTGGCTAACAGCTTTTGCTTACACAGCCTTGTACTCCACTTGTATTATCCTGTACCAAAATTGTGTTTTTATTTTCTCTGAAGAATTTGATTTCATCCTTTCCACTTATCTATCTGTAACCATTATTTAAATGATCTTGGAACGAGGATTTTATTTGTTTAGTATATGCCTGAAATTTCACCACAAGTAGTTTGAATGTACATAAAAGGCAATACAGAATAGAATTTTAAAGAAAAAATGGACGTACAGAGAAATGTCCAGATTTTAGAAGCAGTTGATCAGGAAATCAATAGGGTTTTGAAGATAGACTCACAGAGGGCATTCAGTCAGTATGGATGACACTAGTGATAATATATTTTCCCTTCTATAAAGAGAGAGATTCTGTTGTGCTGAACGAGTAATGAAGAATGCACCAGACAGTCATCAAGATATCCTGGTACTTATTACGTTACAAGTTAGGTCAAATGAATACATCGGAAATAGGAGTTACAAATCAACACGCGATGGATTGTTATATGTTTGTCTGGCATGCTTGATCCCTCAGCATTGGAAGTAAAGAGTGACTATGGCAACACAATTTGCAGTTGTTTTAACTTATTTTTCTAGCAGTCTGGAAGCTGCAGCTAAATAGTACCATAGGGATTCATCGTTTTGTGCATCAGCAAAACATCACTGTTTCTAATGTTGTTACTCACTTTTTTTTTTAGCTGCTTAACGTCTCCTATAACAACTAGGTCTTTAGAAACGGGAAAGGATGAGGGGCAAGGAATGGGAAGGAATTCGGCCATGGCCTTTTGAAGGAAGCATCCCGGCATTCACCTGGAGTGATTTGGGGAAACCATGGAAAACCAAAATCTGGATGCCCAGACGGGGATTCGAACCGCCGTCCTTCCAAATGCGAGGCCAGAATGTTAGCCGTTACACCACCACACTCGGTTTACTCACTTGAAAATAGTTCAAGATTAATTCTTATGATGTAATTTAGTGCACATTCTTTCAATATAATAGAGCAGTATACAATGCCATAAGGCAATATTATAATGGAAAGCATGGTTAAAATAAACAAATACAGTTTCTCTAAAGTTATAGGAATTTGGAAGAAAAAAGAAGAGTAACAAATGAAGAATATAGAATTTTAGCAAACTCTTCACATTTCGTTTGAATTCAGTAATAACAGCATAAGTTAGCACATGTCAGACTAATAGAGTTAAACACAGGATGATGGAAGTGCAGGTAGGTGTTGAGGCTGTTGCTATTCATTATTCTAATGAATGTTTGTGCTGATGGTTTACAGTTAGAAGTTGTTTGCTTATGTTGTAATTTTATACAATATTCTTACAAGGGTAGAGTGCAGTGAACAATTGAAGTGGAATCTGGTAAGTACATCTACTTGGGTAGGTCAACATGACATGAAGATAGATACCAAGAACAATAAGTAGATTAAGTACACACTCAAAAAATAGAGGTTTCTTTTATGACTATAGAGTGTATGACAAACAGCTTGTTGAAGATGTTAAATTTAAATGTTTTAGCATAACATTAAATTAATTGGTTAGAATACAGGCAGACGTTATGGAGAGGTTTCAAAATTCTTCGTTTATTGAGAGGGTGGTGAGGGGCTTATCAGACAAGAAAGGGAATAGGATTACAAAACCTGGCAAACCTTGCCTTAATATGGTGGTGTTGCAAGAGCTTCGTCTAAGTGATGACTGAAATGGTAGACGAGTGGTTGATTTTAGTGGTTTGTGGACATTTGATGTGGTGATTCTAGAGGAGAGTTTTCTAACGTCATGGCATTCGTGTTGCTGTAGAAACCTCTTGTGTCTGGGCATAAAGTTCTTCTGTCTAGCAGGCTACTAAAAAGATGTTAAGTCAGGAGTTGGCACCAGATGATTAATAGCTTCTGGCAACCCACGATAGGAAGATTAGCTCGTGTTGAGTGGCTAGCTGAAAATCTACCCTGATAAATGGTAATAGCTGGCTAGCAGTTCACAGAATACCATTTAACACTTAGAGTGCTGTGAATGTAATATTGTGTTCCACAAACTCTCACAAAAAATGCTGCGAACGTAATATTACGTTCCTTAATAGGTCACGATTTTCTTTGGAAAAAAACATAACGGCACGTTTGTAGCATTACTCAGATGGCTTGTCTAGGTATTTTAGTTCATCAAGCCACCATCAGAGTTCACCACCTCCTTGAAACCTTTGATATCTGAGAATAGATTACAACAAGCACAAGGCAGGTGCAGATCTCTATGACCAGCGTTTATCCTACAGTGCCCTTACACACTAGACAGAGAAGTGGTGGAAGAAACTTGTTTTCACTCTATAATTATGAGTTTATCAAATGTATTCATTTTGCACAACACAATCTCAAGTATGAAGATCACAACTACACACCTCATTCATGAGAAATGTTCGGCCTTGATGCTCTCTGATGGTGACACCAATGGTGTGACAAGTGGCAATAAAAAGCTTTCAAGATTGACACAGAAGCACTTTCTAGAAAGAGTGCCTATGCCAGGTGGAAAGAAGAAAGCCCAAAGAAAGTGCATTGTGCACAGTGATAAAGCAAAGTACATCACTGGCAAACCCGCAAGAAAGGACCACTGTGGCGACTGTGATGTAGGGCCATGGGCATATCCAATGAGGGCAGGGGAGCTGCTGCCCCCCTTAGAAGAAAGATTAAGTCACCTTCAGTACGCTTCGACAAGTGAAGAACTGGCTCAGGAGCACTATGGGAGAGGAAAGATTGACTGGATTATGCCTGATGAGTGTGCATCGAAATTTCGTGAAAGAACACCATGAGATATTGAGAAACAAAGATATTGAAAAATTTTCTAAGAATCTGAGATGATTAATGTTTACAAAAACTATAACTGAGTTACGATCTTAATTTACTACATAGTAGATCCTTAGATTAAATGGTTGGATTACTATATTAATCAATAGTAAAAATAGTTTCCTCAATAGGTTTGAGTTCCATATTGTAAGAAATCGTTATGTTTCAGTGCCCCACCTCACTTCCTAGAAACCAATATGGGTTTGCCCCCCCCCCCCCCAGCTCAAATCTTGTCCCCCTCTAGCTCTGATCCTGGATACACCCTTGTTTAGGGCTTTGTATCAAACCATGTTTTTACCATACACTTGTACACTATGAGAAATAAATGTTTCTACTTATCATCTTAAGCAAATCACTTTAGAATACATTTATTTTATATATCTAATAAGGGATTGTGCATAAACTACATGGTTCGGTCTAGGTGGGGGGAGGGGTTGGCTGGACAGCAGTGCTGTACTAGTTGGAAAAGGGGGGAAGGGTGAGAGCCAGGCCACGTAGTTTTTCTTTCATATTATTTGTCACAGTTAAAATGAGACACAGAAGCATGTAAATATTTATTTCCGTAATTTAATTATCCCCGTATGGAATTTACAATAGTCTGACAAGAGAAAACAGTACAAAATGTCTTCTGGAAACAATGTGGAAAAATGGAGGAGCTACATGGTTTATGCACACTCCGTAATAAATGGCATAATGAATAAAGTTAGTCTATTTTACAATTTTTTGGTTTAATTTTTACCTGTAAAACATGCTATATCATAAATCAACATAACACGTGGAAAAGAAATACAGCAACTCTCAAAACTGAAATATATATATATATCCGGTTAACGTCTCTCTAACAGTGAGGTCTTTAGATACAGGAAAGGATGGGGGGCAAGGAATGGGAAGGAATTCGGCCATGGCCTTTTGAAGGAAGCATCTCAGCATTTGCCTGGAGTGATTTGGGAAACCATGGAAAACCCAAATCTGGATGCCCGGACAGGGATTCAAACTGCCGTCCTCCCGAATGCGAGGCCAGAACGCTAGCCATTACACCACAATGCTCAGTCTGACATAAATATTGACTACTCTCAGACAAATAAAATACAGTTTTATTAGTTTGCCTAGCTTCCAACAATTTTATTTTATGCTCAGATGAATGTACTGTAAAATAGCAAAAATCAGCCAGCATACAAGGGGGAAATGTGCCCATTGAGCTAGCACTGTAATTCTTAATGATCATTGAAGGTTTTAGTCAATACAGTTGATAACATGACCTGCAAGGATCTGTCCAGCTGCACTTGTAACTGATGCTTCTGCATCTAACTGAAGTTAGACTAAATCACTGAAGAATTATTAGTTGGTTGAATATGCACTGAATGGCCAGATGGAATGCCTGACCCAAAGATGTTACAAGAGCCTCATTGGTGTACATTTTTATTTTTTTAACTGCTTAACGTCTCTTAACAGCGAGGTTTTTTTTTTTTTTTTAACTGCTTTACGTCTCTTTTTAACATCGAGGTCTTTAGAGACGGGAAAGGATGGGGGGCAAGGATGGGGGCAAGGAATGGGAAGGAATTCGGCCATGGCCTTTTTGAAGGAAGCATCCCGGCATTTGCCTGGAGTGATTTGGGGAAACCATGGCAAACCCAAATCTGGATGCCCGGACAGAGATTCGAACCGGCGTTCTCTCGGATTGAGTTTCAGTTTAGCAGTTAGTTACCCGTAGTGAGTTGATAGAATCTGCTCACAGAATAAGAGCAAAGAAATATGTCTTTTCTTTGTAAGTAGACTCCATTGATGTCATCATTCAGTTAAAAACCGTGCTGTTGATTGACTCAGAGAATCAGCAGGTTTCATGGACAACAAGTCTGCACTGAAGTACCACTTACAAGCCTGGCTGCATTTACTAAAATCTATAACTATTATACAATAAATTTGTATGGTTCAAATACGATCGTGACAGTATATTATAACCAACACAATTAAATCGCTTACTGCAGAAAGACAATAAGTCCACGTTTTTGTGAAAATAGCTTTTTTCACTAAAATTGTTCTCACACACAGGATGCATCATTAACTGTAGACATTTTGTACCATTTTCTCCTATCAGACTATCGTAAAATACATATGGAGATAATTAAATGATGAAAATAAATATTCACACGCTGTTGTTGATTCTGTACCTGATTTTAACAGTGATAGATAACATGAATAAAAAACTATGTGGTCTGGCTAACAACCCCCTGTCCCTCTCACGTAGCCCAGTGTAGGTTTTCAGATAACCCCCCCCCTTTTCTAAGATCAAGCCACATAGTTTATGGATGCTCCCTAACTGTTTGGGCCAAAATAAAAAGAATACTGTGGTGAGAATGATGATGTAGCTGTGTGAGATAAAGATTTGATAACATTAAACTTATTTTTCCCAGTAAAGGGCACTCTTTTAGCCCAACGACAGGGATTTTGTTATTATTAGAAGAAGAAGGAGAAAAGAAGAAATATACTACACAGTGGATTAAGTTGTTGCACCTACACAGAATTCCTCAAACAACTCTAATAAGTTTTCAATAGTTGAAATGCTTGATGATTGCCTAAGAGTAATGTGGTAAAAAATGTCCAAGCATCCCTCTCGGGCCCAAAAGCACCTCTGAGGGTCCCCAGGGGCAGTTGAGAGGGCCCATGAGCCTTCACGGCAAACTGGTGACCTTTTTTTTCTTTCTTTCTTTTTTTTAGCTCTACCGTAGTCTAAGGGGCCCCTTGAGACACAGAAAGCCCCTCATTAAGGGCCCTCACCGCTCAGGGGGTCCCCCAACCACTGGTCAGAGGGCCACTAAGCACAACTCAAAGGCCCCCCCTCCTCAGCTCAGGGGGCCCCTACCAGCAACACAAAGCAAAAAAGGTCGCCCATCTGGCCTGAGGGCCCAAAATAAATTTCTTGCACCGGGGCCCTTGTTGACCTAGCTATGCCACTGTTTACATACATGAAGCGAAGAATGAGTTTTGGGATTCCATCATTTCATGGCCTATAACAATGGCATATTTGGATGAAATTGGCAATGAATGAAAACTTTAAGTTTTAAATGACATAGTTACTGTATGTCTGTAGTAATGAAATGAATTTTTATTGAAATTTAGTTTTTTTTTCCTATAAAGCTTTTCTACATATTCCTGTTTATTGCAGAAAGAGAACATGTGCACCAAGGGTGTATCCAGGATCAGAATTAGAGGGGGGAGAGATTTGAGCTAGGGCAGGGGGTGGGGAACTCATATTGGTTTTGATGAAGTGGGGTGGGGGGCTGGAACATGACGATTTCTTACAAAATGAAACTCAAACCTATCTAGGAAACTATGTTTATTATTGATTAATGTAGTAATCCAACCACTTAGTCTAAGGACCTACTATGTAGTAAATTAAGATCGTAACTCAGTTATAGTTTATGTAAACATTAATCGTCACGGATTCTTAGAAAATTTTTCAATGACTTTGTTCCTCAATGTCTCACAGTGTTCTTTCACGAAATTTCGATGCACACTCATGAGGCATAATCAATCTTTCATCTCACAAAGTGCTCCTGAGCCAGTTCTTCACTCATCTAAGTGTACTGACGGCTACTTAATTTTTATTCTAGGGGGGGGGCAGCAGCACCCCCCCCCCCACTGCCCCTCACTGGATACACCCATGATGTGCACAACACTAAAATATTTCCCACAGGGTTGTGATACGTCATTCAGAACTTTTTAAAGCACACATAAACAAAACAAAATGCATCACATGTCAGGTTGTTTTCAGTTTTTTTCTCTCCTGTAAAATTTAGAAATGGGGATATGTTTTCTTTCTGCAGTTAGCGTTTCAATTTAAGTATCAAATTCAGGAGTTGGAGGGGGGGGGAGGTGCAAAGAAGAGCTGGTAGGGTTGTTTGTGTTATCCACTTCATAACATAGTCATTAACCAGTATGATATTTTCTTCTGTAGGTTAGACAGTCAGGAATTGTAATAAATTACCAAAGGAAATTATGAACAGTTTACTACAAACCATGACAGAAATTAAAAATTTTAAAGGCCAAAAGAAGTTCGTTGGAGCCACTGCTGTCAATCAAATTTAAGATTAAAAAAAAAATCATGTAAAGGGAAAGCTAGTGAGGAGGGAAGATTCCAGCAGTGCATATTATCCATTGCATTTAATTAGTCAATTGTAAATATTGTAATCCAATTTGTCAGCAGAATACAGAAAGCAGTGACTCTGAAGAAGAATTTGTGTAATTCAATATAATCCTTTCGGGTGTCCAGTTGGATGGTGATGTGTAATTCGCCTATCAGTTTACAGAGCATCTGAATCACAACTAGTGTTGTAAAAAACGTTTTTTTTCTGATTTGAAAAAAAAAAAAAAAAACATGAAAAAAACTGTGAACTGGGACATGTTTTTTTTCATTTCAAATTTTTAAGGCATTTATCGTTTAATATGACTGTTTTAGAGTTTATACTAAGTACTTATCTTAATTTTTAAATTTACTATATTTTTCTGGTTAAAAAAAAAAAAAAACAAAAATATTGGCAACATTGACTGAAGTTTTCTTTTATGAATGGGGACTTCCCAAAAAGGCTAGGTTGCCTGAGAAGGAATCCCCGTTCCCCATTGTTTGGATTGATACTCGCTATTTGAACTAGTGCTGCCAGCCCTACGAATTTATCTTTAGACCTACGAATCTTTTCAAAAAAAATAGAAATTTTAAATTTATCTACAGTTTTTTGCCTCTTTATATTACTTTTTGTGCTTTCCTTATATTCGTATACCTGTTAAACTCGCAGTGTATAGTGATACTGAGTCATTGTCAGTAATTATGAATCATTTCCTTGAAACCGTTGGCGTAAACAACGATTGAAAACAAATAAAGCTCCTATTTTGTATGATAATAGATTGAAATTCAAACTTAAAAGATAGTAATACAGAACTATCAGTGCAGTCTTTATGCACAGTGTGTACTTTGCTCACAATTTAAAATTTCGATCTCAAAAGCTTTTGCATACAATACAACCAGTAAAAGAAAACGTAACTATTTCTGAAATTATGGATCTAGAGGAGACAGAAAATTCCAACTCCGACCGAACTAGTGTTGGTAGTACTGATACTAGTGAATGTGGTACAGACGTAGAGGATGAATAAAAAATTATGTTACCTATATAGATACATTTATGAATCATTATATAAGACATTATATGATTTAGTAAGATTTAAAACACACATGTAAAATGTAAGTTCCATAAATAAAACTTTAATTTATCAAATATATTGCTTTCTGAAAAATACAAATTTAGAAAAAAAACCAAGGGTGCAGTTTGCAACACTAATCACACCACTTGACCACCATCACCGAACAGGTGTATCCTATTAGCTGTATATATGATAAGTGGTGCATTTTCTTCTCACACATTCTAAGTGGTAATTTTCTAGTAACATTTTGTGTTGCATAGGATGGCAGTTTTAAAGTGTGTTATATTTAGCCTAATTCCACTCCCTTTTGGTTGTGTGCTTTTGTTAGTGCAAGGAGTGCATGTTTGTCATTGTTCACACAGGTTGGCTCTTTATTGCTGTCAAGGTCTGCATGGTAAAACATTACTGCACATAGCACAGTTGCCAAACCTACGGAAATTAAGGCTGGAGGGGTCTGACTTCAGAAAATTTAAAGATGGAATATCTTTCCTACTGCACATAAAAAATTTGGAAGTACTTAGTTTCGCCGAAAGTCAACATACCCGTCACTTTCAATTCAACCATATTCCTGAGATGCTTCCCAACCTCAGGTATTTAACATATTCTATTGTTGTGCTATAAGTCAGATCAAGAATTAGACATTTACGTATGTGGATAGAAATTTAAGTTTTTAAATAATTAATGATTTAGAATCATAGAGTGGCTAGTAAATCAGTGATACTCTTACCATAAATTTTGTCATGCTGCTAATAACATTACATAAATTAATAAATATGGAGCATAAATGTTAAAAACAAGTTTATTGCTGGTGATTCATCTAATTATTTAGTTTTGTGCGTCTATGCTATTATAAACCTGTAAGCAAGTTGCATTTGTCTGACGGTTTGAAATGGTACCACGCAAAAATTGCAGCAGCTATCTGGATGGTGTTTTCATATTTTGAGAGCTGAAGGTCCAACTTAAAATCTGTGAAAGTAATTTAGTATTCTAAGTGACTGAGGAATGAAAAGAAATTATAATCATTTTGAGATGGAACAGATATGCATTAAAGATCAGTCTGCATTTCAGATGAGCACTTCTTTGCTGTTTTATTCCATAAGCTTTTACTGTTGTTTGTCAGATGTAAAACATATGGCCAGTCCAGTACAGTTTGTCTCTTAAATGCAACGCGCAAAATGTAATCAATGGTTCTAACAAAATTATACAAAACATTAACTGCCATGTGTTAACATGCAGGATACTTCTTATCCTTATATGTTACATAGTTCAAGGCCAAAAGAGATTATTTTAATTTTATTTTTTGTTTTACTCACAGACGATTTGCACATTATTTGTTATCTGTTATACTACAGTCAGGTCAATTTACACTTTTATTAAACTGTGTAGATTTATACATCTTAAGTGTAAAGGTATTCTAATTATATCTTTTATACTGCCTATTCTGTTTTTCAAGACGGCAACATGGTTTAAGGCAAAGAAATTCATGTGAATCACAGTTGGTGGGATATATGCAAGATATTTCAGATCAAATGGACAAGGGAGTCCAAATTTAATTTAATTTAATGTAATTGCAATGGAGCACAGGCTCCGGTGGCAATTTCCCTACACACCCATCTTCCCCCTATCCTGCACCTACCTAAATTTGCCCTCTACAAATTTAATCTTTAAATTCTTTCAAAGTTTTCAGTAAATTATTCATCATTTCTCTTGGTAACTCATTCCAATCCCTGACACCCCTACCTAAAAAAGAGAATCTTCCTACACCCTTGTGCCTGAAATCGAGTGCCAGCTTGTGGTCATGGTCATCTTTTCCCTTCCATGCACTACTTTTCATACCTATTGCAATATCTTTCCATGCCTCATCGCCAGTATATGCCCTGTACACTACCATGACCCTCCTCATTCTCCTCCTGTCTTGCAATGAATCCCATTCCAGCTCCTTTATCATATCCGTCACTGATTGCATTCTGCGATAATTTCCAGAAACAAATTATCGCAGAATGCAATCAGTGACGGATATGATAAAGGAGCTGGAATGAGATTCATTGCAAGACAGGAGGAGAATGAGGAGGGTCATGGGAGTGTAGCACTAGATCTTTCAAAGGCTTTTGACAGAGTGAGACATAAAATGGTAGTAAATAAGGTAAAAATTATTGGAGTGGATGAGAAAGTGATTTGCTGGTTAGAATAATTCTTAAAAGATGGAAAACACAAAGTTAGGGTAGGAAATGCAGTACCAATGAAGTAAAAATGGGAGTGCCACAGGGTAGTGTATTGGGACCATTGTTATTCATTATTTTAATGAATAATTGTTTTGATTGTTTATTACCAGAAATTAGATTATTTGCAGATGACATAATGCTACTCATATATAAAAGGATCAAAACGGTAGAGGACTGTAAACAGGTGCAGGATATCTAGTTGGGTTGGTAAACATGGGATGAAGATAAATGCAAACAAGAGTCAGCTTATTTGATACTTAATTAAAAAACTAAAAGTTGATTATGATTATAAGGTGGGGCAAGAATTGCTTGTTGAAGATTAGAAATGTAAATATCTTGGCATTACATTTGATAACAAGCTTAACTGGGAAATACACATTGGTGAGATAGTAGGAAAAGGTTTCAAAATCCTCCACTTGTTGGAGAGAGTGATGAGGGGATGTACGAGAGAAGTGAAGGAATTGAGTTACAAAACTTTGGTCAGTCAAATATGGTAGTGTAGTATGGGACTCACATTTTGAGTATCAAATACAGGAGTTGGAGAGGGTTGTAAAAATGGGCTGCTAGATTTGTTTCTGGAAATTATCGCATAATGCAATCAGTTACAGATATCGTAAAAGAGCTGGAATGGGATTCATTGCAAGACAGGAGGAGGGTGAAGAGGGTCATAGGAGCGATGAGGCATGGAAATATATTGGTGTAAGAATGAAAAGTAATTCATGGAAGAGAAAAGATGACCATGACCACAAGCTAGCACTCGATTTCAAGCACAAGGGTGTAAAAAGATTCTCTTTTTTGGGTAAGGATGTTAGGGACTGGAATGAGTTACCAAGAGAAATGATTAATAATTTACCAAAAACGATGAAAGAATTTAAAGTTAAAATTTGCCGATGGCAAATGTAGGTGGGTGCAGGAAAGGGGGAAGATGGGTGGTAGGGAAATAGCAACCATAGCATGCACTTCATTCCAATTTAATTAAATACTATTTCTATTTTTTATTTCAATTCTGTCAGGTTAATCTTTGACAGCTAGATGTACAAACAAGAATGAACATTGAGAATGAGCTTTTGTGTGTTTTCAACAGGGATCTGACAGTGAGAGACTGCGAAGTGAATCCGACAACAATAGAGCAGCTGAAGCAGCAAATGCCACGCCTGCGACTGACTCTGACCGACAGCAGATATGATTTTGATAGGGTAGTTATTAAATTGAAAATGATTGGAATAATAACTCTTGTGCTAGTTTACTACTGTTTAATTCTGTAAACTAAGGATAATGAAACCACTTTTCTCTTGAATCCCAACGAAATACACTTTTATATGGTTGTGAGTCCTGGATTTAGTGTGTGAAATAGCACCTTGTGATAAATCCATTGTTTTGACAGTAAAAACTATGAAAAGCACTGTCTCATACACATTATTAGTTAAGATCTACATCTACACTCTCCAGTTTACAAAGTTGTGTAAGTTGTTTTTGGTGGATGGGTTTTTCACAAAAAAATAACTCTGTGTATTTCAACCCCGAATAACGCAACAGAGGAAACACCAGTATCGCACCTAATTTCTCTAATCTTATCTCTCCCATCATTGCGACCCAAATTGGTTGGTGGCTGAAGTATTTCATCGCACTCATGAAGGAATGTATTGTTCACATGCAGGACAATAAATTCAAATGAAGCCAAAGTATGCCAGACAATCACAGCCCAATGTTTTCATTATTCTAATGATGATTGTGTTGTTGGTTTACTATTCAGTTATTTTGTTTGCAGATAACATAATGCTATATAAAAGGATTAAAATGATACAGTGCTGCAGGATGATCTGGAAAGTATATCTAGCTGGCTTGGCAAATGCGGGATAAATATAAATACAAAGAAGAGTCAGCTTATTAGTTACACACATAAAAAACTAAAGGTTGATTATTATTGTAAGGTGGAGAAAGAATTGCTTGTTGAGGACTTGAAATGTAAATATATTGCTATAGCATTTGATAACAAGCACAACTGGGCAGGACACATTGGACAGGTAGCAAAAAACCTTAACTTGCTGGACTGATTGATGAGGGGATGTACGAGAGAGGTAAAGGAATTGGGTTCCAAACCTTACGTCAGACCATTGCTGAAATATGGTGTTGTAGTATGTGACCCACATTTTGGGTATCAAATTCAAGACTTGGAGGAGGTTAAAAGAAGGGCTGCTAGATTTGTTTCTGGAAATTATCGCGGAATGCAGTCAGTAACTGATATCATAAAAGAGCTGGAATATGTTTCATTGCAAGACAGGAGGAGGGTGAAGAGTCACGGGAGTGTACAAGGCATATACTGGTGATAAGGCGTGGAAAGATATCACTAAAAGAATTAGGAGTAGTCCATATAAGGGAAAAGATGATCATGACCACAAACTGGCACTCGACTTCAGGTACAAGGGTGTGGGAAGATTTTATTTCGTAGATAAGAAGATCACAAAATAAGTTACCGAGAGAAGTGATGATGAATAATTAACCATAAACAATAAAAAAAAATTAAGTTTAAATTTTTAGAGAGCAAAAGTGGTTTTTAGGGAAATTGCACTGGTGCATTTGCTCATTACAATTAAATTAAAATACTTTTTAATCCATGGAAAAATCAAGTGGCTATAATAAATTGCATTGTTAAACAAGGGGTATAAGACTAAGTTGTAGTTTATCCCCATTAATATTCAAGTCATATGTGGAGCAAAGGAAGTAAAAGAAAAATTTGTATGCATCATAACTGATCAAGGAGAAAAAATCATCAGTACACTATTATTTGCTGATGACTTTATCCTTTTAGCAGAACAGGGCGAGGATGTTGAGAAATTAACTAATTGACATGAACAAAATACTGAAGGAAGATTTTCCACTACCACGCAAAAGTGATTAAATGTGGCAGAAATTATAGCTATAATAGCAGATTAAATACAAAAACAGGATAGAATGAAGTAGGAGAAGTGAATTCTCTTACTTCGGAAGGGAAATTACAACTGATGGCCGAAGAAGGAATGATGTTAGGAGAATTGCACTATCGAAAGAAACATTCTTGAAAAATATTTGTTTTATTTCAAATGTTGATCTGCGACTCAGAAAAAAACTTTTTAAAATTCTGTTGGGTGCTGTGCAAAGTACGGTCAGTAGAAAAAACTGTTATTTCTCGATGCAAATGTGATTAGCGCATTCCTTATGCATCTCTATTCAAGAAAAAGTGTACGCGAAGACGATAAAATAGGTAGGAAAGAAGTAATATAGTGAAAATCGTCGGGTTATGTGCGGTATTAGCCGATGTGTAGGAGCCATGTTTCACCTTACCATCTAATCGGCTGCTTTTCATTAATTATTTTGCCTCTACACTCAGCTGTCAGAATCTGAAACTACAGCAATCTGCATACACAAAATGCGAGGCGCCAAAAGTCATCAACTATATTTGCAGAATCCAAAGATGTAACTCGAAAATCCATTATTACGAAAACCAAAGATAAATATAGCAAATTTTAATAAAACTAATTCTCTGTTGCCACAGAAAAATAAGTGGCATAAAAAACTTGCGTAATGTTTTAGGAATGTTTCTGCTTAGTGCATGTCAGCAATTTTCTGGTCGTGATTCTATTATGTCTTCTATTCTATCTTTGGTGTGTATTTGTTGAGGTTATCATTTCTTACTACGGTATCCTCTCTTGTAGCGACTCTTTATATATATATTGCAGAGTTTATGGTTGAACATACGCTTTCAAACTGAGTGTGAGTAACCCATACCATACATTGTTCGACAGTTGTTGTGATATTTCGTTGCAAGCAATGTATATATGTAGAAAGAAGATTTTGTTACTCGTAAGGTGAATAAGCTGCTGTTTCACTAACATGTTGCAAAAGTATATTACCGATCCTTGTCAGCGAGCGATAGATAATGTCTTGCATTTTGCATGACAGGGTTGCTGAGATCGACAGTCACGCGCCTGTCATGTGCCAGGTTACTATCTTGTGTATGAGGAGACTATAAACTGCAAGGAGGTGGTTAACAGACGGCGCCATGCTGTGCGCTATCTGTTGAGTAAAACGTTACGGCTTGTAGTTGAGTGTATCTCAAGATAGATGTCGCTACTGCAAAGCAGTACTGTCTTGCGTTCATCACCTCTGTGTGTTTTCTGGATGCCGGGTGGATCACCGGCTTTTGCCTATTACAGCTTCAAAAGTGAAATTTATGGACGAAATTTCTGAATCGTTTGAAACTAAGATGACTCTCTAAGAAAAGGGGAAAAACGTACTGATCAAAATCGTCATGCCAGACACGCTATTGAGAAGCTTCACGAGTCGCCATCAGAACCGAACTCCAAACTCCTACGAAAAAAAAAACACAATATATGGACTCCAAAAACATTAACCTGAGTGAGGGCAATCGTGACGAAGTATGGCACTATCAAACAAGTTAAAAACTTTTAGTACTTGAAGTAAATTTTTGGAAATAGTGGAAATGGGAAAGAGGCCCACAAAACCTGCACAGAAAAACTGCTTAAGCATATACAATTATAAGAACGCAATATTTCTCGGCGTTGGCAATATAAATATTGTTCTTGTGTGACTAGCCGAGGTAAAGGTGTGTTGTAAGTACACTTACAATTCCACAATATTTCGGCGACTTGATTCGTTGACACAACGCCGTTTTTCCAAGAGCACTGTACGCGACGAAGATATCGTCAAAGAGATCGAAAACATAGTGACAGATACTGAAAAAAATATTCCCAAAAGCTCAGGAGAACAGTACTCTCTTACTTAACGATTCACCTCACTCGCACGGAAAAGGCGTATGAAATTCTACGAACATACAGCATGAAAGGATGACTCGCAACTGACTAAGAAAATCTTTCATATCATCAACGGACCCCCACAAACAAAAGCACGCTGGCTTGTGGAAACTCGGAAGGACCTCGTTGATGTAATATTGACTCACTGACATCTAATAGGAATAAATATAAACAAATAATCCGTTCACACATGTTTTTATCTGAGATCCCCACAGTAATGTATCTGAAAGTCGTAAATGAATAGTCACAGGAGAGACGTACAGCCCAGAGTGAAATGATGAGGTGATTGTTGGAAGATAAGATAAATAAGGAGAGCAATACAAATTAATGGTTCCACTCACTCATTAGCGGGCTAAGCGATAAAATAATTGGATAACCTATTCACTTACTAGCTATCAAAAACCAATAGCATACCTTTTGAGTTTTACCTCGTATTCTGGAGGACACCAGTTCGAATCTCCGGCCGGCCATTTAGAGTTGGGTTTTCCAAATCACACCAGGCGAATACCATGATTGTTCCTTGAACTGTCCGTGGCAGAATTCCTTCCCGTTCCTTGCCCCCAATCCTTTCCCGCCTCTAATGACCTCGAAGCCGTCTCGATGTATTTGAACGCTTGCTTAATGCCGCCGGTTTAACGCGCCACTCTGTCTTATTAACGTAATTTCGTCATTCATCACAATACAGTATTTTTGAGGTAACAGCACGTACGTGTATTTTAAACTCCTTGTATTGTTCGCGATTATTATGTCGACTGACAGAAAAGTTCCCACTCCGAAAAAGTTGTTTTGCCGCTTTAAGTGAAAATAAAAATGTTTGACCGTTTACGTCTTGGTGGGTTGTTTCTTTTGATATCAATGAATCAACTGTACGATTGACCAAGAAGTCAGGGTCAAAGTAAGGAATTCCGTGACTTCAAACTCATGATCAGCAAAAACTGTTCTTGATCCAGCGGCTGAAAAAATGGAATCTCCATGAATGAGTGTGTGTGTTGTGTTTAAGTTTTAGGGCGCGTCGACGACGGGGTCATTAGCGCCCTTCCATGAATGATATGGATCGAAGACCGCAATTAGAAGAATGAGGCCTTAAGTGGTACTATATTTCGTGCGAGAGCTTAACGTCTTTACGCACAATTTAAAGAACCTTACAGCGAACATTCGGGTGGAGTATTTCAAGTATCAAATTGCTGAAAAGTTCAAAGTATGACGATCACTCCATAACGTTAAAATTGTTTTCCAAATTTGGAATGTATTCCCTGTAATCCTACACAAATTCCGTATTCACTGTTTCCATGTTCGCGGCATATTTGCGAAATAAGGAGCTTTCGCTAAGACCCTGCTTATAACCGCTACAATACGTGGACGGATATTAGTAGAATGAATAGGAGTTAGTCCTACGTGGAGGGGAGGAGAAGACACTAATCATAAGCTAGCACTTGAATTCAGGCAAAAGGGAGCGGTTTTTTTCCCCATAAAGAACTATCATTCACTAAAGTCTGAAAAATTTAAATCCTTGTTTGAAAAAAAAAAAAAAAGTTTTCTTTTAAAAATATCTCTTATAATTGTTCAGTTATTAGTTTTTCTGTCGTTGGTTCTAATTTTTATTTCCAAATAGCAAAATACTCTCAGGGAGCGTCCATAACCCACGTAGCTCCTTTTTGGCCTCCTGGGAACCCACCCTCCCCCCCACGTAGTCCGACGTGGCTTTTGTCTCTACCCTCTTCCCCCCCCCCCCCCCGCGTAGCAAGTAGATTTTATCCCTACTGTTTTTTCTTGTCAGACCAATGTAAATTAGATATGGAAATAATTAAATGACGGAAATAAATATTTAAATGCTGTTTTGTATTCTGTACCTGATTTTAACTGTGACAAGTAATATGAATGAAAAGCTACGTGGCATGGCTCGAAACCCCCTCCTCCTCCCCCCCCCTTCCACGTATCCCAGCTTAGCTTTCCAACTAACCCTCCCCCCCCCCCCAGGCCGAGTACTTAGTTTATGAACGCTCCCTTACTACCTGTTCTCCATCTGATCCTGTTATGCCTTTCATCTCTTGTTATTTCTGGTGTAACATAATACGTTTTGGTCCCTGTTCTCCCATCAAAGTATTTGATGTGTCAAATGTCTCAGAGCGGTTGTATGTAGCTTATTTTCGTTTTTGCACAGTCACTCTTTATCGCTGATCTTGAAAAAAAAAAAATGAAGTTTCACGGAAATTTATTTTTTTGGTTTCTCAACATTTGATTTTTTTCTTATCACGATCAGTTCAATCCGATAATTTATCAGTCTGTTCGCAGAACAGAATAAGTAACTGATATGATAAAATAGCTTGAATGGGCTTCATCGGGAGACTGGAGGAGGGTGCAGAGAATCATGGGAGACTTTTTTTTTTTTACTTATGGCTTTACGCCTCGTCGACATCGTTATTTTTTGTTTTTTTTTTTTAACTGCTTTACGTCTCTTTTTAACATCGAGGTCTTTAGAGACGGGAAAGGATGGGGGGCAAGGATGGGGGCAAGGAATGGGGAAGGAATTCGGCCATGGCCTTTTGAAGGAAGCATCCCGGCATTTGCCTGGAGTGATTTGGGAAACCATGGAAAACCCAAATCTGGATGCCCGGACGGGGATTCGAACCGCCGTCCTCCCGAATGCGAGGCGAGAACGCTAACCGTTACACCGCCCCGCTCGGTGACATCGAAGTCATTAGAGACGGGATAGGATTGGGGACAAGGAACTGGAAGGAATTCGGCTATGGCCTTTTGAAGGAAGCATCCCGGCGTTCAGCTGGAGTGATTTGGGGAAACCCAAATCTGGATGCCTGGACGGGGATTCGAACCGGCGTCCTCCCGAATGCGAGGCCACAACGTTAACCGTTCACCCACCACGCTCGGTATCATGGGAGAGTACAAGGCGTGGTAAAATATTTGTGTAAGCATTAAGAGTAGTGAATGGAAGGGAAAAGATGACTATGACCACAAACTTGCACTCGATTGCAGACAAAAGGGTGTGGGAAGATTTTCTTTCGTAGGTAACGGGGTCAGGGATTGGAATAAATTACCAAGAGGGATGATGAATAACTCACCAAAAACAGTGAAAGAATTTATAGTTGAAATTTGTAGAGGGATAAAGTAGGTGGGTGTAGGAAAGGAGAAAAATGGGTGTAGCGGCATTGCCATCAGAGCGTGCCCTGCATCGCAATTAAATTAAAACAATATAAGCACAATTTTTTTCTGGACGCTGTGTAAGGACGAGAATTAACAAGTAAGCAAATTTAAAAGAAAGTTCCTATCTATCTTTGTTAACATTCTTGTAAGTTAACATGTAATTACAGTGATTAGGTTTGTTACAGCAATATGACATGATGCTCTTTATTCTGAAAGAAATATTATTATATATTCTGTCTAGACAGAATTAACAGTTTTTTGTGTAATTTAATCATAGTTAGTTTGTAAACAGCAAATATCATGGTAATCCTATGATGATTAATCTAAATTGACTAATCACTGGATCCCTGGCAAAAACAGAACAATAAGATAATTACATTTTACGAAAACTTCATTTATTGGTGAAAAATGAGTCTACACAGTATTTCTAAATTTTTTGCTGGAGTAATGGTTCAAAAATTAGTGATCATTACTTGTGTAACAACTTCTGCACAGTAAAATATTTTTTTTACCAAATCCCAGCAGACTAAACTGATGTGTATTAATGTTGCAATTGTCTCTGATACGGAATTTTATCATTTTATTTTAAATCACAACCAATACATAAATTTTTTGAACAAAAATATTTGATAAATAAGTATTATATAATAACAGTGACAGACATGTATATAAATATGACATTAATCAATGCCTTGCAAATATTCCCAGACACCTTGGCTTGTGGGAGTTGGAATTTTTTATTTTAAACACCAAGAAAATCTTCTTCAAGTATACTTAGGGGTAAGTGGAACATTAGACATGAGACCCAAATGAATTCGGTCTATGTGCCAAAGTGCACCATTCTGTAAAATTCAACAATCAGAAGGAATTTTAGTAATATGACTGCAACAGAAAGTTGAAAACGGGAAGGTATATAGAAGAATATCCTGTACGCTATATCTTATGAACGAATAAATCAGAACAATTATTTGTTAAAATAAATAAATGTATGTATTTTAAGAAATGCAAATGAAGGATAATAGTACGTTGAGCAAAAATAAAAAACAATGTTAATCTCTTGAAATTTCAAAGAATGAAAACCAAGAGAACATCACAAACTGGTCCCGCAGAAAGTCTTTCACCTCAAAGGTAAGAAGCAATGACGTCACCAAAGGCTACACCACGGTTTATACCCAATTTGACTTGCCTCACGAATCGAGATTGTAGCAGTTAAAATTAAAATGAAAAACTCTTGTACAAAGTCAGGCAAGTCAGATAATCAGATTATTGTTTCATTATAAAACCGGACTATGTCAGAAATTCTTATGTTTTTTACTGCAAGTACGTTAGGCAATCCTTAGTTTTCAACATCTTTCATGACACCAGAATAAACATTATTCCTGTACAGGCAGACAGGGCCCAAAAGGCCTGATAACTGTAGATAAAACGTCACTTCCATGACATTAGGTCCTAAAATGCAAGTGATGTGGTCAGCGCCATGATGGTCCGGCTGTGGGGGTGGGATGGGGTGGAGGGGGATGCGTTCAGGGCATTCGACTTGAAGAAAAAACCCTATGCTTCATCTAGAAAATGAAACTAGACCCTTCATTCCGCAAAATAATCCCTGTATCGAATAAATTACGGGTTGCCTCTGGTCTTCTTTTAAGTACTATAAACGAGTTAAAAATATTTCATATAAGATTATGAAACTGAGGATCTCTGACACCACTCTCCCGATTGTCAATAAAGTAACAATCATACGAACATTTGCTACTCACATTTTCTCCCTATTTTTATGGGTACATGTGTCCTCAATTCACGTCACAAAAATACCACTTCCAACTGAAGATAATCAAAGGTGCACGGGTCATTGAGATAACAAAGCAGGTAACTTGGATGCATATAGGAATGCTATGTCGTTCGGGAGGGAAGGTGTCAAAGGTGGGCATCTTGAGCTAAAAGAAATCTCGTTCACACATGTAATGAAGCGTTCCTTAATCCAATGATATCGATTTTGTGCAGTTCTTGCTCAAGGCTGTTGCAGCTATATCGCAGATTCTCTAACGATATTAAAACCAAACAATACTGAAAAAGAGCATCCGATCTCGGAGAAAATTTCCGACTATCCGCTTCGTCGCCTTGTTGAATATCCCATTTTAAATTTTAATTATCTCTGACAGAATAAGCGTGTGCCAATGCTCGAGATGGTTTTGAAGTAAAATTAAACACTTGATCCTGTTATTTGCCATAAATCATTTGAAATACTTTTATTTTTGCATTAAGTATCCAAAGTATATGTCAAGTGTTGAACTTTCGTGGCATGCGCTGCTAGATAAAGTTACCTACACAGAAGTATGTTGGCATCCTAGAGTTTTACGAACCGATCGATCTTCAACGGGAGAGAAAGGGGTAGATTACGTTGGCTGAAAGGAATTCTTGCACCCTAAACCTTCACCTAGGGGAAGAGTGGAAATTAAACAAAAAAAACAAAAGGAATATTGGTGTAGGTAGAAAGATACTTTGATTACTCTGAGATTTCTCACACAGTGTCCAGATCGTTGATGCAACTCATTGTTGAATATGGAACGTGCCTCTACCAATGGACATCGAAGAACGAATGAGAAGCAGCACTTGGCATGGACACGATTTAACACCCTAGGGTTGGAGAACTCACGATGAATAGTGTGCTGAAGTCGCTGTGTTGGTGCTAGACGACTCTGCTGGTCTCCTCTGGCAGTGCAGGCCCGTGCTCCCTCCGCTGAAGGGTGACCCTCATGCCGTTGACGGGGTGTAGCACGATGGACAACTGGAGGTCCTCCAAGTCCTCCCTGGTGGACCCCGGCAGTACTGTGAACCTCCTCAGCAGCGTGGCCAGGACCGTCTTCATCTGCAGCATTGCGTACCGCCCTCCCACGCAGTTCCTCAGCCCCGCGCCGAAGGGGATGTAGCAGTAGGGGTGTCTGCCGGCGGAGTTCTCTGGCAGGAAGCGGTCGGGGTCGAACTTGTGCGGCTCGGGGAAGAACTCCGGCAGGCGGTGAGTGAGGTAGCTGATGGCTATGGCGCAGCAGCCTCGTGGCACCTTGTAGCGACCCGCTCCCAGCTCCATGTCGACGGGGACGAAGCGCGGGTGCAGAGGGGCCACCGGGAACAGCCGCAGCGACTCCTGACAACAGAACAGCAGCACGGCTACAGTTTATATGATGGCACTGCGGAAAAACCGCACTTCAGAGAAAACTTCCAGGTATAAACAAACAATACAAGCTGCATGTGAAGAGGGAACAGAAAATACCTAGAAAAAATTAATGAAATTAAAATTTATCGTAAACGACCCTGAGGAATACCTAAGGATAGATGGCCGAGAGGACTGGACCAAGATGGCTACGGAAAGAATGAAGACATTGTAGAGGCCTGTGCACAAATCAGACCCAACAAGAGGCTGGAAACTGTTTGTTCTTTGATGATGGTCGTAGAGAACGGTGAATACCGAGGAAAATTTACCGAAATAAAGATTGAAGATAAACGACCCAGGAGAAGGTGAAAGGTCGGATGGCTGAGAGGAGTGGAGGAGTGTCTCCGGAAAAGAGGAGAAGACCATAGACCGAGGTACAATCGCTGTCCACAATACGTTGATGATACCTTGGGGTAAGTTGTGTCATTTTGCTCGGTCAACCACACAACAGTGGTGTGGAATTCTTACCGGAAATGTGATTTTCTCTAGGACTCTGAGCTCTGTGAGGTTGGTGGTAGTCGTCTCCGTGGCATGCACTTTGACCTCACCTTGATGATCCTCTCGATCACCCTGGGGCCTCCGAAACCCACGGTGGTAGTCGTCTCCGTGGCATGCACTTTGACCTCACCTTGATGATCCTCTCGAACACCCTGGGTCTGCGAAGTCCTTGGTGGTAATCGTCTCCATGGCATGCACTTTCACCTCACCTTGATGATCCACTCGAACACCCTGGGGCCTCCGAAGCCCTTGGTGGTAGTCGTCTCCGTGGCATGCACTTTGACCTCACCTTGATGATCCTCTCGAGCACCCTGAGCTCTGAGAGGTCCCTGGTGGTGGCGGGGCGGTGGTAGTCGTCTCCGGTGAAGACGTCGTCGACTTCCCGGTGAGCCGCCTCCAGCCACTCGGGGTGAAGACCCAGCAGCGCCAGGGTGAAGCTCAGCGAGTTGGCCGTCGTTTCATTGCCCGCCGCCATCAGCGTGTACACCTGCACAAAACACGACCTGGACATTCACAACCACCTACTTTTGCCCTTACCGAATTTTAATTTAAAAATCTATCAGCGTTTTGGGTAAATTGTTCAACACTTTCGTACGTAATTTATTCCAATCCCTGAGTAGGTTACTTACAAAAGAAAATTTTCTCATATCCTTGTGACAGAAATCGAGTGCTAGCTGAGAGTACTGGTCTTCTATTCCCTCTCATGTTCTACTGCTAATTCTATGACCAATATCATTCTACGCCTCATCTCCAATATATACCTTTACGATCTTCACTCTCTTCCCGTCTTCCAATGAATCACAATACAGCTCCTTTATCATATCAGTTACACAATGAGTTTTGCATTAATTTTCAGAGACAAATCTAACTGCCCTCCTCTGTATCCCTTCCAACTCCTGAATTTGGTACTCAGAGCGCTGATCCCTTACTACGTCATCATATTGAAGCAACGGTAATACCAAAGTATAATTTTTAAGAAATCAGTAATGTCAGCAGTTAATGATTGCTCATTACTTACAAAGTATAATCAATTTAAGTGTCAACATCAAATGTGTAACACCTCATGATGTTTCCAGAGACTCCTATTAATTTCTAGGTTATTAAACAATTTTTAAAGAATTATACGTCATATGAGTACTGTACTTCGTCGGCTTCTCAATCCACACTAGACGTCGACGAGTAGTGAATTACAAATAATAATAGAATGAAGATAAAAGAAATCTGTACTGATGACGTTGGGTTTGCATAGAAGATTTGTGCTGATCCGTTTAATGACTTTAGTGTGTTATTCGTCAAAGAGTAGTTGAAGTCAGGTATGGGATGTATCTAAACGACATAACAGAACATCTCTACAGGATTAGCTCGCTTATTTTCCAGAAATGATGTAACTGGGAAGCGAAGTAGGGACTGGGTTACTCGGGGTCGCGCTTACCTCTGCTCTGACTTCGTCCTTGGTGAGCGGCAGTCCCTCTCCTGACGCGACCACCATGTCCAGGAAGGCGAGCCTCTTCCTGCGCTTGAAGCACGCCTCGTCGGCGTCTGCCTGGCTGATGGCGACAGGTGGCGGCCTGCCCTCTCTCAGCCGCCGCGCCTCCGCCATTTTGCTGGACACCACCTGGTCGCCGTAGGACTGGAGGACTCTCGCCACTCTGCGCTGCTCGCGCCCCAGAGAGGTCATCCAGTACAGACAGTCCGCCTGCAGCCACGGCCTCACAGCACGCTCCTGGAAAACACGTGGGTCAGCATCGCCCATTAGGAGGCTCAGCCTAGGGGCAAGACCGGTTCACTGGAAAGCTACGCTCGGCTCGTGGAGGAAGGAAATGAGTGGAGGTGAAATAGCGCTAAATCTGTGAAGCCTCCTGTAAAAACTCGGCTCCTACCGCGCATGCGCGGCGGCCATAACAAATTTCCCAAAACATTGCGTTGTTTCCACTGTGTTTTCTGCCGTGAATATTTAATTTCCTAATATTTCAAAACTTTTTATAGTGCCAGCTTGTGCTGCATACGATTGTACAAACAGACAAAATAGGAATCAACCTGCAATAACATTTCATAATTAATTCGCATTGTAATTATGATTCATTAAGTGTTTAATAGATATCTGCAAGAGTAGGGCCTATTATTATAGATTTATTCATTGCTCGTAAATAGGGTGACGTTGATCTTAAATATTTGTTGGTGTAGTATTGATAATCAACATATCTTACTACTTTGCACATAATAGGCTAGCCTTATTGTAAACGAGTGTTGAAAGTCTGTAGTTCGCAAATAATTTTATATGTTGAGGTGGACAGCACTATCATAACCGTGGCGATGCAATTTGATGATTGATTCTCATTAAAATCGACGAAACTAATCCAAAATCAGGAGTAAATTTATATATATATATATATATATATATATATATATATATCTTCCTTAGTTCTCGAGATATCGATTATTAAAAATTATAGGTATTGTTCCTTTTGTCTTTGGTGACGTTTTTATTCTGGCCCAGGCCGCGTTTCTACCTAACCACAAGGGGTAGTAAAAAAAATAAAACCCACTCTGCATGTCCAGCGTCTAGTTCGTAGTGGCTCTGGCAAAATTATTTTTTGGTCCAGGCCGCATCCCAACCTAACCACATCAATTTGGAGATAGTATATCTCGAGAATTAAGCGAGATATCGAAAACTTTATTCTTTACTTTCGATTTGTCTTGTCGTGTTACATTAGAATCTATCATCAAATTTGACTTTGGGAACATTTTTCTTCTCAATTTCAACTCAAAACACCTTAATTTTGAGGCAGTATATCTCGAGAACTAAGCAAGATATAGAAAAAAATATATTCTTCATTTTTTATTTGTCTCTCCGAGTTAAATAATAATCCATCATCAAATTGTGGCGGTTCTAGTAGAATATACTTGAAGTGTTAATGCATATTCCCCGTGTCTGTAGGGAAATCCAATATGGCGACCTCCCTTCCCCACTTCTCTCTACCCTACTGCAGTGTCTGGTGAAGGTTTTTCGCGTCGCCTCCACTTTTCCTTCCTCCATGGTTGGGCTACATGGAAGAAGGGGTCCGAACAAAGCCACATAACTTTTCATATATATTATTTGTCACAGTTAAAATAAGGTACAATACACACAACAGCATGTGATTATTTATTTCTGTCATTTAATTACCTCCGTATGTCTTCTGGAATCAATAGAGAAAAAAGCCAAGTGTCACGCCGAAGGGGGAGGCGGGTAGAAGCTAAAGTCACATGGCACTATGTTGGGGGGAGGGGGGGGGGGTTCACAGGAAGCCAAAATGGAGTTATATACTTTATGGACGCTAGTAATACTAGCCTGTGTTTGAAGCTGCTACAACGCAAATGATTACGGAAGACTGAAAGCTCGCACAATGTCTAAAATTTCGCCTCATACCGAATGAATATTGCGCAGATCTTATAAACAAAAAGAAAATTTTGGCCACACGTTGGGTACTGCAGTTCTTCCTGAAAGTTTTTGTGTGTGAAATACAATCTACAAACCTTATCCCATTTGTGAAGTGTATGATCCTTCCACTCAATCAGCATAGATAATTAGTTTCCGACAATTACCAAGACAACTCTCAGTTAATCATGTCGATTATTAACATTGCCACACTAATTGGTGTTTTTTTTTTACGAGAAGGTCCATCATATCACTAACACATACCAGCTGCCGACTCGGAGTGTTTTAATTAAATATAGCTAATCTATATATATAAAGATGAATGTATGTATGTATGTATGTATGTATGTTTGTTTGTTTGTTCTTCATACAAATCCACAGTTTTCATCCTATCTCGATGAAACTTTGCACACTTATCCTTTGAAACAAGGAGAAAAATACTGTCTACATTTGGTTGAAAAATTATCTGTATAAATAATACATGTTGTCTCATAATTTCGAAATACTACTGAATGGCGATAGACAGACGCGTTGGATATGGACGTCTGTATACTGCTTTTTTTCCGTGTATTGGTCTGACAGCTCAATGCTTGCTTATAAATGTTTGGGTCGTGGTCTCCGGTTCAAATCACCGTGGAGGCTAAGATTTTTTAAAAATTGTTTTTGATCGTAAGAGTCATGCCTGAGCCGTAGGTTATTCGGATTGAATGTTAAACTGTAGATATCACAAAGTTAGGGGTGCAATGCGAGGCAAATCGTAGGTAGTCTTCAATGCTGTAGGTGTACACTTTTTTACGTTATAATGATCCCCCAGGGGTTGTTCGCAGTCAGAGAGACAGAGAGAGAGAGAGGAGAGAGTGTGAGTGTGTGTTAACCGCAGTAATAATACTATAAATACGGAAGTAAGTCTCTGTCTTTTTGTTACGTTTTGACGACTATATGGCTATATCGATATTGATGGAATTTGAAAAGAAAATCTGTACGAAGGGCACAGGACATTTTCTCCGGTATGCTTAATATTTGTAGTCACGAAATTTTGAGACCTTATCGAATGGTGACAGAAATATGTTGCAAACTGATTCTCTTCAAGAGACTGGTTCGACGGTAGAATGATATAGTGATAGCTTTCCTGTCATATTATGCCGACTCGGTGTTGTTTGGGTCCAATACTTCGTTACCAACAACTTTCTATATCCAATTCTGGCAAAAAATTCTTAATCCACGCTTACGAAGCCGCGGGTACGGGCTAGTGACTTATAATGCCAAACAACATGAGAGGTATTCCGTGATAAACAATAGGGTGGCAGGACGGGAAAATACCACTCCTACCAGACGGAGGGGACACCGACCCGAGAAGGTTTGCCACCCCTACAAACAGCCCCCGACCGGGCATAAACTGGGTATCCCGATTTCCCCCCATCTCCCATATCTGGCACCGAGCGGGGGGTGGGGGGGCACCCGATGAATTTGTCACGGGCCTCAATGATAAAATTACGCCGCTAAAGGTGTGGTTAATACAAGTAATTGTGGAAATGATGCAAGTTGTTCCGAAAGAAATTCCACTGGATTTATTCAGAAACAATGCCTTCAAATTAGCATTTACACGCCCGTGATTCGTTTGGACACTCCTAAATATTCCTGATCATACCACAAATCTGACGCAATAAAACTAAAACTCGTGGCTTGCAATGTTACAACTCCGTCGCTCAACATATAATCATTGCCGCACGCTCAGCTGTGCTGGAGAAGCCAAAGATTGTTTCCATACGAGCTAACAACGATAAAATGCTTACTCTACACACAGACTAAACAAGCTTATGCAAACCTTTTAAGATATAAATCAATTTACAAATGTTAATACAATTATTCATGACACTTATAATTAATCATAGCAATTAATAATAAATAATAGTAAACATGATTTGAGGGTTGAGATAACTTCACAAGTGTCTCAAAATAAAGTCGTGTGAATTGACGGTTGAATGTATTTTTGGATTGTGATGTTAATAAATATTCTTTTTTCTCTGTAAAAAAAGGATCAATAAAGAAAAATCTTGATATATTCTCGGCAAAGAACGCTATTCCCATGTCCCCTCGAAGGCTAAAGAGGCACAGCTTCCCGGCTACAGAGAACGTCGAACGTGATAGTATGAAAGACAATAACCCTTACAGAAAAAAAGACAGATTTGAATGCTTGCACAAGGCAGATCCATAACCCAGATACCCTATTTGGAAATTGGTATCACATAATAATGGCTGGGAAGAAGTAAACATTTACTCTAACAGAAATAACTACAGAGATGACACTATGGTGTGTGATATGTGTATGACAAAACGAACTGCCTTTCAACTGGGACCTGCCCAGTTTCTTTGACATTGATGATCTTTGACATACGTCACTTTTCACATTGCCCAATTATGATGACTTAAGCTGGGTGGATTATGATTTCCGCAGAAAAAAAGAGATTGTTTATAATTTATACAGATTAACCCGGCCGTAAAGACATGAACTCGTCTTTTCTTCAACCACAAGCTCTTTAATTCTTGCTCTGCAGGCAGGCATTACCTTTGTCGGCGTAAGTTTAGTGTCTTTGAATTTGACTCTAGTTCTCTCAGAGACAATATTGTTCGCTATCGACTGATCTAACAGTAACGATTTTTTATTTCAACGTTTCGGTGATATAACTCGATATTCTCAAACTGTAATCGCTTTATCACTCTAAATGTCTATCTGTACTGATCTACTCTTATCTCAGTTCTGACAAACTAGAGAATGTAAGAACGAAGACTTTCCCGGCGTATGACTGCAATGTAGTCTTCACGGGTGTACCGCTCAGTATCTGTGGGTCAGCCGACCATTACACATGTCTCATCACCTGAAGAAGACGGCAGAGCCAGCCGTCGAAATATTGTGTTTCCACAACACTATCCGGCGGTACACCCGTGAAGACTACATTGCAAACTAGAGAATGTTTACTGCCTATAGACATTTATTTCGAGAATAAGCGATCTGGCCAAAGTTACGAACTGGAGTTGTCTAGCATCACGAGATCGTTGTTTTACTCTGCACGGAATAAAAAATGGTGGCCGTACAGGATGTGTGGCAAATTAGGCTATTCAACCATACTTTAATCTCAGGGTAACCACTGTACGTCTCTGATTTATAAGCTATCAGATTTTTCTCTTGTTATCGTAACCGACCAGGTGCTTCGATGTATTCACACACAAAATACTGAGGTGAGCTTTAAATTTGCAGTTGGAATGATACGGAGGGGAGATCATGGGAAGAGAAACAACCTTTATTTCGCAAGATCCTTTTAGTTTGTCGACACCTTTTATGTGATATTCTGAAAACACAGGATTCCATACTAGCGTTAGATAGGGCCGCATGAATGCGTATTGTGAGCTTTCCACTCAATTAGTGTGGATTAATTAGCTGCCGATACCGTCAACAACGAACAAGGCCCACTCTTATCTCGCAAACATGCCAGTCGCTGGTCAATTTTGTTTAAATTAAATGTAGTCAATGACTTATAACCGCAAAAAAATGGCAGGAGTTGTTGTTAATTTAAGAAATGTTTTCCGAAAAGATTATCACTTTATTTATTTAGCACTGTCTCTTCAAATCAACCTTTAAAGACTCGTGCAGCATTTTAGCAAGCTCTTAGAATTTTAACACTTAATCTTCATACTACAGTTACTTTACGGTGGAGCCCAAACATGTGGCTTTATATAGGGTGCGTCCATAAACTACGTGGCTCGGGCCAGCGGGTGGAGGGTTCACTGGAAAGCTACTCGGGGCTACGTTTGAAGGCAGGTGGAGGGGGGGGAGGGGAGGTTCGAGCCATATGTAATTTACGATAGTCTGACAAGAGGAAATAGTACCAAATGTCTTCTGGAATCAGTTGGAAAAAAAAGATACGTGCTACGCGGGAAAGGGGGGGAGGGGGGGAGGGTCTGAGGCATAAGTCACGTTCGGCGGCGTGAGGGAATGAGGAGAGGGAAGGGGGAGGGGCAGGAGGTGTGGGGAGGGGGTACACAGGAGGCCAAAATGGAGCTAGTATTTAATGGTCGGTTCTTTATTGATAGACCGGACTCCAACCATTCAATGTATCCGCTCAGCTGTTGCTGGCTAGAGCCAAAGATTATTACGATGCTAGCAAACGATAATAAGCTTACGCCACCCAAAGACTAAAAAAACTACGGCCCCTACAAAAACACAAATCAATTTACAAATATCAGTACTATTACTTACAACCCTTATAATCAATGAAAAATAACTCAATATGAATAATAATAATCTAGTCTACTATACAATTTCCTAAGCTTACTTACTCATGTCGATATCCATTGGTTGGATAAGGGTAACGTCGCGCGCCAGCCGTCGTTTGCAAATTAACAGCGACCAGAGATATCATTAGAAGAAATTTGAGGTTATGTCCACAGTATAGTAGCTAAGCAATTAATTGTCATAATACATTCATTAAGTTTTCTTTTCGTAGCATTTCATAGTTTAAAAATCGATAAACTTTAGTGCTCAAAAAAGTTGAACTGCTTTTAAGTAACAAGTTGCCAAAGAAAGCTAAAAATAATTTTAAAAACTTAAATTACTCAAGGTCTCCGCTGTAATCAATCACGGATGGCAATTGTCATTCCGGCCTAAACTAGATTTCAATTTAGTTAAAACTTTCGCTAATGTTGTTGCTTGACCAAATTTTATACATTACGGATTTATGGCTTTTTACGTATTTTACTGACCACTTTCGTTAGTGGTCTTTGTTCATGTTCGCTGTACGTTAGTTGTTAGGTTGTTTAAAGTGGACATCAGACCAACTATGTTACTGAATCGTGTAGTCTGGCAATTCATTTCTTCGGAGTTGCTAAACTATTCAATAATCTATACTAATTTCTCTGGCCGTTACAGACACTCTGACCAAAGATTACATTATAAATGTTTGCCCTGCTTCAATAAAAAAAAAGAAGCAACGTGATCCTTTCGAAGAAATGCGCACGCACTTTAAACAGAAATTTTTCAAATATCACAGAGCGAAATTTTAGGGTCAATTACAAGTCAAATTTGTATTTGAGCAAGTTCGAGTCTACCAACCACGACTATTGAAATAGTGATACGATAGCGCGACCGTCTCTGTCCGTGTTTTACAGGTCTATTAATACTTCCGAGTACTTGAATCCCAAGAGATTTTATTAAACCTAAGGGTGAATTACAGGTCAAGTTCGTGCGGGGGCGCCCATTAATTACGTGAGGTGAAAAAGTTGGGGGTTTCGCCGAAATCTCACCAAGGGGGAGAGGGGGGGGGGTCAACGGAAATCTCAAGTGAGGTTATGAAATTGTTGTAGAATGGTAGAGCTAAAAAATAATCCACAACCGCCCTTAGAAGCATGAAACCTAAAAAAAGGTCTCAAACAGTTGCGAGGTCCATTCGTAGGGGTGGGGGGTCTCCGTCAAAATCTCACATCATTTTACAGGGGTGGGGGGTCCGACCAAATCTCATGAATTCTCATCAGAAGGGGGGGGGGGGCGGAATTCCGGAAAAAACCTCACGTAATTAGTGGACGCTCCCTATTTGCACAGATCACGTCAACCTATCGTACTCTTTGACCTTAAAAACTGGAAGTATTCCACACGCGTGACGCAAAAAAATAAAACGGTCAGGGGCTAAATAATAAAATGATTGAAGGGGCGTGAGATTGTGACAACATGCTGATGGGAGCGACCGAAAACGAGCGAGTACACCCCTACATTTCTTCTTGGGAGTCTCAGCGGATGTACTGTCCCTTCCTGACACCGCTCTCATTGTTTCAGGCTGTCAGTATTAAGATGGCTTCCCAGGACGCGTGGATTTGCCGGCCGGGCCGGTCCAGCTACCAGGTGGCCCTGTGGCGCGTGCTGATCCATACACTTCGGCTGCACGGTGCGGCCTATAAGACCACGAGCCGTGGGAAGCGAGCCGTGGACTGTGGAGGCTGCTCACCTGTATGAGCTCGACGCCGCGCACCATGGCGGTGGTGAACTGCGCCTTGCTGCGCCCCTGCTGTTCCCCCACAGCGCACGTGCCCAGGGCCGTCTCCAGGATCATCTCCAGCGTGGACACCGCCAGGGTGGGGAAGATGTCCAGCTCTCGGCCGCAGGTCTCAGCCAGTTTGTTGGCCAGCGCCTGCGAGCCCTCGTTAAACACCTCCACGAAGCTCTCCAGGATCTGCAACACAGGTCGTCATTCCATTTATTTATTTTTTACGTCTCTCTAAAAGCGAGGTCTTTAGAGACGGGAAAGGATGGGGCGCTATGAATGGGAAGGAAATCGGCCATGGCCTTTTGAAGGAAGCATCCCGGCATTTGCCTGGAGTGATTTGGGAAACCATGGAAAACCCAAATCGGGATGCCCGGACGGTGGTCATTCCACTCATCTTACAGAACGTCAGCGACATGTGATCTGCCTTCTAGACTCATCTTGAAGCCCTGGATTCAAGCATTTCAGTCACTTGAACCAAAAAAAAAAAAAAAAAATTGTCTGAATTCGTCTTGCTATTCGGCAAGATAAGTGTCCTAAGATTAGTAGCTTTGAATTTTCTATCATACTCTTTGGAGGTTGCAGTTGACACGGTTTAAAGGAATAACAAATCACAGGTTGGGACTTCATGTTGATTACGCTTAAGCATATGATAATTCACGAAAATGAAATCGTAGAAAACTGTTGACAGAAATCGCGGCAGGTGAAACGTTAAATTAGAAAAACCAGAGATAATCTTCTATTATGTAATAGCTGACGTTAAGAGAGAATATAGGTGACAAGCGATCTAGGAACTCACTACTTCTCTGATGTTAGTGTCAGTACGATTGCTGAAACGTTAAATTTTCATAAATCCACAGGCTGCAAACTGATTGCCGAGAAAAGATTTCCAACAACTGTGCAAACTTGCGTAACAACCTGGAACCGATCTATCTTCAGAAAATCTGAAAACGTATTTTTACCCTGCACTGACAAGTTATCACTCGAGATGTGCCAAATTTTCCATATAAGTGCAGTTTATTGAGTCTTCTAGAAAAGAATTACTTAAAACATTCTGTGAAATGGATAAAGAAATACATTATTACCTTCCGATTAATCTTTTATCACTTGCTGCAGCAGCCGTGAGAAGACAAGTCCTTCTAGTAAACATCGATAAACTGTCAACCATAAAGATGTTCCATTGCGAGTTGCGTCAGGATCAAGTATTGTCTTTGTTACCAGCTGGCGTAACTGTTAAATATTCAGGCCGGCTGCTGGTTCACGGGAGACTCAGCAATCCATTCAGTCCCAGACAAGCTTGTCTGCGAGAGATCTGATCAGATACCTGGCCAGAAAAGTCAAGCAAAATCTTAAAGTACCATCCGTGGCCCATGAACCATGAACCATTATTTCCATAATTTTTTTCTTCCGAATTCTACACAAATATGATTGGAACTGGTGGCATAGTGTGTCTCTTACAAGTCCAGTCCCCTCACGGCAGCCAAATACATTTTGCTGTGTATCGCTATTGATACCATCATGCTACTTTTCTCTTGTGCCGGGTTGGGATTAGTAAGGTTTTTGGTCGATCATGGTGTAGCTGTTATTTCCAACCAGAGTCTCTAGAGCAATGTCAGATGATGTTTAAATCCGCAGAAGAATTGGATATCGCCTACAAACTGGCATAGTAAGCTTCATTATAATGCCACCGTAAAGAAAGTTGACACAAAAGTGAATGGCAGATTGGTGAGATAATGTAATGCTGTGTCCAGCTTAGAGTCTCCGCTATCAGTACAGTAGCTTGCAGTGTGAAAGTTTGGCACGGCGAGCCAATTGTGTGCCTTCACCTGTCACGCCGGGCCTGGTGGAGAAAAGGTGACGTTTGGTCCTAGCATTCTGTAGAACGTGGATTTGGTCGCTGGTCCATCCATCCACATTTCAGTTTGACGACGTGATTAAACTGCCATCGACTCCACCACCCAACGTTCACGTCTTTCAGCATGCGTTTGCACAAAAAGTAGACGCGATGATGACTCTGCATGAACTTCACATTTCATTCCCTTCAATAATCTGTCTTGTCAATAGAGTATCTCCTTGTGATACTTTAGCGGAATGATCTATGTTAATTCGTCTACTCTGTAGAGTGATTATCGGGGAGATGAAAATTCTGATTGCCATCCAGTTGTCAAAATTCGATAATTTTCACGTCTCGAAGTACCGTACCCTGCTGTAGAATATGGATAGGAATGTGTGCAGTCCCCAGTTAGTAATTATTCTCAAAACTGTGATCTGTGGGAACACTTGAGCTATGAGTGAGATGTCATTCAGCTGGGACGCCACGCAAGTGATAACCTTTATCAGAACACTCCGTCAGAATGGAAGATAGGCGAGATGACCAATCTTTGCAACCTCCAACCAAAGAGACTGATCATCCCTCTTCATATATAGAATGTGTCTCTAATCTTGGCGTTATGATTGGGTTCTGTACCCTCCAGGTTTCACCCTTCCTAATGTATTTGAACTTCGGCGCCATGGTTAAACTGTCGTCAACTTGGTACAGCCTTGAGTGATCATCTCCCTTCCAGTGTGATGAAGAGGTACGAAGATCAATCTGTTGCAACTTCATCTGTTGACCGAGCATGGTGGGTGAGCGGTTAACACTCTGTCTCGCAATCGGGAGGACACAAGCTCGAATCTCCGTCCGGGCATCCAGCTTTGGGTTTTACATGGTTTCACCAAATCACTCCAAGCGAAAGCCGGGATGCTTCCTACAAAAGGCCATGATTGAATTCCTTCCCATTCCTTGCCCCAGTCCCATCCCGCCTTTAATGACCTCGACGTCGACGAGGCGTAAAGCTATAAGTAAAAAACAAAAAGAAAAGTCATCTGTCGATACTTCATCACGATCACTCCCTTCGCTAGAGTGCTTGTATATGAAACGTCTGCATAATCCTTCCAAACACAGCTACTGTTATCTCCCTCACCATTCGCCGGACACCTGCGGTGGAAGACTGGCGCAATGACCAATCTGTGTCATCCCAGCTCACTGACTGCGTTACATTGAATGATTGGCGCGATAATCAACTTGAATGCAGTCACTCGTGACCTCACCTCACCGTCGGAACAGCAAGTGTGGGAACGGTAGCACCATCATCAAACTGCCCTCCATTTGCCGTCCACACCAAATATCATCTCTCTCAGCATACATCGTGAAAGCGGAGGTTAGGAACGATGATGTGATCTTCACTGATGACCTATGTGGACAGCGATCATTTCTGTCTTCGAGTGTTCCCATCACTGGAGATCGGTGTTACGATTTCGTAAGTGTTTGCTTGTGCCGAAGTGGGATTATTATGGTATTGGGTCAAGTGCGGCATAGCTGTTATTTTCCATCTGAGTCTCTAGAACAATTGCAGATAATTCCAAATCCGCAGAACAATTCGCTGACAAATGGGCAATGTCGAAATGTGGGCTCAAACAAGCTGTAAATCCTTCCCCACTCTGTGAGAATAACTGCGATTCCCGCTAAATGTCACGTTTCCAGTACCTGGCAGGAGTGAGGACTGGAGGGGTAAGCCCCTGGACGACCATAGAGTCTCAAGACACTCGTATCGATAATGTAATTTGTTGCACTATGTACCAATCATGCAAGTTTCTACTGCTACCAAATTATAGAAGAGGAGACAGTAGACCAAGACGTCCCGCTGATAAAGCATAAATCGGATGCGGACTTGTGTTTTTTGGCTATGTGAATCACTCGTTCGGCGCTAGCAGCGTTGAATGTGTGTGTTTTTAATTTGGAGATTCGTGGTCTGAGAAATCCCTCAGTCATCAAGGGAAGAATTGATACTTCTCTGGTATCGTAAACCAGTGTTGGTGTTCCAACCCTCTCGTGCAACTGGGTCCCTAAGACGCATCACACCAAACCTGCAATATCAGAGATAAACGAGAGGGTGATGATGCGTCAAGACACCAAGTGATGAGTGCTCGACCAACCGATCATGGAAATGGACTTCGCCACAAGTTACGTTTGGTTACGGTAACGTTCGCCACACTCTCATATAACAAGTGTCCACAACAAAATGCGTCTTAAACAGTGAAATACCCCTGGTTTAATACTTCATGCTCCGTATTGCCTTGAGATTTCCCAAGTATCATGGTAATTGAAGATGATAAAACATACGAGTAGTTGATTAAAATGTAACATTTATTGTTCAATCATCATCATCAGTTTTCTGCTCTCGGGCAGTTTTCTGCCTCTTGGCTGCTCTACTTGCTCTTCTATCTTCTGCCTTTCTCTTAAGGTCCATGTAGTTGCTGTCTTGCATGATGTTGTCTATAATTTTGTACCTCCTTCTTCCTCTTATTCTCCTCCCACAGACTAGACCTTCCAAGGCGTCTTTTATCAGGTACTCCCCTCTCAACAAGTTTCCCATCCAGTTTTTCTTTCTCTCTTTTATTACTTGGAGAATTTTTCTGCTTTCACTGACCCTGTCCAGCACTTCAACATTACTTATTTTATCCACCCAGCTTATCTTCTCTATCCTCCTCCACATCCACATCTCAAATGCTTCTAACCGCTTTTCATCCTCTCGTCTCAGTGTTCATGTATCCGACGCATAAAGAGCCACACTCTATTGTTCAATAAAGTTATCATCTTTTTAACTAACAAGGGGAGGGTACGACCTTGGGATTTTATTTTGGGATGAGACTTTGCGTAATAATTGTACCCCTTTAGGATGTTTACCTCCTGCAATCGTAAGACGCAACGCTCAATAGATTAGGAGAAAACGGCCTTTAAAAATTCAAGCCCAACTTATATACTAGTGAAATTCCGCTCAGGATAGCAGCGCAACAGCCCAGTCAGTAACGAGCCTGCGTCATGCCTGGGCGCTCTAGGTTCGAATCTCGATTCCGTCTTTTTTTCTGTTTTTACAATTAAATAAGTTTTTAATCAGTGTTATTGATTATTTAATTTGAATTTCAAGTTTTAAATCATAATTTGAGTATATTAACTACCCTATAAAATATTTACTTAAAATATTTTAAAACTATAATAGTTACAATATTCTTTAAATATAATATAATTAATTTTTTATTTTGTTAAAAATGTTATAAGTTTTATTTCGGATATTACCGTCGTTCTAGTAAAAATTCCGCTTTCATTACTTGTGCTCGATGCTAAAAAATTTATTGTTTTAAATGTTTTTATGATGATTATCATTCCAGCTCACATTAGTAATAAAAAATTAAATAAAATCAGTAATAAAAAAACACAATTAAAGTTTTTTACTTATGAATAAATATTATTATTATTCGTAATAGTGTATTTTAAACAATAAAATATTGTAACGATTATAGTTTTATAGTATTTTAAGTTAAAGGGTAGTTGATATAAAAATTGAAAAAAAATTGAAAAAAAATAATAGACTAAATCGAGATTCGAACCCAGAGCGCCCAGGCATGACGCAGGCTCGTTACTGACTGGGCTGTTCCGCTGCTAGCCTGACCGGAATTTCACTAGTATATAAGCTGGGCTAGAATTTTTAAAGGCCGTTTTCTCCGAATCTATTGAGGGTTGGGTATTACGATTGCAGGAGGTAAACATCTTAAAGGGGTACAATTATTACGCAAAGTCTCATCCCAAAATAAAATCCCAAGGTCGTGCTCTCCCCTTGTTAGCCGTATTTGGCTTGTGTTTAAGGGGACCTGGGCGTGAACAGACTGCGTTTTTACGCCTCGTTTAAAGACACATTACTCATGATCTATAAAGCGGAGGAAGTTGCAATTTTGCACCAACACTGAATCACATTAACTAAACTTACATATAGAAATTTATTTAATTATCTGTTATAGTTTAAAAATTACAACATCTTATCTAGTAGATTGTTTTATAACACACATTCCCATTCTGGTACCATTTACTAGTGCATCATCAGTCTATTAGCGTTCAAACTGTGTCAGACTACAGTCAACATTCCTAGGAACTCATTATGCCTCTCCTTTTGTAGTTCGGAATACGTCAGGGGAAATAAAAAAAAACTTATCTATCCACCAAATTATTTTGTTTCAAAATTACCACTAAAATTATATGCATGATGACAAAAACAAAAAATTTCTGCAATGTATTAGGCATAACACAAACAGACTGTCCCATTCTTCACTTGGTAGAAATTTGGTAAACATAGCTCAAACCATTGTGAAGATATATGTACCTAATGTTCTGAAAGTGTAGTTTTGAGAAAATGACAGCAACAGTGAGCTGAAAGAAGGCTAGGCTGGTGTGCAGACATTTCTTCAAAGAGCATTTAGGACCAAACTAACAATTTAAAAGTTGATAAACCATACACTTTTGGAAACAGGGGAAATTTTTCTATCAGATAGAGGGGGAAAAAAAGTCGATTTTTTTTTAGTCATTTTCACGTCCAGGTCCCCTTAAATATTCATTTGATGACATCAGCCTTTCACAATTACACCATTATAAAAGATGCATATTGCAAACTAATAGTATGATAAGCTTCCGAAAAAGTAAAGTTAGTTCCATCCCGGGTATGGGGACAGTGCAGTCTCCCCTCGCTGTACAGTACCTGCGTGTGGAAGGTGGGCGCGATGATCTTGCGGTGGGCTCTCCACTTGTCGCCGCGGCTGGTGATCAGTCCGTCCCCGATGAAGCCCCCCACCACGCCCAGCAGGTAGGGGTCGCGGTCGACGATCTTGGTCGACCCCAGAAGCTGCTCCACGTCCTTGGGGTGTGTCACCACCACGTACAGCTTGGGGCCCAGGTAGCACCTGCACAAACACCGTCCACAGCGTACAAAACAAGAACTGGGTGACCGTCAACTAACCAAGATTCTGCACTTCATTTTATAACGGAAGGTGGTTATTTTTCAACATATATGTACACAATTAATACGTTTTATCTGACTGAGGTTTGCAGTCGAATCTTTGAAAGAATTACGGTACTATAGTTCTAATAAGTTCTAACTCAAACATTTGCTTTATATACTTTATGTAGCTGCTGCAGAAGTTGCAGTTGAATAGTACTCCTTTCGACAGTCTAAGTCATGTCATGCAATTTTTGAGTGCCGTAGAGACAGTCGCAGGAAGGACTAGATCAGGGGTGGCCAACCTAAATAATCTTGCGGACCACTTTGGAGATGCATCATAACTCCGCTGGCCGCATATAAAATCATAAATCCCCATATTAGATTTAGACCCACTATAAACATTTTTTTAGAGTGAAAAATTGAAACATAATAAGTTATCTTTATTGTGTTTACTATTATTCTTACATGTAATCATAGATAATATAATAATAATTATACTAATAACTTCGACAGATAATTTTTGAATATATGGATGCACAAATAATGTATTTTTTTTAATACATTGGTTTCCACTACTTTGGTAATTATAAAAATAAATATATTTTGCGATGAAAAAATATATTTTATGATGAATCTCGCGGGCCGGAAAAATGTTCCAGGCTGGCCGCGGGTTGGCCACCCCTGGACTGGATTGAATTCCCATAATTCAGTGAAGCCAAGTTACCGAGCGTAGTAACGTCGTTTTTTTTCTTTTTACTTATGGCTTTACCCCTCGTCGACATCGAGGTCATTAGAGGCGGGATGTGACTGGAGACAAGGAACAGGAAGGAATTCAGCCATGGCCTTTTTGAAGGAAGCATCCCGGCATTCGCCTGGAGTGATGTTGGGAAACTATGGAAAACCCAAATCTGGATGCCCGGACGGGGATTCGAACCCGCGTCCTCCCGAATGCGAGACCAGAGCGTTGACCACTCACCCACTACGTTCGGTCGTAGTAACGTGACACAATTTCTGTAATCGGCAGGACCCTGCTTGGTATATTTCTGAAAATGGGGTGTAGAGGATTATGTGGTATAAATTGGACAATAAACATCAGAGAGCTGAATAACACCACTTATTAATCTTTTTCCGAGCTTCAGTTGTTCTGCGAAAGATAGGCACCAATTTATTTGCTTTCTGAGATTTTCCCGTATCTTCCCTTTGACGGAACAAATGTATTGCTCCAAAAATGGCTCGTTTTTTAAAAAGATAAGTTTCTTCAAACAAAATGTGAATGTAATGGTACCTTTTTAGTGATATATTTAATTCTTGTCATTTACGCTAGATCTGATTACTTTTAAGTGTGCATGACGCATATATTCAAATAAATAAAAGTAATAAGAAAGTCAACCTCTGAAACACATCTGCAGATGTTGATAATGGAAGCGAAGCGAAATTTGCTTAGTACAGTCCCGTTGCTGCCAGTTGGTATTTTTTTTTGGGGGGGGGGGGGGAGGGGGGACTTTAAGCGTCGTCGAAGTCGTTAGGAGTGCGAAAGGACTGGGGCAACGAACGGCCTTTTAGAAGGAACCATCGGGGCATTCGCCTGGAGTGATTTGGGGAAATCACGGAAAACCCAAATCTGGATGCCCGGAAGCAAATTCGAAACCGCGTCCTCCCGAATGCGAGGCCACAGCGTCACCGCTCACTCACCACGCTCGGTGCCTTGGTGTCAAATTCCTGCCAGCCATACTCAAATAACATCCAGGAGGAACTTTCAAGGCCTCTAAAACTTGTTTGGCCGGAATAATTTCCTAATACCCATTAATACATTCTGGAGATTTGGAATATTTACAGTTTTTGAGGACCCTCGCAGAGTGACTGGGACTTGATCGTTTTTGTTCCTCTCGTTCAGGTGATCCCACTCACGCGGACAGACCGCCAGTGAGTGTCCTGTCGCACTTGTCGACTGCAGACCGGTTTCAGAGTCGATTTCTCGGTCAAGGACGCCAGGCGTACCGAACAAAACAACCGCAATCGACAACTCGTTGACCCTGCAGCCTGCTTCCTGGACGGAGCATGCTCTGATATGTTCTCGGCCAGGCTACTGAGAACATACTGACGCCAACATCTGATAACGATCGCTCGGAACAATTGTTTCTTTTGCTGTCGTCAGTCTTTAGACTGGTTTGATGCAATCCTCCACCCCTTCCTATCCTGTGCTAACCTCTTCATTTCTACATACCCCTTACAACCCACGTCCTCAATTATCTGCTAAATATATTCTAATCACTTTCTTCCTCCCAGTTCTTACCTTCGACTGTTCCCTCCACTAGCAAATTAACCAATCGAGCATGTCTCAAAATATGACCTACCAGCCTGTCTCTTCTTTCCGTAAGCTTCTTCCACAAACTTCTTTCCTCACCCATTATTTCCAAAATTCGTTCATTTCTGACTTTATCTGTCCTTTAATTTTCAGCATTCTTCTGTAGCACCACATTTCAAATGCTTCAATTTTCTATCTTTCAGGTATTCCTAAAGTCCATGTTTCACTACCGTAAAGTGCTGTGCCCAACACATAGAGTTTTAAAAAGTTGTTTCTAATCCTTAGAGCAATATTTGAAACTAAAAGATTTCCCTTTTTCATGAAGGCTCTTTTTGCTACTGCTTTTTGCAGTGTGATTTAATGTCGACTGCAACACGACCATTCCTCCTGGAAGTTGAACGTCCACCGTCACCCCTACATTTTGTTCGCTTTGACGATACCGATCGTGGTGGGTGAGCGGTCAACACTCTGGCCTCGCATTCGGGAAAACGTGGGTTCGTATCCCTGTCCGGGTTTCCAGATCTGGAGTTTCCATGGTTTCCCAAAATCACTTCAGACGAATGCGGGAATGTTTTCTTCAAAAATTCATTTCCGTTCCCTGTCTCCAGTCCCATCCCGCCTCTAATGACCTCGACTTGGACGAGGCGTGAAGCCATAAGGAATGTCCATAAACTACGTGGCTCGGTCTAGAGGGGGGGGGGGCTAGAAGGCTACGATGCGCTACGTGTGAAAGGGGGGGGTGTTTCCGAGCCAGGCCACACAGCTTTCCATTCATATTATTTTTCACAGTTAAAATGAGGTACAGAACACACGTCAGCATGTGAATATTTAATTCCTTCATTTAACTATGTTCTTATGTAATTTACAATAGTCTGACAAGAGAAAACAGTTCAAAATGTCTTCTAGAATCTAAAAGGGAAAAAGCTTCGTGCTACTTTGGGGTGTGGGGGGGGAGGGGGGTTAAGGTAAAAGCCACGTCGGTCTACGTGGGAGGGATGGGGGGTTCATAGAAGACCAAAATGGAGCTGCGTGGTTTATGGACGCTCCCTAAGCAAAAAATTAGTAGAGGTCATATTCCCCAGGCCCCGCTCCTCACATCCCCACCACCCCTCGCTCCTACATCTCCTAGCTGACCACTGTGTCCATGTACGCGGGTTGTAAAGTTCCCCTCCTCGTGTTGGGGTGAGGGCTAATCTTGAGCCGCCTCTGTTAACTGAACACACTATAGTACACAGGACTTGCTATCAAATGCGAACCAACGAATATAACGCGGACTTTTTTTGTTCGGCCGTCGTGATTTTTTCAGCCCGCCTAGTAGCTATGTTTTTAATGGCCACGTTCTCTACACCTGCCATCAGCACTACACTGGTGGAGGGAATGAAGTGCCATGGCCGAATTCCTCCCCGTTGCTTGCCCCCAATTCCATCCCAACTCTAATGACGTAGATTTCGACGTGGCGCAAAGCCATTATTAAAAACATTTAAAATAATTTAAAAAAAAACAACCAACAAAAACACTGTCACTGGAGAGACAACGCGACCTTGGGGCGGTTGCATCTGGCGGCTGCGAGCTATTTTCCGGATCCAGCTACATCGTGAACTCTTCGTGAGATTATGGCAACAAACTCAACGTCAATGGTGAAATGATTTGTCCGCTGAGATTTAGAGTTTTGTTTTCTTTTATACCATACTTTCGATGTTTTCAATCATTTGGTCCATTTTCGTTCTTACTGAATTAAAATAAAACGTGTGACGTCATTAAATTCATTCCAAGGCTATTAATAAATGTGTTGTTTCTTGAGCTCTGCTGGGGACTTAATTGTGTTATCAATTCCTAGTAATCATTGCCGCGACCCCATTGCTAAGATGTGTTTATTATTATTATTATTACTCTTGAGGACAGTTTTTAAACTCAAATTACTCATGATCATAAAGTTTTTTTTTTTATTTGTCATGCTTATTTCCTCTTCCAAAAACCTCTTCATACGTCCATTACGCTCCTGTTTCGTTTGCTCTGTCCACTTTTTCCTTGTTTTCTTCGGTGTTTTGAATTTCGTTTTTATAATTATAACTATCCCCTTTTTTGGATGATTCATTTCCCTACTGATTTATTTTATGCAACCCGTTGGTTTTCCCGATTGATTTTTTTTTAACTGCTTTATGTCTCTCAACAGCGAGGTCTTTAGAGACGGGAAAGGATGGGGGCAAGGAATGGGAAGGAATTCGGCCATGGCCTTTTTGAAGGAAGCATCCCGGCATTTGCCTGGAGTGATTTGAGAAACCATGGGAAACCCCAATCTGGATGCCCGGACGGGGATTCGAACCGCCGTCCTCCCGAATGCGAGGCCAGAACGCTAACCGTTACACCACCACGCTCGGTTTCCTGATTGAGCCGTTTACCACACCTGAGATCTTCTTTGTGAGTCTAGTGTTGTTGATTCTCTGTACATGTCCGTAGAAATATAATCTCCGCCTTGTGATCATGTCTACCAGTCTAGCTGGGTGTTCATATAGTTCTCTGATTGGTGTTTTCATACATGTGCCTTCTTTATGTGTTACTGCAAAAATTTTCTAAGAATTTTAGTTCAATTTTTCTATGATGCCTGAAGCCCTAATCGTGGCTGTACCTGATGCGTAAGATGCTAGCGACCCAAAAATTGTATTGTAATGTCTGAGTTTGGCCTGTCTTGATGCACGCTGTTTGATGTTGAATGTAATTTTGTGAAATTCAATTATTAACACACGGAAGTGTGAACCTAGTGACGTATCTGTATAAATGTTATGTATAGCTCTTGGTAAATTTATATGTATCATTATGTTATATTGTAAGAGGTTTCACGTTCGGAGTAGTTTGTTCAGTATGCTTGTGCTTGTAAATTGTCTGTCCCAATGCTCGTAACCGAGCGGCCGGAGGCAGACTGCAAAAAAAAAACGGGGGTGTGAAACAGCTGTGACCCAGCCTGCAGCAAGGGTCGGCGGCAGTATTCAGTCTGGAGTGGCAGCCGACAGACCTGATGTGGTCGTGGCAATATTGAATGTTTTGTAATCCAACATGTGAAGAATAAATGACCAAAAGAAGACTTGAAATTACTGTGTTGTCGATATCTAAAATTAAGCAGCCTTCAACAAGTACTACAAATGAACCTGTATAACTGAATAAAATGTTCTTCAATCGTTCGTGGCCGTATAATTGGATTGGTTTGGCCCAAAAACGTGAGGAGCAACAAGGGGAACCATAAAATCCAACCAACAAACCCCTTACAACCTACAAGTGGATGCTGAAAACAATGTAATACATTACATTACTACAGTAGCGTAGTGGCCTCGAAAGGGATTGCCAATCACTCACTGTCTTACTAATTAGTTCTGGAGAAAAGAGACTGATGCTAACTACTGGTGGGAGAGAATAAACCCGGAATGAGAACTCGGTAGTCTAGGTGGTTTATTACTAGGAAGACTGCTCCGGTAATAGGGACATTAATTAAGGCGTCGTGGTTATGTAAAAGCACAATCGAGATAATCGAAACAGGGTGAAAGTGAGAGGTCATCGCACTCTCTCGACCAGCGAGCTGTTAAATAACAGCCAATACTTTCACTTTGATTTATAGGTAGCTATTTCCAGCAGCACCACAGGTCAATAGTGAAATAACTGGTAGCGTCATTCCTCACAGAAATCTACACAGCTACAACAGGGCCGGATTAACACAACGCGGGGCGCGTAGCAAATGTGAAGAAGGGGCCCCTGGTTTTCACCGTCCGGGGCAGTAGTAGGGTATTAAAAAAAAAAAAAAAAAAGCTCGCCCATCTCGCCTGACGGGAAGGCCCCGGAGACTCCTATGCGGGGTCCCCATAGAAGGCGCGGGGCCCCCTACAAGGCGCTGCCTCCCTTTAAGGTGCGGGACCCCCTACAAGGTGCGGGGTCCCCTACAAGGGGGGGTCCCCCTACAAGGCGGGGTCCCCCCACAAGGCGCGGGGCCCGGAGCATTTGTTAACTCTTGCTACGTGGCTAATCCGGTACTGAACTACAAATCAGTAACAGAGCTGTTGTCTGTATGTAATCGTAGGCTTCCGTGGCCAGAGTCAGTTGATTCTTGGCTGTCCGGGTGTCGCCGCGTCGTGTTTCTTGAAACCGACGTTTCGACCCTCATTCTGGAGTTTTCTTCCAGGGCAGTTCCGCGTCATGTTTCTTGAGACCGACGTTTCCACCCTCATTCTTCTGCCCTGGAAGAAGGCCCCAGAATAAGGGTCGAAAAGTCGATTTCAAGAAACATGAAGCGGCGCCACCCGGACAGCCAAGAATCAAAAAGGCTGTTGTCTGTTTGTCCTGGCATCACGATGAAACAACTGAACTGACTTTGACGAGAGCTTTGAAAGATTAGGCCTAAACATGAAAATAAAATGTGTCCTGAGCTTTAAATATTTTTTTCGATAATATTCCACAACTTGAATAGTATCTAATCAATTTTAACAGATGGTTCCCAGTATCAAACCTTAGAGTCTCAATTAAAACATGAGATATGTCTCATTACGTCAGATCACCAGGCTATAAAGCACGAAATTGAAATGTCTTCTGTAATCTAGCCTAACTTAAGTACGGTTCAGTACTTTCTTTAATTCACTCCTTACTTATTTCTGGACCTAACGCCCTTTTTAATAGTAGCATCAGTACATTGAATGTTAAAACAGCTAACAGAATAGTTTTCCTGGTTCCAGAAAGCTTCACATGCTCTGGTCAACACAACTGATTTCCTATCTAGGTCTCGGAACATCCTAATTGGATTGTTAGTTGTATTTAACAGCAGGTAAAACAAATCTCACAGGAGTTTTTTCCCAGAAGAAGACCAAACCTGGTCGGCCGAAATGTCGATATTTAATAATAACACGTAACAATGTCTGGGGACAATGTAGTCTTCACGGGTGTACCGCCGGATTGTGTTGTGGAAACACAATATTTCGACGGCTAGCTCCGCCGTCTTCTTCAGGTGTAGAGACATCTGCACTGGTCGGCTGATCCACAAATACTGAGACGTCTCTACACCTGAAGAAGACGGCGGAGCTAGTCGTTGAAATATCATGTTTCCACAACACAATCCGGCGGTACATCCGTGAAGACTACATTGCAGTCTTCGTTCTTACAATTTCTGGAGAGCTTGTAAACTTTATTCTAGCCAGCATTTGGCTAAAAAAAAAGTGAATGCTAAAAATAATGATTAACGTACTTGGGACAGTGAAATGAAGAACATTAAAAGCTAAAAATATAAAAAAGACCCTAACATAGACGCAACTTCGATCTCTGCCGGACCCAGTGTTGCACCTTGGGGTAGTGTCCACAATATGACTCATGGAGAGAGTTCTATACAGTTTTGGCTCTAAGACACGAGCGGATATTGTGACAGCGTGTTTACTCTACTTTCTACATTGCAGCCACGGGGCAGTGTCCGCGTGTTGGGTCTCGTGCAGAGCAGGTGAAAGCTAGCGCTGTCGCGTGCAGCTCACGTGGAGAAAGTTTAACCCCCGAGGTCACTGTTACACAACTCAAAACAGTCCTCACCCGTTCATATCCGCCTTATTACGATCCGCGGGTCAACGTCCTTAGTGACTATACCCAGTGCAAGTACGATTCGCTGTTTCCACCTTGACAAGCAGCATAATTAGATGGCGTCTGTGTAACTAAAACTGTTTTGAACGATGTCAGATAGGACAAGGTCATCAAACCGATACATACGTCAGATCTAAAATATTAATCATCATCATATGTGTTTTGCCTCTGAGACACGATTTCACTCGGTAGCTCCCCCGGCACTCTTCGACATGGAAATTCAGACCATGCATTACTATAGGGAATGCTAACGTGGTACTTCTCAAATTTATTTGAGGGATGTTGTTTTTCGCCACCTGATTGTGAAACGTCTGACTATGTTCTGTATTTTTGTATAAGCATTGCGTAGTTTTTTAATTAAATTCAATTGCAATGTAACGCACTCTCCGATGGCAATTTCCCTACAGTAATATCTTCCCCAGACCCTTTATTGCACCCATCGACATTTGCCCTCTACAAATTTCAACTTTAAATTCTTTTAACGTTTTTGGTAAACTATTCATCATTTCTCGTGACAACTTATTTCAATCCCTGACGCCGTTACCTAAAAAAGAGAATCTTCCCACACCCTTGTTCCTGAAATAGAGTGCCAGCTTGTGGTGATAGTCATATTTTCCCTTCCATGCATTACTTTTCATTCTTACACCAATATACTTCCATGCCTCATCACCAATATACGTCTTGTACACTCCCATGACCCTCTTCACCCTGCTCCTGTTTTCTGAATGCCATACCAGATCTTTTATCAAATCAGTTACTGATTGCGTTGTGCGGCAATTTCCAGAAACAAATCTAGCAGCCCTTTTTTGCACCTTCTCCAATTCCTGCATTTGATACTCAAAATATGGGTCCCATACTACACTAACACATTCAGGCAATGGCCTGACCAAAGTTTTGTAACCTAATTCCTTTACTTCTCTTAGATTGTGAAATAAATAACACGACATGCCCGCAAAATGAGTCTTTAATAACAAAGACGGTCGCGAAAATCTGTGAATTCATCTAATCTATGAGTTTATAAGATTGCGTGTAAGTGAATCACAACACACGCATCATTTGAAAAGATTGGGAGACACGGTTGAATTCTCTGTCGACTAATATTCAACTGATGTATTTAGGAAGAGAAAGAAGTGTTTGTCTGCGTCGCAAGGATTCAACAAGAAGCAATCAGTACGCTACAATTTGGTGATAATATTTTCCTGGAAACACTTGAAATATTGCGTCAATCTTCTAAATATTATGCTGCGGTTTACTACGGTTCTTATTATTCCTGTCACAGATTTCTTTGTTCCTCGAATCCAATGATTTCAGCTGTTTCTGTTACAGACCTGTTTCGTTTCTCTCTTACCGTCCATCTAACTCAGTTCTTCCTAATCGTAACAACCACTCTTCCGTTTTCATCGTTGCTGTATGTAGCCTCTAAGCTCTCCTTTCTCTATTTTGAAAGTGTTTCTCTTTCTTTCTTTCTTTTTTTTTTGTCTATCTTTTCTGATTTCAAATTTTCATGAACAATAAATATTACATGACATATGCATTCTGATACGATTCCGGTATGGTTGTACTTGATTTTATTTGGAAAGGTTATTTACGTTCTCTTGAGATCTATATGCTTAATCAGTTGGTATATTCGTAAATAATTATTAAAATTACAGAATAAGATAATCGGCAAGTCCCTTTTTCTGCTTCTGTCTTTACGCCTCGTCTACGTTGAATTCATTAGAGGTCGGAAAGGACTGGGAGCAAGCAACAGGATAGAATTCAGCCATGGACTTTTACAAAAACCGTCCCGACTTCCCCCCCCCCAAAAAAAAAAAAAAAAAAAAAATCTGACTGTTCCGACAGGGATTCGAACCCGCGTATTCTCTCCCGCTCACCCACCTCGCTCAGCGCCACTAGTCATCTGTGTTTCGTTACGTTCAGTACACCGTTCTTAGTTATTTTGTTTACGGTGTTGTATTAACTGAATTTTTCATCTATAAAACTCGAGTCTGTTATTAAACTTTACACGTTCACATTTAACTTGCTATCTGAGAATTTTTGCCAGTTAGGTTGTTAGAAATGGGAGTGCAGTGTCGAATAGTACCAAATAGGCAAGAAGAAGAAACTCTGAGAAGGTGAACGTGGTCAGCCGTACAGCTATTAGAATGTGTTTAGCAGTCTTAATTTCTGACTGGGTGAACGGACTGTTGCACAAAGCGCCAATGCAGACAAAAAGCCAGACAGCAGACGATGGTGAAAGCGGGTCGCGAACCCGGGACACCCGGTGTGCAGAGTCTTTGAGTGGGTGACATCATCACGTTGAAAGGTTAGTGCACATTGTCACTGCCGGAGACAAGACTTCAGTTATGAAATTAATTATTTCCTGAAGGGAACAAAAACCTTGAAATTGCAAAATGGCGGCGGTACTAGCCCGAAAAAAAAAAAAAAAAAACCTATCAGGTTGATCAATGTGGTGCTAAGAGTGATACAAAAGAGCATTCAGGAGGACGCGGGTTTTAATCCCCGTCCTGCCACCGAGATTTCGGTTTTCTATGGTTTTTCCTAAACCACTCCAGGTGAGTACCGGAATGGTTACTATATAAGGGCATGTCCTAAATCCATCCCTTCCCTTGCCGCCAGCCCCCTTTCACTTCTAATCACTTCTACGTCGACGGGGTAGAAAGCCATCAGAAAAGAAAAAAAGTTTCTGCTGCAAGAGCTTATTAGTCTAAATAAATTACATTATTAATATTTTTTATCATACCTATATGCCTCATCGGTGGCAAACGGGAGGGCGCGGGTTAGAATCCCCGTACGGGCATCCAGATTTGGTTTTTCCATGGTTTCCCCAAATCACTCCAGGCGAATGCCGGGATGCTTCCTTCAAAAAGGCCATGGCCGAGTTCCTTTCCGTTCCTTGTCCCCAGTCCTATCTCATCTCTAATGACCTTAGCCGTCGACGAGGCGTAAAGCCCGTAAAAACTCATCGGTGGGAAAGGTCAAGGAAGGGGAAGGAATTTGGCTATGGACTTTTGAAGAAACCATCCCGACATTCACCTGGAGTGATTTAGGGAAACCATGAAAACCCGAAATCTGGATGGCTGATCGGGGATTCGAACGCGAGACTAGAGCGTTACCGCCGACCACAACGCTAGCACCTTACTAGATTGGTTCGTAATGGTTAGTAAACAAGGCAGGCGTAATAGCTATTAGACAACCGATTACATATTACCCAACGGAAGCCCTCCGTTGCGCATATTGAGAAACAATAATTGTATGATGGAGTGGTTCCAATAAAACCGTTATCCCGTAGAGCGGTCAAGTGAATGGCACATACTTTTTTTTTGCTTACTATTTAACGCACAATCCACGTCTAGGCCATTAGAGGCGGGAAAGAACAGCTGGCAAGGAATGGGAAGGAATTCCACCATCGCATTTTAAAGGAATCATACCGGCATTCACCTGGAGTGATTTTGGGAAACCATTGGAAAACACAAATCTGGAGGGGGATTAGAACCAGTGTCCACCTGCATGGGAGTCCAGATGGCAGCTCTGCTTATTAGCATGCGGACTCGGCGTATTGTTTGTACCTCTTGATCAGTGTGGCTTCGATCACAGACTCGCATTCTGCAGGATTCAGTTTTGATTCCCATCCAGGCACTCAGATTTCGTTTTTTGCGGATAACACTTCAGCCCATAATAAGGGATCCTTCATAGAGACCGCGATCGATTTGCTACCTGTTCATTATCTGCGGTCTTCCAAGTCTCGTAAACGTGCTGTTTCTAAGGTGGTAAATCGCGGCCATAAACAAAACTTTTTTATTGTTTTAAAGGAGGGGGGAGGGGTATATGATGAGCTAGCTGTTCAGCGAGCTTCGATCATTTCAATCGCCACGAGCAATTACAATTGGTTAGCAATACGAGTAGTCAATAGTCATGATCATAAGCTGACATTTAGTTTTATGCATAAGTCAGCCGGAAAACGGAAACTCTGCAAGAATTTAAAATTAAAATTCGTAAAGTAAAAGCAGTTTGGTGGTGATATTGGAATCTTTTTTTTTTTTTTACTAAAATGGTAAATAATGGAAGAGGAAAGCAGGTGTGCACAAAAATTACTATTGGGGAGTAATGCAATTTAACAGTGTAGTACAGTCTACCCCTAGTCCCAGATATTTCGCTTTGACTATTAGAACATTTAAAATATCGCCATGCGGGTTTTCATAATCAAAATTTTCCCCGATATCTTATTAGTAGAGACAGGATTATATGCATTTGCACGTTTGCATAGTAAACCAATTTTCACCGGTTATTGCATATTTTACTTAAAACCTAGTGATGGTTTTTGCTATATTTACAATATTTTTCGGTAGTGTACGTAGTTAATAAATAAAATCTTACGTTGTAGCCGGAAAAACCTACTAGCAGCACAGCTCTTAGTCTACGACGACTCCCTGAAGAACTACGACCCACGTCTGGGAATGTAAATAAACTAATTTCATCGACAAAGAAAGCGTTTCGTAAGGCACGTTCTCAGGATAATGCCTATAAAAAAAATTGGTAAATTTGCCTTTACCACCGGAACCAGTGGTAACTCTATGGGCGACGTGGGTTGAAGCTGTACTGTTTTACAGTGAACATTTCGAGGCCATTACAGGTGTAGTAAACGACTTTGATAGTGGAGAGGCTATGACAGTTTGACAGTACAAGAAAGCATTTAAAAATTCTAGTATTAAAACCGTTTTTTCCCACATATCTGTGAGTATTAAAAAGTTTGAATCTCAAAGGTTTGACAGTGACTGAATCTGTTCAGTTAATGAATAAAATCCGCATTGCCAGAGGTATTTTTTTCTGTGTAAACTTAAAGTGAATTTTGAAAATATTTTGAACAATAACCCAGCTTTTGAACAATAAACCAGGTTTTGAACCTTTATGTCATGTTGATAGTTTTAGTAATAGGCCGGGTGAACTTTTTCCGGAAACTATGACTACTAAAACAGCACCCAATTTCAAATACTGCCCGGTTACATCAGTGAATGTGGAACGGTCCATATATACTTATGAAAATATTTTGAGAGATCGAGTAAACAATCTCACTATTGAATATTTGGAACAGTACCCTATTGTTTACGTCAGGGGTGGGCAACCCAAATGATCTTGTGGGCCACTTTGAAAATGCGCCATAACTCCGCGGGCAGCATATAAATTTATACACTCCTGGAAATTGAAATAAGAACATCGTGAATTCATTGTCCCAGGAATGGGAAACTTTATATACACATTCCTGGGGTCAGATAAAACACATGATCACACAGACAGAACCATAGGCACATAGACACAGGCAACAGAGCATGCACAATGTCGGCACTAGTACCGTGTATATCCTCCTTTCGCAGCAATGCAGGCTGCAATTCTCCCATGGAGACGATCGTAGAGGTGCTGGATGTAGTCCTGTGGAACGGCATGCCAAGCCATTTCCACCTGGCGCCTCAGCTGGACCAGCGTTCGTGCTGGACGTGCAGACCGCGTGAGACGACGTTTCATCCAATCCGGAGATCTCGCTGGCCAGGGTAGTTGACTTACACCTTCTAGAGCACGTTGGGTGGCACGGGATACATGTGGACGTGCATTGTCCTGTTGGAACAGCATGTTCCCTTGCCGGTCTAGGAATGGTAGAACGATGGATTCGATGACGGTTTGAATGTACCGTGCACTGTTCAGTGTCCCCTCGACGATCACCAGAGGTGTACGGCCAGTGTAGGAGATCGCTCCCCACACCATGATGCCGGGTGTTGGCCCTGTGTGCCTCGGTCGTATCCAGTCCTGATTGTGGCGCTCACCTGCACGGCGCCAAACACGCATACGACCATCATTGGCACCAAGGCAGAAGCGACTCTCATCACTGAAGACGACACGTCTCCATTCGTCCCTCCATACACGCCTGTCGCGACACCACTGGAGGCGGGCTGCACGATGTTGGGGCGTGAGCGGAAGACAACCTAACGGTGCGCGGGACCGTAGCCCAGCTTCATGGAGACGGTTGCGAATGGTCCTCTCTGATACCGCAGGAGCAACAGTGTCCCTAATTTGCCGGGAAGTGGCGGTGCGGTCCCCTACGGCACTGCGTAGGATGCGACGGTCTTGGCGTGCGTCCGTGCGTCGCTGCTGTCCGGACCCAGGTCGACGGGCACGTGCACCTTCCGCCGACCACTGGCGACAACATCGATGTACTGTGGAGACCTCGCGCCCCACATGTTGAGCAATTCGGCGGTACGTCCACCCGGCCTCCCGCATGCCCACTATACGCCCTCGCTCAAAGTCCGTCAACTGCACATACGGTTCACGTACACGCTGTCGCGGCATGTTACCAGTGTTAAAGACTGAGATGGAGCTCCGTATGCCACGGCAAACTGGCTGACACTGACTGCGGCGGTGCCCAACCGCTGCGCAGCTAGCGCCCTTCGACGGCCAACACTGCTGTTCCTGGTGTGTCCGCTGTACCGTGCGTTTGATCATTGCTTGTACAGCCCTCTCGTAGTGTCCGGAGCAAGTATGGTGGGTCTTACACACCTGCGTCAATGTGTTCTTATTTCAATTTCCAGGAGTGTATATTCCGAGATGCACGCGCATTATGAGTTCGCAGAATATAACATAATTATTCCGCGAACTGATAACTGTAAACTCATAAATAAAACATGCAGTATCTGTCATATATTCGCAAAAGTATTATTTTAAAATCAAAGTAATTTTTTTCTTATAATTTCGACGGTTAATTTTGAAATATATGGATGCTCAAATAATGATTTTTTTTTAAATTCATTGGTTTTCACTACATTTGCAATTATAAACTAAGTATAATTTGAAAAAGTGTGATGAATCACGCGGGGCGAAAAAATCTTCCAAGGCGGCAGCGGGTTGGTCAACCATGCTCTAAACCGAGTACGATGCTTATTTTTATTAATTTTCATGATTGAAAAAAAGCTGCTCACACTTATACGTGCTTCCGAATGTGCAAATTATTTTTCGTGAGAAAACTCTCAGCTGTGGATATTTTTCTTCTGTATCTGAAATTTCTGAATCTCTCGCCGGCCGGATTGAAGCTGGTGGAGGGCCGGATCCGGCCCGGGGGCCGGGGGTTGCCCATATATGGTTTACGTTTACAAATAAAAAAAAAAGTTAACTAATTATCAATTAACGAATTTATAAATATGTTATTAGACTACTTACTAATTCCATGCTGATTTTGAAATAAAAATCTAAAAATTACTATTTTTATATTATATAATGTATATTTTGTCACTTTTTGACACTTTTCATGCATATTTTAAGCATTTTTCATGCGTATTTCTAGCTTTTTGTGTTACATAAAATCCGGTCTCTAATTTTTATAATCACAAGATTTTTTATTTCCTTCAAAAATGAAATAACATCCAACGGATGACTCATTATAATAACAAACTGGCTATAAACCTTGAATGAGTTATCACTCAATTTTACTGAAGTTTCATATTTGTTAGTATGCCGACGGCGTCTTCACCTGTCGTGCCGTGCTGTTCCGTTATCTGCATTGTCTCTCGTTTATCTGCCATCTGACTTACCCTACCCGAAGGCTGGTCGGCTGAGTATGGAAATCTAATTGGGCGCATCTGTCCAGTTCTCCACTTGTAATGCGAGTGTTGTACTTTGGTACGAGGTTTCAGTGTCCTTGCGATTGCATCTCCACTTTAGACGTCAAATAAACAACTCCCGCCCTAAGTTACTTTCATTTGGCGTGTCTAACTTTCGCTGGCTTGGAGGACATTTCTGCACAACTCTTTTGCTACCAAATGGCGGTACACTGTGTATATAGTACACTCCTTCAGAAAACTTGAGACCAGCAAAATGTTTTATACGCTCTGATATTGTATCGAAAGTGGAATACATCTGCCTTCGATGTCTAAAGGCTATTGTAGATAACGCAATAACACTGCCGGCGAACCAGCACGGTGGTCTGAAAAGTTCTCAACTTGCGCGATAAATGACGACATTGGCTATATGCTAACAAATATTAAAACTTCACGAAAAAAGTTTTCTCTCTCCTTTTTTGAGTTTCACGCCTCTTTGACGTCGAGATGATTAGAAGCTGGAGAGTAATTGGGACAAGGAACAGGAAGGAACTTGATCATGGCATTTTAAAGGATTTCTTTTTGTTTTTGGCTTTGCGCCTCGTCGACGTCGAGGTCATTGTCGGGAAATGACTCGGGACGAGGAACGGGAAGATATTCGGCGACAGTCTTTTTGAAAGAACCTTCCCGACAATCACCTGGAGTGATTTGGGGAAACCATGGAAAACCCAAATCTGGATGCCTGCACGGGGATTCTAACCCACGTCCTGCCCAAAGCGAGGCCAGATGGTTACAGCTTACCCATCATGCTCGTTCTTTTAGAGGAACCATCCCCACATTCACTGGATTGATTTCAGGATCGAGTGTGGTGGGTGAGGGGTTGACGCTCTGGCCTCGCATTCGGGAGCACGCTGGTTCGAATCCCCGTCCGAGCATCCAGGTTTGGGTTTTCCATGCTTTCCTCAAATCACTCCAGGAGAACGCCGGGATGTTTCCTTCAAAAGGTCATGGCCGAATTCCTACCTATTCCTTGTCCCCAGTCCCATCCCGCCTCTTAGGACCTCCACGTCAACAAGGCGTAAAGCCATAAGTAAAAAAAAAAAATCATGAATCAGTGGAAAATCGCAATCTGGTTGGCCGCAGGGGGAATTTGAAGCAGTGTTGTCGTGAATGGCTCTGTACTAAAACCGACTAGTTATATGCTATTTTGGTACTATAATGTGTTAACTGTTTGATATTATTTCCCTTTTAGTATGATCAGAAAATTCTCAGCTCACAATTGTTACCTGTGCTGTCGGTGGGTATTGTCATGTTAACTAGTTGGCAAATTTGACGCAGGGGATATCTTTATTTCGGTTGACAGAGTGTGGTAGCAATTTTTGTGTGTTGTTCCACTGTTTACAAGAAACTTCTAGGTATATGTTTTGTGTGATTTGCTCTTAAGAAACGTTATATGAACGGAAACTACAACACTTCTCAGAAATATATAGGAGTATAATTGCTTACCGTAGAAAGACACAGCAAGTACTGTGATTTACCTTAATGAACGACTCAGTTTCAGTTCGCAATCTGTATGGGCTCTTCGGCAAATTGGATGATATTGCCGATATGGGGAGTAGCGCCCAATTTGCCGGATTGTCCCTCCAGATTGCGACCGAAATTTGTCGTTTGACAGTCAAGGCGATCACATTGTATACAGCAGAACTCCAACTATCCGAACTCCGAATCACTGAATATTCGAATCTCTTTTTTAATTAAGACCGAAAGGGAAGAGACAGGAGAAGATGGGGATGACATATCACTTGAGGAGTTTAGAAACATTCTTTTGAAAATTTCTGGATGTTCAGAAGTTAGTGCTGAAGATATAGGAGAGTGGGTGGTGTGTGATTTGTCAGACCCTGGGTATGAAATTCTAAATGATGATGAACTTATCGAAAGTGTGAGAGAAGAAAGTGTTGAGGAAGAAGAATGACCTTAATATCGAAGTCAATCAAGTATTTACCGATCTTGAAACTGCGTTGAAGTGGATGGAGCGTCAGTCTGAGTGAGACCACATGCAACTTCTAACTGTCAAGCGGATGAATACAGTCAAACAGCTTACTACGACAGAGATGTTCAGCAAGCAATGACTTTTATTTTTAGTACGGTACATACATACTGTACTAATGTACAGCACTTGTAAGTACGCTTAACATGTAAAAGTGTTGACTTTTCATTTAATTAATTAAAAACTCTTTCTCTTTTTTGAAAAAAAAATCTGTCAGTTTCAACATATATAAAGTAATTAATTAAAATAGACCCCTTTTCGGTAAAAATGCAATTATCCGAATTTTTGACTATCCGAATGGGGTCCGATACCAGTTGATTCGGATAATTTTAGTTCTACTGTACTAAAATTGGGACCGAAATTGTGATGTGAGGAGAGAAGACCCAACTCAGTGCTGTTCAGATTGGCTGGCCCTGTATGTTGGTACCGAACCTGAATTGTAACGCTAGGTTGCACAATCAGCTTAGAGGTTCGCAGGATGGAACAACAGCATTCTCGGTTCCCGTATAACAGTCGTAAAACCTGTCCGCAGAAAACGCCCCCGGATAGACAAACGCATCACATCACTGGTGAAAGGTTATGAATAATACCTTCCTCAATTAGTGAGCTGCTCATTATGTTTATTGACTCCTGGAAGGGAAGATTTATTGCAGTTGCGTTCCGTTTGGAACCTTGTGCAGCCATAACCACCATGACAGTGTCTGGCGCTTGACACGGGGCTTCCTGGTTCGAACCCCGATGGTGGTAGAAATCTTAGATATAAAAATAAATGTTATGTTTGTTTGTATGTTCATCTTCTACCCGTTCCTATACTATTTATACGATTACGATGAAACGTTGGTGAGTTATTGTGTGCACGCACGCGAACGTTTCTGACAAACAAAAAAATCCAAAACTCACAACATCTCCCCTTTACAACCCTTAATTTTATATGAACGCACATTTTTATCCGGTTTCGATTAAACTTTTGGACACGCGAACCTAAACAGAAAAATACTGTCAACAGTTGTTTTTCAGGAAACCCAACCCCTCTCCCCCTTTCCACACCCTTAAACCTTCAAGCACACAGAAAAGTACAGTCTACATTTGGTTACAAAAGTCCGACCCCTCTCTCCGTTTACTCCCAACCATCTTAATTTCAAAAGTTGTTTATAGAAACTCACAGATTTTTATCAAATTGTTTATGGAACACTGCTCACGAATACTTTAAAACAAAGAGAAATGAATTCCCTACTTTAGATTTACAAAACCCCACCCACTCTCACCCAACACCCTTCTTAAACAAAATGTACACATGGAACCATTATGTTCTTTCGCGATGTCTTTTTTTTTTTTTTTTTTTTTTTTTTTTTTTTTTTTTTTTGCACACCCAGTTTAGAAAGAAAAAGAGGCATAGCAACGCATGCTGGTCAAAGCTAGTTTTTAATAATTCGGGACTTGCCCGGCAGGGTAGGAGCTGTGGTGGTGCGCAATTCGTACACGTCACATTGTTGACCAGAGTCCTGGGTTCAACCTCTCTGCAGTGCGTATGCAGTGACGGCATACCACACTGCATCTTTTTTCTTTGTGGCTTCACACCTCGTTGATGTCGAGATGATTGGAGGAGAGACAGAACTTGGGGCAAGGAACGGGGAGGAATTCGGCCATGGCCTTTTGAAGGAACCATCCAGGCATCCGCCTGCGGCGATTCGGGGAAACTATAGAAGACCCAAACCTGGATGCCCGGAAGGGGATTCAAACACGCGTCCTCCCGAATGCGAGGCGAGGTAGATACGGCACTGCTGACAGCAATTCGTCCAATGGATGCGGACGTTAAACTCGCACTTCCTATGCTGTCTTTCGAAAGAGCAGCTATGAATGTATTGGCTCTGCGATTCGTTCTAAGATTTCCTTTATATTTAAGCATGCAACACAGAAAAACAAACTACCCTTAAAGACAAACACAGCTATTATTATTACTATTAATTTAGTGTGAAGTAGCACAAACTACGGTCGCAGTTCCGCTAGTCATCTATGGTAATTATCCCCTTATAATTTATTTTTTATGTCCTTTGAGTGTTACATTCCAACCCTTATCTACATATGCGATTTACGAATTTTAATTTTAAATTCCTTCAGTTTTTTTGGTAAATTTATCAACACTTCACTTGGTAATTTATTCCAGTCCGAGACACCCTTACCCACGAAAGAAAATTTTACTAGCTCCCTTATGCATGAAATCGAGCGCCTAGCTTGTGGCCATGGTCGCCTTTCCCTTTCCATGCACTATTCCTAATTCTATGACCAATATCCTTCCAAGCTCCATCACCAACATATGCACTGGACATTTCCAGCACTCTATACACCCTCTTTCTTGTCTTCCAATGAGTCTCAATCCAGCTTCCTTTATCATATCAGATTCTGATTGTGTCCCTGCGATAATTTACACAAACAAATCTAGCTGCTTCTTCTTTGCATACCTTCCAACTCCTGTATTTGAAATTCAAAATGTAGGGTCCCATTCTACACCACCATATTCAAAAAATAATCTGACCAGAGTTTTGTAACCCAGTTCCTTAACTTCTCAAGTACATTCTCTCATCAGCCTCTCCAGTAAATGAAAGCTTTTATAATCTTTTCGTATCCACCTGTTCAAAGTGTCCTGCCCGGTTGAATTTATCATCAAACGTTATATCAAGATATTTACACTTCATGCCTTCAACAACCAATTCTGACCCACCCTATTATCAGAAACAATATTCCTTAGCTCTTCCGCGGCCATCTTTGTTCATGATTAATTGACTTTCGGGTTATGCCACGAAGGCTGGAGGATACCAGCCGAAAGCTCAGGTAATGAAATAAACAACGTGGCATAACCCGAAAGTCAATTAATCAGAAACAATATTGTTTGATACGCAAAGAGAATAAGGTGATGTTCTTGCCCTTTATAAACAATGGCCTAGTACGCCATTTGTGGAATGATTTTGCCAAACTTCGGGTTGACAAATAAAGTTAATAGATACACCCATACTGGATCTCTTTGTTGACATTAAAGGGACGGCCGGAGTGGAAAATGGAGGCGTGATCGAAAATAGCCGAAGCAGTTTCCGCAACTGGGATTGGCCTTGAGGGATCCCTGTTGTTTGTGTGGGCGAGGGTTTAATGGAGAGAGGGATTTCGTCAAGCCGCGTGCGGAGGCATTTCAAGAGCGAAGGTTGGGTTAACGCTGCTAAGTAGCAGGAATGCATCTCACGTCTTGATTCGTTCCCAGTTAGTTCAGTCTGAAACTGAAATGATTTGGTCGGAATCGAGCAGTCCAGCGTTTCTCAACCTCTTTCAATCCGAAATTAAGTAAAATATCCAAAATCTTTGTACAGATCTCTAATTGAAATAGATCTAAATTTTTGCGTGCTTATTTACTATTATCATTTGGGACATATTGTATTGTTGCATCATCTATAATATAAAAATGAATCGCAAAATGTGTTGGTAAGCGCATAACTCGAGAACGGCTCGACCAATTCGGCTAATTCTTTTTTTTATATTTTCGTTACGGCACCGGGAAGGTTCTTATGGAGAGATAAAACGAAAAAATTAGAATGAAAATAGTGAAAACCACACTTTTCTTTTCCGTCAATCAAAACAAAACAAAGGCGCGTTAGGATTATCTTTGGTATGACTTCATAGGCTCCATGGATATTAATGTATGTCTGCTTGTGATCAGCAAAAATAATATCACTGACGTACGTGTTATCATTATTTCCTCTGTGCGTGGTATTTTCTTGGATGCTTTTAAATTTTCGCTTCTCTCGAAAACCAATTGTGTGTTTATTTGTTCAGTGTGTTTATATGTAGACCCATGCCGCTTACCACGAAAGTTTCGACTATGAAAATAGAATGCATCAGTTTAGAAGGAAGCAATACTAAGAATACCTAATAAGCAAAATCGATTACTGGTATTTCAGTTGAGAAGCGATATGCATTATCGTCTGACGATCGATCCACACTTATCCTTTTATTTTAAGAATGCAATGTTCTGGTAAGCCTTGTGGTGATGGGTTCCATTCGTTTTAAATTATGTTCATGTTGAATTCACGATGATTGAATTGGCTGCAAGTAAAAATACTTTCTTACTTTTAAAATCTATATAAACAAAAATGAATCACCAAATGTGTTGCTATGCGCAAAACTCGAGAACGGCTCGACCAATTCGGCTAATTTTTTTCATATTTTTGTTAATTCACAATGAAGGTTTTTATGGAGAGAAAAAATGTAAAAATTGCGAGGAAAATAGTAAAAATCAACACTTTTCTTTTTCCATACAAACCAGTCAATCAAAACAAAACAAAGGCACATTAGAATTATCTCTGGTATGCCTTCAAGTTGATTAGACTGAATGGATGGATATTAGTCTATGCCTGCCCAAAATAAAGTTCGAAGGAAAAAAAGGGTTTGCGTGCCATCAACGAAAATAATATTACTGCCAGTCAATCATAACAAAACAAAGGCGCTTTATGATTATCTTTGAAATTACAAAATGATCGATCTGAAGAAATGTTTTTAAAACAATTCATTGGCATTGGTAATGACAAAATCTCTGTAGACGTTTTGACTGGCTGCATTACATTTCCTGTCAATTTTTTGGTTGAACGAACGAGCTATATTATAGAGACAAAAACACGGATGTAAATGAAATTGCTGGTGAATTAATGACATACAAATCAGTTGATTGTGCAACTAACCAAGATGATGTCGTCAACTATCCATCAGAATTTTTGAACTCACTGGATTTGCCAGGATTGCTGCCTCATAATCTTCAATTAAAAGTAGGATCGGTGGTCATAATATTGCGAAATATCAACCAACTGCGTCTTTGTAATAGCAAACGCCTAGCAGTGAAAAAATTACTGAACAATGTGATCGAAGCAACCATTCGAAGGGGAAAATATGAGGGACAAGATGTGTTGATACCTCGCATCCCAATTGTACCAACTGACGTACCATTTGAATTTAAACGACTACAATTTCCAATGCTGCTTGCTTTCGCTATGACCATAAATAAGTCCCAGGGTGAGTCGTTGAGTGTTTGCGACGATAATCTTGAAAACCCATGCTTCTCTCATGGACAGTTGTATGTTGCCTGCTCCCGCGTTGGAAAACCGTCAGTTTTATTTGTTTACGCGCCAGGTAACCAAACAAAAAATATCGTGTACCACAAAGCATTACAATAAAAATATCATCACATTATTACTAACGTCATGCAGTGTACGAAATAGAAAACATATTTTTGTAAGTAATCGTTGTTAATTATTGAGACATTAAATCAATAAATAAAGTGATCATTCTGTAACACGTTTTATTTATTTTTACACGCTTTATATTAGCTTGACTTGTATGTATGTATGTATGTATGTATGTATGTATGTATGTATGAATGTAACGGAATTTTACAACGCTATTTTGACCCACTTCCAGATGTCCGAACTGGTTGAAATTTGGCACACATATTAAGAACCGGTGACAATACAAGAATTTCATAGCTATATCCTGCGATTCTCATTACTTTGACAGTAAAAAAAGAAAAATGGTTGAATGTCGTGAAATTTTACAATTTAATTTTAACCCAATTCCAGATGTCAGAATTGTTTGAAATTTTGCTGATGTATAGATAACTGATTACAATACAATAATTTCATAGCTATATCTTGATATTATCATTACTTTGACAGTAAAAACAGAAAAAATTTGCACACGTTTAAGAACCGTTAATAATACAGCAGTCTCTTAGCAACGTCCTGCTATTCTCGTTACTTTGACCATCTCCAGTTTCCCGGGTGTGATTTACGAGCCTTGGTTGCTGACAACGATCGTCTTCCACTGTCTCCTATCCAGAAAGGTTTCTCTGTCTGCAGTCACTTAACGTGATGTTGAATAGTGAGTATTCGAAACATTACTTCGTACTATTATAGAAGAGTAGTCTTCCACATTTACCCTGCTATTGGACCTCTGGCTGAGCTGCCATTTAATTGTATTTAACTCGTGGAAGTAATAATTAAAAATGAAACTACAACACAAAGATAAAGAGAGATTGGCGAAGAAAAGCCAACAGTAGGAAACATACTTTTGAAACTATCTGAACTAAAAAGTTAAAAATAAAATTTGTAGTTTAAAAAACTAAAAACACGCTTCGTAGTAATGTGAACTAAAAGGTTAAAAATAATTTTTAAATATAAAGATTTTGTTTAACAGTGATGGGACGTCCCACAATACAGGATAAATTTTTTTTTTTTGAATAAGCTTGAAGAATAAAGTCACTGATTACAAAATTAACTTTAATGTAAAAAAAAGCGTGGGGTGCTCTCTACACAACTTTTGACAATGACTCTACCTTTACAAACAGCGAACGACAAAATATACAAGACAACTTATATAGCACCCCATGCTTTTTTACATTAAAGTTAATTTTGTAATCAGTGACTTTATTCTTTAAGCTTATTCAAAAAAATTAATTTATCCTGTATTGTGGGACGTCCCATCACTGTTAAACAAAATCTTTATATTTAAAAATTATTTTTAACCTTTTAGTTCACATTACTACGAAAGCGTGTTTTTAGTTTTTTAAACTACAAATTTTATTTCCATTGGACTACGATAGGACAATAACATTTGACAGAAAGAAATCTGTCGGGGCAGCTAGTAATTTAATAAATCTAAATCATGTTTTGAATTCTTACTGAAACTGAACCATTAAAACTGATCAATTTTTTTTTATAATTTATTTTTTGCTATGATATCCTTAATTCAATTAGAATTATTTCTTTCATTATTCTGACTGCAGATCGTCTGCCAGATCTGGTTTAGAGTAAGCGCCGAATATAACTCGCGTTGGTGATATCATAGGCTTAGCCTATGCTACCCCTTTCGTAAACTTTCAATCCACCCAACACGGCTCTGAAAACAAATCCAACTGTGAAACGAGATCAGGAATAACGGTCAGCAGACTTTAAATAGATGTTTGCGGTGTAACTGTATCTGCACTACTCATATATACTTGCGGTTTGAAACTAGATATTGGTGCCGACTCGACATGATGCGGAAATTTGCACAGTTAAAAAACAAAATAATCTCCAGAAATAATGTGAGAGTGTTTCACAACAAGTTGATGTTGTTATGAGAAGGAAAAAAAAAGAACAATTTCTATTTTTTTTCTTAACACTGGTTTTTATTGGTATCTGCGTACAAAAAATGAAATCTATTATCTTGCTTACCATCACCTCGTACAGTGATGTAGGGAATAATACATCAGGGATATCTGGAAGTTTAGAGACAGTAACGCTAACATCAATAGACAGTATCAATTCGTCTTCGATAACAGCACGAATTGTAAACAAAGAATTTGGTATTATAAAAATTTATCTTTACTCGTTCTTTTGCGTTTAAGGAAATTACCGTTCAAATACTGTGACGCAACACATAATAGCATTTCACTCGAATACTATAACGCAATGCATGCTGCCATTCAGCAGTATCCTGCTTCTAATCCGAATTTCGGTTTTCCAAGGTTTCCGGAAATCACTCCAGGCAAACTCCGAGATGATTCGTTCAAAGAGGTCATGGCCGAATTCCTTCCCGTTCCACGCTTCTCATCCTTTCCCGACTCTAATGACCTCGATGTAGACGAGCCGTAGAAGTCCGAAGCAAAAGAAAGTAATACATATGGTGCCTCGAACACATTTATAGAGAATAAAACCACTAAATAGACTCCGCACCTATTGAGAACAACAGCTGATCGTCGTTGTTGCTACTGAAAAGTATAATTCCCTCATCACCAACTTCTCGGAATCGCAATACCTCCATAGGGCGCTAATGATCTAGTCGTCGACGTTCCCTAAAGCACCTATAACAACAACAACAGTACCTCCACTCGACTATCAGAGTAGGAAGAATGAGGTTTACGATTCCTGTTGGTTAAATCATGTATAAAGGCCTAGGTACCTTCCTCTTAATCGCCATATGAGGGAATTTCAGAGAGCACTGTACTAAATAAACAGTTGGAACGAAATGTTATGTAAACATTTGGAAGGACCAGCTGTGTTATTGAGATCATCTCCCCTATCTTCCTTCGAGCGCCAGACAGTGTTATATTCAATAACTATTTATTTTTTTTAAAATCATTATTATGGTTACTCCGTCTTGCAACTAAAATATAATGTTTCTTTACGGCATAAGTGTTTCGTACCTTCCAATTAGCTAATACTTGGTTCCTTGCTTGTGCTGTTGTGTTGATTTATGTCAACATTTAATTACAGTTTGTTTATAACTATCTTGTACAGATTTCGAAGGAATTCAGAACTAGGTTTCATACACCACTCTAGACTTGTTCACATAACTTCGTTCGGTGCTGATTGTTCATGGGTCTATTTATTTCGCATGATTAGTTTGCTGTTGGAATTACTTTTCACTTATGTCAACACCTTTGAATGCTTGATTTTGTGCATAATAATTGAGGATGTTAGGAATGGTGTATGGAAAGGGAAAGGCGACCATGACCACAAGCTGGCGCTCGATTTCATGCGTAAAGGATTGGGAAAATTTTCTTCAGTTTGTTAGGGTGTCGGGGAATAGGAACAAATTACCAAGACGAAATGATGAATAATTTACCAAAAACGCTTAAGGAATTTAAATAAATTTGTAAACCGGATAAGTAAATGGGGGAAGAAATTTAACACTTCCAATTATATAAAGAAAATTTAAATAAATAATATAAAATGGGTTCCTTAGCTCCATAGAAGTTAAATTAATAATAATAAATACCAGGACACAACTGCGAATTTATTGTACTGTCACCCGTTACTAATACGTGTGCAAAATTTTAAACGATTCCGACGTCTGGAAGTGGTTGAAAATTGAATTGAAAGGTTCCACTACATTCATACTTACATACAGGTCAAACTGAAAAGCATGTTAAAAGAGATGTAGCACTTACTGGGTTTTATGGCATGTCTAATTTTTATGAGTGTTGTGTCAGTAGATAGGACTGGGATTATTTTACTTTATTTTTAATGCTTAGAATAATGTTTGGTTCCTCAAGTGATTTCATCACTCACAAGAAATCCTTTCCCCGACTTTGTTTAAAAGTTTTCTTGTGTACTTTGTGTGCTCTATCAGTATTTGCATGATTGTTTGTTTTAATGCCTATTTGGTTGTTCTATGGCGAAAACTGATCACAATACCTATTTCTGTCACAATTTGTTTCAAATTTACAATTTATTTCTGCAACTTTCATTGTACTGAGTATAACACGGTGATCGTGTTTTGGGTGTATTCACTGGTTCTTTCAGCGTTTTTTTCTAAATTATGCATCCATCATTTCTCTTGGTAACTTATTCCAATTCATTACCCCCTTACCTACGAAAGAAAATCCTCCATACGTTTATGTCTGGAATCTAGTGCCAGCTTGTGGTCATGGTCATCTTTTCCCTTCCATGCACTACTTTTCATACCTACACCAATATCTTTCCATGCCTCATCGCCAGTATACGCCCTGTACACTCCCATGACTCTCTTCACCCTACTCCTGTCTTGCAATGAATCCCATTCCAAATCTTTTATCATATCTGTTACTGATTGTGTTTCTGCGGTAATTTGCAGCACCCCTTTTTTACACCCTATCCAACTCCTGTATTTGGTACTCAAAATTTGGGTCCCTTACTACACTGCCATATTCAAGCAATGGTCTGACCAAAGGTTATATAACCCATTTCCTTTACTTTTCTCTTAAATCCTTTTATCATCCTCTCCAACAAGTGCAAGATTTTTAAACCTTTTCCTAGTACATTTCCAATGTTTCCTGGCCAGTTGGTTTTATCATCAAATGTTATACCAAGATATTTACATTTGAAGTCTTCAATAAGCAATTCTTTCGCCACCTTATAGTCATAATCAACCTTTAGTTTTTTATCTGTGAACTTAGTAAGCTGATACTTCTTGGCATTTACCTTCTTCCCATGTTTACCATCCCAGCTAGATATACTTTCCATATCACCCTGCAGGTGTTCGCTGTCTTCTACCGTTTTGATCTTACTATTTAGCATTACGTCATCTGCAAACAACGTAACGTCTGATAGTAAACCATCAACACAATCATTCATTAGAATAAACGAATAGCAATGGTCCTAATATGCTAACCTGTGGTACTCCCATTTTCACTTCCACTTCTTTGGTACTGCATTTCCTACACTAACCTTTTGCTTTCTACCTATTTCGTCAGTTTGATCATTGTTGGACCAAAACTTCCAAAAAATTTAAAAATTTGCAAAATTTCCAAAAATTTCCAAAAACTTCCACCCTCCAACTTCTAAAAACTTCCGAAACCTCTCTAAACTTCCCTCACTTCCAAAAATTCATAAACTTACGGAAACTTCCTAACTTTCAACTTCCAAAACACTCCCGAAACTTCAATAAACTTCCAACACTTCACAAAAAATCCAAAACTTTCCAACCTCCAACTTCTAAAAACAACCGAAACTTCCCTAAGCTTCCAACATTTCCCAAAAAAAATCATAAAACTTCCCTGAACTTCAATAACTTCCATACTGTTACTGGAATGTTGGCATATTTCAATTCCACGTACGGCCAAGAGTCGAAATATGATAATGGTGACGACGCTTACCTCCTCCGACATCCGAAGCACAGTATTAACGAACTGACCTGTACGTGTTCCCGTAGACCTCGTGGTAGTACTTCATGGAGCGGAAGAGCCTGGCGGGGGTGCGGAAGCCGAGCACGTGACCGACGAGGGGCGGCGTGGGGGGCCCAGGGGCGTCGGTATGGAGACGCCGCCCCCACAGCCACCAGAAGAGGAACGCGACGCAGGCGGCGACAGCTAGCGGCGCGGCCCACATGTCGACTGGTCGCTCCGCACCGCCGCCGACGCTATAAGTACCTCCAGACCACTCGCCGCGCAAGCGCGGACCCAGAGCTGAGCCCTGAGGTAACTCCTCTCAATGGCAGCTGAGGACCGTTCTACACTGTTGTAGTCACAACCAACTCTTCGATACGCTCTTAACTGATCATATACAGTTAATTTAATTGCGATGGAGCAGTTTTTCGCCTTTTTTATGCAACATTTCATTATGTGAATAGAAATAAACGAGCAATATATATAATATTATTATTATTGGCGAATTCTCCCAATGGAAGACGTTAACAGAAGACCCAATTAAGTTTTCTTTGAGTTCTTTTTATTGTTCCAATATGCTTTCATTCTTTCCGAGAAAGCTTGTTTATATTCGTTCGACCACTTTGTCCTGTATGGTTTTTGTTTTGGTTGTTCGTCTACTTTTTGTTTGTAGGTGTTTCTTTCTAAGATGTCTGTTGCTATTATGTTTGCACTTTAAAGATCCTTCAGAATTTTTTTTTTTTTTTTTCAGCCTAGATGGTGGATTTTTAAGTGAAGTTTCATAATCTATTTTTTTTTTTTTTGTCAACCGATTTTATGGTAACCTCTTAAGGTGACCAAAGAATTTCATTCACCTTTTCTTGATGTCAATTTCGATGTTTGAAAACTTTTCTGTCGTTTTGATCGATTGTAGCCCGTAACCATCTTTAGTGAGTCTTGATCCTAGACTATTTTTCTTACAATTTTTCTCTCTACTTTTTTTATTTCTTCAATGTCATGTTTTCTGTTAAGTGTTAACGTTTCACTTACATAGAGGTCTATTCGTTTTCTGACTGTGTTGTAGTGCCGAATTTTGGTCTCTCTTGACATGGATTTTCTGTTGTAGAGATTTTGGACTAACCTTAACGCTTTTTTTACTTTTTGGAGGCGATTCTGCTGTGAGATGTTCTCAAGACCTGTCGGTTCGATGAATTCTCCGAGGTATTTAGAGTATGGGACCCTGTTGATTTGACCATATATCGGATATGCCACTAACCATTTGGAACATATATATATATAATATTTCGGATACGCCTCTAAGCATTTGGATGAAATTTCATATTTAGACAACGTTTTGCTTTTCAAGTTTATCTAAACAAGTGACTTCCCAGCAAAAAAGTGAATTCACAAAAAACCAGGCAAATCTTGTATTTGGTATTTTAACGGGTTGGTGACAATTCGCCATTACTTTTGAAGATAATTTGAGAAGTTAATTTAATTTGGAGGAGGAATGGCTGCTAAAAGTTTTAAATAGTGGTGGTTTGCGTGGTTGGCTTGTGACGTCAGCATCCGCCAAGTCCATGGGCTCAGGGCGGTGGATCACACACACACACACACACACACACACACACACACACACATATATATATATATATATATATATATATATATAATTTCTTGGCTGAGGGTTAGGGGCCGCAGGGAAAGTACTTTATTTATTTTCACAAAACTTTATTTTTTTCATTGCCCAGTTTTAAAGCATGTGTTGTAAATATTGAAATACTGGTGGTCTTTTAGTGACGTCAGAATCCGTCTGGTTCATGGGCTCAGGGTTGTAAACCCCAATTCGGGAGCATGGTGGGCTCGGGAGAAAGACGCGCATAGGCTTCCGGGCGGTCAGTCTGCATTAGGTCGAGGAGCAGGCGAGTCCGTCGTGAAAGTGAACAGTCAGTTGAGTCGACGAGATGGCGTGCTCCTGCTCAATAATTCTCATTGAGAATTAATCTCGAGGAAAGTGATTTATTTTGTGATACGAAGAAACTTTAGTAATGAAAAATGTATTTGCAGAATTTTCATGAATTTTTTCTTGGTGAGCCATATGTATGATACAAGAACTATAGTGGCAGTCACGAAATTAGTCCTGTGAAGGTCACGGAGTATCCGAACAGTGTTGCAAATCAGCAATAAAATCAACTTTCCGTAATGAGTGCGAAAAAATGTCTAAAACATAATACTTAACATGCGGAACAAGGTGATGTGCTTTATAATTCCAAACATTTGTGTGACTGTTTTTATAAAAAATAGTAAATTGTTTCCATGAAAATTATAAATCAAAATACTTTTTCACTTCAACCGACATAAAAAGCAATAAAAACAATAAGAAATAACTCAAAACAAATTATGCGCCTTCCTGAAAGTTAACAGACTCATACCGAATACATTCTATTCATTAAATAGGGAAGCATGTGAATAATAAAAAAAAAAATGTTACACGAAGCGCTTAGTTGTTTCGGCTGTGTAATGTAAAATGTTGTCGCTGACTAACTTCCGTTTTATTTGTTTACGTAAAAACTTCCAACGAGAAAGTTTCTAATAAAACAATGAAATTAATTCTGGTAGCAGGCAAAGCCTCTTCAGACAAGCCATTTTGGATTGTTTCATAGTTTATATTTGCGCGAATGATTGCGCGCAGCGCATGTTCCAGTGCCGGCTGGTCGGTCGGTTCGTTTACGACTGAGAAACATATTTCCTGTCCTCCACAGAAAACCCATTTTCAGCTTCTGTAAGAATTATTATAGTCACTGTACACAATGGATCATACATGACAAATTTCGCGAGAAATCTTCAAAAGCAAAGACAAAACGAAAATTAATTTATAAATGACTGCCACAAATACCTCCATGTCAGTGTTTGTAATTTATGGAAGTATTTTTTTTTATATTTTTTTTGTGTATTAGTTATTGGTAATATTCCTTAAAAATACTTTAAAATATCTGCTATAATGACTTTTAATTAGGTTTCCAATGCCCAGGCGGCCTGCAGGTTCGCGAATATTATTTCTGTCTGTTAATACACTAATTACATGATTATGTTCCTGAACATCACCACCATTAACATTACTCAAATAGGCCTTAAACTAAGGAAATAAAGCGACCGCGTGTAAAGATACGCATGGACGACCGGGAAAAGCTAATGTGGCAATGTCGCCGGCCCAACCAAGGGACAGAGTGTTGGTGCGGGCAGGGGAGGCAGTGGAGACTACGTGACCTTGGCAGGTCTACTTTCATGACGCCGACTATAGTAGGCGTGTTGAGATGAGATGAGTGCGTGCTTTCAGTCTAATTCTATCGGAGATATAACTCGTAATCTTAAAGGATCGAAGTACCGATAACGAACTTTCATAAAGGATAAAGTTGGAGCGAGATTGACCTATTAACTATTAAATGCATATGTTTACAATAAGAAAGATCATTTCCATTTCACTTACCAACTTAACATTGGTTGGCGACCGTCAGAGAGAGAATCCGAAAATACAGAGTGCGCATAAACTTTAAAGGTTCACAGTAGGTATAGTGACCTAACCACGAGCGTAACTGCGAGAACTTACCGACATATGTTTTTTTTTAGACCGGCATATTTTTTCTGAAACCATTGTGTTGTTGGAATTTATAATAAAATAATTACGTTGATAACAAGAAACGACAGAAAAACATTATAGGAAAATAAAAAAATCACGGAAAAAAGCGAATAATCATGTGGGAGGTAACTGCTAGATGCTCAGAAAGTAATAATTAGACTGAACATAAAAATAAAATAGTTACAGAAAAGTAAACGAGAGAAACAAAATAACAAGGAGAAACAAAATAACATTGAGAAACCATATAACTGTAGATATATCTTTATTTTTATCTTATGGCTTTATGCCTGGACGATGTCAAGAAGTCTAGAGGCGGAAAAGGACTGGGAGCAATCAACGGGAAGGAATTCGGCCACTTGAGGGAGTGATTTCGGGAAACAGAAAGCAGGATGGCCGGACGGGGATTTTGAACCCGCGTCCTCCGGAATGCGAGGCCAGAGCGCTCCACGCTCCGTCTGTACATTTGGTTTCCACCCGTCACTCCCCGCGCATACCCTCGCGAGTGGTGGAGTGTGTCTAGCTTCACAATCCCCGCTGTACACACCATAACGAGGCAACGCACGTACGGCTCTGAGGCGAGGCGAGCATACCGGTGTGTACGTACAGCTGAGGCGCGGCATACCACCTGTGGCCTTTCCCCGGATGACCGAGATGGTAGGAACGCCATCCGTCCCGAGTCGGTACTTCAAAGAGAACTGGGGGGTGAGCCGCATGATATGTGGACGGGTATTTGCAGTTTTGCATCTGCTTCCCTTGTTCACGCTGCCACGTTGTCTCTCAGTCATCGTTTAAACACACTGTTCGTTGGAACCACTATATAGGGTGTTTCAAAAAGGACTTTTCAACCTTGAAAATTCATATAAATTTTATGAAACAAGGTACAGAGCTGGGTTTGGTGTTGTTTTAAAGGAAAAGACTTCAAGTTTTGTCTCGCGTAGTCCGCTAGTGCCTAATCACGCCGCACAAGCGCTAGCGGCAGTTACGTTAAACATGGCTGCCTTCACTGGACCCGAGCGTGCTAGCTGTGTGTTTTGGTTTGAAGAATCGAAGTCTGCGACAACAGTTCAGCGTAATTTTCGTACCAAGTACGCTAAAGATCCTCCTAGTAGCCCTACAATTTATGAGTGGCATAGATGTTGTGTAGAAACAGGGTGCTCAGTAAAACATAAAAAATCCTCAGGTCGTCCAAGCACATCTGACGAGGTCGTTGAGCAAGTGAGAAAAAGTTTTGTCAACAGCCCTACGAAATCGACCCGGCGTGCATCTCGTGAGCTGCAAGTCCCACATACGACGCTTTGGCGTGTGTTGAGAAAACGTTTGCATTTGAAACCATACCGATCTTCGCTTCTACAAGCAATTAAAAACCGAGCGTGGTGGTGTAACGGCTAGCGTTCTGGCCTCGCATTCGGGAGGACGGCGGTTCGAATCCCCGTCCGGGCATCCAGATTTGGGTTTTCCATGGTTTCCCAAATCACTCCAGGCAAATGCCGGGATGCTTCCTTCAAAAAGGCCATGGCCGAATTCCTTCCCATTCCTTGCCCCCCCCCCCCCTCCATCCTTTCCCGTCTCTAAAGACCTCGCTGTTAGAGAGACGTTAAGCAGATACAAAAAAAAAGCAATTAAAGACACTGATAAGATTGCACGTAAGAACTTCTTTGTGTATGTTAAATCGAGTGGATGATGATGAACATTTCTTGGACAACATAATCTTTTCTGACGAGTCAACTTTTCACTTAAGTGGCAAGGTTAACCACGTAACTGTAGGATTTTGGGCAGTGAAAATCCACATGAAACATTGCAATATGTTCGTGATAGCCCTAAAGTGAACGTTTTTTGTGCGTTGAGCAAGAGGAAAATGTACGGCCCCCTTTTTTTTCAAGAGAGAACCATCAACGGGATAGTGTACCTTGATATGTTGCAACAATTTTTGATACCACAGATCGATGAGGATGACGAAGAACGAAATGTTTTCTTTATGCAAGATGGTGCACCACCACACTATCTCACTGACGTCCGGGATTTTTTCAATGACCGCTTTCCAGGTCAATGGATTGGCCGTGATGCGCCAATTTCATGGCCCCCCCGTTCCCCAGACCTGACACCGCTAGATTTTTTCTTCTGGGGTTTCATAAAAGATATGGTGTACGTACCTCCTTTGCCGGCCACTCTACCTGAACTTAGAGCAAGAATTTACGCTGCTACTGAGCAAGTTACATCTGAAATGCTAGTGCGAGTCTGGGAAGAAATCGACTACCGATGGGATGTCTGCAGAATAACCAACGGAAGCCACATAGAACATCTTAGTTTAAGGTAAAAAAACTTGAAGTGTTTTCCTTTAAAACAACAACAAAACCAACTCTGTACCTTGTTCATAAAATTTATATGAATTTTCAAAGTTGTAAAGTCCTTTTTGAAACACCCTGTATTTTAGCTAAGGAGTTTTTCGTAATTGTTTCGTTTTGTTCTATTTTTAATTATGAGTTGGGACAGCGAAAATGTATGAAAGACGTCCTATGTTGTGGAAGAAGGACGATAAACTTTATCATAATGCGATAAAAAATAGAGGATGCTTGGCGCGAAATAAGTGAACTTACTGTTAAAAAATAAAAATAATAAAATTGATACATTACGAAGAAACACAATATTCGTCTTCTCAAAATATCAAACTTAACAACGAATCACAAATTATAGTGTCTCATAATGTTCTTCTGGAAACTACAACGCTTCCATTGTGAGTTGGCATTATTCTCCATTTTTACAATTGTAAAATATTTATAATAGTTCTGGTATAATTCTTGAAATCAGCTGCTTCGATACGTTGAAAACATATATCAAGCTAATAAATGAATCACCAGTTGCCAATCAAGTAAGTGTTATGGCTAACCTTTCTTAAGCGCTTACTGTTTTTCGAAAATGTGTATCATTCTTCGAAATTTACCCCCGCATTGACTCTAATAAAAATGTAAAGTCAGTGGATGCAAAGTTTCGAAAATGGCCACTCTATTCTTCTTCCATCATACTGTTTAAAAATAATTTACCACTAGTGAGCATTCTATTCCGATAAAGTCTAGGTGCCCACCACCGTCTTTTATTTCTCTTTTTAACTAAACTAGCAACCACTATGAATGCAGCACTGGCCACTGCTAAACCGTCACCACGAACCATATCCACGCTCTACCTTCACAGCACTGCCAACAAACGAATGGACGCATGCCTCCATATCTGCCTCGTTCGATGCCTCGCGAACTGCGTCCGTGCAACCAAAGTGTACATACACGTTCCGCCTCGCCTCGCCTCGGTCCCGTTCGCGCGTTGCCTCGTACTGATGTGTACCCGCCTTAATGGCGGGTAGTTCTTCTGGGTCCGCCCGCTAGGTGGTGGTCACTGGATGGGACTAGGGACTGCAATCCAGCAAAGCGGGATCCCGCATCATTATACAATCTGGCGGATCCCGCACAAAATTAAGCGGATCGGCAATCCGCAAAATCCTGCGGAAACGTGTCATTCGCTGCCCCACTCGGTCACTATCGGATGTTTTGCACTGTTTGCCTGTACCCTTCCAGTTGGCATTTGACGCGTGTGAACAAAAGTTTGTTTTTGTCAATCTTCGTCATTCGTAAGTAAATAGGTACACTTTTACATATTCATTTTCGAATACATGTTTCTGTAATTTGAGTTATGTTGCGTATTTAGTACGATTTTATAACTATATAATTATTTTTTATGTGTTGCAAACGTTATCTGAACTACAAAGTTACAGCTTTTTATTCACGGTTTCATTATTCCTATTTTCTGTATTTGCAGATAAAGTTATTGTGACAATTTCCTTTTTTGCAACTGAAAATTTGATTATTCGTTGATAGGAAACTAATGTTATCGTAATTTTAATCGCATACCTATTTATTTAGCAGCTATCAAAAGGCAATTGTATGTCCTTTGACTTATTGTTGTTTTGGCAAAAAAAGTTATAATGAAGTTTTCACGGGTGTATCAACGAATTGTGTTATAGGAACACCATACTTCGACGGCTGCCTCCGCCGTCTCCCTCACGTGTGAAATCTCGTGTTTTTACAATGAAATCTGGAGATACAACCTATGAAAACTTCACTGCAATCATTTGCCTAGAAAGTCTCCTTTCTTACTAAAAAGTAATAATTTCCACTCTTAAAACGTCGTTACGCCACATATGTAAAATTGATATGCTTGACAGTTTAAGTGTTGGTAAGTAGTTTCCTTTAATAACATTGAATCAACTGTAAGATCAATCAATCCCACAAAAACAATTGTTGTAAAAAAAAAAAAAAAAAAAAAAATGCCGTCTCGTGCTTGTGCAGTGACAAAAAGTAATGAGATCTTGTTCTGAGCCAAGTCTTACACTTTACAAGAGTATATTCACTTCACTTTGTGAAATGGAAGGCTTTCTCTCGGTGTTATGGAACGTTTATTTAGAATTAAAAAAACTTGGTAACTTGGCCACTAAGCAAACCATGTTTTTAAATTCATGTGATGTATTGTAAGGCACATAATATGACCTAACACTGAATATTTTCCATTTTTTATTATTTATTTAAAAATTGGTTTAGATTAAAAAACAAAAATGTAAAACCTCGAAATGTACTTAAGACATGCTAAAAAGTTTTAATATCATTTTGCCAATAAAATATTGTTAACTATTAATTTTTATCATTTAACATTAAAATTGATTTATTAATTTATTAACGTTTTAAGTAACTATGTTTTAAATATAAGCGTTAAAAAACTGTTTGCGCCAGTCCAGCACGGATCCCGCGGGATTGGCGCAAATCCCACGCGGATCCCGCGGGATTGTAAACACTGCGGATTGCAATCCTTAGATGGGACAGACAGGAGTATGAGCGTCTACTCGGAGACACTCCTCTTGTAGCAAGCCCTCCATTGCTCCAGGAATATCGTGACTCCATACATACGTGTATGAGTTGCCACTGAAAACAGATCACATTGATGAAGGATTATACTACCTAATCCCTGTATATGTCCTGAGGCACTGCTCGCCTCATAATTTGTACATAGGTGCATACACCCGAATAGCTCCGTCCCCCTTCGTACCAAAAGGATAACGGAAACACATGTGGCAGAGAACCTCAGAGCAAACTACAACACTACTGCAAATAAAACACACTCAACTTTGTCAGATAAGTTAAAGTTAAGAGTGTTTTATTTGCAGATGACACTAACCTGACTGTGAGAAAAACACCAAACAGCAATCTAGAATTTAATGTAAGTGAAGTACTTAGTGAAGTAGCAAACTGGTTTAAGGCAAATTTATTAAAATTAAATTTTGAAAAAACACATTATATTAGGTTTAAAACAAAAAATTATGCACAGCCAGATTTACAAGTAAGCTATAAAAATAACACAATATTAGATACAAAGAGTATAAAATTCCTTGGTATTTAAATAGATGAGAAACTCTGTTGGCACGAACATATCACTTCACTGCTGAAGAAGTTAAGTAGTGCCACCTTTGCAATACAAACACTTTCTTTAACAGCAGATCTAGAATTAACGAAACAGGTGTACTCCTCATATTTTCATTCAGTGATGTCATATGGCATAATTTTTTGGGGAAACTCTTCACAAGGTGAAAATGTTTTCATAGCACAGAAAAGAGCTATTACGATGCTGTGTAGGGTAAAACCAAGAACTTCTTGCAGACAACTTTTTTAAAAACTCAATATTCTTACAATGTCTTCTCAGTATATATATTCTCTCATTTGCTTTGTCATAGAATATTTTAACCTGTTTACTTCTAATTCACAGGTACACAATTTCAATGCAAGAAAAAGAAATAACTTGCACAAAACACAAACATCTCCGTTATTGGTACAAAGAGGAGTTAATTATTCTGGTATACATCTGTTTAATAAACTTCCCAAGAGTATAAAACAGTTTGCAGATAATAAAAATATATTTAAAGAGAAACTGAGAGATTGTCTTATTGGCAAGGCCTTCTACTCCATTCAAGAATTTGAAGAAAATAATTAACTGTATTTTACATGACTTTTGCAAAATTCAGTTGCAAAAATTAATGTTTATTGTTATCCTCTTTATTTGTCTTTGGAACGTATAATTGTTTTTACCATGATTATGACTCATATTGTATGTATGTGTATTAACCATGACATGTTTCAAATCCCAGAGGTCCTTCCTCAGCGGGGATCTATGATACAATATTGATAAATAAAATTAAAAAAAAAAACACCAGAGATTACTTTATGGAGAAAGAGGATAACATGGATGCTGCTTAACTCCAAAGGATGGATTTTGGTTCCAGCAGCGACCAGCGAATTATCTCTGTAGTGAAATCAATAAGTCTTATGGACTTAGAAGACTATGGACTTAAACTGCTGTAATACTCAAAACATGCAAAACAATTTGCCTTGCTCCTTTTCCGACAGGTACCTTTAAGCCCTCACTTTGATTTGAATTCTGCCAGATATTTTTTAAAGAATGGTTCTGACTTATCCAAGTTTCATCTAAGTAAAAAATGGGTCGCGTGTCACCTGAGCTAAGAAGGGAGCTCATTTTCCTCAAAAATTTGATTCTAGAGGCCACTATGTTGTTTCGCTCAAGCAAAAATCGCCTACCATCATTCTGACGCCTGCATTTAAACCCTATATTGTTCAATATGCGTCTTACAGATCGTGCAGATCCTGTAAAATTTATCTTCTCTATTAATATTTTTCTTAATTTTTCTGAGGTAGGGTACTCACCACGGTCGTAAAATTCGTGTTCTGTCCTCCTGACAATGTCCCTGTCAAAGTCGTTAAGCTTTGTTATAGTGCTGTATTGTTTCACATTTTTCTTTGGAGAAACAAACGTAGGTGATTTTCCCTCATGACACACGCGGCGGACAGTTCTCAAACTGACATTACAAGCTACAGCGCAAATAGCCTGTCCATTCCCTATCAATTTCTTCGCAATATGGTTGTTTTTTGCGGTAACAAATCACTACAGTTTTTTATTTCATCAATATCAAGTACGTCCATATTTTTCAAGTCTTTTCTTACCAGCCTACATGTAGAAGACAAAATTTCACCATCATTGTCCACAAGAAGTTTGAAATGTTTATATACATTGTGAATGATAGATTTACTCTGTTGTCTTCTTCAGCCGCGGTGATTCTGCTGTCGATGACGTGAGTCTTGTTGGAGTCGTTACTCCGGAAACACCTGGAGTAGGAGAATAAGTCTCTTCCTGATTATCCATTTTTAGTAGCAAGATTCTCTTGCTAAATTACCCGAATTATAAGTTACTGCACTTTTTGTTCGGTAAAATTAGGAAACTAAATTACTATAATTAATAAATAACTAAAACGAATTATTTAAATCGCAAGTAAAAATCGCAAATCGCTAAAATCAAAATATCCTCTCTCGAGCAAGCTCACCCTCACACTGACACACTTTCTAACTCCGATTCACAGGTCCACACATTTTTTGTGTGTTGAAAGGGAGGTGGAAGGTTTGGGGGTGGGTAGCGAGCTGTTGACGCTTGGACTAGGCAACACAGGCCGCACAGCGTTGCAATTTTCAGGTGATAGAAAGAGAGCGCATCGCGAGATTGTCCCCAAGTACGGCAACAGCGCGTTCACACTGACCCGCCAATTCATCTGGCCACAGCTATAGAGGACTGGCAAGGGCAAAGCCTGACTGCCCTGAAGAACGTTCCAACATGCCCACACACCTGGAGTCTTTGGCATATGTTACGGACGTGCTGTACAACGACTCAATATCTGATACTATTTTTCTGCTGGTACTACAGTACGGAAAAACACTTTCTTTGGCTTTAGGCCGAGGCCATTAAAGCCAGGAGAGGGTGGGAGGAAGATAAGCAAAGATCGGAAAAGAATTCGATCATGACCTGTTGAAGAAATCGACCCGTCATTCACCTGGAGTGATTTAGGGAAACTATGGAATACTGAAATCTGGATGTCCTGACTGGAATTCGAACCTGCGTCCTCCAGAATAGCCAGATCCGAGCGTTACCGTTTAGGGAGCATTCATAAATTACGTGGCTTGGTCTAGGGGGATACACAGATAAATTAAGCAACAACACAGCGTGTGAATATTTATTTCCGTTATTTAATTATGTCCGTGCGTAATTTACGATAGTCTGACAAGAGAAAACAGTACAAAATGTCGTCTTGAATCAATAGGGGACAAAAAGCTACGTGCACACGGTGGGGGGAGGGGGAAGGTGTAGGGGTAAAACGACGTCAGCCTACGTGGGTGGAAGGGGATTCACAGGAGGCCAAAATGGAGTTACGTAGTCTTTGGACGCTCCCTTACTATTGTCTTGCAAAGCAGATTATAGGGCACCAGGGGCGTAGCTACTATGGGGCTAAGCGGTGCAGTGCACCGGGGTCCCTACGCTCAGGGGGGCCCAAAGCGCACCTCTGGGGGCCCCCAAGCGCAGTTGAGAGGGCCCCCGAACCTTCATGGCAAACTGGCGACCTTTGTTTAGCTCTACAGTCGTCTAAGGGGGCCCCTGAGACACAGGAAGCCCCCCCCACACACACACCTAAGGGCCCTCACTGCTCAGGGGCCCCTAAGCACAACTCAAGGGCCCCATCCTAAGCTCAGGGGGCCCCTACCAGCAACACAAAGCAAAAGAAAGGGCGCCCATCTGACCTGAGGGCCCAAAATAAATTTTAGCACCGGGGCCCTTATTGACCTAGCCACGCCACTGTAGGGCACGTGGATTATCCAGTAGGAGACATGACACTGATTGTGCCATTACATGTTTCCTTCTTCGTGAATTTTAACAGTACCGGAATTTCGGGAAGCAGATTACTAGGTCAATCGGCGCCAGTCCCTCGCTCTTAAAGAGTAAAAGGAAGGTGATTCCAATGTCGAAACAAGGTCACTCCGGGTGGTGGCACAGACCCTTGAACCGAGGACTCCGAGAAATAACCGTACTTGCTTCTTCTGCAGCTCAAGACAACAGTGCAAACACTTCCTGTTTCTATTTGGTCAATACATGCAGTTTTTTTTTTTTTTTTTTTTTTTTTTTTTTTTTTTTTTTTTTTTTTTTTTTTTTTTTTTTTTTTTTTTTTTTTTTATGGCATTCGGCTACTGAGGCCATACAGCCAGCTCAATGTGATTTGTTGCTATCAAGTATTGACACATGAACACTACAACACGGACACGACATCAATACACACAACACTAAACACCCATGCCCTCGGCCGGACTCGAACCGGCGACCTTCGGCACGTGGAGCTAGCACTCTAGCCCCCACGCTACCGAGGCCGGCAAACATGCGGTTACATCGCATTGTTCGGCCGCCAAGTGACAGAGTCCCGATTAGCCATGCATTCCGCCACTTGAGTTTTTTTTTAACTGCTTTACGTCTCTTAACAGCGAGGGCTTTAGAGACGGGAAAGGATGGGGGGCAAGGAATGGGAAGGAATTCGGCCATAGCCTTCTTTTGAAGGAAGCATCCCGGCATTTGCCTGGAGTGATTTGGGAAACCATGGAAAACCCAAATCTGGATGCCCGGACGGGGATTCGAACCGCCGTCCTCCCGAATGCGAGGCCAGAACGTTAACCGTTACACCACTTCCTTCGGTGCCACTTGAGTGGTTGGACGTACAGTTTATCGTGGAATACGAACTACGGAATGGGTTAGCGTACTAATACGAACAAAATAGAGTCCCCAAAAACCCAGAGTCACGCCGGGGTTTGAACCCAAGAGCCCTGTCTAACTAACTGTGTGAACTGGATATAGCGAATTCCTTTCAATGAAAGCTTTTGTAAATACGTTCCTTTTTCTGCCAGACCTGTTTCATTCCCATTGGTTCCTCCTACTGCGCAACGATCATCAGATAAAACAACTTTATCAACTTGGAAACGGAAAGAAATCCTAACTTTCCGGGGGATTGTGGGGTATTAATTGTCTGCTATTTGCGTTAGCCTAGTCCAGGGGTCCCCAAAGTGGTTGATTCCGAGCCCTTGTGGTCGATAAGAGATCTCCCGGGGTCGATTATTACAGGGGGGTCGAAAGGGGATCGATTAATACTAAAGAGAATCAATTAAACTGTACAGGAAAAAAATATGAATATTCTATTAAAAATCAGGTCAATAAATAAAAGTAAAGCTCATACTCTCAATTCTCGTCTGTTTGCGAAGTAATGTGAAGTAAATGATGAAACTTTAAAACAATTACTATTGCTCACTGAGGTAAGGTGGTTGTCAAGAGGTGATAGTTGCAGAGGCTCATCCGAAGAGTGCCTTAGGAAGGTGGATTCATCGCTAAGTGACAAGTTAAAACAGTACAACAAACATTTGCTCTTTTTGGCAGGTCTTTATTCGAAATTTATTCCATCTATCAAACGTTTTGTTCCTATTTTTGAGATTATAATAATAGTGGAAAGTATCTCGTTTTTCTGTTAATGTTATGGGGTGGATTTTATAAATTATTTCGTTGACTTGTTATGCAGGGCTCCTTATTGCTTAGCATCAGAAATGCCAAAAATGATTTAATGTTTTTATTAAATACTTGTGGGGGTAGATAAGAAGGCAAATATCGGGGTCGACGGGGTAAAGGTTTGTGCACCCCCGGCCTAGTCGAACTGTGCTGGGAATCTGTCAAGGGAGCGTCCATAAACAACGTTGTTGGTGTAGGAGGGGTCGGGTAGAAAGCTACGTTGGACTACGTGTGGGGTTCGGAACCAAGCCAAGCCAAGACAAGCCACGTAGCTTTTCATTCATATTACTTGTCACTGTTAAAATAAGGTGCAGAACACAAAACAGTTTATTTCCGTCAGTTAATTATCTCCATACGTACGATAATGTAATATGTAATTTACGATAGTCTGACAAGAGAAAACAGTACAAAATTTCTTCTGGAATCAATAGGGAAAAAGGTTGCTGCCACACGGAGGGTTGGTGGTGGTGCTGAGGAAGGGGGGGGGGGGGGGAGTTTTGAGGCAAAAGGCGTGTCAGGCTACGTGAGGGGTCTCACAGGAGGCCAAAATGAAGCTACGAAGTTTATGGACCGTCACCTAGTTGGGGGGGGGATTCCAATAAACATATATCACCATTTCTAAAGACTGTGGAACTTCCGCTTTTGGATGTGAATAGTTTTTTTTTATGGCTTTCGGCTACTAGGCCATACAGCCAGCTCAATGTGATTTGTTACTATCAAGTATTGACACAAAGACACTACAACAAGGACAAGACATTCACAGACACAACACTAAACACCCATGCCCTCGGCCGGATTCGAACCGGCGACATTCGGTACGTGGAGCTAGCACTCTAGCCCCTACGCTACCGAGGCCGGCGTGTGAATAGTTAGTCACTGCACCGCTTGCTTATATCTTTGACCTGCGAACCATACAGGATACAGGGGTGGCCAAACCGCGGCCCGCATGTGGCCCGCCTTGAGCATTTTTCCCGTCCCGCGAGATTCATCACACTTTTGCAAAAACATATTTATTTTATAATTTCATAATGTGAAAACCAATTAATTAAAAAAATACACTATTTTTGCATCCATGTATTCAAAATTTAACTGTCGAAATCATGAGAAAAAATTAACTTTGATTTTAAAATAATATTCTTGCGAATATATGATTTTGTATGCGGCCCGGGAGTCATGATGCATTTTCAAAGTGGGCCGCAAGATCATTTGCGTTGGCCACCCCTGCGATAGACTGAGTGTTCATGATAGTACTCAGTCAACTTTCGCTGCATGATTTCACGTGGATTCTGATGTTTAGCAAGCAGGTAACCTATCGTGCTACAACTTCGGAGGCTTTCAGAAGCCGTTGAGTACCTCTGTTACATAGCAATGTCAACATAATGCGTCATGGCCTTCGTGTGTCTTGGAGTACAAGAGCCTCCGGAGTCTGAAGCGCGCAAACACCTTCCGTAGCTAATCATCTTTCAGAGTGGTTGCTCCTTTGTGAGTGACACATGTCCTGATTTCCTTTCTCACCTCGGAGGAGTATAATCTTGTCGACTAAAGGCATCCCAGGTTGGGTAATGCTGTCATTCTTCAAATCGAGAGAGTAGTAGAACAAAAAACATAACATTGGTCATATAGTAGAGTGATGTGGGACCCATATTCTGGGTATTAAATTCAGGTGTTGGAAGGGGTTCAAAGGAAACCAGCTAGATTTCTGGCTGAAGAAGATTCAAAATCCTTCGTTTATTGGGGAGGATGATGAGGGGTATATCAGAGAAGTTAGAAAACTGCGGACTGACTTTTGCCTGAATATGGTGGTTTAACATGGGACTCAGATTTTGGATATCAGGAATTCGGTGGGATGCAAAGAAGGGCTGCTAGATTTGTCTCTTTAAATTACCTCAAAACAGGGTATAATAAAGGAGGTGGATTGAAATGCACTGAAAGACAGGAGGAGGTTGAAGAAAGGCTGGGAGTCTACATGGCTTATAATCACTGTGACACGTGGATGGGTACTGGTACAAGGATTAATACAATTACAAGGAAGGGAGGACCATAACTGGCACTTGCTTCCAAGCGAAAGAACGTGGAAAAATTTCCTTTTGTAGGCAAATTACAAAAGATTTTTGTTTTTTACTTATGGATTTACGCCTCGTCGACGTCGAGGTCATTAGAGGCGGGATGGGACGGGGGACAAGAAACGGAAAGGAGTTCCACCATGGCCTTTTGAAGGAAGCATCCTGGTATATGCCTGGAGTGATTTGGGGAAACCATGGAAAACCCAAATATGGATGCCCAGACGGGTATTCGAACCACCGTCCTCACTAATACGAGGCCAGAACGTTAACCATTCACCCACCACGCAACATAAAGAACTGAATAGTAGGACTGTGAAATAGGGGGGCGAAATGTCACACCAAGGGGGATCAACGGAAATCTCACGTGAGGTTTTGGAAATTTTTGTAGACTGTAGAGCTATAAAAAAGATCCACAAATGACGCGAAAGTAGATTTTAGGGTCTCAACTCACCAGATCTCACCAGAAAGGAGGGGGTTGAACCGGATCTCACGAAGTCTCACCACAGAAGGCGAAGAGGGGGGGGGGGGGGGTCCGGAAGTCCGGATAAACACCTCACGTAATTTATGGATGCCGCCTTGCCCCTATCACCTCTAACTCTAATTACGTCGACAAGGAGTAAAGTGGAATGAAAAAAAAAAGTGATACCCATAAGCCAGTGTGGAGCACTGGAAGAGCAGCGGAGAGTGGATTATGAGACGTGACTGTCGCTTACATGTGTGTCCCACGTCACTGATGACGTTCTGGAGTACCTGTCTGCTGGAGTGGAGGTTCCCGGTGTCTGGAATGCAGGCTTTCTCCTTTCTTGTTTGACTGTCCGCTTTTTGTTCATCGTGGATTACACAAGTGCTTCGGGTCGAGTGGTCCGTTCACCTCCGCAATCGTTTACGGAGGCAGCAGGCGAACTAAACAGACCCTAGTCGGGCCCGGTAGTGCGGGGGAACTGCGAGCTGGGTCTGGCGGTAGAGGCACAGACCCTGCTTCCCTCACCGACAAAGAAAGTGATTATAGTAATTGATATTGGTACTAGTTCGAACCTGAGGAGTCGGCCGCGGCATTATGCAGCGTGAACAATCTAAAAACAGGGGCGTAGCTACTATGGGACTAGCGTTGCAGTGCACCGGGGCCCCTACGCTCAGGGGGCCCCCAAGAGCACCTCTGTGGACCCCCAAGCGCAGTTCAGAGGGCCCACGGGCCAGCCTTCACGGCAAACTGGCGACCTTTTTTTTAGCTCTACAGTCGTCTAAGGGGTCCCTGAGGCACGGGGAGCCCCCTCACTGCTCAGGGGGCCCCCAAGCACAACTCAGTGGTCCTCAGCCTTAGCTCAGGGGACCCCTATCAGCAATACAAAGCAAAAAAAGATCGCCCATCTGGCCTGAGGGCCCAAAATATTTTTTTGCACCGGGGCCCTAGTTGACCTAGCTACGCCACTGTCTAAAAAATAAGAAAAATAAAAAAAACACAGTGGGTTCATCCAGTTATGCTCACTGTGTTCTTCGATTTTAATTGCATACATCTAGCCACAAGGTCAAACGATCAATAAGGAATACTACCTTCAAGTTCACAACATCGAAAGTTCAGAACGCGCTCAAAAGCGCCGGCAGATATTTCACGAGTGATAACAACTTAAATAAACAATAAAAATCGCTTAAAAACAATTAAAGCCTACTGAAAACTATCATGTTGAAACTGTTAAATATTTACAGACAATTAACATCGTATTCACGAAATTAAACAGTACAAATATTGAAAATTAGATTTTATATTTGATGACAGGTTCAGTTTTCTCAATTACTGCTCTTTAACTTACATGTCTGATACCGTAACACTTTTAACACATTTACAATAACTGTTAAGTTCTTTCACGGCACTTTCAAACACCATAAAAATCAAAATACCAAATACTCATGAAATATTTTTTTCTACATATTTGTAACAAATGAGTGGTTTAATAGCTAAGTGGATAAAGTGATTGCTTAGTAAATTCAGCGTCCTGGTTTCAGATCCCGCTATCCTCGTGATTTTTAGGTGCTTTTTTTTGTTCATATCCTCTTCAGTCCCGAGGTATCATATATGATACCCCCGGGTATTATTTTTTTTCTCGGGCGTGTCCGCGGCTGAACTTTTTCTGTCCTACGACACACATCGTGCTTCTCACAGCTAATTTGTTCGATCTTCTACGGAGCGTCACAAGTTGGCAGCACTGATTGGTAACTTGGGAATTTATTTATTTAATTTAATTGCAATGGAGCACAGGCTCCGGTGGCAATTTCCCTACACACCCAACTTCCCCCTATCCTGCACCCACCTACATTTGCCCTCTACAAATTTTAACTTTAAATTCTTAACGTTTTCGGTAAGTTATTCATCATTCCCCTTGGTAACTCATTCCAATCCCTGACACCCTTACCTAAAAAAGAAAATCTTCCCACACCCTTGTGCCTGAAATCGAGTGCCAGCTTGCGGTCATGGTCATTTTTTCCCTTCCATGAAGTCCTTTTCATACCTATTGCAATATCTTTCCATGCCTCTTCCCCAGTATACGCCCTGTACACTCCCATGACCCTCCTCATCCTCCTCCTGTCTTGCAATGAATCCCATTCCAGCTCCTTTATCATATCTGTCACTGACTGCATTCTGCAATAATTTCCAGAAACAAATCTAGCAGCCCTTCTTTGCACCTTCTCCAACTAATGTATTTGATACTCAAAATGTGGGTCCCATACTACACTACCATATTCGAGCATGGTCTGACCAAAGTTTTGTAGCCCAATTCCTTTACTTCTCTCGTACATCCCCTCATCACTCTCTCCAACAAGTGCAGAATTTTGAAACCTTTTCCTCCCACCTGTCCAATGTGTCCTGCCCAGTTAAGCTTGTTATCAGATGTAATGTCAAGATATTTACATTTCAAGTCTTCAGCAAGCAATTCTTTCCCCACCTTATATTCATAATTAACCTTCTGTTTTTTATCTGTGTATCTAATTAGCTGAGTCTTCTTTGCATTTATCTTCATCCCATGTTTACCGACCCAACTAGATATCCTGTCCAGATCACCCTGCAACTGTTTACAGTCCTCTATCGTTCTGCAGCTGTACAGCATTTACAAGCTATGAGGATCTACGATACTTCCTGGCGACAATAACCGACGCCAAAATGAAGCAGTTATGCAAATATGTTGCTAAATGCAAAAGGAGAATATAATATGGAGTTACGAAATAAGAAGGAATCATACTTGTACCTTCTGGGTTCCCAATAAAAACATCATTAAATATGTCAGAAATCAAAGTACTAGATCCTTACGGTTTTTGTGGCCCAGCCTAGTTCTACGATCAGAATGATACGCTACAACACAATGAGCTTTATTACTAATGTTTGAGTGTGGTTACTGAAAAATTATGTTCTTATAATGGCGAAATAATGTATAAATGTTTGTAATGTGTTTGATATTAATTTTTTTTAAAGGGCTAAAATATGGGCCTATGTATTCTAATATCTTAAAAATGTTTGAAAGTGAATGCTGCAAAATATGTTTTTAATGATGGCTCAGTAATGTATTAAAAAATTTATATATGGTCTCAACTAAACAATGCTCAATTTTAATGATAAATAGTATAATGAAGTACAAGTGCTCAAATGCTTTTGTTGCTAAATACTGTATTACAAGTGTCTGTAAATTTTGATGTGAAGTAATGTTCTTCTGTTAGCTGGTCAAATTGGCGAAAGCCAAAGACCATAAAAAAATGAAATAAAAAAAAATAAAGCTTTACAGCATGTCTCGTCGAAATAAAGGTAAAGTCATATCTTTTTTCCATTTACAATTGTTTTCACTGTTTTAATAACTTATTAAAGACATTTCTCAGTTAAAATCAAACTATAAATAAATGTTATAACGAATTTAAACCATCTATAAAAAATTAATAATTGTTCCAAAAAATTTATGGTCATTTATCGTTAACCAGCATTAACACAAAGTAAATAACACAATAGTAGTTCACTTGCACTTTTATTATGAGCTCAGGACTGAAGAGGATATGAGGTAGACCAGATCGTTTCGCATCTCGGATTCCACATTAAATTGTAGGTCCCAGAGGAAAGGAGCCTCTGACACAATAGGCCCGTTTAGGGAGCGTCCATAAACCACGTAGCTCCATTTTGGCCTCCCCCCCCTGGACAGAGGCACGTAGTTTGTGCACGCTCCCTTGCTCATACGCACGGTTTTTCCGACTGTTTTCGAGCGTACGTTCCCGCGGTGATGACAGAGGTCTGCCGCTAATGCCCACATCTGGCGCGCAGGTCTAACGGGGCCTCGTGTTTACACGTGCATTGTCGGTCTCGGACCCCTCCTATAGCGTGTGAAAGGCGACCAGAGTTTTTAGCGAATTGAAGACGGCTGCCGCCGCCATGTTAGGGACATGCTATCACGGGAACTTTGAAATCCTCGTATAGTCATACAACAAACCACTGCAGAATGACTTTTTATACTCATAAGGGCATTCACTTCCCCCCCCTCCCCCCCCCAAAAAAAAAGATCGAATAAAGTTATCCACAAGCTAATTATAGAATTTCCACTGATTTTACTAAATATCGGACTTGTTTTTTTCACTCTGAGCGATGTTATGTTTTATCTCCCTTTTCGGACAGGCTAAATTAAATGATCCAGAAATACGTCAATGTTCCAGTTATAGTAACCCATTTATAAATATAATGAAGGAAAACTGATGTAGTACCGGTACACAAATTTAAAAGCTCTGAGTCCAAACTAAGTTTTCTTCTGAAGCTGGGCAATTATTTTCAGTTCAATTTTACATTTGAAGACTCTGACCTTCATCACTTTGAAATGAAGAATCAGATCCAGCAGTTCAGTATGAAGGCAAACGAAGAAGGAAAGGTTTGCCTTTTCTATTGTGAACATTTTTATCTTTTTTGTTTGTTTGCTTGTTCCTTGTTATACTAAGATCTTTCCCTTCTAAAGACTTAACAATATAGCAGATGGCTTTACGAAATCAGCATTATTTATTCCTCGTTAGTCAAATTTTATCATGTCTGGCCAAGGCCAACAAACTATATTAAAATATATTTTTCACATTACATATTGCTAGAATGCAAGTCCACCCCTGGTTTCAGGTTATAACTTTGTATGTTAAAGTAATAACAATGATACCATTCAGATGAGAATACAAGGAAAATAAATGCACGAAATTAACCCTTTTTTGTCTATCACTGATTATAAAACAGCACAGTTTTGTTCAATTTCTGTCTGATTGACACTTTCTACTTTTCATTATGCATTTTTGAAATATGGTCATGCTCCACATAGTCTTCGTGCTTTCTTGCTTCCTTATAAACATTTTCAGGAAGAAGTGGCATATTTCTTTCCTTTGGAGGAGGTCGAGCAACAGTCTTCTGAAATATTACATACTGTTGATAATATACATTTCATATAGCATAGTAGTAATTTAGAACAGAAGGAAAAATTGCCTTAAATATTTGTTCACTAATAGTGTAGTACTTCTACATATGGTTAGATGCTAAAAATACTATAGTATTTTGTATATACATTATTGCAAAAGTTATAGTCCTCACCTTCGATATATTATCTGGAAAGCAGAAAATTGTTAGTTGCGCAGAAGGTTTCAGGATCTTTTTATTTCAATTTTTCCGGAAACATTCTTTATGAAAATGCTGGGAACATTTAATACTAAGTTCCGAGGGAATAAAAGTGTCCCGGCGAATTTTAGCCAACCATTCCCTCAATTTATTCAATCTGCATCGGAAGAAAATATTAAACATGTGATCATCACTGTCAGATCACAACCAGTGGTTACGACAGTAGAAAATTGGGAACGTATTTAAATGCATTCTTACTTGTGAAACGATTAATTTTTGCCTCTTGTAGCACGGTTGGTGCAGTTACATGCCGCACAAGACTTAACCATCATAGAAAACATGTGTAAGGGTAAAAAATACGAGCATTCGATCACGTCGACAGGTCTCAAGTGTACAAAAGTATACACTGAAAGCTAGTACCGGTTGCCCCCAATATGGCGGCAGGCGCATCGTTTAATTTGCGAAGGAACACTAGCGCCGTTGCTCCTTCTAGTGTATAATATTCAAACTTCTTTGGTCGGTCTGCAGTCTTGATGCGTCAGTACTTGTTCGTTCGAATTTTTCGGTGACTATATTTAACTTTAGCCTGATTTAATAGATAGAAATTTTAATCTTGAAAATGTGGACGAGAGATAATTTGGAAGGATTTATAGAACTTTATAAGGATTTTACATCTTTGTGGAAAGTTAAATCAGATGATTAAAAAATATAAAATATCGTGCTTATGATAAGTACGTGTAAACGGGTCTAATGGCTTAGTGCGCCTTCCTTGGGAGGTTCCAACCGACCTTAGGGTTGAGTACTAAGATAAGTTTTTATTTATAACAAATTACTTCCTTTCTTTATGTTCTACGGACTTAGTTATTCATAGGAATGGTAGCAAATTGGAAACCTGTTGCAGTTCCCTCGTGGGTTGCACGTGTCTGCGATCGTGTTTGGCAGAAGTTTGTTGCGTGCGGGCCGCGAATTAAGTGTCACATAACAGAGAAAGGTAAGACAAGTGTCCTAAGGGGACCTAACGTAACGTCCAGGAAGCATGGCGTATCATTTGGCGTAACTGCTGTATTACCCTACCGCAACATACTCATTACCCGTTGCGCAACAAGCAGACTGCATAGCTTCTCAACGCTGTCACTCACGCGCTCAATCCATGCTGCAACGCTAGCCGTCAAATATCACACTGGCGCCTTCAATTAACTTATCTAATACTGTAATACTTTAAACACGTGTACAACAGCTATTTAGTTCACCCACAGCATTTTAAACCCCAATAAGTACTTACTGAAAGTTAATTCTAAAACAGAAGGAAACGATGAGCTTGACCATAAGCTAGCACTCGATTTCAGGCAAACAGCAGTCTGAAAATTTTCTTTTGTGGGTAAAGGAGACAGGAACTAAAATAAATTGCCGAGGGAAGTGATGAATAAAATTTACCAAAAACACTAAGAATTTAAAACTAAGATTCATAATTGGAAAAATTGCAGATGAGGAATTTACACTAAATGAATTTAAGATTTAAAAAAAAAAAAAAAAAAAAAAAAAAAAAAAAAAAAAAAACACGTAACACAATAATGGAAAAATTGGGTGTGTATGAAAATTAAATTAAATAGGATGTTTTTAATTCCAACACATAAAGAGTTCATGTTTACACAAACATGCTTGCTTTCGCTTTTCAAAACAGTTTGTGTTAACTCGGTACATACACAATCTATTGTATTCTACAATAGAATGTGCTGAAATTGCTGAAAGAGTTGAATTTGAATGTCGAAATGAACGTCTGTAAGACAAACATCTGGAAACTGATCAACGAGGGGGAAGTGTTTTGGAGCTTACTGTTAGTTTTCATTTAACGAATCAATCCTCTAAAAATTATATATAATATAATATTCTATGAATCCGCAAACAAAACTGATGCCTACAACTATCTTTAATTTGCGCCTAGAACAAATTCATAGCCACATAATCTATTAATTTTGTTTTGAGATTATACTGTTTACTGGTTTGAGGCAAATCTACATTTCTTCCTACACGCTCAAATAATTCTTAATTACGACATATAGTACCATCTCCTTCTCGTATTCTAAATTGTTTTTTTCTCCCCATACTTATTACGTTTGGCTATTCCACCCACTAACCCCCTCTGTCTTAAATCTGAGCCACTATCCTGTCGTTTCGTTCCATAAGAGTCTTCGACTGGCCTCGCATTCGGGAGGACGTGGGTTCGAATCCCCATCCTTGCATCCAGATTTTGGTTTTCCATGGTTTCCCCAAATCACTCAAGGTGAATGCCGGGATGCTTCCTTCAAAAGGCCTAATTCCTTCCCGTTCCTTGCCCCAATCCCATCCCGCCTCTAATGACCTCGCTGTCGACGAGGTGTAAAGCCCAAACAAAAAAAAGAGTCTTCGACAGACTTCTTTATTCATGCATCATTTCCATAAAATTTTTATTTCATACTAATTTGTTCATTTAAGTATTAACATTCTTCAGTAGCACTCCATTCCAAATGCTTCGATGTCCTTTGTGGTGTTTCTAAAGTCAAAGCCACAGCCATTGCAATGTATGGTTTTAAAATGTCCTTCCCGAGTCCTGGATCACCATATTATTTCTTCTTTTAGTAAGATTCGTTTGGCTCGTTAGAGGTTTCTTGCTTCAGCTTAATGTTATGAATTCCGTCTAACAAGTAACTATTGCAATTCGTGTCTCAGTTTCCTAGACCAAATCTATTTTTTTTTTTAAATTATTATTATTTAATTTATTTGCAATTGTAGCAATTTCCCTAATCACCCACTTTTTTAATATTTTACAGGTCCCGTCCCCATCATATACTTTTGTCCCTACGAATTTTAATTTCAGATTCTTTCAGCGTTTTTGGTAGATTATTCATCACTTATTCCAGTCCTTAACTCCTTCAGCCACAAAAGAAAAGAAAATTTTCCCACTCCCTTTTGACTGAAATCAAGTGCCAACCTGTGGTAATGGTCATCTTTTCCCTTCCATGCACTACTATTATTTCTTCAACCATTACCTTTCCACGCCTCGTCATCAACATACGCATTGTACATTTCCAGTACTCTCTTGACCCTCCTCCTGTTTTCCAAGCTCCTCTATCGATCAGTTACTAATTGTGTTTTGAGGTATTTTCCCCAGACAAATCTAGCTTTGCGTTCCCTCTAACTCCTGTATTTGAAACCCAAAATGTAGGTCCTATACAAGGCTAGTCAAAATGGTTGCAGTGATTTCAGAAAATTACTACAGATTTATTATTTGACATATACTTACAAGATTACATAGATATATAAACAATCTGTGAAAGTTGAGTGTCTATAGATGCTCAATATGTGCATCTTTAGTGACTCTGCACACATCAAGTCTATAATCGAGTTTTTCCCATACCCGATGCAGCATGTCTCTGTCAATGAGAGCAAATGCATTGGTGATGCGAACCCGCAGGTCTGGCGGATCAACTGGTACTGGTGGCACGAACACTGTGTCTTTTACGAAACCCCAAACAGAGAAGTCGCAGGGGGTTAGGTCAGGGGAACGAGGAGGCCATGACATCAGCTGACGATCAGCATCCCCAGCACGACCAAACCATCTGTTTGGAATCCTGGTGTTTAGGAAATTACGAACTACTAGAGGAAAATGGGGTGGAGCACAGTCCTGCAGGAAAATGAAATCTTCAATGTCACCTTCCAGAAGTGGGATGAGCCATTTCTGCAACATTTGCAGAAAATTTTCCTTGTGATCGTCACCTCTTTAAAGAAAGAAGGCTCATAAAGTTTTTTTGGTGAGATCGCGCAAAACACGTTGAAAACACTTTCACAGTTTTTTTATATACCTGTGTAATCTTATACGTCAAATAATAACCCATTTCCTGAAATCACTGCAATCATTTTGACTAGCCCTGTTCTGCACCATCAGACTCAAGCAACACGTATTATCTCCTCCAATTCGTCTTCATATTATCCTACAACGGATTTTTCTTGGTTACATTAAAAAAAAAATCAAAATCTTCACTGCCGCCTGTTAAAATTAATATCACCAAAATTTAGGCATGTTATATCTGATTGATGCAATATGGCCCATTTAATGTGCACTGTCAACCTGGCAGAATAAGTGATATTCATAAACATGAAAAGGCATACGAAATACGAATACATATTTTTTTCAGATTTATACAGTCTATGAAGAACAAATGAATGGTGTTTAAACTCAGTCACAAAACAAAGTCAGTGCATTCTCGCATTTAGTTTTCTTAATTCCACCCTAGAATTTGAAACTAATACTTGAGTGGTTTGGAACATTGGTTGATACTGCTTGCCCGCGTGTAAGGATTCATTCATTGGTTCGCAGTCTCATGTTGGAATGGTTTCAATCACGTGCTATATTCCTGTTGCGATGTTTTAATGAAATACAAAACTAACGCAGTAAGGGTTGGATTGACTAATAGCGACTGAGCGCATGCTTCGGTGGCAATTTTTCGTCATCTACTTTGAGTGTTATATTCCACCACCCATCTATTTTTGCCATTTCTTTTTCTTAAGTCGCCTTCTCCTACTGGTTGGCAGTCCACATAACTCTGGGCGTGAAACTACAGCATGGAAAGTCTCTTCTGATGTGCAATTGAACCATCTCCGAATGTCCTTCAGCCACGAATTCCTTCTCCTTCCAACAGATCTTTTTCCCTGTATCTTCCCTTCAATGATGAGCTGCAGTAGCTGGTACCTCTCGCCTCTCATAATGTGTCCTAGATATTGCGTTTATAGTGAGCAGCAATTATTTTTGTTTCCCCATCCGATGAAGTACTTCTTCGTTTGAGACTTTCAGCACCCAAGATATGCGTAAGAGACGATGATACAAATAGATTTCAAAAGATTCAATTCTTTTCTCTAGATTTTTGTCTAAGGTCCAGCTTTCACACCCATAAAAAACATGGAGAACACGTAGCAGCGAATCATTAGTATTCTCAATTGGGAATTGCGATCCGATCTTATGAAAAAATATTTCATGCTAATAAATTGTCTCCTGGCCTGTTCTATTCTCGATTTGATTTCTTTCTTGCAATCACACTGCTGATCCATCACAGTGCCTAAGTATTTGAAGGAGGATACATGTTCGATCTTATTGCCCTTTTCTCTTATTGCCTTATTTGCCTTATTTTGCTCTTATTTTGCCTTATTGGACTTTTCTCTTAGAGAAGACTACAGCGTTGGTCTTTGAAGGGTTGACAAGCAGACCAAACTCTTCACTGTGTTGGACTAAATTGTCTATTATGTATTGGAGTGCAGGTAGATCACTGGCTATTACAACAGTGTCATCTACGTACCTGATATTATTGATCACTTTTCCGTTTGTAGTGATCCCACTGTTGTCGTTCTCCAACACTTCCTTCAAAATTACCTCGGAATAAATGTTGAACAAGAGAGGTGATAGTATACAACCCTGACGAACACCTTTCATGACTGCAGTCGCTTCTGATGTTCCTTGCCATTTACGAATTTTAATTTGAAGTTCCTTCAGGGTTTTGGTAAATTGTTCATCATTTCACTTGGTAATTTATTTAAATCCCTGACATCCTAATCGCAAAAGAAAATTTTTCCCCTCAATTATGCATGATATCGAGTACGAGCTCGTGTCCTTAGTCATTTTACCCTTTCCATACACTACTTCTAAATCTTCATCCAAAATCTCTCCAAGCCCAGTCACCAACATACGCCTTGTACACTCCCAACATTCTCTTGCCATAACCACTTTCTATCTTTGTTAGAGGAAAAGATACTTCAATGTGTAAAGTTATTGACAACCCCGAAGGCAATCCAGTTCGAAATGCCGACTGATTTCAGAGCGTATCCTCGCCTGGTGGGTGAGCACTAACATTCTAACCTGACGTTCGGGGGAGGGGGGAGAGAGGGGGGGGGGGCAGCGCAGATTCAATCCCCGGACCGTTCGTCTAGATTTAGGTATTGCATGTGCTGTTTCTTTTCCAGTCCTACACCATGTGCATCAGACGCTAGAATTAGAACAAAAATAATCTTGCATAGTTAGTGGCAAGAATACTACTGCTGTTTCAGTTTTGAAGCTTTATTATAAAACTTTGGAAACGCATGGAAACTGGATGATATTGCATTGCATTAACGAAGAGCATCAGGAATCAGTCTACTGACATCGCTCTGATGCTCAATACCGTACACACCAGTTAAAATCGAGGCGTCTCCACAAGAACGTGTTTCAACTCTTACCATATGTTCTTCTTTTAATTAGTAAAATTAAACCCAACCATCTGACAGACGTGAGTAAGAACCCGTTAATGTTATATACATAAAAAAAGAGCAGGGGAAAAATTATTTTGTGTTTTCCTATTAATATTAAGAAGAATAGATGGAGAAAAACGGAGCTATATTAATGAATTCTCTGATTTTGCAGGCCAAAAAAAAAAAAAAATTATGCACGTTGCTGCATTTTTAAAATCTTAAGGAGTTAGTTCTGAATAAAAAATATATACAGCTATTTTCTTTTCAAGACCCAGCCGTTTATAAATGAGGTATTGCTTAAAATACGAGAATCAACTAAAAAAGTGCCCAGACGAGGCTGTTTCTTGTCACCTCTAATTATTCAGCTCGTGTGAAGAGGAAAGAATGAGGGAAGGGAAAGAAAAATATTCAGTGGCGTAGCTATCTTAGGGCTAGGCGGTGCCGTGCATCCGGGCCAAAGCTCCTTAGGGCTACAGCAAAAAAAAGGTCGCCCATCTGGTCTAAGGTCCTTTTTTTTCACTGGGGCGCTTTTTAACCTAGCTACGCCACTGAAAAAAAATGTAGTTTCCAATACTGATTCTTCAAGAATGAATGACTATGTTACGTTTATGAAACAGTAATCTTAAGCAGCCAATATTCATTCAGTGCTAGCGTGTTATATTACTGCCAACGTCAAACGTTTAGTCGCCATATTATCTTCTTATCTTTCTCTCCGTCCGCTACTGCCTGCGATTATACACATTAGCCGAAGATAGTCATAAACCAGAGACAATGTTCACAGCATCTACGCCTGTACTGAACCTGATTTCTTAAATATTAATACTGATATCAATACAATAATTACTTCTTAAATTCATTCAGTTAAACATATTATCCGCCCTACAGACATTTACCCACGCCTGTACTGAACCATCAACCTGCTGATTTCTTAAATACTAATACTGATACCAATAAAATAAGCACTTATTAAACTTATTATCCATCCTACAGACATATACTTCACAAGTTGCAACTGCATAGTGAAAGCAGATCCTGTTCAACGCCTGGATAAATGCTAGAACAAGATTCGTCTAGTATCTTTAGTAAAAATGTAAGATTACAACAGTGAGACTCGACCCGTTTGTGCTAGTGGCCTGTACGGGGTAATAAGAGCCTGTAGACAGAATACAAGTCAGTAATAAGGAAACACGCAGTGCACAATTAAATGCTCATCAAACAGATAATTAATGGCAGCTCATCCAATTAAAAAAATGGAACATAACAACCATCACATTACCCAAGACCATCATGCATAAAGTCTCGCATCCTTCTCATACGCCATACATACCCATTAACAACTACCTGGAAGCGAGCTGCGCATTCGGGAGGACGTTGGTTCGAATCCCCGTCCGGGCATCCAGATTTGGGTTTTCCATGGTTTCCCCAAATCACTCCATGCGAATGCCGTGCTGCTTGCTTCAAAATGCCATGGCCTAATTCATACTCGTACCTTGTACCCAATCCTATCTCGCCTCTAATGACCTCGACGTCGACGAGGCGTAAAGCCGGAAAAAAATAAACTTACATTTGTTGGAAAGGGTGATGAGGGGTTGAACCAGGGAGATGAGGATACAAAACCTTCGTCAGGCCACTGCTTGAAAATAGCGGTGTGAGATTCTCATATCGGGTATTAAATTCTGGAGTCGGAGGAAGTACAGAGAAGAGCAGCCAGATATTTTTTTTATTTTTTTTAACTGCTTAACGTCTCATTAACAGCGAGGTATTTAGAGACGGAAAAGGATGGGGGGCAAGGAATGGGAAGGAATTCGGCCATGGCCTTTTGAAGTAAGCATCCCGGCATTTGCCTGGAGTGATTTGGGAAACCATGGAAAACCCAAATCCGAATGCGAGGCCAGAACGCTAACCGTTACACCACCACACTCTGTAGATTTTTTTTTTTTTTTTTTTTTGTAAGAATTACCGCAGAAAGCCACCAGTAACTGATATGATGAAAGATGCTAGATTGGGATATAGATGTTTCGATTGTACAAGGCTTATAACCGCGATGACGTATGAGTGCATATTGATAGGAGGATTAGTAGCACAAATAAAGGAAAAGGGACCTTAAGCTGGCACCTGATTTCGCGGGGAAGGAAGTGGGGAATTTTTTTTTTTTATTAATTAAGGGAGTCAGGTACTGAAAAGAATTACCAAAGAAAATGATGAAAAAGTTTACAATAAACCGTGAAGGAGTTTTAAAGTTGGAATCAGTAAAGAGTAAAAGCAGGTTGGTGGTGGAAATTGATGACATGGGAAGCAGAGTATATATCAGCGTTGCCACGAAGCATTTTCACTGTATCCCAATTTAAATTAAAGTAAAATTTAAGTAAAGTATGCGACTCTCTCGCACGGACAAGGCACTAGGTACTCCCTTGCGATACGGAACCTAAAGTATAAAACAGAACAAGAGTTTGTAACCTGGCTGCTACATATACTATTCGCAGTTCTGTCCAACACGACGTGTGAATCATGGGTTTCACTTTGACTGACACTACGTTCCCAATCCACTTCATGATGCTCCGTCCTGCAAGAACCAAATTCTTTACTGAATCAACCGTTATTTGCGTACCGCTGCTTACGTTATACTCGTCGATAAATGATTTACTTTTGTTCGTGATTGCAGTTACCGTGTGCTTTTAGCAGTTTAAGTTTCCCTCCATCGTATTACTTCAAAATAATCTCACGGAGTCTTTTGGGCGCGGGGAATAAGAACTACCATCGGCGTTCTCTCACAGACTCGAAAAGTTAGCAAAAGAAGTTTTTCCATTACCTTGTGGTACGCAGGGCCGGCGTTAGGGGGGGTTAAGCGGGTGAAAAGTACCCGGGCCCGCCGGCTGATGGGGGGCCCCGATCACCGACTGTTGGGGCCCTCAGGCCATGAAGCCTTTAATCCGTCCATCGTCGCCCGGCCAGGTTGTGTGAAGCGAAAAAAAAAAAAAAAAAAAGTCGCCCATTTTACCCCGGGCCCGAAATTTCTAGCACCGGCCCTGGTGGTACGTCCCCTAAGACCAAACGCGGCAATAATAGAACTCGTGGTACTGTAGCCCAAGATTCTTTTCATCGAGCCTGGTGAACCAGTGTTAACTTTCACTGTCACCTTTTAGGAAATAGGAAATCCCGGGTTCTATTCCGAGTCTACTGCAGTGAATTTTCAGAGTCGGCGCAAAAACAGTGAGATGGCCGCCCCTTCCAACATTATTTTGCCGCTCCCATTGTCGCGTTCCATTTTTTTTTTTAAGTCGCCTTGACATAAATTCACGATTTCGATTCCCCCCCCCCCACCTTAAAGTTGCCGCTCGGGCGTGGGTCCCGGAGTCCCCCCTCCTCCTCCCCCCCCCTTCCCGTAGATCTGGCTACTGTATATTGTCAAAATTTAGATTTTCCTTAGATTCCAGTGCGGTAGCCAGGTCCAGTTTGTTGAAAATCGGGACGAAAGGTAAAAAAAATCGGGATTCATGTTACAAATCGGGACAGCAATAAAATATATTTTTGTATAATTCTCGTTTATTTTTTAATTTTAGCATGACAGGGATAATTTCTTTAGGTCTGTGATATGGTAGAAACTTATGAACCTTATCACTAAGCATTATAATAACAGTAAATACTTGCTGGAAAAGTGGAAAAAATGTATTTTGAAGTTAAATTTTAAGTATTTTTTATGCAGTTAATAAATATGTAGTTTTTTTGATATAACGTATTTATGAAATTCTCTACAAGAGTAACTGAAGTTGGTTTTAATTTGTAACTCTGCTTTGAGATATGACCGGCATTATCTCTCAAACCAAATTTTAATAGCCTGAGGAATTTTATTTTCAGATGACGCGTGTTAATTAGGTATTTATGCCATGGAAGTAAATATTTTTGGCAGATGCATTTTGAAATATATTGTGCCATTTCTATAATGCCGTCGTCTTTTTCTGGACTGCTTCCTTCACTACATCTTTAACGTTAGAAAATTCCTCGTAAATTTCACCTCTTTCTCAAAACGTGTTAATATTTAGTTTTCAATTATATTAACCATTGACACGTGAGTAAAAGAGTCATCTTGCTGATAAAGTAGCTTGAATAAGAATCATTTACTTTCTTTCCTTTTTTGATTCTGGCTTTAAGCCTCATCGATGTGGAAGTCCCCCCCCCCCCCCTAGAAAAAATAATCAAGATTGAAGAACTGGCTCAGGAGCAATTCGGGAAATGAAAAATTGACTAGATTATGTCTGATGAGTGTGCATCGAAATTTCGTGAAAGAACACCGTGAGCTATTGACAAAGTTATTGAAAAATGTTCTGAGAATCCGAGACTATTAATGTTTACATAAAAAAAAGTATAACTGAATTACGATCTTATTTATCTACATAGTAGGTCCGTAGGTTAAGTGGTTGGATTACTATATTAATCAATAATAAAAATAGTTTCCTCAATGCGTTTGAGTTTTATTCTGTATATAATCATCTTTTTTCAGTCCCCCACCCTACTTCCCCGAAAACAATATGAGTTGACCTCCCCCCCCCCAGTTCAAATCTTGCCCCCCTCTAGTTCTGATCCTGGTTACGCCCTTGATTTGGGGAAACAATATTGCTTTCACTGAATTCGTACTTGGTCTCTACATCTCATAATTTAAAGATTTTGTTTTGTCCAAAACTCCGGACATTTAGCGTCCCGTTCGAGGGTAAATCGGGACACGTCCCAGATCCCCGAAAATTGGGACACCTGGCAACGCTAGTACACGGTGACTGGACTTGTAATGTGAAAGGGACACAAAGCCAGCTCTCCACAGCCCGTGCATTTGCGGGCCGTGGAAAGGGAACCACCTCTGCTGGCAGGGATGGCGCGCCTCAGTCGGTCGCCAAGTCCGTAAACATCAAACGCCCGGATGGTGGCGAGGTAGCCCTGTGGCGCGTGCTGATCCGTACACTTCGGCTGCATGGCGCGGCCTATAAAACCCCTGGCCGTGGGAAACCACCTTCAGGCAGCTGAAGTAAGGTCGCACCACGCTTGGCCAATGCCAGTTCGCACCGTCACCGCAACGACACTTTTCTTATCGTTGGCGTTCACTCGATTGAAGTTAGTTCAAACGACACCTCACCATCTTTAGTTTGGTTTTCTTTTTGACGAAGCGGTGTCAGACTGGTGGATATGGAGAGGCCCATTGAGGAAGTTGCGAAGTTTCCACTCCTTTACATCCAAATGTTGTTTTCGAGTTATTAAATAAAAGTGTCTTTTATTTCAAACCTCACTTCCAGGTTTAACAGATGATCGTAAACTGAAGGTCGAGTCATTCTCAAACATTCTTAAAATTTCGTTTCATCGTCCATCAAATGCTATACTAGGATTGTTACCTTTTGTTTTTAATTTTAAAACAATAAAAGTACGTTTGTGTTTTGCGATCGCAATTAAACGTACATTGTGTAGGAAAAAAAATACGTTTACTTTATTTTGTTTGAACATATTTTTCATTACTTCTAAATTTGTTCTGTTGTCCTAGATGGGTACGGGAGGTCCCCGGTTCAAATCCCAGTCTCGGCTGTAATTTTTACGGCCTTAAAACTGATCTTCACCTCTGGTAAAGTATTGATTTGTTTATGCGAAAATGCTAGGACGCTCCGTGGGTGGAATTCCGCGTTAAACTGTAGGTCTCCTTTTCCTGGAAGGATTATCAGAGTAGGTGAGGTGGCTACGATAGAGGTGCACATACTGATTTCATTCTTCATTAGGGACTGCCAACAGAAGTGAAAACTTAAAACTATGAAATAACAGTGTTTTTTTTGGATTTTCAAGTTAATTGTAGTATCAATAATTAAATTTCACAATTTGTAAAATAAAATTAATCATTTTTCTGTTTCTATACACATATTTTCAACCTGAAATTTCTGTATTATATGCTAACAAACCCTAAATTTGAAATAAAAGTCAATTTGCATGTTTAGGTTTCAATCCAAAATTCCGAAAATATAAGCTAATAAACCGGAATTTTGCATTAATAATCATATTTTCAAAATTCAACATATAAATTTAAAATTATTATAGAATTTTTAATTTTGAAATCCATGGCAAAAATACTATTGAACAACTAGAAATCTGTTTTACCAAGCAAGGAAGATAACTCCTAAGTTTCTATGAAATACTCATTGCATGATGTATTGGAGAGGTTAAATATATAAAGAAATAAACAAAGCAAAGCTTTGCCAGAGGTGAAGATCAAATTTAAAGGCTCGTAAAAATTCCAGCCGAGACCGGTTTTCAAACCGGGAACCTTCCGTTCCCCAGTCAAGCGCGGTAACCAACCCCTCCCTTTTTTGCACTATAATGTTTATTGAGGGAAAAAATGTCATATTTACGTGAATGTAACTCACTTGATTAAAGTAGTAACTTTGAACATTTGTATCTTAGCTGTAGCTCAGGTTCACAGACTGCTGGTATTTTTTTTTTTATTATTATTATTATTATTATTATTATTTTTTTTTTTTTTTTTTTTTTTTTTTTTTTTTTTTTTTTTTTGGCATTTAACCTTAGGCTAATCTCGCCAGGAGCGGAGGGTAGGGATACTAGGTTTTAGTTATTAGTTTTCTTTATTATAATGACTTTATATTAGGTTCTTGGTTTTTACAACGTACTTGTGTATTGAGTTGATGGCTTTTTCGTCTGGTTCTGAAAGAGTAGTCATTAGGGATATTATGTCTGTAATTTTTGTAGCTTTTCCTATTAGTTCTTTTCGGGTTTCTTTGTATTCATCACATCTGAGAAAGTAATGATAAATATCTTCCATTGCCCCACATGTGGGGCAGTTCGGTGAGTCCGTCATTTTCATAATGTACTTTTTATCATTTAATAGGGTGTGTCCTGTGCGCAGTCTGTTAATTAGGGTAATCTTTTTCCTGCTTAATTCTTTTATTTCATACCATGGTTTCTTGTTGATCTTATTACTTTGTTGTTTTCCCATTTCTGTACCCATTCTTGTCTTATCCGGATTGCTGTCCAATGTCTGAAATCTGTGAATGGAGTGGCCACGTCCTATGTTTCATTGGCCACTAGCTGTGTTTTTGCCGCCCTGTCGGCCATTTCATTACCGTGTATTCCCACGTGGCTTGGCACCCATTGAAGTATTATATCCACGTTCTGTGCTGTCAATTTCTTTATCTCACGGGCTACTTCGTATGCCAGATAATTTTTAGTTTTGCCTTTTGGGATTCCCAAGATTGTCTGTAGGGCACTTCTGGAGTCTGAACAGATGACCACTTTCTTTAAATCTGATTTTCCGATTAATTGTAGCGCTTTGAGGATAGCAAATAGTTCGGCAGAGAAGCTCGAGAATTGGTCCGGTAGGCTGTATGCTTCTACGATATTGCTCGCCGGGTGACTGCTGGTACCGTTCAACTTCTCGGCTCAGTTCTTTTTCTGGCTACTAGATGGAGCGCGCATCTGCTGAACATTGCCTGCTGTGTCCGCCGGCCACTAGACCCGGTCAGCGCCAACAAATCGTAGTGTACTGTCTCTGTAGTGTACTACACATCGTCTGGAAATGGCAGGCGTGCATTCTAACTCATTTTATTTTAAGAATATTTTTTTAATAATTTGGTTGCCAGTATGGCATGACTACCTTCAGGAATCGACTAAAAATGTCCTTATACTAGTTTTGTCTCAGTATTCTGTGGTGTTCTACTATTAGGTGATGCCAGCAGTTTTCCAGTTTCGCCCTTCCTCGATTTGTTATGATGTACTAAGCAGTGGCGTAGCTAGGTCAACAAGGGCCCCCGTGCAAAAAAAATATTTTGGGCCATCAGGCCAGATGGGCGACCTTTTTTTTGCTTTGTGTTGCTGGTAGGTGCCCCCTGAGCAGTGGTTGGGGGCCCCCCTGAGCAGTGAGGGGGCTCCCTGTGTCTCAGGGGACCCCTTAGAGGACGGTAAAGCTAAAAAAAAGAAGGTCGCCAGTTTGCCGTGAAGGCCCGTGCGCCTTCTGAATTGCGCTTGGGGGTCCCCAGAGGTGCGCTTGGGGGCCCCCTGAGCGTAGGGGCCCCGGTGGGTGAGCGGTTAACGCTCTGACCTCGTATTCGGGACAATGTCGGTTCGAATCTCCGTCCAGGCATCCAGATTTGGATTTTCCATGGTTTCCCCAAATCACTCCAAAATAAATCCAGGCGAATGCTGGGATGCTTCCTTCAAAGGGCCATGGTCGAATTCCTTTCCGTTTCTTGTCCACACTACCATCCCGCTTCTAATGACCTCGACGAGGCGTAAAGCCACAATTAAAAAAAAAAAAAAAAAAAAAAGTGTGTTGAGTGGTGTAAGAAGGCATACAAGATGAACAAACCTTGGCCATTTCCAGTCAACTTCCGTGCAGGAGGTTGGACTTAGTCTACACTGGACCATGTGTCGTACAGTATGATCTTCTCCAAAGTCGTACTTAATGTTATTGAACCCTATCTTGCTGGGTTGACTTTGGATCTGTCCACACCTGATCTCAGCTTATTCAGAGACTTCCATATCAACCATCCCTAGTCAAAGCCAGATGGTAAAGTTTCAGACAATCCTCCCCACCCAGGGAAAAGAGGAGCCCTAGCTTCCCACAGTTGTAACCTGGCTTTTACAGTTGTTGTAGTCATAAGATCATTTGATGTTCTTAGGAAACATTACCTGTACTTTGCCTGTGCGGCGAATGCCCATGTAACGGATGAGTTCGTCCATTATCCTGTTCCCTCGCTGCGGGGTTTGTCTGTCTCTTCGTCACCGTCACCGTCACGCTTCCAGCCAGCTCACGCCGTCAACGCAGAAGCGGAAGCACCTGGCATCGAAGCCATCTCCAGCAGCCGTCGCCGCGGGTTTGGCAGCCATTATCGGGGAAAATGGTTGTCTATGGGGAACAACATATGGCCCCACTTGGGAAGTCTATGTCATTCACCCGCTACCAGGGGCGGATCCAGGGGGGGGGGTTATGGGGCTCAAGCCCCCCCCCCCAAAGTATCTAGGTCCATCTCAAACACTGTAATTTTGTAGACCGTTTTTTTTTTAGCTCTACGGATTTGAGGCCCCGAGGAGACTATAAATACTACCTTTTGCCCGACTTGAGCCCCCCCCCTCAACCAAAATCCACTCAAGCCAAGCCCCCCCCAAACCAAAGTCCGCCCAAGCCCCTCCCAAACAAAAATCCTGGATCCGCCCCTGCGGCCGCTACCTACATGTTGGCTCGTCATTCGACAGTTATCTATTCGACTACAAAGCACATTTTCTTATATCAGTTATTTTCCATCTTATTCATCTGAGTCTCTGTATATCATTGTGTAAATACTGTAAATTAAAACTTCTATAGATGGCATCGCAGGCTGAAGTTATTCCACTATATTGATTGTATTGATCCTATAATCACATTTACATCCTGAATCCAGGTCGGCTTTCAGGGCCGGCACTAGGGGAGGGAGGGATAAACGGGGCAAATGTACCCGGGACCAATAATCCACCCATTGTCGCCCGGGCAGTGGTAAAACTAAAACAATAAAGGTCGCCCATGTGGCTTGAGGGAGGGCCCCAGCCGGTTACGCCACTGCTAAGAACGCTTACCCGGGACCCGAGAATCCTAACGCCAGCCCTGTCGGCTTCTACGCCCGGTCCTTGCTCACAGCTCTTCTTGGTCACATTAGTCATTACGATCCGCTCGATCCTGACTAATCCACAATAATCCAGTAACGGGGTCGTAAAAAGGGGTCACACAAACATCATATAACGCAGAAGATTTTTTAATCTTGTACAGGGTGACTTGCGGGAACCGGACGAGTTTTTCAAATGAGCTGTACAAAATTAATTTACTTAGTAATATTATTTAATAGTTATAGATATAGTGGTGAAAACATACCATTTCATAAAACCTATGTTGTATGAAACATTAAGTGTGTTCATTTCTTGAATATGATGTCATGCATGTACTGGCCTTCCACTTGAATGCAGATTTCTATTCTCTGTAGAAAATCATCAAAAACTCGGGTCAACATATCTTCTCCAGTGCCGGCCTCGGTAGCGTAGGGGCTAGAGTGCTAGCTCCCCGTACCGAAGGTCGCCGGTTCGAGTCCGGCCGAGGGCATTGGGTGTTTAGTGTTGTGTCTGTGAATATCTTGTCCGAGTTGTAGTGTCCTTGTGTCAATACTTGATAACAACAAATCACATTGAACTAGCTGTATGGCCCAGTAGCCGAAAGCCATTAAAAAAAAATCCAATCAAATTCACCTCTTCTGTAATTGCATCTTTCAGCTCTAATAAAGTACGTAGTTTGTGAACGTAGAAACGAGATTCCAAATATCCCCATATGTAATAGTCACAGAGAGACCAATCCGGTGACCTTGGCGGCCACGGCACGTCACCAAAACGCGAAATTAGCTTGCCAGGGAACATCTTGCGAGGGAAGTATGCGCTGTGACCCCATCCTGTTGGAAGTAAACATTTTTCTTGTTTATTCCCCGCCTTCGAAGTTCTGGTCTGAGAAATGTTTCCAACTTGCGAACATAGCGTTCAGAGTTTACTGTCACTGTGACGCCATTTCCCTCGAATAGTACGGCCCAATTATTCCAAAGCGGGCTACCGCACACCAAACTATTAGCTTTGGAGAGTTTCTTCATGAATGTTACATGGATTTTCAGTCGCCCAATATCGAAAGTTTTGTTTGTTAACTGAGCCGCTTAAGTGGAAATGAGCTTCGTCGCTCATTAACAGTATTGCATTAGAATCATCACTAAGCAACACATGCATACGCACTGCAAAGTCTTCTCTTTGTTCATAGTTCCTTTCTTTGAGTTGCTGCACCACCTGCATTTTGTAGGGATGAAATTTCAAATCTAATCCTAAAATCTTCCCCCAGAATCGCGGCTCATGTTTAGCTCTTGTGAATGTCTGCGTGCAGATCGACTCGGACACATGATACCGGGCGTTCTCACAGTTCTTGCGGGACGGGGTGGCTTTTTCTTTGTTAAGGCCCATCCACACTAGCGGTCAGCTCAGCTCAGGTAAAAAATCGATATACACGTAATCCAATGGGAGCATTCACACTACGCTGTCCGCTCAGGTCAGGGCAAGGCAGGTCAAACTAAAGATCGCGCCGCCACCGATCAACAACGGTCAAGACCTGAGCTGAGATGAGCTGACCGCTAGTGGGAACGTTCAACGGTCAGGTCAGGTCAGATCAAATGGGCGACGAACGTCTGAAAACTATGCTCATAAGGGAGCGTGCACAAACCACGTGGCTCGGTCCAGGGGGGGGGGGGGGGGGGGTTGGCTGGAAGGCTACGTTGGGCTACGTGAGGGGAGGGGTGTTCCGAGCCAGGCCACGTAGCTTTCCTTTCGTAACATTTTTGACAGTTAAAATGTGGAACAAAACACACAACAGCATGCGAATATTTATTTCCGTCAGTTTATTATCTCCTTACATAATTTACAATCGTCTGACAAGAGAAAACGGTAAAAAAATATCTTCTGGAATCAAAAGGGAAAAAAGCTACGTGCTACGTGCGGAGGGGGGGGGGGGGGATAGGTTCAAAAGCCACGTAGGGCTACGTGGGGGGGGAGGGGGGGTTCACAGTAGGCCAAAATGGAGCTACGTGGTTTGTGCACGCTCCCTAAGCAATAAAAAATAAATAAATAAATTAAATATTTTAACGGTATGTTATTTCTGTTTATTAAAAATTCTGCAAACTTTAATATAAATTCAAACATTATTAGACATTTTAGTACTGCTAAGGTGCAGATCATGTTTCCGAATTTAAAAAAAAAAAATCTTGTGAATTTATTTTTTTAGTCAAAGGCTACGAGCGTTAGCACCCAAGCAAAGAATATTTGTAAAATAGGGTTTCTCTCTCATCCTGAAATTCACTTTCTACATGGAATGAAATTTTATCCTTCCATAAATAATTGTGCAAAATACATGTTGCTAAAATTATGTTATCAATTAATTCTGGAGCAGAATTAATTTTTCTAAATTAAATTCGAAATCTTTAAGCCCCAAAATATGAAAAGAATTTCCCACCACTCGTCTCTCACGGCATAGCCGGTAGATTTCTTTTCTCTTGATCTGTTGCGCTTGAAACTCTGGATGCACCCAGAACCATCCTCTTTTTGATCTTGACGTATTTTTAGGCTCTTGATCCAAACTCATTGCGATTAAATTGACGATGGGGTTGAAAACGGCATTGTTCACTATGAGCAACTGAAATGAAATGGCCTCGTCTACGATTTGATCTGGCCTGACCTGAGCTGACCGCTAGTGTGAATGGGCCTTTACTGTTCCTGTTGTTCTGAACGCTTGAACCAATCTCAACAATGTGTTTAGGCTTGGAACTGTGTCATTCCGACCGATATTAAAGTGGCGTCGAAAGATACGCTGTATTTTGATAATAGATTCACCATTTTTAACAAAAGTGTCGTAAGCAAAAATACGATGCTGTACTGACCACTGATCCATTATGACTGAAATGGTAGGACGCACTCAAAACGATGACAAAACCTCAATCTCACCATCACGTGCAACAACAATGCAACAGCTGATCTGTTGGTAAGAGTATGCAGAAACCAAGTTTTCGATCTCCGACATCCTCGGAACAATTTTCTGTGACCAAAAAACGTCGAAATTTTGGTTCTTTTTTCAGTTTTTCGTCAATAACTCCTTCCTGATGAGTCCTCGCAAAAAATACTTTAGTTCAAATTTGAAAGAGGATAAAATTTCCTACAACTTTTGTAGTACAAGGTTTTTTCTAAACTCAAAACTAAGCGAGCTGCAGTTCCTCGAAAATCAGCAAAATTTCACACTTTTCCTAAAAGTTGGGTTTCAAGCTACTTTGTCGCTCTAAATGACCCGGAATCCCTGTATATATAATTGGTATATATGTATTTCTGTATGACACGCTGTATATATTTATTGTACTTTGATTACTGATGACCAATTAAATAGTTCATACGGCATTGATATCCCGAGGATTGTTCGGCCGCCAGGTGACAGTTTACAAAGACGGCTTCCTCCATTATTGATTGGCACTACTATTGCACAAGAATGTTTGATAGTAGTGTTCTCAAGAGAGAGCTACGCCAAGTCCCGTTATAGGGCAGGTGGGGTGGGGACCTCCCTCCCCTCCCCGCCGCGCCGCCACCTGTCAACCGCACGGCTTGTCATCACCGCTGACCTCAATTTGCACGACTATTTCTGGGATGTACCGCTAACCTATGACGCGACAGCAAGGACACTCAATCTGAGTATTTCTGACACAACGCTCCCGCAGGCGAACAGTGGAAGTATCACACGCCATTTTATTTTCAGCGCACAATTAGCGACGTCACAGGACACCGCTATCAAGAATAACATTAGGAAATCCGCTTGCTTGCTGTTAACGTTCGTTATGAAATTTCTTCCTAGTATTTTGTCATGTGTTATTGATATATTGAAGTATTTTAATTCTTTGATTGTTAAATTACCATAAATTAACTTCAAAAATTATTTATTTTCATAGTTTTTGGGCAAAACTAATTGTTTCCTTCTGCAAATACTATTATTTGGCACCAATAAGTCCTTACTTGAAAATCCCCCCCCCCCCCCACTCATCTTTTCTTATACCTCATACACATTTTGTAAGGTCATTTCCTTCTATGGATCTAACAGCCATTTTTTTACCACTCCAATTGTCTTATTGCTCTTAACATCACATTTAATGGAATTTTCGGTGATATTTATTGGCTATTTATTTCATCCCAACATCCTCATTACCAATGTGTTACTTATACACTCACAGAGCTCTATTTCATCTGCTTCATGTCTTTCAATGATACCCAACGCGACTATTGTTGCCTTCTGCAAACAGTATTATTGGTTCAAATAACAAGTCCTGTTCGTTGTACATTATGTAAGGTCATTTATTTGTAGCTGCCATTTTTTTATACCCACTCCAAGTTGTCTTATTACCTCAACACGCCTTTTGTGATATGTCAGTTTTAAACGCTGTTCTCTTTTTATTTCTAGTATTTCATACTCGTAATAAAAATACTATACTAATCCATCATACTCAAGGAATATAAAAAAAATTTGGGTAGGGGATTCGTTAAATAAAAAACATAATTTCTTGATAAATGTTACAGATTTATTGAAATTTTAAAATACATTTTATTGCAATATAATACATCATTCAATACTTATGATTCCATGTGTGTCATAGGCCTCTCTTGCATTCACATCCTACCCCCCCCCCCTTTCTTTACCTGAGTCTTCACTTAATATCCATTTATTGCCTTACACGTTATGAAATTCCATGCCAAAGCATGTATACCTTTTAAACGTTGCTAATGTTTATGAGATGAGAAATATATTTATGTGGGTGACACATACTCTCTGTCACACATTGCTGTGAATAACATAGACATGCAACTTACGGGTGTATCTCAAACTCGAATGTCACGAGGGAAGAAAGAATTCGTATAAACATCAAATCTCGACAGTGCCTCAGTGGTTAAGGCGTCTGACCGGAGATAGAAAGGTCCTCGGTTCGAATCCCTGTCTGGGCGGTGATTTTCATAAGCCCTTAACCCACCTTCACCTCTGGTACAGAACGCTTCTGTGGCTCGGATTCCACGTTAAACTGTAGGTCTCTTCTAAGGATAACAACTATATGGTTGTGTACACTTTCAAAAGCAAAGATTCAAAACAGACGAAGGCCTAACGTGACCTAAACGAGCATTCATACTGCATTGAGGGGGAGGAGCAAACAGTCAGCCAGTCGGTTGAACAATTTTAATATCACAATCGTCTCTTGTCTCTGAGCTCAACATATTGCTCTATACATAAAAAACACACCAGCACTCATTAAGGGATAAGTTTTAGGAAGGATTTGGGTAGGTATAAGGCAAATGGATGTAGCTATGGGCACTGTAGGTGAAACACGAGTGGTAATTGTAAATAATATACAGCAAACAGTGAGAATACTTGATGAGGATATATACACACTTTTTCTATAGTATCATTATCCCTGGAACCAGAAAAAATCCATCAGTAACAGCTACCAGGTACCACACTGTTCACATTAGTATCGCCTCACCTCTCACACACATGAGCCATCTTTGCCATCTAGTAGCATGTGCACAAGCATGAAACTGTTCACATCAGCATCATCTCATATCACCCACATAACAACAAGCCATCTAGTAACATGTGCCCCTAGTACCACAAAGGCATGAGTAGATTCAAGAGCATTTCTTAACACAGGCTGCAATGTCGTACTGTGGATCCTCACTCACAGCTACATACGTCACAAAACACACACACTGACACACACATTAGTGGAGGAGATGAACCGCACATCCTACATCCAGACAAACGAGTTAAAGGAAGGTCTGACCATATTTACGCATACATACGCAGAGAGAGACATACACAGAAACACACACACACACATTAGTGGAGGAGATGTACCGCACATCCTACTATCCAGACAAACGAGTTAAAGGAAGGTCTGACCATATTTACGCATACATACGCAGAGAGAGACATACACTGAAAGACGCGCGCGTGCACACACACACACACACACACACACACACACACACACACATTAGTGGTGGAAGTTGACTACACACACTACACGCAGACAGACGAGTGAAAGAAAGATATCACCATGTTTACACTCTAGCTGCCGTCCCTCGCAAACAGCATTTCAATTCCAAAAACTGTGGACTTCACATTAACAATGGAACCAGAAAAAGCCATCGGTAACAGCTACCCCGCAGGTACCAAACTGATTACATTAGCATCGCCTCGCCTCTCACTCAACTCAGCCAACTTAACCATCTAGTAGCAAGTGCACAAGTACGAAACTGTTCACATCAGCATCATCTCATATCACCCACATAGCCACAATGCCATCCAGTAACATGCGACCCTAGTACCATAAAGGCATGAGTAGATTCAAGAGCCTTTCTTAACACAGGCGGCAATGTCGTACTTTTGATGCTCACTCACAGCTGCATACGTCACAAAACACACATTAGTGGTGGAAATGAACTACACACACTACACTCAGACTGGCGAGTGAAAGAAAGGAATCACCATATTTACACTCTAGCTGCCTTCCCGTGCACACCGCATTTCAAGTCCAAAAACTGTGGATCCCACATTACACCACTACATACAAGCAAGGTCTGTCTGTGGTTTTGTAACACAAGTTCTTCCTTCTCTGGCACATCCAATCATCACGATTTTTGCCCCGAAGGACATATAGTGAACAACCTGATAAAAACAGTTCGTACCCCAAAAATAACGGCAGCAAACTGTAAACAGAACAGTGAAATGGAAGAGTGCTTGGATTCCTGAAATCACTCCAGACGAATGCAGGGAAAGAGACCTTCAAAAGTCCATGGCCGAATTCCTCACCGTTCCTTGCCATACATCCTTTCTCACCTCTAATGACAATGACATCGACGAGCCCGAAAAAAAGCCTGATACGCTGGAAATACTAGAATTTTGGATGGTCGTTGAAATTTGTCTGTGTAACGACAGCACTGTGCCAGTAATAATACACGGTAGACTGGGATGTTAAGATAGCCGCGACAAACACCTAATTTTAAAAATTCATTCACATACAAAGGTATGGGAAAAAAAACACATCACACACGATAAAGTTACCATAATGCACTAACTGATAGTTTCATGGTCATCAAACAGACATCATAACCCACATTTTTCATAGTAAATCCCTACACATTGACAAGTTTCCAAAACGTCACCATAGATGTAGTTCTATTACGCTGAAGATAGCGCCCATACTTAAACTGTCGTAAATTGTTAGGTCATTCGTATGCGAAAGTGCGTGTTTGGATATTTTATCCACTCAGGCCTCATCACCTAACGTCTAATGCCAGATTGTGGTCATGGCCAACTTAGGCTCCATACACCACTCAGAATTATTCTACCAATATCCATTCTAACATCATTATACGCCATATACAGCAATCCCAACACTCTTCATACCTTCCAGTCACATCCACTTGTTGAATGTTTTCCACTAATAAATCTAGCTAGCCTCCTTTGCAACCTACATTTGTTGTACAAAAAATGTGGACTCCATACTACGCCACTATATCCTGACTGTGGGTTTGTACCCAAGTACTTTGGTTCTCTGACACACCCCCTCAGCACCATCTCCATTAAATGATTTTTACCACGAAGTGCATATAGTGAAAAACGTAAGAAACACAGTTCGTATGCCAACACAAACAGCAGTAAACTGTAAACAGCACAGTGGAATGGGATAGTGCCTAAGCCCTGAAACAATGGTTAGAAACACACATTGATGGTGGGTATAATTCTATAACCAAATATTTTAGACTCAAATCCACAGAGGAACCACGCACACACGCACATTTCCATGCCTACACACAACAGCACCAAGATAGAACTCACACAGAGGAAGAAGACATACACACACATTAGTGGAGGAAATGAACTGCGCATCCTACATCCAGACAAACGAGTTAAAGGAAGGTCTGACCATATTTACGCATACATACCCAGAGAGAGATGTATACACAAAACACATACACACGTACATCCATACAGCGAGTTCGACATAAACAACAGCAAGCATCATGGAAGCGATGAAGTTGGACAGAATTGTCGTTACCACTGATTAACTGGACAGAACTCTCGTTACAAAAATCATCAGACAGACGAGTTAAAGCCAGGTATCACCATACATACATTTACATGCACAAAGAGTGACGCAGATACACATGTCCATGTCTACAGCGAGTTCAGCACAACTACCTGCACCAATCATGGAAACGAAATAGTGGTGAAGAACTCTCTTGCCTCATGACTGACTGAAAAACAGAACTCTTCTCACATATCATCGGCCTGACGAGAGAGAGAGGGTGTGCAAAAGATGTTTTCGCCAACACACCTCAGTGTTTATCCCATTAATAGTGTTAATCAGACACAATTGATTACATGTACCATCAACAATCAGGTCACCAACACGTCTCATCCACACCACAACCCTTTCAGCCATTCATTAACAGTGGCCCTCCAGGTACCATGAGTTGCAATAGACACTTGACTATCAGCAGATACCAGAACCCCTCATATTCATACTAGACCCCACCAACAAATCCATACGTCTCCACACACAAGCACAAAGAAACTTAAGTGGAGTTACAGCAAATCATACATCCAGACAGATGAGTTTAAGTAATGTATCACCATATTCACACATACAGACACAGAGATAGACGCACACAAACTTACATTTCCATGCCTACAGTGATATCGACACAACAACCATCCCAATTACGGCAACGAAAAAGTGGTGTAAAACCCCAATGGCTCATGACTAACCAAAAAGTCATCAGTAACATGTGTGCAAGGTACCAAATTCTTCACATCAACATCGTCTCATTTATCTCACACTACAGACATCTCTACCATCCAGTATCATGTGTCCTAGGTACAAAACTGTTCACATCAGCACCACCACGTTTATCCCACACCTAAGCCTTTTCGGACATAAAGTAACATATGCCCCAGGTACCATGAGTAGCAGTAGACACTTGGTCATCAGACAGATGTCATAATTCACATATTCATACTAGGTCTCACCAAGATATCCATACGTCACCACATATAAGCACACACAAACATAAGTGCAGGATCATCACATCATATATCCAGACAAACGAGTTGAAGGAAGGTATCACTATATTTACACATGCATACACAGAAAGAAGCACACACACGTGTATTTCTATGCCTACAGCGATCTCGACACAGCAACTAGACCAAGCATGACAACGAAAAAGTTGAACAGACATGACACATGACTGGCCAAAAATCATCAGACAGACGTGTTAGAGTGTGTGCAACGGATGACATGTTGTAGCCATCCATCCCAATACTTATGCCATATGGATTATTCATCACACCCAATTGATTGCATGTATCATCAACACATAAGTAGCCAGTCATTGTGAAATCTCAAAGTAGAGTATAATAGTATCATGATAGACACACAACCACATAGAAAGACACACACACACACACACACACACACACACACATGCCCATGCATACACACAATTCCATACATCACTACACACATACAGGAAACTCGAGGAAAGGGACTGAACACCCTACATTCAGACCGAATAGGTGCGGCATGTATGAAGTATGATATGTCTTTGTCACACACATCAGTGCTCATCACACCCAACTGATTACGTCCACCATCAACACTGATGGTCACTGATGGTGAAATCTCGATATGGAGTAGACTCCTATCTCCATAAATAGACACACAACCACATAGGAACATGCACACACACATATGTCCATGCATACACCACAATTCTATATGTTACCACAAACATACAAGTAACTGGAGGAAAGGAACTCCACACTTCACGTCCAGACTGAGATGTTACAGGATGGTCAGAGGACAGCATGTCTTTACAATACACCTCAATGCTCACCACACTCACCTGATTTCATGTGCCATCATTATAGATGGCTACTGGAACTAAACTCTTGTACACTGTTTGGTCAAAGTCATTTGTTAAAAGCAGCTTCTGAAAGACTTATTTGGGTCAACCTGCCCAGGCGGGCGTGGCGAGACAGGGCCCCCACCTCACAGCGGGCGCGTATATCGTGTTTGTAGGTCGGTATACCGGCGCTCATAACCGCTTTCGCCCGCTTCGAAATTCCGGTCCTCGGTGCGGTCCTACAAATGCGGTTACCGGTATTAGGCCCCAGTCGGAAAAATGCGGTTATTCGTCGAAGACCGCGATTTTAGATCCGGCATATTGCGGTATTTCTGTCCGTGAGGAGGGGGCCCTGTCTCGCCACGCCCCGCCTGGGCAGGTTGACCCAAATAAGTCTTTCAGAAGCTGCTTTTAACAAATGACTTTGACCAAACAGTGTACAAGAGTTTAGTTCCAGTAGCCATCTATAATGATGGCACATGAAATCAGGTGAGTGTGGTGAGCATTGAGGTGTATTGTAAAGACATGCTGTCCTCTGACCATCCTGTAACATCTCAGTCTGGACGTGAAGTGTGGAGTTCCTTTCCTCCAGTTACTTGTATGTTTGTGGTAACATATAGAATTGTGGTGTATGCATGGACATATGTGTGTGTGCATGTTCCTATGTGGTTGTGTGTCTATTTATGGATGATAGGAGTCTACTCCATATCGAGATTTCACCATCAGTGACCATCAGTGTTGATGGTGGACGTAATCAGTTGGGTGTGATGAGCACTGATGTGTGTGACAAAGACATATCATACTTCATACATGCCGCACCTATTCGGTCTGAATGTAGGGTGTTCAGTCCCTTTCCTCGAGTTTCCTGTATGTGTGTAGTGATGTATGGAATTGTGTGTATGCATGGGCATGTGTGTGTGTGTGTGTGTGTGTGTGTGTGTGTCTTTCTATGTGGTTGTGTGTCTATCATGATACTATTATACTCTACTTTGAGATTTCACAATGACTGGCTACTTATGTGTTGATGATACATGCAATCAATTGGGTGTGATGAATAATCCATATGGCATAAGTATTGGGATGGATGGCTACAACATGTCATCCGTTGCACACACTCTAACACGTCTGTCTGATGATTTTTGGCCAGTCATGTGTCATGTCTGTTCAACTTTTTCGTTGTCATGCTTGGTCTAGTTGCTGTGTCGAGATCGCTGTAGGCATAGAAATACACGTGTGTGTGCTTCTTTCTGTGTATGCATGTGTAAATATAGTGATACCTTCCTTCAACTCGTTTGTCTGGATATATGATGTGATGATCCTGCACTTATGTTTGTGTGTGCTTATATGTGGTGACGTATGGATATCTTGGTGAGACCTAGTATGAATATGTGAATTATGACATCTGTCTGATGACCAAGTGTCTACTGCTACTCATGGTACCTGGGGCATATGTTACTTTATGTCCGAAAAGGCTTAGGTGTGGGATAAACGTGGTGGTGCTGATGTGAACAGTTTTGTACCTAGGACACATGATACTGGATGGTAGAGATGTCTGTAGTGTGAGATAAATGAGACGATGTTGATGTGAAGAATTTGGTACCTTGCACACATGTTACTGATGATTTTTTGGTTAGTCATGAGCCATTGGGGTTTTACACCACTTTTTCGTTGCCGTAATTGGGATGGTTGTTGTGTCGATATCACTGTAGGCATGGAAATGTAAGTGTGTGTGCGTCTATCTCTGTGTCTGTATGTGTGAATATGGTGATACATTACTTAAACTCATCTGTCTGGATGTATGATTTGCTGTAACTCCACTTAAGTTTCTTTGTGCTTGTGTGTGGAGACGTATGGATTTGTTGGTGGGGTCTAGTATGAATATGAGGGGTTCTGGTATCTGCTGATAGTCAAGTGTCTATTGCAACTCATGGTACCTGGAGGGCCACTGTTAATGAATGGCTGAAAGGGTTGTGGTGTGGATGAGACGTGTTGGTGACCTGATTGTTGATGGTACATGTAATCAATTGTGTCTGATTAACACTATTAATGGGATAAACACTGAGGTGTGTTGGCGAAAACATCTTTTGCACACCCTCTCTCTCTCGTCAGGCCGATGATATGTGAGAAGAGTTCTGTTTTTCAGTCAGTCATGAGGCAAGAGAGTTCTTCACCACTATTTCGTTTCCATGATTGGTGCAGGTAGTTGTGCTGAACTCGCTGTAGACATGGACATGTGTATCTGCGTCACTCTTTGTGCATGTAAATGTATGTATGGTGATACCTGGCTTTAACTCGTCTGTCTGATGATTTTTGTAACGAGAGTTCTGTCCAGTTAATCAGTGGTAACGACAATTCTGTCCAACTTCATCGCTTCCATGATGCTTGCTGTTGTTTATGTCGAACTCGCTGTATGGATGTACGTGTGTATGTGTTTTGTGTATACGTCTCTCTCTGGGTATGTATGCGTAAATATGGTCAGACCTTCCTTTAACTCGTTTGTCTGGATGTAGGATGCGCAGTTCATTTCCTCCACTAATGTGTGTGTATGTCTTCTTCCTCTGTGTGAGTTCTATCTTGGTGCTGTTGTGTGTAGGCATGGAAATGTGCGTGTGTGCGTGATTCCTCTGTGGATTTGAGTCTAAAATATTTGGTTATAGAATTATACCCACCATCAATGTGTGTTTCTAACCATTGTTTCAGGGCTTAGGCACTATCCCATTCCACTGTGCTGTTTACAGTTTACTGCTGTTTGTGTTGGCATACGAACTGTGTTTCTTACGTTTTTCACTATATGCACTTCGTGGTAAAAATCATTTAATGGAGATGGTGCTGAGGGGGTGTGTCAGAGAACCAAAGTACTTGGGTACAAACCCACAGTCAGGCTATAGTGGCTGTAGTATGGAGTCCACATTTTTTGTACAACAAATGTAGGTTGCAAAGGAGGCTAGCTAGATTTATTAGTGGAAAACATTCAACAAGTGACATAATAAAGGAGCTGGGCTGGATGTGACTGGAAGGTATGAAGAGTGTTGGGATTGCTGTATATGGCGTATAATGATGTTAGAATGGATATTGGTAGAATAATTCTGAGTGGTGTATGGAGCCTAAGTTGGCCATGACCACAATCTGGCATTAGACTTTAGGTGATGAGGCCTGAGTGGATAAAATATCCAAACACGCACTTTCGCATACGAATGACCTAACAATTTACGACAGTTTAAGTATGGGCGCTATCTTCAGCGTAATAGAACTACATCTATGGTGACGTTTTGGAAACTTGTCAATGTGTAGGGATTTACTATGAAAAATGTGGGTTATGATGTCTGTTTGATGACCATGAAACTATCAGTTAGTGCATTATGGTAACTTTATCGTGTGTGATGTGTTTTTTTCCCATACCTTTGTATGTGAATGAATTTTTAAAATTAGGTGTTTGTCGCGGCTATCTTAACATCCCAGTCTACCGTGTATTATTACTGGCACAGTGCTGTCGTTACACAGACAAATTTCAACGACCATCCAAAATTCTAGTATTTCCAGCGTATCAGGCTTTTTTTTCGGGCTCGTCGATGTCATTGTCATTAGAGGTGAGAAAGGATGTATGGCAAGGAACGGTGAGGAATTCGGCCATGGACTTTTGAAGGTCTCTTTCCCTGCATTCGTCTGGAGTGATTTCAGGAATCCAAGCACTCTTCCATTTCACTGTTCTGTTTACAGTTTGCTGCCGTTATTTTTGGGGTACGAACTGTTTTTATCAGGTTGTTCACTATATGTCCTTCGGGGCAAAAATCGTGATGATTGGATGTGCCAGAGAAGGAAGAACTTGTGTTACAAAACCACAGTACAGACCTTGCTTGTATGTAGTGGTGTAATGTGGGATCCACAGTTTTTGGACTTGAAATGCGGTGTGCACGGGAAGGCAGCTAGAGTGTAAATATGGTGATTCCTTTCTTTCACTCGCCAGTCTGAGTGTAGTGTGTGTAGTTCATTTCCACCACTAATGTGTGTTTTGTGACGTATGCAGCTGTGAGTGAGCATCAAAAGTACGACATTGCCGCCTGTGTTAAGAAAGGCTCTTGAATCTACTCATGCCTTTATGGTACTAGGGTCGCATGTTACTGGATGGCTTGTGGCTATGTGGGTGATATGAGATGATGCTGATGTGAACAGTTTCGTACTTGTGCACTTGCTACTAGATGGTTAAGTTGGCTGAGTTGAGTGAGAGGCGAGGCGATGCTAATGTAATCAGTTTGGTACCTGCGGGGTAGCTGTTACCGATGGCTTTTTCTGGTTCCATTGTTAATGTGAAGTCCACAGTTTTTGGAATTGAAATGCTGTTTGCGAGGGACGGCAGCTAGAGTGTAAACATGGTGATATCTTTCTTTCACTCGTCTGTCTGCGTGTAGTGTGTGTAGTCAATTTCCACCACTAATGTGTGTGTGTGTGTGTGTGTGTGTGTGTGTGTGTGTGTGTGCGCGCGCGTCTTTCAGTGTATGTCTCTCTCTGCGTATGTATGCGTAAATATGGTCAGACCTTCCTTTAACTCGTTTGTCTGGATGTAGGATGTGCGGTTCATCTCCTCCACTAATGTGTGTGTGTGTGTGTGCGTCTTTCTGTGTATGTCTCTCTCTGCGTATGTATGCGTAAATATGGTCAGACCTTCCTTTAACTCGTTTGTCTGGATGTAGGATGTGCGGTTCATCTCCTCCACTAATGTGTGTGTCAGTGTGTGTGTTTTGTGACGTATGTAGCTGTGAGTGAGGATCCACAGTACGACATTGCAGCCTGTGTTAAGAAATGCTCTTGAATCTACTCATGCCTTTGTGGTACTAGGGGCACATGTTACTAGATGGCTTGTTGTTATGTGGGTGATATGAGATGATGCTGATGTGAACAGTTTCATGCTTGTGCACATGCTACTAGATGGCAAAGATGGCTCATGTGTGTGAGAGGTGAGGCGATACTAATGTGAACAGTGTGGTACCTGGTAGCTGTTACTGATGGATTTTTTCTGGTTCCAGGGATAATGATACTATAGAAAAAGTGTGTATATATCCTCATCAAGTATTCTCACTGTTTGCTGTATATTATTTACAATTACCACTCGTGTTTCACCTACAGTGCCCATAGCTACATCCATTTGCCTTATACCTACCCAAATCCTTCCTAAAACTTATCCCTTAATGAGTGCTGGTGTGTTTTTTATGTATAGAGCAATATGTTGAGCTCAGAGACAAGAGACGATTGTGATATTAAAATTGTTCAACCGACTGGCTGACTGTTTGCTCCTCCCCCTCAATGCAGTATGAATGCTCGTTTAGGTCACGTTAGGCCTTCGTCTGTTTTGAATCTTTGCTTTTGAAAGTGTACACAACCATATAGTTGTTATCCTTAGAAGAGACCTACAGTTTAACGTGGAATCCGAGCCACAGAAGCGTTCTGTACCAGAGGTGAAGGTGGGTTAAGGGCTTATGAAAATCACCGCCCAGACAGGGATTCGAACCGAAGACCTTTCTATCTCCGGTCAGACGCCTTAACCACTGAGGCACTGTCGAGATTTGATGTTTATACGAATTCTTTCTTCCCTCGTGACATTCGAGTTTGAGATACACCCGTAAGTTGCTTGTCTATGTTATTCACAGCAATGTGTGACAGAGAGTATGTGTCACCCACATAAATATATTTCTCATCTCATAAACATTAGCAACGTTTAAAAGGTATACATGCTTTGGCATGGAATTTCATAACGTGTAAGGCAATAAATGGATATTAAGTGAAGACTCAGGTAAAGAAGGGGGGGGGGGGTAGGATGTGAATGCAAGAGAGGCCTATGACACACATGGAATCATAAGTATTGAATGATGTATTATATTGCAATAAAATGTATTTTAAAATTTCAATAAATCTGTAACATTTATCAAGAAATTATGTTTTTTATTTAACGAATCCCCTACCCAAATTTTTTTTTATATTCCTTGAGTATGATGGATTAATATAGTATTTTTATTACGAGTATGAAATACTAGAAATAAAAAGAGAACAGCGTTTAAAACTGACATATCACAAAAGGCGTGTTGAGGTAATAAGACAACTTGGAGTGGGTATAAAAAAATGGCAGCTACAAATAAATGACCTTACATAATGTACAACGAACAGGACTTGTTATTTGAACCAATAATACTGTTTGCAGAAGGCAACAATAGTCGCGTTGGGTATCATTGAAAGACATGAAGCAGATGAAATAGAGCTCTGTGAGTGTATAAGTAACACATTGGTAATGAGGATGTTGGGATGAAATAAATAGCCAATAAATATCACCGAAAATTCCATTAAATGTGATGTTAAGAGCAATAAGACAATTGGAGTGGTAAAAAAATGGCTGTTAGATCCATAGAAGGAAATGACCTTACAAAATGTGTATGAGGTATAAGAAAGAATGAGTGGGGGGGGGGGGGGATTTTCAAGTAAGGACTTATTGGTGCCAAATAATAGTATTTGCAGAAGGAAACAATTAGTTTTGCCCAAAAACTATGAAAATAAATAATTTTTGAAGTTAATTTATGGTAATTTAACAATCAAAGAATTAAAATACTTCAATATATCAATAACACATGACAAAATACTAGGAAGAAATTTCATAACGAACGTTAACAGCAAGCAAGCGGATTTCCTAATGTTATTCTTGATAGCGGTGTCCTGTGACGTCGCTAATTGTGCGCTGAAAATAAAATGGCGTGTGATACTTCCACTGTTCGCCTGCGGGAGCGTTGTGTCAGAAATACTCAGATTGAGTGTCCTTGCTGTCGCGTCATAGGTTAACGGTACATCCCAGAAATAGTCGTGCAAATTGAGGTCAGCGGTGATGACAAGCCGTGCGGTTGACAGGTGGCGGCGCGGCGGGGAGGGGAGGGGAGGGAGGTCCCCACCACCTGCCCTATAACGGGACTTGGCGTAGCTCTCTCTTGAGAACACTACTTTGGATGACGGATACAAACTATACTGGAGTGGGAACAAAACAGCGGCCAAAAATGGAGTTGGTTTAGCACTCCACAAAGACATTGACAGCATAACAGATGTCTCATTTATCAATGAAAGATTAATAAAAGCCAAAATATGCCTACAAGGAGAAACAATAACTGTGGTCCAGGTCTACGCCCCACAACAGGGATACAGTGAGGACCAAAAAACAAGCTTTATAGAAGAACTAGAAAGTATCATCGATGAAGAGAACCTAGTGATAATGGGAGACTTCAATGCCCAAATAGGAACTGATAGGTCAGGCTATGAAGGAATTATGGGGCCATACGGATTTGGCAGTAGAAATGCTGAGGGAGACCTTCTGCTCGACTTATGCACAAGAAATAAACTTAGTGGTGAAAAATTCATGGTTTCAGAAAAAAAGATAGCCACAAAGTAACAAGATACAGCTGGGATGGCCAACATAGATCTGTAATAGACTACATTGTAACAGATAGGCTAAGTGGAGAAAAAATGCAGGATGTGAAAGTAATACCCAGCGAAAGTCTCAACAGTGACCACAGACTACTTGTTGCTGATATGAGAGTTACTAAAGCTATTACAAAGGTAACTAGGAAGAAAAGATCGAGAATTAAAGACTGGAAACTGAAAGACATGGACTGCAAACAGCAGTTTCAAGAGGAAATTAGAGCCAAAATACCAACAACAGATATACAAAATGGGCACGAAGAATGGAATTATTTTAAGACAAGTCTTGTTGCAAGTGCAGAAAAAATATGTGGAAGAACAAGCAGGAGAGTTAAAGAGAAAAGGACATCATGGTGGAACAACAGAGTAAAAGAAGCAATAGCCAAAGAAATAAAGCCAAAAAAGCTCTAATATTGCCAAGTCCTACAGAAGAAACAACAGTGATCAAGCAGCTGATGGCAGATTTGAAGAGATGGCAAAAGAATATAGAAGCAGCAAATTGGAAGTTAAAAGAAATTGTACAAGAAGAAAAGGAGAAAAAATCTGGGAAGATTTTACATCTAAACTGGAAGAGGATAGTAAAGGGAATATGAAAATGTTATACGGAATTGTAAAACACAAAAGATCGGATAAGGAAACAATTACAGCAATAGAGACAGCTGATGGAAATATAGTTCGCAATATAAAAGTAACAGGGAAGCCATGAAACAATATTTTGACAAACTACTAAATGGACCTAATGGGATAAACGAAGAAGAAACAAGTCAGAGGATAATAGATGAAGGCACCCCCAATAACTTGGTCAGAGGTCGAGAGAGCTCTCCATAAGATGAAAAGTGGCAAGTCAGCAGGAGCCGACGAAGTTACAGCCGACATGATTAAAGCTGCCGGTCCACCAGGGATACAATGGCTGTATAGAGTCCTCAGAGCAATATGGAATGATACCAAATACCAGAAGACTGGACGAA